>RQOL01000616.1:5280391-5880391 GCA_013076295.1 Sanderia malayensis | reverse complement strand
ATCTTTGTTTGTTACTAGGTGATCATAATTGACCTTGACAATGGACGCATCCTTCGTGATGTAAGTATCTTTATGAGCTCTTTATTCCTTTCTAAATTTCTTCAAAATTACATGCTATAAAATCTATTGTAATACTTGTGTAGTACGCTTTTTTCACTGTGAGTTTTTGCTATTTATTTTTGCAGGATGAGGGCAAAAACCTGTCACACTTTCCATCTGAGATCAGAAATTTGGCAGCATCATCTCTAGTAAGCTATCCTGCTTAAAAACATATATTCAGCCAATTTTTCATTTCTCATTTTCAGAAATTCCTATTCAACCAGTTTGATCTAGGCTTTAAGACGTAACTGGTCTCTCCTCCATGCTCAATTAATTTATCTAGCATAGCATTTAGCATTAATTCTACGTTTTCGAGAACTTGGGCAATCATGAAGAATGCATTAGGTTGAAACCAATACAGGCTGATGTATTTTAACATATCTGAAAGTCTGCTCTGGTGATTCCGGATAATTTTTTCTCAACGCATTTTCAACCTTTTTTACAGAGTAATATTCTGAAAAAGGATGCAGACGCAAGTGTTATTATAAGTGGTATGTTTAAACTTTTATTTTTTCATTACTTGACGCTAGGCACATCAAAAATGTTATGTGGGCAAAACAACTTTTCTTTCACTGTTTCAATGCTGCCCAACCGTGATGAATTTGAATCTGTTATTTTTTCCAGATAATAAAGAAAGAAACATGATAACAACGGAAATATTCATAGATGTGTATCTACATTTAATAGGTAATTGAAATCTCGTCAGCACTATCCGTCTATAAAAGGGTTATGGCTTTTGAATAAAATTATTGATGAGAAAAAACTACAATTTATACCAATACTCCGAGTTTTATGCTTTCATGAACAATCATCAGTTGGTAATAAATCAAAGAACTTATCAAATATACGTATTTTTTTTAGGAAATTTTCAAGAGAATTATTCTGCTAGTGCTGAAGATGACTCGGGTTTCCTGGTGAACTTTTAAATTTATTTTTGCTTAATGTTATTGTTGCAATCAATATCCACTTTGTTGAGTTTATTTTGTGTAATTAATTGCTCATAATAAAGAATGAAATTTCACATTGCTTTTTTATATTAGATAATGAAATTTGTGAAATCTTTCAAGTCGAAAGAGGAACGAAAAGTAAGTTGTTTATCCCAATTTATTTTCATTTTGGAATAATTTTGGAGCTTTATACCTCTTTGGCTTTATATATTCACAACTATATGGATAAATTTTATGTCATTTTGGCACGATGGAGGGGCGTTCTTACAAGTGTGCTTAATGGCCGAGGCATTGGCCTTAGGGTTAGGGTTATGCTTACGCTATGCGGAGGAGAAATGTGGTCAGCATACGCAGTGGAGTAGTTGTTGGTACTGTGCAGGAGCGTATATGACATGCAGTGTCCCTAATAACTGATGCATTGACCTTAGGGTTAGAATTAGGGATAAAGCCACAGGGTATCTCCAATACCAAGCTAAAACAATTTCTTCATGTTGAATGCAAAGGAAACGTCAACAACTTATCTAACGCGATATGCGGGTATTTACTAAGGGTTCATTACTACTAGTCTATTTAATATTACATAATCGTTTGTTTTATTAGTTCATGAAACAATTCGTAAAAACTCAAGCCTTCCAGTTCTTTATTCGACAATATAGCAGTGATAATAAATTTTGTAAAGGTAATAATACTTAATCGTTCTTTGTTTTCATAATGATGTTTGTAACGTTTTACTTTACTGACGTTTCACTTGAATGACAGAATGATATACTGGCGTTTTCGATTTTTTGTGCAGGTTTGTTTGAAAAGAGATTGCATGAATGGCAAACTGGGAAGTGAGTACGATTACTCAATTTATATTTTTATATTTTTATTAAATTATTTATGTTTTAAACTTGATGTTACTGAAGATTTTCAACATCTTAGTTATTTTTTATTTATTAATTCCTGGCATATTCATCTTTAATTTGTTGAGTTCATTATTAATTAGTTCGTGGACTTCTGAAATTAATGTTATTTTTTTCTCATCTTTTTCTTATCTTTTCCTCAGAAAACAGAGAAGTCACGACAGTGGTAAGTGTTTTAGTGGACTTAGTGGACAGTCGACACTTTGATTCGATTGTAGTATTGTAGTATTGTTATTGCCTCAATTTAGAATTTTTACATGACATCTTCTAATGAATTAGAACAGCAATAGTAATGTTGCTGTTCGTTTGACACATGTTGTTGGCTATTTGTGCATCAAAGTAAAACAGTTCCTTGCTTCAATGCTCTTCATGTCTCAAAATACCCTTGATGCATACGTGTACTTACTCTTGTGTCATTTTTAATTGCAGGTTGGCATCGTCTACTCGGTAAACTAAAGGTTCGACATCGATAGTATCATAGGATTTATAGATGGCTCTAGTTTGGTATGTGTAAAATTTTATAATTTTTTAATAGCAAAACGAGTCTTTTATACTTCGCCTATGCATAACAAAGATTTTGGTTAAAAATGTGAAAAGTTGCTTAGCTTCCTTTTTGGAAGATTAGTGAGTGGAATGAAGTTGTTTCCTGCTCGTAATTTTTCGAGCACATCACTTTTCTATTCTTCTTCAACTTTGACATCTTTAGGCCCTTGAGTCATCCATGCTTTAGACTTGTCTCAATAGATGGCTATTACAATTACCACAAATAATTTATGTTCAAACGATTATATATTTTGTAAATATAGATAGAGTTTACATTTTATTGTTCACCAGTTGTTAATTATTGTAATAATGATGTATTTGAGGCGTTTAGTCATTCAATCATTGATGAAATTATTGCAGTTGCTAACTTGTATTAATCTATCACTTTTATTTTCCTAATTAATTAATGCTATAGGAAGGTTTTATAGATTGCGCAAGAAAGAAGGAACAGATCACAATACAAACGAACCATTATGAAACATCGATTGATTGAAAGATTGCAAATACAGAAGCAACAAATGTGAATTACAGCAACTCGAGCTCGATGCAGGATGCAGGAGACACGTAAAATGCTCTTAACGGCAATTAGTTTCTATTGCTTTGAATTTTATTTGATGAATAAGTCACTAATTTGAACATCTTTCTTTCAGAAGCAATGATGTTTGTTATTCAACTCCAATGGGAAGTCCAACACACTTCAAAAATACGTAATACTCTAATGTTTTATGTAATATGCGCATGTGTAATGAACTGTATTCCCACGTCTGATCTGTGACAAACTCAACATGTGTACTTCAATTAACGTCAGCGTTCTTTCCGACGGCGGTCGCTGCCCGTGGTAAATGCTACTGGGTGTTTCTAGACGGCTTCATAACACACTTCTCTTTCGGCCGGGGATAGAATACTGGTCACTCGTCCAGCGCAGCTTCGGCCTCGTTGGCTTGATCTCGATGTTCTGGCAAAACGATCTAAAAGGGGTGGGGAGCTTAGTAGCAGCCTTTCACGGGACGCACTGACCCGCATGAGGAAGAGAGGGCTTCGCTGTTTTAGCGGAGTTTTTTCTTCCCTTGGATGTTCTATTCCAATTTTCTTTTCTTCTTTTTTCACAATTATTTCTTTCTTTTTAGACTAATTGTTAGATTCATTGTTGAAGACAACCTTCTAAAAGAAATCGTGACCATTGACAGGGTTGTGCTCAACAGTCAGACTTCTTTTGCAGAAGTTTTGATGCCTTCAACAGTTGTGAGTACAAATTGCTAACCATGGCTTGCAGCTGAAATCACTCTCGTAATCTGCTGATTTGATTGCATGCGGGAGTTGTTGAAGTACGCATGCGATCTTTCGTATACCGGGCTGGCAACAGGACCCACCAATAATGCATCTTACATCAAGTAACACCGCAAAGGCCGAAATGCATTGATCGTATGCGTGTTTCCGGTTCCCCGGGAAATTCCTCTTTGTACTTATTGTGTTTGAGGTGCCCTGTTCCTAAACCAAAATACATAAAGCTGTGTGCATCTCAAATTGTCCTCTTTTACACTCGACAAGATGGAATGCAGTTGGTGCAAGAGGACGCTGGTAGCTGAAAGAACACTACATGGGCCTAATCTTTCATTGAACATCGTTAGTCTGCTAAAAGATTTCACTCTGGCAAGAGATGCTGCTGAGAACATGAATATCCCAATGGCCTTTCTGCAAGCATGGCTGGCTTATGTGTTTCTGTGGTTACTGTGTTTTGAATCATTTAATTTGTGAGCATGATGCAAGATAAACGAAGACTTCATGGGCCTAAATGTTTGTTGAAATCGTTTGGCCGCGAAGTAAGCTGTCGTTTTCGTACTTATTTTTTCTATTCTTTTAGATTTTCTGTTGTCTATTTATCTAAATCGAGTGCAATAAGATTTAGAAGAAATTTAAACATGTTATCAAGATGAATTTAGAATTTAAAAAGTAATATTGCTCTTTTTGTCTTGTAGATTTCCCAGGAACGTTGAAAAAAGAGCAGCCATCACTCGTATTTCTTATGGATTAAAAGATGAGTAACTATATGCTTTCTTTATTTTGTAATCTAGCTTCTGTTTTCTTTATTTTGCAGTCTACTTTTTGCTTTTGATTTTTAATAGCGTGAAAATTAACTCTGTTTTCCTCTTTTTAGATTGGCTTCTCATTGTCAACAACTTGCATCGTTCGTCCCCAAGTAGAAGAATGGTGAAATCAAACTTGAATTTATTCTATAAAATATCAGTTGTCATTGTCTTTTTTCTTAATTTTATTCTCTTCGTTGTTTGCGCTAAAATAAGTTGCAGCCGAGGTTATATTAATGCATTGGAAATAGCAATTGCGCAAATCGCGATTAGGCTTAATTTGGAGCGAAGATAATTAATGCAGAAATATCAAGCGGAGGTTAGACGTTGTGTGAGTTTACTTTTGCACGAAGAACATACGGTAAGTCAGAATAAGGTAAGTTTTTGAGAAGATAAAAAACTAACTAAATGGGACTGAAGCATTTTCTGAAGGGAATTATAATTTTGTAATACTGTTTGTTATAAAAATATCGGAATAGATATTCTCATGGGAATATCTATTCCCAAGGGATTTCTTCCACGCGCTATAATTCTAAAGGGATTCTTGAATGCCCAGGGGAATTGTCACAATGATGTACCTCCGGACTTATATGATAATAATATTGATAATATTGGAATAATATATAATATTGGTGGAATAATATTGCAGTTGCAGTTGATTACAACAACTCTTCCTTCTCTCGTTTATCTGCTAAGACTTCCATATCTTCTTCCTGTGAAAGTAAATGCGCCAAACATCTATCCTTCACTTATTATGCGCAGTAATTAAAAATAACCGTCGCTTGAATTAATCATTAGCGCTTAGCTATTTCTAATGAATTAACATGACTTTACTGCGGCTTATCTAGCATCAGTAGCGAGCAAACAGAGTAACATGAAGAAAAAAGACAATAACAAATGATATTTTATAGAATAAATTCAAGTTTGATTTCATTTCATCATTCTTCTGCTTCGGGAGGAACGATGCAAGTTGTTGACAACGAGAAGCCAATCTAAAACAAAAAAAACAGAGTTAATCATCAAGGTATTAAAAATCAAAAGCAAAAAGTAGATTGTAAAAGACAGAAACAAAAGCTAGGTTAGAAAAGAAAGAAAGCATGATAGTAACTCATCTTTTATTCCATAAGAAATATAAGTGATCTGCTCTTTTTTCAACGTTCCTGGGAAATCTACAAGACAAAAAGAGCAATGTTACTTCTTAAATTTCAAATTCATCTTGATAACATGCTTAAATTTCTTCTAAATGTTATTGCACTCGACTTAGATAAATAGAAAACAGAAAATCTATAAGAATAAAAAAATAAGTACGAAAACGACAATTTACTTCGCGGCCAAACGGTTTCAACAAACATTTAGGCCCATGAAGTCTTCATTTATCGTGTAATATGCTAACAAAAAGAGCAATGTTATTTCTTAAACTTCAAGTTCGTCTGGAGAGAATATTGGAAAGATTATTTCTAAATGTTATTGTACTTGATTTGCCCAGAGAAATTAATGTATTCAATGTGAAATGAATAAAAAAGATAACATATAAGAATCAAAAAAATAAGTAGGAAAAAAAGAGCTTACACTTCGCGAATCGCAACGCCAAACGATATCAAAATAAATTTAGGCCGGCGAAGTCTTCGTAAATCTTGTATCATGCTCACAATTTGGCAGCAACTACAGAAACAAAATTCATAAAGCCAGCCAGCCATCGTTGTTGGAAGGCCAATGGGATATTCTTCTATGTAGCAGCATTTCTTCTTGTCAGGGCACAAACTTTGGTACGGAACCTGTTAGCAGGTCAACATCGTTCAATAAATTATTAGGCCCATATAGAATTCATCCAGCTACCAGAATCTTCCTACACCAACGTTGCACTTTCTCGAACATCAAAGACCGGCTAACCGAGATGCACACAATTTTATACTTTTCGTCTCAACAACAGGGCACCTCTAACAGGACAACCGGAAACACGTGTTAGATCAATGCAATTCGGCCTTTCCGGTGTTACTCCATGTATGATGCTTGAAAGAGATATGGTCACCAACGGAGGAAAGATCACAAAGGAGTTCACAGTTCGAGCCCACACAAAGACGAAAAAACAACTCGTTTTCTATTTTGCATACCAAATAGTAGATCAATCTTTTGAATTATTTCAATGAACCAGGTTTTTGGTTCGTTAAAAAGAAAGCTCGTTCATGAAAGGAAAAAACACATCGTTCTGAAAATATCGGTCACATCCTTAGATACCATGAATAATTTCTCAAGGACTTTTTCCCCAATGTGGTAACAATTGGCTAATTTTCAAGGCCGGATTTTCAACAAGAAGGAAAAGTACCGTTTAAATGCCGATGCATAAATCCGAATGGCAGTCTGAAGATAAAAGGGATAAAAGGCAACGCCTGACCAGAAGTCGGGAACACTTGTCACCGAGTGACAGAATATATGAGACTTTTGATGATGGAATAACACAAAGTGAAGAATTTTGGGACAATTGATAGCAAGAAATCACTTCTTCCCCACTGGCTTGACATAGATCCCAGCTATCTATTTATTGTCAAAAGCATTTTCTATTTATTTTCTAGAACCGTAGAAGAAGGGCTCCTTCATGCAACAAGTCAATAATTGTGCCTTTGATGATCCTTGGCCTACTGTTACTGTTACTGTTACTTGGTATTATTGGATATTATCTCATTAGAAAATAAGCACAATCAACACTCAAAACATTCATAATTATCTGCTTTGCTCGAACATCCATGTATTCATATTTCCATGTAAAATTGATATCTTTTATGGAACTGGATTGTTCGCCTTTGATAAATGAATGCCTTGTTCCTCAGGCCGAAATTATCAGTATGGTGGTACAAAAGAAACAAGTGGGCCTACATGCCATTGACCATGAAGAGCAAATGCAGGAAAAGAAAACGAAACTTGAAGAAAAGAAAAAGTTAAGCATATGTTTTGACTTTTATGAAACTCCAGTAAATGTGTGCTTTAAAAAGAGGACCCAAGTTATGAGCTCGCAAGTGCATTACCAAAAAGACAGCAGCATCAGGCATCTTTTGCTGTGAGAATAAAGTAATTGGTGGATAGACCACACTGTGACAATTGTTATGTTTTGGAACATGGACAGCATTCCTGGACCGTCTTGTCTTCAATCCAGTAATCAAACTGCCCAATTGATTCAAGCAATCTTCAAGCAATGGTTGAAAGCAACAAAATTCAAAAGGAATCGACAATAACATGGCATCAAACAATTTGATATCGTCTTTGGATTGTTCATCCATTGATGGCAAACTGTCGATTGCTTGCGATGGCTTTGGTTTGCCATGCATGAGCAGCGGTCCACTGACAACTTTCGTAATTTTGTTGGCCAATTGAAAATTGGAATTGCAGGTATCACAAGGAACAAAGAACAACAAAAGAACGAGAAGTGACCATAAAAATCAGCCTAATGAGGGGGCAATCTCAAACTTTGTCAGATGGGGGACAAGAGGCTACTCGCATCAAAAAGGGATCATGGTGCTGAAAGTAATGTACAAAGAGAAGCCACAACAACATAAACCGATAGTAGCGATTCAAAGCATACTATTGAAAGACAGAAAAAATGAGATTCAAGGACATTCTCTGACACTCTCTGAATCCTCTTTGTTCTGTCTTTCAATAGTATGCGTTGAATCGCTACTATCGGTATATGTGGTTGTGGCTTCTCTTTGTACATCACTTTCAGCACCATGATCCCCTTTTGATGCGAGTAGCCTCTTGTCCCCCATCTGACAAAGTTTGATATTGCCCCCACATAAGGCTGATTTTATGGTGACTTCTCGTTCTTTTGTTGTTCTTTGTTCCTTGTGATGCCTGTAATTTTAATTTTGGATTGGCCAACAAAATTACAAAAGTCGTCAGTGGACTATTCATGCATGGCAAACAAAAGCCATCCCATGTAATCGACAGTTTGTCATTAATGGATGAACAATCCAAAGACGATATTGAAATGTTTGACACCATGTTATTATCGATCGTCTTTTAATTTTGTTACTTTCAACCATCTCCAAGATTCCTTGAATAAATTTTGCCGATTGATTACTGGATTGAAGACAAGACGGTCCAGGAATGCTGTCCATGTTCCAAAAAATAACAATTGTCACAGTTGTTGCATCTATCTACCAATTACTTTATTCTCACGGCAAAAGATGCCTGATGCTGCTGTCTTTTTGGCAAAGTACTTGCGAGCTCATAACTTGGGTCCTGTTTTTAAAGCACACATTTGTCGGAGTTTCATAAAAGCTAAAAACATATGCTTAACTTTTTCTTTTCTTCAAGTTTCGTTTTCTTTTCCTGCTTTTGCTCTTCATGGTCAATGGCATGTAGGCCCAATTGTTTCTTTTGTACCACCATGCTGATAATTTCGGCCTGAGGAACAAAACATTCATTTATCAAAAGCGGACAACCCAGTTCCAGAAAGGATAACAATTTCACATGGAACTATAAATACGTGGATGCTCGAGCAAGACAGATAAATATGCATGTGATGTTTTGAGTGTTGATTGTGCTTATTTTCTAATGAGATAATATCCAAAAATACCAAGCAACAGTAACAGTAGGCCAAGGATCAACAAAGGCACAATTATTGACTTGTTGAATGAGCGAGTCCTTCTACTTCTACGGCTCTAGGAAATAAATAGAAAATGGTTTTTAACAATGAATAGATAGCTAGGATCTACGTCAAAGCTTAGCTAATGGGGAAGAAATGATTTCTTGTTACCAATTGTCCCAAAGTTTCTTACTTGGTGTATTCCATCATCAAAATTCTCATATATTCTGTCACTCAGCGACAAGTGTTCCCGATTTCTGGTCAGGCGTTGCCTTTTATCCCTTTTATCTTCAGACTGCCATTCGGATTTATGCATCGGGATTTGAACGAGACTTATTTTTCCCACTTGTTCAAAATTCGGCCTTTATCGATTGTTTGAACCCGTTGTTTGAACATTGAAGAAGAATATCCTTGATGAAAAATCAGCAATAATAACATTAATTTCAACATGCTGAAAACGTGAACTTGTCTAGCTTCTTCAACAAAACAAGACACATCTTAGAATTGAATCAGAAAAATGAAAAAATGTAAAACAAATGATGCACTTGCAATTTGCTGTTTTTTAATTTGACGTCACTTACTTTACATTAGCAATCTCTATGTTATATGCATCAAAAACTATGCTTCTCATAAATGCGCGGCTCAGAGGTCTCGGCTCTAACCTCAAGCAAGTGACGTCAAATTAATAAAAGGCAAATTGCAATTGCATCGATTGTTTTACACACTTTGACTTTTTCGATTCAATGTTAGGATACTTGTCCGCTTTGGTTGAATCTTAAAATATTCAGACAAGCTCGTGCTTTCAACGATGTTGAAAATATTACTATTCTTGCTGATTGTTCAGCAAGAATGTTCTTCTCAAATAAACGCCAAAAGATATGAAACTTCGGATAGCAGATTACCACAAAGCAGTAAGAAAGTTTAGAGACAACTCGCTACATTAAATCATTTCTTGTCCTACTAGTTAAGCTTCGACATAGATCAAGCTACTTAATTATTGTCAAACCACTTTGGATATATTTTCTAGAACCGGAGATAAAGGATTCGTTTAACACTGCAGCAGTTGTGGCTTTGGTCATCCTTGGCCTACTATTGTTGCTTGGTATTACTGCATATTATCTCAGGAGAAAGTGAGTATAATCGAAACTCAAACATACATGATTATCTGTCTCACTCGAGCATCCATGCGCTTATAGTTGTGTATGAAATTGTTATCCTTTTTCGAACAAAATTGCTTTCTCAATTGATGAATGAATGTTTTGTCCCTCAGTCCGACATTGGCAGCATGGTGGCAAAAAATAAACAAGCGGGCCTATATGCCATTGCAAATGGTAAGCATATGCTTCTAACTCTTTATGAAATTCTAGTACTTTAATAATGGAAGCCAAGTTCTGACATTGAAAGTATATCACCAAAGCGATGGAAATATCAGCCACCTTGTGTTGTAAGCTTCATTGATAGATAGATCATGTGACAACTTTTGTGTTTCAGAATGGAAACAGCGTTCCTGGGCCCTCTGGTTTTCAACCCAATGAAAATCAACTGTGTGAAGAGCACTCTCAAAGTTTGTCAGATGGGGACAAACAGTTACTTGCATCAATGGGGGATCATGGTGCAAAACGTAACGCACATGGGAGTGCCACAGTTACACATATCGATAGTAAGAATTCAAATCATACTATAGAAGGAAACAGGAAAGCTTATTCAAGACCACTGTCCCTGATATTCGATGGCATCAACACAACAAACATAACCAAGTTTATCAGTCGACTGCTCATGCGTGGAAAACAAAAGTCACAGCGTGAAATTGAGAGTTTGCCATTACTGAATGAGCAGTCCGACGATGACATCGATGTGTTTGAGAAAGATTTCCAACAGGATCTTGCCAGGGCCTCGATCGGTGAACCAGAACTGGTTCAGATTGATATCAGACATCCAAGCATCAACACGATTACACCTTGCAACATTCAAGAACCAAGTAGTATACCAGTGAAAAATAAAGACACCATCTACGAAAAATTCCACAAAGCAAAGAACAACTTGAAAAAGACAGGAAGCAATGGCCTTTGTCAAAAGGAAGGTAACCAGGATATTTTGCTATTCATTTGGTACCTTTTCTAATCTAAGTGACAAATATTTGTATTCTGTGAGGAATCAACAAAGTTCCATTAAATGATCTTGCTCTTTTAGTCAAATGTGCCTCTGTCCTAGGTGGAATGGAAAAATCAGGTGGACAGCAGTACGCAAAAGATGTAAAAGCATCGCGCCCCTTGAAACCAGATAAACATATCAATGCAACATGCAACTTTGAGCCTGAATCTCTAGTTGCCATGCAGAATGATGCTGCATTTAGGTTCTCACTGAAACAGTACACAGAGGAAGAGCTGCAAATAATAGAAGCAGAGCAGAAACAGCGAAGATCGCTACAAAGCTCCAAGAAAGAAGAAAACTATTCCAAGACAGATGCCCGTGCTAAAGATAACAAGCTCAAGGAACATGAAGCGGGTGGTAATAGTGAAATTTCTGTCGGAGTTAATAACAGCAGACTCGGGCAGGAGTTATTGAAGGGACAAATCTACGCCCGAGAGGATTCATTGCCAACAGACAGCATCGATTCAGTGTCACAATGGAAGCCACAGATGAAGTGGAAACGGCGACTCACTGATGATTTAGAATCGACTAGCGCAGATACTGGCATTGATTGCAGTGGTAGCTGCGACTCGAACTTCAATCGGTTCTCCACGGACGGAGGCTTGAACAAGAAGTGGATGGGTGCAGCTTCCTCAACAACCTCCTTCACGAGCTTGACTCAGAGAAGCAAACAAGCGAGTCCCGCCGGGCCTCTGAAGGAATTCAGGATTGATATCCCAATAGATATGGATGAATGTGATCAGCAATGGCTTGAAGATGAGCATCGCAACAATGGTGTCATGCAAGGAACAAAAGAAACACAACTTCCAACCAAAACTGAGACACGCTGCACTCCATGCACAAGCAAAGCAGAAGACCCGACTGCCTCTGATCCAACACAAATTACTGACACTGATCAGCGTCTTACCACCCGTAATAATCAGGCCGATACATGCAACATTGCCAAGCCTGTCGATAATCACAACACCGAACAGAGCCTTAGACAGGCAGCCGAATCCCTGATTCTGGATGTAGCAGCAGGAAGGCCAGCGCAAGTCACTCGCAACATCCACTGCAATAGCCATGCGGCAATTGCTGGCACAAGCAAGGACCTCAACAACATACCTGACAAGCATTGGCAGGATGGAATGACAGAGTATGGAGTCACAGTTGTGACGTCAATCAGCAGCATGGAAGACGAATATGACAACCACCAGGCCATTGCTAATGCGGTCAATGACAAGGGTATTCCTAATGTATTTCCAAAACAACAAGAACATGATGGTGCATATGGCAATCGAGAGCCATCATACACAACCAGCTGTGATTATGACGCTGATGATGAAGAAAGCCGCGACCATGTTCGCCCGAAGCAAAAGGCATTGAAACCACAACACATACGTCTGTGGGACGTGAACCGACTTGGCTCGTCGAATAACTTCTGCACCAACAACCCGATGGACTTGGTGTCCCCAAGGGCGACTCCCTCACCGCGTGGCAAGATCTGTACTCCGTCCAACATCACCTCCAGTACGGTTTCGATCAATTGCTCTTCGTTAGACGACGACGATGAATTTGTAATCACACGGTATCTTGGCGATACTGCATCTGGATCGACCAAAGCTAACATGGGTAGGTTGAAGCCATAGTTAAAGGCTTTAGGGCCAAATGCAACGTTACACATTGGGAGTGGGGGAGTGGGGCAGGAGCAAAAGATGAGAGATTGATTTTAATAGAAGCCACAAGTTTATACTACAAGTCACTTTTCTGAATTTTATTGTACACACCAACCTTCTTGATGAAGTAAAGTGTATACACCACCTTTAGTAAGTTTCAGTGAAGTTAACGTACAATTCAAAATAAAGTAGCATAAAAGAAGAGGTAATGTAACCATATAGCAGCAATAGACAATACACAGCTAGAAATAAAGCAGAAAGACTTGACTTAATATTATTGAAATTTCAGAGGAGCCGCAAGACCTGGTAGAATCTGACATGAGAGGCTATGAACATTCGAGTAACCAATCGGACTTGTCGGTCCTGGACATGGAAAACTCAGTTAACAACTGTCAAAGTTCAGTTACCAACTGTCAAAGCTCAGCTATCTTTGAACAAGAGTCTGAAGTGAACCTTCCAAGCAACAGCACTCAAGCCAGTAACAAGGGTAAGAAGAAAAAGTTCAAGTTCATTAGAAGTATATTCAAGAAGAAAAAAGCAA
The DNA here is from genome assembly GCA_013076295.1 of Sanderia malayensis. Classification (NCBI taxonomy): domain Eukaryota; kingdom Metazoa; phylum Cnidaria; class Scyphozoa; order Semaeostomeae; family Pelagiidae; genus Sanderia; species Sanderia malayensis. The sequence goes on along the minus strand of RQOL01000616.1, from coordinate 5,866,887 downwards.
AGGACATGCGTGTTGAAAGCTTGGTTTAAGCTTTTAACAGAGACATCAATGGAACACATTTTCAATAAAGTAAAATAAGATAAAAATAAACAATAAAATAATATAACTTGATATATGTATACTTTTGATTCACAAAAAATGACTTACAATGTATGTTTGGTTTTCACTTGATTATGCCTTCCATCACAAATCTTCATCATCAACTGGGTTTTGCATTTCTTTGTCTTTATCATCAATAAATCTAACCAGATCAGCTTCAAACTTTGATCCCTGCTTTGGGCTGAATTGATATCTACCAGGTGAGTTGAACCTGTTTTTTATCTGATAATCACAAGCAGATCTGTCATTAGTTATGGCATTTGATAAACTATCTATTCTTATGTGCGTGTTAAGATCGTTGCTAAGTTTTCAAAGACTATGATACGCTTCAGCGTGTTTATTAAAAGGCGATCGAGCGTTGAAGATGAAATCCTTGGCAGTAGATTGATGTTGCAAAGATGTAACAGGGTATTATTATTATTAACAAACTCGTTTCTCTTGTTCATGGCCAGCATATATCCCGAGACAGAGTGGAGGGGGGGGCCCATGACCGAGTTGGCTCGCATTGATGGAAGAGCAAACAAATGTTGAAGGAAACTTTTCCAAACGTCGAAAGGAAGCCGGCTGGGCAATATTCTCCAACTAAGTTGAAGCTTGAGGAACGAGCGGGCAGCTATTGGAGGGGGTTAATTGAGCCTGCTGCTTGCACCTGTGGGGTGACACTTTAACCCCGAATCAATGGTCTCAAGATGTGCGCTTTACTAAAGATCCACCAATTTCCCATTAAAAAAACTTACATAAATGTATAAAATATAATTAACTGCATTCATCAAAAACATATCCCATCAAAACATATCACATCATAGTTAAAAGCATGGCCGACCTATTTTCGAGGGTTGTTGTTCGGGGTTCTAAAACACGAGGAAATGATTTGCGTATAACATGTAAAACAATCCTAAGAACTATCAATTATTAGGCAATCAATACGAAAACAAAACAACGGAAAGCAACCAATTACAAAGTGGACGTGGTGCAAACTCAATGAAAAATTACATCAACAGTGACTATATGTAGCTATATTTTTAAAAAATCATACATAAGCATTTATAACAGAAATCATTTACAACCTGGCAGATTGCAAGAATGTTAAAAAACAAGTATTCGAGAAGCATTCTTATGACAATTATCACAGCAAAAATCATTAAACTATACCTGAGAATCAAAAAACCCGGCTACCACAAAGGACATTTTACACGGCGATTCATCGGGGTGCCAAGTCCGCATTTATAGGCTTTGGCGAACGGTGGGAAGTTTGATAACGATCCAATGACCCTGTAAAATACAATAAAACAGTTGCCAATGTTTGAATCAGCACTCACAAGTGAGCAATCGAGTCCAAAGTCAGGGAGAACGATTAGCCAAATGTCGATTAATTGCTGTTGAAATGGTATGTTACTGACATGCGTGAACTGTCTTACCGGTATTTGTTCGGGCTATGCGTGTCTGCAAGCAGGTAAGGTTTGACGTTGCTAGTTACTGCTTGACACCACATCTGTGGAACAAGAGAAAAATACAATATTTATCATTGAATATAGCTATGTTAACAAAAGTGTGTTCAGTGTCAGAAGAAAGGAACTCGAGTGCAACAAAACACAGCAAGTTGTCAATCTAACCTGTGCATAGGAAAGGAAGAATAATTGGTCATGGCTCAGACTCTTCAAGCCATCAGGCTTCTTCTCGTTAGGATATTTCTTCGCCCATGACTTGTATGCCTGAAAAATAATGTGTTTTTCAAAGTCAAAGTATGTTTGTAGAGTAGGTATAGTATGTATAATATCTATGTATAGTAGGTATAGTATGCATAATATTTTTGTATAGTAGGTATAGTATGTATAGTATAGTATGTTTGTATAGTAGGTATAGTATGTATAGTATGTTTGCATAGTAGGTATCATATGTATAGTATGTTTGCATAGTAGGTATAGTATGTATAGTATGTTTGTATAGTAGGCATAGTATGGATACTATCTACGTATAGTAGGTATAGTATGTATAGTATAGTATGTTTGCATAGTAGGTATAGTATGTATAGTATCTATGTATAGTAGGCATAGTATGGATACTATCTACGTATAGTAGGTATAGTATGTATAATATGTTTGTATAGTAAGTATAGTATGTATAGAATGTTTGGATAGTAGATATAGTAAGTATGGTATGTTTTTATAGTAGATATAGTATGCATAGTATCTTTGCATAGTAGGCATAGTATGCATAGTTCTGTGTATAGTTGGTATAATATGTATAGTATGTTTGTATAGTAGAAATAGTATGCATAGCATCTTTGCATAGTAGGTATAGTATGCATAGTATCTATGTATAGTAGGTATAGTATGCATAGTATGTTTGTATAGTAAGCATAGTATGTATAGTACGTTTGTATAGTAGGCATAGTATGTATAGTATCCATGTATAGTAGGCATAGTATGTATAGTATCTATGTATAATGGGTATAGTATAGTAGTGGCCCACAGTCCCAGAACTACATCCCGTGTTGTGTTCTGACAGTAGATTTTAGCCCAAGGTAATGTTAAGGTCGCTACATTCATGGTAGGTATAGTATGTTTGTATAGTAGGTATAGTATAGTATGTTTGTATAGTATGTATGTATGTATGTATGTATGTATGTATGTATGTATGTATGTATGTATGTATGTATGTATGTATGTATGTATGTATGTATGTATGTATGTATGAATGGGCATGAGCGCGAGCAAATGCAGCGCACAAAGCACACCAACTACATTCAGCTTTGTTTACTTCACGGGCTGTGGCGAGCGAAAGACGCGAGTGAAGACACCTAGTCTATTATATAATTCAAAGAAACTTTCAGCGTACATAATAGGCATATTTGAGTCCACCATGATCAGCAATATTTTCACCAAGGGTCAGTGTACCATTTATCTGATCAAAAAAAATATAAACCATCATTAAATAAAATAGTTCTAGTATTCATTTCAAAGTAAGTTAGTGAAGCTTTTCACTCATCAATTAGTCAGCTTGACAACAATTGGACCAAGACAAAAAATGAAAGCATCTCAGTTTGAATCACTTATTCAAAACAACTTACGTATTTTGAGCCATATTTGTAACCATCGTACTGAGATTTAATGCATGCTTTGCGAACATCGAACTCTCTCGAGGCAGCAGCGGTCCACCATGGTTTAATCTGGCCAGTCTTGTCGTAATACCAGCCTACAAGGAGACGCAGATGACGAACATGGCATTATTCAAATCTCTGAGTACAATGAAATTACTACTAAGCATAGATACAAATAATCAATCGAGCTGTAGCAAGGCGGCTTCAATGTTAACGATGAGTAAATTTACCAGTGCTGTCGAAGCCGTGGAGAATTTCGTGACCAAGAATACTAGCAATCTTGCCAAAATTGATGTACCTAAATCAGAGGGACAAATAAAGAGATAATGAGTGCTAAGTGTGCCAAAAGTATTCAATGCACGAATGCTAGAAAAGTGGGCAATATCTTCAAAACCATCTGTCGGTTTCAACACTGGACTAATGCCAATTAGTGATATGCAAAAGAACTGTGGTCTGAGTTAATAAAGAAACCCTTACCACGGTCCACTTTCGTATATGAAAGGGCTTCGCAATATTCCAGCAAGTATCACTTAAAAGAAAATAATATTGCATTGTTAAAATTGTGTCAAGCCAGATTAAACAAAATAGCACAAGAAAGGAAAGAAATTTAAGCAAGTTTTCCACGGCGCTGCTTTGAAAGGCTCAGCAGTTAATGGAGACTTCCAACTGACGGATAAACTATTAATAGAAATGGCCCCTCGAAAAGGGTTAACTCTTCAAAAATAGGGTTTGTTTTTGACAGCAGGGTAACAATGTGGGCAAGTTGTTTTCATACGCAATTGTGTTACGCATGCGCATACTTATTCTGTTTTTTATGGCCATGTAGAACGCGTTCACTTCGTAAAGCTTTTTCGAAGCAGTTATATCATCGATTCTAAAACAACAACAACAAAAATTAACGTCATATAGAGGGCATCAATTGCGGTCAGGCATAGAAAGGCCACTTTCCAGGTCTTGATATGCAGAGGTGTGACTTCACTGCAAACCAAACTCATGGTAGCCAATATTTAGAATGATTTAAAAGTTGCAAATTTTGGAATGATTCAATTAGCAATCACCTCATTCTAGATGGTGGCTGGTGCAAAAGTTGAAGATTGTTATCGACGAGATTTTTCACACATGACTTGAAAAACTCGCCTAAATTGTCTGTCCTTGTTCTCACCTAGAAGGAAGAATTAACAATTGAAAGAGATGACCACTTAACCTATACCCTACCCATTATGCAAATATATATAGCGATATACTACTCGTACAGATATGGCATTTTCACATTTATTCGTATTACTGTATTTCCTCTAATTAACGCCAACCCTCTTTTAACCGGCCCCCTGTAATAAGCGCCCACCCTAACATCAAAAAGTGTGAAATAAGCGCCCCCTTCTATTAACCGCCGAGGGCAGTTAATAGAATCCTTACATTTTCGCTGTTTGGTTCAAATAATACCGTAGAAACTGTTTAAGGCTGGAAAAACACTTTCACCAGGTCGTGAGCGTTTGGAAAATGCAATGCAGTCAAGATGAGCAGTTGAAGTTGATCCTGACTGCTTGATATTGAATAACATTCGAAACTATATATAGATTATTCTTTTGTTTTTGAGGTTGTTTGAATTTAACATTTCAGGACAGTGAAATAAGCGCCCCCCTCTAATAAGCGCTCACCAAATTTTGCAAAATATTTAATAAGCACCCGGGCGCTTAATAGAGGAAAATGGTAGTTCAATTTTGGAATAGCATAAATCAAAAGTAGACGCTAACGTTTTTGTATCTTGCCAACAATGAAGTGCTGTTCATCATGTCTGGGTTTGCAATTATGCCTAGAAGATACTTCAACTGAAATAAAAAAAGAGATCAACGATTCGTTAGGACTAAACCTAACACCATATCAAAGAAATGCAAGGAATAAAAACGAGATAAAATAATCTTAAGCAACTGACCTTCATTTTGACTGCAGCTCGAGTTGGGCTGTCAAGCCAAGGCACTTTGTCGATACCATCGTGAAATGCCTTGCGCACTTCAACTAGAAGCACGTTAGTCTATAACAACAAGTGAAAAACTTAAAAAACTACCGAGCAAAGATAGTCATTCCTGAATAATGCTTAACCCACCCTTGCTGGGCTTTGTGAAAAAGCTCAGATCAAAAACAATTGCAATCGGCTTGAGCCTGGGTTTAGTGTTTCAATAACTCTCAATATATATAATATATATTTGTATGTGTACTGTATAATATACTACACGTACAAATATATATATAACACAACAGAGAAAAGAAGCATCGGAAAAGGAAATTGAGTATATTTTGAAAGGGCGTTTTTAACAAAAGGCGCTTATAACATAAGAGGTTCACAAGGTGGAAACATTCTTAAAAAAATCAGGAGAAGCCATAAAAAAAATATACCTTGTTGAAGATATTCTTATTGATAACCCGTTTCGTAAACATCATTCCAATAGACAAAGGCATTCGAATTTCAGTATCCAGCATACAAGCACGCCATCTCTCTTTACCAACGCTATTGATGTCACTCGCTTTTGAACCGAAATAATAAGCAGCAAAATACGTATCTGGTAAAACTGGTGAGAACTTCTTCAACAATGTCCACGCGAAATAGGATGGTAAACTGCATACAAAATAATACTTTCACAATGGGATATCCTGCTCTTTTCTTATAATGGGGGTCAGTAAGTGGTTCATCATGGGAGGGGAGAGTTCAACTCCTTCCCCATATATTCTACATGGAAAGAGGAAGGTGGAGAGGGGTGTACCACGTGAAAAGGATCTAGATTTAAGCATATGCACATCTAAAGAGCCCCATATTCAAATAACCTCCAGTGGCAAACGTATAGTTTCAATCGCCTTGAAGTACAATGTACATATGATGAAACAATCTATAGATTTTAGATATGCAACTCTGTCTAATTCAAACACCCTGGGGAAGCGTGAAAATGTTCGAATTACGAAAAGTTCGTTCCAGAGGGAATATATGAATATATGCTATAAGAATAGTAATAGTTTTCCAGAGGGTCAAATGAGAATTATTGTTAGGTTATTCTCAACGGACCTTTGCCTTGCTTTGTTAGAAAGGTCAGATAAACAAAACATTTTAGTTTTGCATTATTCCTAAATTTGAAAGAAGCTGAGCCTCAATATTCCGATCAACTATATTCTCATAAAAAGGTATGCAAAGCAAAATCACTGACAGTAATGACAAAAGATCTGATCCTGAGCTATGAGTAAACAATATCATACCTATAGTATCCATACGGATCATTACTTGGAAAATACTTTACTATTCTCTTCAAGTAGGCAACAGGAATCATCATACCAACTAGAGTACTATTGGTGATTGTAGCGGTGCTTTGACCACTGACAATTCCACCTAACAACTTCAACCAATCAATCTGAAAATATTAAAATTGATCTAATTGTGCAAATGTTATACAGTGCAAATCCTCGACTAAACCACCAGGAGCTAATATGCAAATACAAATATTTAGCTCGACTGTCATTCAATATATTATGCTGTATAAAATCAATATTATACAGTCAATTAATAACGTCATTGGTCCAAACTTGCTGCAACCTGCAATATATTCACTACACAACTTCAAGGTCCTGATACTTGGCATTAATATCAATGCAAATGTTGGGAAAATGGGAGCTATTAGAGAAAAGGGAACTTACTCAAGGAGAGAGGTGTTTATTCAAAGGTTGAGGGTATGTTTAAGGTAATGCATATAATGCATGCACTTTGGTGAAATACAAGCTCAAATTAACCATTGAATAAGTGGAAATTCCCAATCAATGTGAGACACCATCTATCTCCCTTGACATGCTATAAGAATGCATTTATCTGATCATTGACGATTTAAGCTCTCTTTAGCTTGCATAAATTACCAATTCACCTCAGGGTCTGTGCGGGGTGACATTTGAAATACCTACCTGACCCCCAGTGATGATTGTGAGGTTTGCGACTGTCAACCTCTGGTATACCTTGTCCAGTCTCATGCCTGTCATCGTAGCTCTCACATCCTGCAATAGATGACCATGAAATCAGTGAAGACAAAAGAGCCAATTCAGTTAAATTCTTCAAAAACTATCCCATGGCAATATATCAGTTCACAGTATATGACAAAGAGTCTTACGCAACCTTCGAAGTGCGAGAAGGAGTAAAAACAAACACAAACATCAATTCAGACAGGCTTAAGACAACGTTTCGTTGTCAAAAACCTTGGCAAAGAGACCGGCAACAAACCGATGCAGCTTGACAAAATTGCACAGAGAAATAAAAAAACAACAGTGCATAAAGGCAAGAATACGAAACTTAATTCTCACATTAATCAATTTAGTTTCTACTTGTAATCCCTGAAATAGCCGAGAGGAGATGTAGGAAGAGCTCTTTCCTGTATGAGCAGCAGCCGCATATTGAAATGTAGATCGGACATTGTTCTTAAATTTCGAGACAAGCTGAAATAGAAGAAAGAAATGATCATTCATGACGTAGTGGTGCCATTAGAGCTAAATCTTTCACTAAATCGCATTGAGAAATACCTCTCTGATCATAGGGCAAGTAAGAAGCATCATTGAAAAAATCTCACTCATAAACACTTCTGTTCATGACATGATTAATATAACTCTTCATTTGTTCAGGTATTCTACTCATAAAATTTCAACTAAGTGATTTGTTATAATTTATTTGACTGATCATGATGTGATAGAATTAGCCACCCAGCCACCTACCTGTTGTATTTCATCAATATCATCTTCCAGCACAAAACCTGGGTACTTTGGCGGCTTGCCTTCCTACAAAAACAAAGAGACAACACAATGAGATTGAGCATGGAGCACACTCAGCCAGTCACACACATAATTAAGAAATCAACAATAAACGACAACAAAACACACCCATAATCTACAAATAAGTTATCAATAGAAATTACCATGTGATTCTCCAATGAAACCTTAGACAACAGTGCTGTATCTGGAGGCCTAATCTGTAGATGAAAATAAGAAAATTAGAGGATGCATTGCAAGGTCATTAGCAAACTTATTTTCATAGTAAATTTAGTACTAATTACATTCCACTCAATAACCCACTGCCGCTGCCCATACAAGCAAGTCACCTTCTCGTCTCGCCATAGCGGTCCATTGTTATGGGGGATTATGGAGACTGCATGTAATTTACATAAAATTAAAATTAAGGCATGCACAGACAGAAAAAAAACAGTATCTTACCCTAATGATATTCTGTGATGAGTTAAAGAGATCGCTTCCAACACCGACAGTAAACAGGGGGTTTGTATCGTAAAATTTCTTCATGGATTGCAGAGCACTGTTAGCATCCCAAGATTGAAGGTTAAAGGAACCATCTGTAACAGGTGAACTCCCAATTTGTGAGACTGCTTGCCAGTACACCGACATGCTTCTTGAATTTCTCATGCATGTTTCATAGTATTGGTAGGCCTTTTTAAATATTGGGTCAGTTGTGCTTGACATTCCATCAAGTGCTTTTTTAGCATCTAGCACATTTTGGGTACTTAGTGTCGAAAACTTGTTCTTCAGGACAGCCTTAAACAACCAACTGCTAGGCAGGTATCTCTTTATGTAATTGCCACAAGCGTATTGGAAAAAATCATTGCAAGGCAAAGCAGACTTGTCCATGTCTCCCTCCATTTCTGCAAAACATAAAACGGGAACTATAATGCCAAACAAGAGCTTATTTTAATGATTCAAACAGTGGTTATTTCTAGGGGGCATAGGCAGCTAAGCACCCTTTGCTAAAATAAACTGTGAGGTGAAGCCAAAAAACTAAGCTGAACAAAATTGCTTTGTTCTTTTATCAAATGTTGGTTTCTAGTTCTGGCAACTTTGGCTGACTATTGCATATTCTTTTAATGTTGCAAACATTAAAAGAATACATTAATTTATATGCAAACATTAATGACTGGGATGGCCGAGTGGTTAGATCGCTCAACCCTTGTTCAAAGGGTTGTGGGTTTGAGCCCACTTTCAGACCTGTCATATAAAGTGTGAGGAAAGAATTTGCCAGCTCTCTGTAATTCTAGGCAAAAAGGCAAAAGGAATCACGAGGTGTGGTCACATCGGGAGGAAGGACCAGGGTTGCACTGCTTCGATTAGTCTAGCTATTCAGTGGGCCCTCTGTGCTTAGCACATAAACCAATACCTTACGAAGATAGTAAGCGTATTTGCCTATCAATCAATCAATCAAAACATAGTTTGTTTGCTTGAACACCAGTTCTCATATTCGGACCAAAGAAAATGGAAGCATGATCAGCCAAATAAATTTGTTTGTATTAATTAAAGATCGAACTTGTCCAACATGTGACAATATGAAACATAACATTACAAAAAGTTTTTTGTTGATCCAATTATCTCCAATATCTTTGAAGGAGCTAACTCTTGAGGAATTGTTAGACAATGACAATGAGGTATGTACCTCATTGTCATTGTCAGTTTGCAGTCTTCTCAGTTATTTATATATACATGTCAATCAAGTTGCAGTGTATTCTCCCCTCACCCCTCAATTGTTTGATTTCAGGGACTAATTGAACCTACATGTATGGAATTGAAATTCTGAGAAGTTCAGAATTTGTATAAAAATGAAATTCTCAGAAGTTCAAAAGTACTAACATCATGATTCATGAATAAATGACAGCACACACACAACATTGATATTTGTATGCTTTTCCGTGTCTGCTATACATGTCTGAATCAATGTCAGTAAATGGCAATAGGCCTGATTATCTGCACAAAGAACCATTCAAAGAATCGATTCAATGATATGCAATGCAAACGTGAAATTCTTAGAATACAATAAAGTTTGCTGGTACAATGACGACTTCATAATAGGACAGCACAACACGTGCCCAATATCAAAACCGTGGTGCCGCATTCCAATGAAACCAGTCGGCCTTCCGGGAAACAAAACGAAACTGAACTGGTTTGAATGGAAAATGGTTGAACGATTGCAGGCAGTTGCGACATTGCATGATTGTGGTGTGCTAGTTTACCCGGACAGTCGTAATCACAAGATAACTTAAAGAAATAAAATACTCATTCGCTTGACTCGCTTAGTGGCGCCTGAGAATGAAGTACCCGTTAAATGTGGGGACTTCGGAGCGCTTCAACTGTGCTCAAAATTAATTCGTTCAATATTTAAAAAGCAACCATGAAGTGAGATTAAATCAAATTACAGATGTAAAAAATTGCTCACCTTCGAAAGCAGGCGATTGTTTGACACTTCTGGTAAAATACCAAATTAGTACACCAGCAACGATGCAACATATCACAAACAAGACAGCCAAAATTATCTTCACCACCTTGGGTGTGCAGCACTTCTTGCCATTCTTGAAATCCAACGAAAACGCTGAGCCAGAATTCTCGAATGCCTTAAACTTCATTTTCTTCTGTTCTTGAAATAAATCAACAATGTAGTTTTACATGAACAACACTTTACGTACGAACAACTTTACTAAACGTATAAGTTAGTACCCCGCAACAGCCCTTCAATTCGCTTTTGCTGACTGAATGCTGGTGTGTTGTGTTATATTGTGCAATACACAAGCAAAACCTGCTTTACATTATTCTATTCAAAAGCAAACACAACACGGAAGTCAAGAATTAACAGCGGCCGTCCGCCCGATGTGAGGAGCCGCTGGTCGTTGATAAAATTGTTGTTGGCAATGCAACTCAATTTCGTTTCAGTCTTGTCACACAACATTTGTGCTTGCTAAAAGCGAGTGTCAACCTTAAATAAAATTTGGGAAATATTGTATATTCAATGTATAATTGTTGTATAATTGTGGAAATTGTTGTATATATATGTTGTTTATATATTTATGTTATATATGTTTATATATTCTTCATTTTTTCCGTTCATCGGCTGTTTCCCGGGTATCAAACAAAAACATTTTAATAAATGCGACTTCGTTAAAATCACTCACTCTGCAAAGCGATCAATTTTATTTGATTAGTATTTAATTTGGTCGGGACTAGTGTCTACCTGGATTGATTGTAGAGTCGTTCACCCCCTGGTTTTCTAAAATCATGCAAAAGCGAGAGCCATCATACACAACAAGCACTGCCTATAACGCTAATCATCAAGAAAGTCTCGAGTCTGTTTGCTTGCAGCCAAAGGCATTGAAACCCTCAAAAATACGTCTGTGTGGTGACACCCACGCGCACGCTTATTATTATAATTTATGTCATTGCGTAAAGGCCTCATAATCGTACAGAGACAAGGAACTAATTCAACTTGCAGGAATTTTGTTGTCGTCACTTGTATTGCATAAGCTTTCTATGCCTATTTGTTAAGACCTGATTGGTCAGACTCGTTTTAATGGTTGATCGTGATTGGTTATTTGTAATACATAGTTTCTCGATGATTCACTTGTATCCTGTGGTTTATAGAAGTTTTTTAGATTTTCAAGTTTTGAGGATGAAATGGAAGGAAAATTATTTGATATCTTTTTCTCGGAGAAATCCTATAAATTTTGATCCAGAACCAGTGAAGTGAAAGATTTATTCTTACACGTCTGCGGGACGTGAGGCGACTTAGCTCGTCAAATAACTTCTGTACCAACAACTGACGGCAAGGACTTCATGTAAGAATATCCTAAGGCCCTGAAATATATTATCGGACGAACCATATAGGGTACTAACATGTATCCATGTATATGTATGGTATAGTATAGTATAGTAGTATAGTACCTGTATATTACTATAGTATACCGATACGTCCTAGTTACCCTACCTGTCCTAGTTATCCTAACTGTCCTAGCGATCCTAGTTGTCCTAGTTATCCTAGCTGTCCTAGTTGTCCTAACTGTCCTAGCTGTCCTACCTGTCCTAGTTATCCTAGTTGTCCTAGCTGTCCTAACTGTCCTAGCTGTCCTAGTTATCCTAGGTGTCCTAGTTGTCCTAGTTATCCTAGTTGTCCTAACTGTCCTAGTTATCCCAGCTGTCCTAGCATGTCCTAACTGTCCTAGCTGTCCTAACTGTCCTAGTTATCCTAGCTGTTCTAACTGTCTTAGCTGTCCTAGTTATCTTAGCTGTCCTAGCTGTCCTAGTTGTCCTAGCTGTCCTAGTTGTCCTAGCTGTCCTAGTTGTCCTAGTTATCCTAGCTGTCCTAGTTGTCCTAGTTGTCCTAGCTGTCCTAGTTGTCCTAGTTATCCTAGCTGTCCTAGCTGTCCTAGTTGTCCTAGTTATCCTAGCTGTCCTAGTTATCCTAGCTGTCCTAGTTGTCCTAACTGTCCTAGCTGTCCTAGTCGTCCTAGTTATCCTAGCTGTCCTAGTTGTCCTAGTTATCCTAGCTGTCCTAGCTGTCCTAGTTGTCCTAGTTATCCTAGCTGTCCTAGTTATCCTACTTGTCCTAGTTATCCTAGCTGTCCTAGTTGTCCTAGTTATCCTAGCTGTCCTAGTTGTCCTAACTGTCCTAGCTGTCCTAGTTGTCCTAGTTATCCTAGCTGTCCTAGTTGTCCTAGTTGTCCTAGCTGTCCTAGTTGTCCTAGTTATCCTAGCTGTTCTAGTTATCCTAGCTGTCCTAGTTATCCTAGCTGTCCTAGTTGTCCTAGTTATCCTAGTTGTCCTAGTTATCCTAGCTGTCCTAGTTGTCCTAGTTGTCCTAGCTGTCCTAGTTATCCTAGCTGTCCTAGCTGTCCTAGTTGTCCTAGTTATCCTAGCTGTCCTAGTTGTCCTAGCTGTCCTAGTTCTCCTAGCTGTCCTAGTTATCCTAGATGTCCTAGTTATCCTAGCTGTCCTAGTTGTCCTAGCTGTCCTAGTTGTCCTAGCTGTCCTAGTTGTCCTAGCTGTCCTAGTTGTCCTAGCTGTCCTAGTTGTCCTAGTTATCCTAGCTGTTCTAGTTATCCTAGCTGTCCTAGCTGTCCTAGTTATCCTAGCTGTCCTAGTTATCCTAGCTGTCCTAGTTATCCTAGCTGTCCTAGTTGTCCTAGCTGTCCTAGTTCTCCTAGCTGTCCTAGTTATCCTAGATGTCCTAGTTATCCTAGCTGTCCTAGTTGTCCTAGCTGTCCTAGTTGTCCTAGCTGTCCTAGTTGTCCTAGTTGTCCTAGTTATCCTAGCTGTTCTAGTTATCCTAGTTGTCCTAGTTATCCTAGCTATCCTAGTTGTCCTAACTGTCCTAGTTGTCCTAGTTATCCTAGCTGTCCTAGTTGTCCTAGTTGTCCTAGCTGTCCTAGTTATCCTAAATGTCCCAGTTGTTGTGCATGATTTTATACAGGGAGGACCAAAAAAATAACACCCGAAACAAACTATTTTTTAGGAAAGTAATATTATGAGCAATTTGTTGCAAATTTCTACCATAAATATTCAACTTAAAAGACATCTTGTGTAAAAATATTTGGTATTGATTTTTCCTCATTTTGGAGCAATTACAATTTCAAAATTTCTAATCGTGAAATCTGCTGTTATGACATTTACCGTAAATCCTCGCCCCCGGGGGCTTATTTGCAAAAACTGAATTTCAGCCAGATTATTGTCCAATATTAAGCAAAATGAATGCTATACTATGCAGCCAATCAATGAAATTATTGGTTTAAACTTGCTGCTATTTGCAATACATTCACTAAACAACTTCAATATCTCGATACTTGGGCTCAATTTCCTTGCAAATGATTATCAGGATGTGGGCTTATTCAAGGGGGGTCTTATTCGAAGGTGGGGGTTTATTCGAGGATTTACGGTAATGTATGAGAACTGACTACGTTGGAAGAGCAATACATACGTCTTTTTCAAATTGTTCAGAGGAAAGCAATATGCCAAAATATCACATAAAAATAAATATTTCATCCAAAATTTGCAAATTGCGAAAGGTTGGAAAAGAAAGAAAATCATTTCTGAATTTCCTAACAAAAACTTTTCCATTGGCTTGAGAATAACATACACAATACTGCGCCATTGGGTTAGGCTATTGAACGGATACGGGGTTTGTCGTCAACGAAAAGTTATAAAAATAGTACTTGGCCCCAGAAAGACTTCAGAAATTTATAGGAAATAGAGGAAACTTTGAACACCTTGTTTAATTATTTTTTTGTTCTTTTTATTTCTAAGTTTTTTTGTTTTGTTTTTCAACGTTGTCAATTTTCAGACAAAATTTCACAACAGTAGGTTTTACGACTAGAAGTTTTAAAATTACAACTGCTCAAAAATGACTTAATATAATTACAGAATATTTTTACACAAGATGTCTTTTGAGTTGAATGTTAATGGTAGAAATTTGCAAAAAATTGCTCATCAGATGCTTTTCCTAAAAATAGTTTGTTTCGGGTGATTTTCACTCTAAGACAAAGAAGAAGATCAGAACTTCAGTACACTTTCATCGTCCTAAGACCCTCAGACTTGACAGAAAGCCAAATTACCCAAAGCGATCTGCACCAAGGACCAACAAACTTGATCATTGTGATTTTGGGTGATTTTTTTGGCCCACCCTGTATAAAGTCATGCACAACAACTGGGACATCTAGGATAACTAGGACAACTAGGACAGCTAGGACAGTTAGGACAACTAGGACAGTTAGGACAACTAGGACAGTTAGGATAACTAGGACAGCTAGGATAACTAGGACAACTAGGACAGCTAGGATAACTAGGACAGGTAGGATAACTAGGACACCTAGGATAACTAGGACAGCTAAGATAACTAGGACAGCTAGGACAGTTAGAACAGCTAGGATAACTAGGACAGTTAGAATAGCTAGGACAGTTAGGACATGCTAGGATAACTAGGACAGCTAGGATAACTAGGACAGCTAGGATAACTAGGACAACTAGGACACCTAGGATAACTAGGACAGCTAGGACAAGGACAGCTAGGACAACTAGGACAGTTAGGACAGCTAGGACAACTAGGACAGCTAGGACAGCTAAGATAACTAGGACAGCTAAGACAGTTAGAACAGCTAGGATAACTAGGACAGTTAGGACAGCTAGGACAGTTAGGACATGCTAGGACAGCTGGGATAACTAGGACAGTTAGGACAACTAGGATAACTAGGACAACTAGGACACCTAGGATAACTAGGACAGCTAGGACAGTTAGGACAGCTAGGACAACTAGGATAACTAGGACAGGTAGGATAACTAGGACACCTAGGATAACTAGGACAGCTAGGACAGTTAGGACAGCTAGGATAACTAGGACAGCTAAGATAACTAGGACAGCTAGGACAGTTAGAACAGCTAGGATAACTAGGACAGCTAGGATAACTAGGACAGCTAGGATAACTAGGACAACTAGGACACCTAGGATAACTAGGACAGCTAGGACAGTTAGGACAGCTAGGACAACTAGGACAGTTAGGACAGCTAGGACAACTAGGACAGCTAGGATAACTAGGACAGTTAGGATAACTAGGACAGCTAGGATAACTAGGATAGCTAGGATAACTAGGACAGCTAGGACAGTTAGGACAACTAGGACAGCTAGGATAACTAGGATAACTAGGACAGCTAGGATAACTAGGATAACTAGGACAGCTAGGACAGCTAGGATAACTAGGATAACTAGGACAGCTAGGATAGTTAGGATAACTAGGACAGCTAGGACAGTTAGGATAACTAGGACAGCTAGGATAACTAGGACGTATCGGTATACTGTAGTAATATACAGGTACTATACTACTATACTATACTATACCATACATATACATGCTAGTACCATATATGGTTCGTCCGATAATATATTTCAGGGCCTTAGGATATTCTTATATGAAGTCTTAGCCCAACTGACTTGCCCTGACTTTTAATATATTCCATTATTAATTCTAACATTTAAAACAGATTTTTATACTATATTTTTTTCTTCTTGTAATTTATAGATTGTTAGGTAATTCACAGGTCCTTGATTGATAGCAGCAATTTTTTGCTGAACAAGTTCACCTGTATAACTGTGGTTTTAATGGACCTGGTGTCTCCAATGAGCCTCCCCACCGCGTCTCCGTCTAGCATCACCTCCATTGCGGTGTCCAATGATTGCTCTTCGTTGGACGAGGACCATGAATTTGTAATCACACGGTATCTTGGCGATACTGCACGTGGAACGACCAAAACCAACATCACCAAATAAATCTCTTTGGTAAATATAATTCTGGTTACTTTGGACAAGTGAGTACGAGATATATTTAACTTGAAGCCATAGTTAAAGCTATCAGGGCCAAATGCAACGTTATACATTGGAGGTGGGAGAAAGTGGGACAGGAACAAAGAATGAGATATTTCTTTCAATAGAAGTCACAATTTTAAACTAAATTTACTAAACCTGCAAGTTACTTTCTCAAATATATTGTACATACCATATAAATAGATGATCATTAAATAAAGTGCATACACCAGCTAAGTAAGGTGCAATGAAGTTAACCTACAATCCAAAATACAGTAACATAAGGGAAGAGATAATGTAACAATCATATAGCGACATTAAGCGTATATTGTGGACACAATATACACGGCTATAAAAACACAAATAGCAGTGGTAATAACAATGGCAGCAGCCATCCCCATTGTAATAGAATCAGAAGTGTGTTAGCGAATGCCAACAACCAGCTACTGTCTCTAGTTTTTAGCCGTTCAAGTTTTTGTACGGATAGGTGTACCGGTCAAATATTTGTACGGATAGGCCCCCGCTTACACGATGGTGGTTTTTGCTAGCCGGCTTTGTTTGCTCGTCATGCGCAGTATACTTTTTCATAAATCATTATCGCCAGGTTGAATTAGTTTTTTCTGTGGTGAGTGAAATGAATTGCTGTCTGGATTTTTATGTGAAATTTACGATAGTTTTTTGGTTTCTGAAAGATAAGCTTTGTCGTAAATAACAAAAAATGCTTTTAAATTTTGAGCGCCAAATCCAAAATATTCAAATTGCCTCGCTTGCCTGACTTTTCACCTCTTTATGAATCCGTATGTACGGGTAGAAGCGTTTACACGGTACCGCGAAATATTTGTCAGCTCAAGTTACCAACTCAGCATCTTTCTAACAGGTAAAATTTTTGCACGGCTATTTGATCAGCCTATCCGAACAAATATTTGTACGGATAGGCTGATCTCGTGTAATGTAACCCCTATCCGTACAAAAACTTTGGCGGCCAAAAACTTGACCGGTACAGTGTAAGCGGTGCCTTAATATTATTGAATATAGGTATCATGTCCTACCTATTTCAAAGGGTGTTGTTTGGGGTTCTAAAACACGAGCAAATGATTTGCGTATAACATGTAAAACCATCCTAAGAAATATCAATTATCAGGCAATCAATACGAAAACAAAACTGAAATCCAAAAAAAAGGAAAGTGACCAATTACAAAGAGACTATATATACATTAAAAAAAGATCAGATATAGCTACACAGGCGTTAATAACAGAAGCCATTTATAACCTGGCAGATTGCAAAAATGTTAAAAAACAAGTATTCGACAAGCATTCTTATGAAAATCATCACAGAAAAAAGCATTAAAATCGTAAATGAAATACCTCAAAATTCAAAAACGGATTACCAAAGAGGACATTTTACACGGCGATTCATTGGGCTGCCAAGACCGCAGCCATAGGCTTTGGCGAACGGTAGGAAGTTTGATAGCGATCCAATGACCCTGCAAGATACAATAAAACAGTTGCCAATGTTTGAATCAGCACTCACAAGTGAGCAATTGAGTCCAAAGTCAGGGAGAACGATTAGCCAAATGTCGATTAATTGCTGTTGAAATGGTATCTTACTGACGTGCGTCAATTGTCTTACCGGTATTTGTTCGGGCTATGCGGGCCTGCAAGCAAGTAAGGTTTGACGTTGCTACTTACTGCTTGACACCACATCTGTGGAACATGAATGAGAAACAAGGGTGAGAAGAGAAAAATACAATATTTATCATTGAATATAGCTAGGTTAACAAAAGTGTGTTCAATGTCAGAAGAAAGGAACTCAAGTGCAACAAAATACAGCAAGTTGTCAATCTAACCTGCGCATAGGAAAGGAAGAATAATTGGTCATGGTTCAGACTTTTCAAGTCATCAGGCTTCTTCTCGTTAGGATATTTCTTCGCCCATGACTTGTATGCCTAAAAAATAATGGAGATTTAATCAACATCGTAAATGATATCAACTGTGGTCCACAATTGTCTTCTGAAGACTACATAAACAAAAAACATGACAACTATATTTCTTCAGAGTTCACAAGTTGGAGAGTCAAAGCCTATCCTTATATGATAAATATCGGGTTTATGGTGAACAAATAAGGCATTCTGCTGTGAAGCCAGGTAAACCAGTTTTGGTTGAAGTCAACGCCTCGTGAAAGTCATCAATGTTCTTGAACCAAAATGTTAAATTTCAGCCGCATCTTCGAGCTTAAAGCAATAAACAGGAAAAGAAGATGTAGCGTAAATAAAAAAGAAGATGTAGCGTAATTCAAAGAAAACTTTCGGCGTACCAGATAGGCATATTTGAGTCCACCATGATCAGCAATATTTTCTCCAAGGGTCAGTGTACCATTTATCTGATCAAAATAAATATAAAACATCATTAAATAAAATAGTTCCAGTATTCATTTCAAAGTAAGTTAGTGAAGCTTTTCACTCATCAATTAATCAGCTTGACATCAATTGGACCAAGACAAAAAATGAACGCATCTCAGTTTGAATCACTTATTCAAAACGACGTACGTATTTTGAGCCATATTTGTAACCATCGTACTGAGATTTAATGCATGCTTTGCGAACATCGAATTCTCTCGAGGCAGCAGCGGTCCACCACGGTTTAATCTGGCCAGTCTTGTCGTAATACAAGCCTACGAGGAGACGTAGATGAGGAAAATGGCATTACTCACATCTCTGTGTACAACGAAATTACTACTATGCATATATACAGACAATCAATCGAGCTGTAGCAAAGCGGCTTCAATGTTAACGATGAGTAAACTTACCAGTGCTGTCGAAGCCGTGGAGAATTTCGTGACCAAGAATACTAGCAATCTTGCCAAAATTGATGTACCTAAATCAGAGGGACAAACAAAGAGACAACGAGTGTTAAGTGTGCCAAAGGTACTCAATACACGGATGCTAGAAAAGTGAGCAATATCTTCAAGACCATCTGGCGGTTTCAACACTAGACTAATGCCAATTAGTGATATGCAAGAGAACTGTGGTCTGATTTAATAAAGAAACCCTTACCACGGTCCACTTTCGTATATGAAGGGGCTTCGCAATATTCCAGCAAGTATCACTTAAAAGAAAATAATATCGCATTGTTAAAAATGTGTCAAGCCAGATTAAACGAAATAGCACAAGAAAGGCAACGACTTTAAGCAAGTTTTCCACGGCGCTGCTTTGAAAGGCTCAGCCGTCAATGGAGACTTCCAACTGACGGATAAACTATTAATAGAAATGGTCCCTCGAAAAAGGTTAACTCTTCAAAAATAAGGTTTTGACAGCAGTTTTTTGACAGCAGCGTAACAATGTGGGCAAGTTGTTTTCATACGCAATTGTGTTACGCATGCGCATACTTATTCTGTTTTTTATGGCCATGTAGAACGCGTTCACTTCGTAAAGCTTTTTCGAAGCAGTTATATCATCGATTCTAAAACAACAACATCAAAAATTAACGTCATATAGAAAGCATCATTTGCCGTCAGGCATAGAAAGGCCACCTTCCAGGTCTTGATATGCAGAGGTGTCCTGATCAATCGTGACTTCACTGCAAACCAAACTCGTGGTAGCCAATATTTAGAATGGTCTAAAAGTTGTGAATTTTGGGATGATTCAGTTTGCAATCACCTTATTCTGGATGGTGGCTGGTGCAAAAGTTGAAGATTGTTGTCGACGAGATTTTTCACACATGACAAGAAAAAATCGCCTAAATTGTCTGTCCTTGTTCTCACCTAGAAGGAAGAATTAACAATTGAAAGAGATGACCACTTAACCTATACCCTACCCATTAGGCAAATATATATAGCTATATACTCATACTTATTCGAATTACCGTATTTCCTTTAATTAGGGCCCACCCTCTTTTAACCGCCCCCCTCCAATAAGAGCCCACCCTAAAAACAAAGTGTGAAATAAGGCCCCCGTTTATTAACCGCCGAGGGCAGTTAATAGAATCCTTACATTTTCGCTGTTTGGTTCAAATAATATCGTAGAAACTGTTTAAGGCTGGAAAAACACTTTCATCACGTCGTGAGCGTTTAGAAAATGCAATGCAGTCAAAATCAGCAGTTGAAGTTGATCTTGACTGCTTGATATTGAATAACATTCGGAACTATATAAGATTATTCTTTTGTTTTCGAGGTTGTTTGAATTTGAAATTTCAGGACTGTGAAATAAGCGCCCCCTCTTTTAAGCGCCTCCTCCAATAAGCGCTCACCCAATTTTGTAAAATATTTAATAAGCGCCCGGGCGCTTAATAGAGGAAAACAGTAGCTCAATTTTTGGAATAGCGTAAATCAAAAGTAGACACTAACGTTTATGTATCTTGCCAACAATGAAGTGCTGTTCATCATGTCTGGGTTTGCAATTATGCCTAGAAGATACTTCAACTGAAATAAGAAAAGAGATCAAGGATTCGTTAGGACTAAACCTAACACCATATCAAAGAAATGCAAGCAATAAAAACGAGAGAAAATAATCTTAAACAACTGACCTTCATCTTGACTGCAGCTCGAGTTGGGCTGTCAAGCCAAGGCACTTTGTCGATACCATCGTGAAATGCCTTGCGCACTTCAACTAGAAGCACGTTAGTCTATAACAACAAATGAAAAACTTAAAAAATTACCGAGCAAAGATAGTCATTCCTGAATAATGCTTAACCCACCCTTGTTTGGCTTTGGATGTGGTATTTCAATAACTCTCGATATATATAATATATATTTGTATGTGTACTATATAATATACTACACTACACATACAAATATATATATAGCACAACAGAGAAAAGAAGCATCGAAAAAGGAAATTGAGTATATTTTGAAAGGGCGTTTATAAAAAAGGCGCTTATAAGATAAGAGGTTCACAAGGTGGAAATATTCATAAAAAAATCACGAGAAGCCATAAGAAAAAAAGATACCTTATTGAAGATATTCTTATTGATAACCCGTTTCGTAAACATCATTCCAATAGACAAAGGCATTCGAACTTCAGTATCCAGCATACAAGCACGCCATTTCTCTTTACCAACGCTATTGATGTCACTCGCTTTTGAACCGAAATAATAAGCAGCAAAATACGTATCTGGTAAAACCGGTGAGAACTTCTTCAACAATGTCCACGCGAAATAGGATGGCAAACTGCATGCAAAATAATACTTTCACAATGGGATATTCTATCTTTTTGTTGTAATGGGGTCAGTAAGTGGTTCATCATCGGGGGGGGGGGGGGGTAAAATACTCCCCTATATATTTTACATGGAAAGAGGAAAGCAGAGAAGGGTGTACCACATGAAAAGGACCTAGATTTAAACATGCGCACATCTAAAGAACCCCATATTCAAAGAACCTCAAATGGCAAACGTAATATGGTTTGAATAGCCTTGAAGTACAATGCACATATGATGAAACAATATATGGATACAACTCTGTCTAATTCAAACACCCTGGGGAAGCGTGAAAATGTTCGAATTACGAAAAGTTGGTTCTGTAGTGATGTTTGAAGGGACAGAGAATTCCATTCGAATTAGATAAAGTTCGAGCTACACGAGTTCGGGCTATGCATGCATACTCGACTGTACATGGTGAAATACTTTTTGGTTCCGATTGTCACATCCGATATTCCACTGAATAAAAACTGCCGACCATTATCACAAACGACACTACATATAACTGGGAAAATCTATATGAAACAATCGAAATATACATACTTTTTTGATAAGAATACTAATAGTTTTCCAGAGGCTCAAATGGAAACTATTGTTAGGTTATTCTCAACGGACCTTTGCCTTGCTTTGTTAGAAAGGTCAGATAAACAAAACATTTTAGTTTTAATGCCACTTGATCCAGGCCTTATTTTCACATTATTCTTAAATTTGAAAGAAACTGAGCCTCAATATTCTGATAAACTACATTCTCGTAAAAAAGTATGCATAAGAAAATCACTATAAAAGATCTGATTCTGAGCTACGAGTAAACAATATCATACCTATATAGTCCATACGGATCTTTACTTGGGAAATACTTTACTATTCTCTTCAAGTAGGCAACAGGAATCATCATACCAACTAGAGTACTATTGGTGATTGTAGCGGTGCTTTGACCACTGAAAATTCCACCTAACAACTTCAACCAGTCAATCTGAAAATATGAAAATTGATCTAATTGTACAAATGTTATACAGTGCAAATCCTCGACTAAACCACCAGGAGCTAATATGCAAATACAAATATTTAGCTCGACTACCATTCAAGATATTATGCTGTATAAAATCTATACTATACAATCAATTAATAACGTCATTAGTCCAAACATGCTGCGACCTGGAAATTATTCACTACACAACTTCAAGGTCCTGATACTTGGCATTAATATCAATGCAAATGTTGGGAAAATCGGAGCTATTACAAAAAGGGGGCTTACTCAAGGAGGGAGGCATTTATTCGAAGGTTGAGGGTAGGGTATGGGTAAGGTAATGCATATAATGCATGCACTTTGGTACAATACAAGCTCAAATTAACCATTGAATACACTTTTTTTATAAGAACCAGATAATTTTTGCCGCGGCTCGATGTTCTTAATTTTTTCATAATTTGAGGCTCAAATGTTCTTAAAAGTGTATTTTTGCAGTGATATTAAACCAGAACTCAAACATTATTTATACATGTACTCAGCTACTTTACTACGGAATAACAGGTTGTCTTATGAATGACTTTTGTTTAGGAATTGCATAGTTTCGTTTCGTTGAAGTGAAAAAATTCAAAAATCACTTTTTGTTTCTTTTTTAATTTCTCATCCGAGGCTGAGCATGTTCTAAACTTGTTCTTATTTTTTTGAGAAATCGAGCCTCAGTGTTCTTATAAAGTGTGTTCTTATAAAAAAAAAGTGTAAGTGGATATCCCCAATCAATGTATGAGGCACCATCCATCTCCCTTGACCTGCTATAAGAATGCATTTAACTGACCATTTACGATTTAAGTTCTCTTCAGCTCGCACAAACTACCAATTCACCTCAGGGTCTGTGCGGGGTGACATTTGAAATACCTACCTGACCCCCAGTGATGATTGTGAGGTTTGCGACTGTCAACCTCTGGTATACCTTGTCCAGTCTCATGCCTGTCATCGTAGCTCTCACATCCTGCAATAGATGACCATGAAATCAGTGAAGACAAAAGAGCCAATTCAGTTAAATTCTTCAAAAACTATCCCATGGCAATATATCAGTTCACAGTATATGACAAAGAGTCTTACGCAACCTTCGAAGTGCGAGAAGGAGTAAAAACAAACACAAACATCAATTCAGACAGGCTTAAGACAACGTTTCGTTGTCAAAAACCTTGGCAAAGAGACCGGCAACAAACCGATGCAGCTTGACAAAATTGCACAGAGAAATAAAAAAACAACAGTGCATAAAGGCAAGAATACGAAACTTAATTCTCACATTAATCAAGTCCGCTTCTACTTGTAATCCGTCTGATAGCCGAGAGTAGATGTAGTCAGCGCTCTTTCCTGTATGAGCAGAAGCCGCACTTTCAAATGTAGATCGGACATTGTTCTTAAATTTCGAGACAAGCTGAAACAGAAGAAAGCAGGTGATCATTAATGACGTGGTGGTACCGTGACAGCTGAATCTTTTACTAAATCGCATTGAGAAATACCTCTCTGATCATGGGGCAAGTAAGAAGCATTATTCAAAAAATCTCACTCATAAACACTTCTGTTCATGACATGACTGATGAATATACAGTGGAATCCCGCTATAACGAACTCTGCAGGGACCGAGAAAATAGTTCGCAATAGCGGGAGTTCGTTATACAGAAGGGACATTTTGTTATGAAGAACCACTTCCCAGAATCCAAGGGACCGGAGTTTTAGTTCGTAATAGCGGGAAGTTCGTTATAAACGGGGTTCGTTATAGCGGGATTCCACTGTAATTGTTTTTGCAGGTATTCTGCTCATAAAATTTCAACTAAGTGATTTGCTATAATTTATTTGACTCATCATGATGTGATAGAATTAGCCACCCAGCCACCTACCTGTTGTATTTCATCAATATCATCTTCCAGCACAAAACCTGGGTACTTTGGCGGCTTACCTTCCTGCAAAAACAAATAGACAACACAATGAGATTGAGCATGGAGCATACTCAGCCAGTCACACACATATAATTAAGAAATCAACAATAAACGACAACAAAACACACCCATAATCTACAAACAAGTTATCAATAGAAATTACCATATGATTCTCCAATGAAACCTTAGACAACAATGCTGTATCTGGAGGCCTAATCTGTAGATAAAAATTAGAAAATTAGAGGATACATTGCAAGGACATTAGCAAACTTACTTTCATGGTAAATTAAGTACTAATTACATTCCACTCAATAACCCACCACCCATACAAGTAAATCATCTTTTAGTCTCGCCATAGCGGTCCATTGTTATGGGGGATTATGGAGACTGCATGTAATTTACATAAAATTAAAATTAAGGCATGCACAGACAGGAAGAAAAACAGTATCTTACCCTAATGATATTCTGTGATGAGTCAAAGAGATCACTTCCAACACCGACAGTAAACAAGGGGTTTGTATCGTGAAATTTCTTCATGGATTGCAGAGCACTGTTAGCATCCCAAGATTGAAGGTTAAAGGAACCATCTGTAACAGGTGAACTCCCAATTTGTGAGACTGCTTGCCAGTACACCGACATGCTTCTTGAATTTTTCATGCATGTGTCATAGTATTGGTAGGCCTTTTTAAATATTGGGTCAGTTGTGCTTGACATTCCATCAAGTGCTTTTTTAGCATCTAGCACATTTTGGGTACTTAGTGTCAAAAACTTGTTTTTTAGGACAACCCTAGACCCACCACGCAGATATCTCTTTATGTAATTGCCACAGGCGTATCGGAAAAAATCATTGCAAGGCAAAGCAGACTTGTCCATGTCTCCCTCCATTTCTGCAAAACATAAAAAACTGCAACCATAATGCCAAGAACAAGACCTTATTTTAATTATTCAAACAGTGGTTATTTCTAGGGGGCAAAGGCAGCCAAGCAACCTTTGTTAAAATAAACTGCGAGGTGAAGCCAAAAAACTAAGCTGAGCAAAATTGCTTTGTTCTTTTCTATTATTAAATGTTGGTCTCTGGTTCTGACAACTTTGGCTGACTATTGCATATTCTTTTAATGTTGCAAACATAGTTTGTTTGCTTGAACACCAGTTCTCATATTCGAACCAAAGAAAATGGGAGCACGATCAAAAGAAACAACACCAACTCTTATCATGTTGCTTCTGGGGTCTCCTTGTTAAATTTTTAGAAATCACAACTGAATTCTTTGGAAAAAGATGACACCTGATGACTGCAACTATTTAAGCTACAAAGGTACTGCTGATAGCCTTACTAAAGCTCTGAAAGGGCCAAATAAATTTGTTTGAATTAATGAAAGATCGAAATTGTCCAACATGTGACAATATGAAACATAACATTACAAAAAGTTTTCTGTTGATCCAATTATCTCCAATATCCTTGAAGGAGCTAACTCTTGAGGAATTGTTAGACAATGACAATGAGGTACAGTAAAAACCCGCATGTAAGAACCAATGGATAAAGAACTTTCAGGGTGATATTTCTGCTCAAAACAATAGAAGAAACAATAGCCTATTGTCTTGGAACAATAGGCTGGATGGAAATTTACAGGTTCTTACATGCGGGTTTTTACTGTATATACACCATTGTCATTGTCAGTTCGCAGTCTTCTCAGTTATTTATATATACATGTCAATCAAGTTGCACTGTATTCTCCCCCTCACATGAAATTCTCAGAAGTTCAAAAGTACTGACATCATGAACCAATGACATGACAACACACAACATTGATATATGTAGCTCTTTTCCGTGTCTGACATACATGTCTGAATCAATGTCAGTAAATGGCAATAGGCCTAATTATCTGCACAAAGAACCATTCAAAGAATCGATTCAATGATATGCAATGCAAACGTGAAATTCTTATAATACAATAAAGTTTGCTGGTACAATGACGACTTCATAATAGGACAGCACAATTACGTGCCCAACCAACGTCACAACCGTGGTGCCGCATTCCAATGAAACCAGTCAGCCTTTCGGAAACAAAACGAAACTGAACTGGTTTTAATGGAAAATGGTTGAACGATTGCAGTTGCGACATTGCATGATTGTAATGTGGTAGTTAACCCAGACAGTCGTAATAACAAGACAAGATAACTTAAAGAAATATAAAATACCCATTCGCTATCGCTGACTCGCTTAAAGGTGGCGGCTGAGAATGAAGTACCCGTTAAGTGTGGGGACTTCTGAGCGCTTCATGTGCTCAAAATTAATTCGCTCAATTTTTAAAAAGCAACCATAAAGCGAGATTAAGTCAAATTACAGATGTAAAAAATTGCTCACCTTCGAAAGCAGGCGATTGTTTGGGAGTTCTGTTAAAATACCAAATTAGTACACCAGCAACGATGCAACATATCACAAACAAAACAGCCAAAATTATCTTCACTACCTTGGGTGTGCAGCACTTCTTGCCATTCTTAAATTGCAGCGAAAACGCTGAGCCAGAATTCTCGAATCGCTTAAACTTCATTTTCTTCTGTTCTTGAAATAAATCAACAACGTAATTACATGAACAACACTTAACTCACGAACAACTTTACTAAACGTATAAGTCAGTACCCCGCAACAGCCCTTCAATTCGCTCTTGCAGTCTTGCTGACTGAATGCTGGTGTGTTGTGTTGTATTGTGATGACACAACACAAACAAAAACTGCTTTATTATATTATTCAATTCAAAACATTCCACAGCAAACACAACAGGGAAGTCAAAAATTAATAGCGGCCGTCCGCCCAATGGGAAGGAGACCTGGAGAAAAGAAATCGAATGGAAATCAAGCGTAAAGATATACAGAGATTGGAAAAAAGAAATAAAGGAGGAGAGCATTTATGATAAAAGATGGAACTCAAAGTTATTATTGTTAGCAAAAAAGAATTCATTACCGCTAAATATAAGAAACAGACATACCAATGGAAAAGTCCACTGCAATATTTGCGGCATGAATGTAAACGAAGATTTAAAACACTTTTTATTGGATTGATAAACGAAAGATGCCAACAATTTTCATATAAAACAGAAAATAAAAATCACATTGTGGGAAAATTCGTATTCGAAAACAAAAATATGGAAGAAAAAAAGAAAATCCTCAATTGAAAGAATGGACGAAAAACAATAAGAAAAGATAAAAAAAGAGAAGCTACCGTTACAAAGGCAACAGCCTCAAAATCACCTGAATCTGAACCTGAGGAGCCGCTGGTCATTGATAAAATTGTTGTTGGCAATGCAACTCAATTTCGTTTCAGTCTTGTCACACCACATTTGTGCTTGCTAAAAGGGAGTGTCAACCTTAAATAAAATTTGGGAAATATTGAATATTTATTGTATAATTGTTGTATAATTGTGGAAATTTTATTTGGTCGGGACTAGTGTCTACCTTGATTGATTGTAGAGTCCTTCACCCCCTGGCTTTCTAAAATCACGCAAAAACGAGAGTCACTATACACAACAAGCACTGCCTATAACGCTGATCATCAAGAAAGTCTCGAGTCTGTTTGCCTGTACCAACAACTGACTTGCCCTGACTTTTAATATATTCCATTAATTCTAACATTTAAAACAGATTTTTATACTATATTTTTTTGTCCTTGTAATTTATAGATTGTTAGGTAATTCACAGGTCCTTGATTGATAGCAGCAATTTTTTGCTGAACAAGTTCACCTTTATAACTGTGGTTTTAATGGGCCTGGTGTCTCCAATGAGCCTCCCCACCGCGTCTCCGTCCAGCATCACCTCCAGTACGGTGTCCATCGATTGCTCTTCGCTAGACGAGCACCATGAATTTGTAGTCAAACAACATCTTGGCGATACAGCACGTGGAACGACCAAAACCAACATCACCACAGAAATCTCTTTGGTAAATATAATTCTGGTTACTTTGGACAAGTGAGTACGAGATATATTTAACTTGAAGCCATAGTTAAAGCTATCAGGGCCAAATGCAACGTTATACATTGGAGGTGGGAGAAAGTGGGACAGGAGCAAAGAATGAGATATTTCTTTCAATAGAAGTCACAATTTTAAACTAAATTTACTAAACCTGCAAGTTACTTTCTCAAATATATTGTACATACCATATAAATAGATGATCATTAAATAAAGTGCATACACCAGCTAAGTAAGGTGCAATGAAGTTAACCTACAATCCAAAATACAGTAACATAAGGGAAGAGATAATGTAACAATCATATAGCGACATTAAGCGTATATTGTGGACACAATATACACGGCTATAAAAACACAAATAGCAGTGGTAATAACAATGGCAGCAGCCATCCCCATTGTAATAGAATCAGAAGTGTGTTAGCGAATGCCAACAACCAGCTACTGTCTCTAGTTTTTAGCCGTTCAAGTTTTTGTACGGATAGGTGTACCGGTCAAATATTTGTACGGATAGGCCCCCGCTTACACGATGGTGGTTTTTGCTAGCCGGCTTTGTTTGCTCGTCATGCGCAGTATACTTTTTCATAAATCATTATCGCCAGGTTGAATTAGTTTTTTCTGTGGTGAGTGAAATGAATTGCTGTCTGGATTTTTATGTGAAATTTACGATAGTTTTTTGGTTTCTGAAAGATAAGCTTTGTCGTAAATAACAAAAAATGCTTTTAAATTTTGAGCGCCAAATCCAAAATATTCAAATTGCCTCGCTTGCCTGACTTTTCACCTCTTTATGAATCCGTATGTACGGGTAGAAGCGTTTACACGGTACCGCGAAATATTTGTCAGCTCAAGTTACCAACTCAGCATCTTTCTAACAGGTAAAATTTTTGCACGGCTATTTGATCAGCCTATCCGAACAAATATTTGTACGGATAGGCTGATCTCGTGTAATGTAACCCCTATCCGTACAAAAACTTTGGCGGCCAAAAACTTGACCGGTACAGTGTAAGCGGTGCCTTAATATTATTGAATATAGGTATCATGTCCTACCTATTTCAAAGGGTGTTGTTTGGGGTTCTAAAACACGAGCAAATGATTTGCGTATAACATGTAAAACCATCCTAAGAAATATCAATTATCAGGCAATCAATACGAAAACAAAACTGAAATCCAAAAAAAAGGAAAGTGACCAATTACAAAGAGACTATATATACATTAAAAAAAGATCAGATATAGCTACACAGGCGTTAATAACAGAAGCCATTTATAACCTGGCAGATTGCAAAAATGTTAAAAAACAAGTATTCGACAAGCATTCTTATGAAAATCATCACAGAAAAAAGCATTAAAATCGTAAATGAAATACCTCAAAATTCAAAAACGGATTACCAAAGAGGACATTTTACACGGCGATTCATTGGGCTGCCAAGACCGCAGCCATAGGCTTTGGCGAACGGTAGGAAGTTTGATAGCGATCCAATGACCCTGCAAGATACAATAAAACAGTTGCCAATGTTTGAATCAGCACTCACAAGTGAGCAATTGAGTCCAAAGTCAGGGAGAACGATTAGCCAAATGTCGATTAATTGCTGTTGAAATGGTATCTTACTGACGTGCGTCAATTGTCTTACCGGTATTTGTTCGGGCTATGCGGGCCTGCAAGCAAGTAAGGTTTGACGTTGCTACTTACTGCTTGACACCACATCTGTGGAACATGAATGAGAAACAAGGGTGAGAAGAGAAAAATACAATATTTATCATTGAATATAGCTAGGTTAACAAAAGTGTGTTCAATGTCAGAAGAAAGGAACTCAAGTGCAACAAAATACAGCAAGTTGTCAATCTAACCTGCGCATAGGAAAGGAAGAATAATTGGTCATGGTTCAGACTTTTCAAGTCATCAGGCTTCTTCTCGTTAGGATATTTCTTCGCCCATGACTTGTATGCCTAAAAAATAATGGAGATTTAATCAACATCGTAAATGATATCAACTGTGGTCCACAATTGTCTTCTGAAGACTACATAAACAAAAAACATGACAACTATATTTCTTCAGAGTTCACAAGTTGGAGAGTCAAAGCCTATCCTTATATGATAAATATCGGGTTTATGGTGAACAAATAAGGCATTCTGCTGTGAAGCCAGGTAAACCAGTTTTGGTTGAAGTCAACGCCTCGTGAAAGTCATCAATGTTCTTGAACCAAAATGTTAAATTTCAGCCGCATCTTCGAGCTTAAAGCAATAAACAGGAAAAGAAGATGTAGCGTAAATAAAAAAGAAGATGTAGCGTAATTCAAAGAAAACTTTCGGCGTACCAGATAGGCATATTTGAGTCCACCATGATCAGCAATATTTTCTCCAAGGGTCAGTGTACCATTTATCTGATCAAAATAAATATAAAACATCATTAAATAAAATAGTTCCAGTATTCATTTCAAAGTAAGTTAGTGAAGCTTTTCACTCATCAATTAATCAGCTTGACATCAATTGGACCAAGACAAAAAATGAACGCATCTCAGTTTGAATCACTTATTCAAAACGACGTACGTATTTTGAGCCATATTTGTAACCATCGTACTGAGATTTAATGCATGCTTTGCGAACATCGAATTCTCTCGAGGCAGCAGCGGTCCACCACGGTTTAATCTGGCCAGTCTTGTCGTAATACAAGCCTACGAGGAGACGTAGATGAGGAAAATGGCATTACTCACATCTCTGTGTACAATGAAATTACTGCTATGCATACATACAGACAATCAATCGAGCTGTAGCAAAGCGGCTTCAATGTTAACGATGAGTAAACTTACCAGTGCTGTCGAAGCCGTGGAGAATTTCGTGACCAAGAATACTAGCAATCTTGCCAAAATTGATGTACCTAAATCAGAGGGACAAATAAAGAGATAATGAGTGTTAAGTGTG
This sequence comes from Sanderia malayensis, assembly GCA_013076295.1. Lineage (NCBI taxonomy): Eukaryota > Metazoa > Cnidaria > Scyphozoa > Semaeostomeae > Pelagiidae > Sanderia > Sanderia malayensis. Next base: position 5,835,592 of record RQOL01000616.1, on the reverse strand, counting down.
CCAAAAGTATTCAATGCACGAATGCTAGAAAAATGGGCAATATCTTCAAAACCATCTGGCGGTTTCAACACAGGACTGATGCCAATTAGTGACATGCAAAAGAATTGTGGTCTGAGTTAATAAAGAAACCCTTACCACGGTCCACTTTCGTATATGAAGGGGCTTCGCAATATTCCAGCAAGTATCACTTAAAAGAAAATAATATCGCATTGTTAAAATTGTGTCAAGCCAGATTAAACAAAATAGCACAAGAAAGGCAACGACTTTAAGCAAGTTTTCCACGGCGCTGCTTTGAAAGGCTCAACCGTTAATGGAGACTTCCAACTGACGGATAAACTATTAATAAAAATGGTCCCTCGAAAAGGGTTAACTCTTCAAAAATAGGGTTTGTTTTTGACAGCAGCGTAACAATGTGGGCAAGTTGTTTTCATACGCAATTGTGTTAGGCATCCGCATACTTATTCTGTTTTTTATGGTCAGGTAGAACGCGTTCACGTCGTAAAGCTTATTCGAAGCAGTTAAATCATCGATCCTAAAACAATAACAACAATAATTAAAGGGCATCAATTGCCGTCAGGCATAGAAAGGCCACCTTCCAGGTCTTGATACGCGGAGGTGTCCTGATCAATCGTGACTTCACTGCAAACAAAACTCTTGGTAGTCAATATTTGGAATGATTTAAAAGTTGCAAATTTTGGGATGATTCAATTTGCAATCACCTTATTCTAGATGGTGGCTGGTGCAAAAGTTGAAGATTGTTGTCGACGAGATTTTTTACACATGACATGAAAAACGCGCCTAAACTGTCTGTCCTTGTTCTCACCTAGAAGGAATAATTAACCATTGGAAGAGAAGACCACTGAACCTATACCCAACCCATTATGCAAATATATATAGCTATATACTCATACAGATATGGCAGTTTCATACTTATTCGAATTACCGTATTTCCTCTAATTAACGCCAACCCTCTTTTAACCGCCCCCCTCCAATAAGCGCCACCCTAAATGTGAAATAAGCGCCCCCCTCTATTAACCGCCGAAGGCAGTTAATAGAATCCTTACATTTTTGCTGTTTGGGTCAAATAATATCGTAGAAACTGTTTAAGGCTGGAAAAACACTTTCATCAAGTCGTGAGCGTTTAGAAAATGCAATGCAGTCAAGATCAGCAGTTGAAGTTGATCTTGATTGCTTGATATTGAATAACATTCGGAACTATATAAGATTATTCTTTTGTTTTTGAGGTTGTTTGAAATTAACATTTCAGGACTGTGAAAAAAGCGCCCCGTCCTTTAAGCCCCCTCTCTAATAAGCACTCACCCAATTTTGCAAAATATTTAATAAGCGCCCGGGCGCTTAATAGAGGAAAACGGTAATTCAATTTTTGGAATAGCGTAAATCAAAACATAGTCAATAGAAAATACAATAGAGTATTTTCTATTGACGATGATCAAAAGTAGACACTAACGTTTTTGTATCGTGCCAACAATGAAGTGCTGCTCATCATGTCTGGGTTTGCAATTATGCCTAGAAGATAGTTCAACTGAAATAGAAAAAGATATCAACGATTCGTTAGGACTAAACCTGACACCATATCAAAAAAATGCAAGCGATAAAAATGACAGAAGGTAATCTTAAACAACTGACCTTCATCTTGACTGCAGCTCGAGTTGGGCTGTCAAGCCAAGGCACTTTGTCGATACCATCGTGAAATGCCTTGCGCACCTCAACTAGAAGCACGTTAGTCTATAACAACAAATGAAAAACTTAAAAAATTACCGAGCAAAGATAGTCATTCCTGAATAATGCTTAGCCCACCCTTGTTTGGCTTTGTGAAAAAGCTCAGATGAAAAACAATTGCAATCGGCTTGAGCCTGTGTATGATTTTTCAATAACTCTTAGGTACAAATATATAAATATATAATACAACAGAGGAAAGAGGCAAAGTAAAAAGAAAATTGTGGACTTTTACGGCGCGTTTTTAACAAAAGGCGCTTATAACATAGTAGGTTCACAAGGTGGAAACATTCATGAAACAAAATCACGAGAAGCCATAAGAAAAAAAGATACCTTGTTGAAGATATTCTTATTGATAACCCGTTTCGTAAACATCATTCCAATAGACAAAGGCATTCGAACTTCAGTATCCAGCATACAAGCACGCCATTTCTCTTTACCAACGCTATTGATGTCACTCGCTTTTGAACCGAAATAATAAGCAGCAAAATACGTATCTGGTAAAACCGGTGAGAACTTCTTCAACAATGTCCACGCGAAATAGGATGGCAAACTGCATGCAAAATAATACTTTCACAATGGGATATCCTGCTCTTTTCTTATAATGGGGGTCAATAAGTGGTTCATCGTGGGGGGGGGTTCAACTCCTTCCCCATATATTCTACATGGAAAGAGGAAGGCGGAGAGGGGTGTACCACATGAAAAGGATCTAGATTCAAACATCGCCACATCTAAAGAACCCCACATTCAAAGAACCTCCAATGGCAGGTTTGAATAGCCTTGAAGTACAATACACATATGATGAAACAATATATGGATTATAAATCTACAACTCTGTCTAATTCGAGCACCCTCGGGAAGCGTGAAAATGTTCGAATTACGAAAAGTTTGTTTTTTAGTGATCCTTGAAGGAACAGAGAATTCCGTTTGAATTAGATAAAGTTCGAGCTACACAATTTCGAGCTATGCATGCATACTCGACTGTAATACTTTTTGGTTCCAATTGTCACATCCGATATTCCACTGAATAAAAACTGCAGATCATTATCACAAACGACACTATATAAAACTGGGACAATCTATATGAGACAATCGAAATATACATACTCTTTTGATAAGAATACTATTAGTTTTCCAAAGGCTCAAATGGAAATTATTGTTAGGTTATTCTCAACGGACCTTTGCCTTGCTTTGTTAGAAAGGTCAGATAAACAAAACATTTTAGTTTTAATGCCACTTGATCCAGGCCTTATTTTCACATTATTCTTAAATTTGAAAGAAACTGAGCCTCAATACTCTGATAAACTGTATTCTCATAAAAAAGTATGCATAAGAAAATCACTGATAAAAGATCTTATTCTGAGCTACGAGTAAACAATATCATACCTATATTGTCCAAATGGATCTTTACTTGGGAAATACTTGACTATTCTCTTCAAGTAGGCAACAGGAATCATCATACCAACTAGAGTACTATTGGTGATTGTAGCGGTGCTTTGACCACTGACAATTCCACCCAACAACTTCAACCAATCAATCTGAAAAAATGAAAATTGATCTAATCGTACAAATGTTATACAGTGCAAATCATCGACTAAACCACCAGGAGCTAAATTGCAAATACAAATCTTTAGCTCGACTGTCATTCAAGATATTATGCTGTATAAAATCTATACTATACGCTCTTTAACCGGAAATGAATTTTCATTGGCTAACGCGATTTTTCTTAGCGACGTGGTAGCAACGGATCTGGCTATGGATCTTCACAGTGAAAAGCCTATGGAGCTGCGCCTAACTCATGTTTTAAAAGTGGGTTTTATCGCGTTATTTTGGCAAGATATTGAAAAAAATATGCTTTTCTTGCGGGTTCGTATATGATATTTCGAATTTGTCAAGTTTTTTTTGTCTATTTTTGTTTCTCGGCTGTATTTTGCGGTGTGTCAAAATGTGCCCTATATATACAAAATTTAGGCCCGTCCGCTAGTCAATTGGTCAGTAACTCAATTTTTGGGGTTATGTTTCATTTCGATTGAGCAAATGATGAATTGCAGAAAACACTAATCATAAATAATAATCATTTTGAGGAAAATGGTGCGGGTTTGTGCTGTCTTGGTTAATTTTCAAACGCCCCTTGTGGAAGCTAATGTTTTACAGACTAGGTACATCAAATCAAATCAATATGCAGTTCTGAGTTGTTCTGTGTCCATATACAAAAGGGCCTATGGCAAGCGGATGTCACCATATTCAGATAAACCCACTTTTTCTCAGATAAAGTGGGTTTATCTGGAGAAAAACCCACTTTCTCTGCAATAAGTCACTTTTTCTGCAGATAAACCCACTTTTTCTGAAAAACCCACTTTATCTAACAGAAAAAGTGGGTTTTTCTGATAAACTGGGTTTTTCTACAGAAAAAGTGGGTTTTTCTCAGATAAAGTGGGTTTTTCTCAGATAAAGTGGGTTTTTCTCAGATAAAGTGGGTTTTTCTCAGATAAAGTGGGTTTTTCTCAGATAAAGTGGGTTTTTCTCAGATAAAGTGGGTTTTTCTCAGATAAAGTGGGTTTTTCTCAGATAAAGTGGGTTTTTCTCAGATAAAGTGGGTTTTTCTCAGATAACGTGGGTTTTTCTCAGATAACGTGGGTTTTCTTCAATATATTTAGTCCCTTGAAGCTCGTTTGTTTCTTTCTAAATCTAACGCGAGTGACACAAGCTGTAGGAAGTATGGATATGACAATTACTGTATGCTTTATTGAGATTCTCTTGATACGCTGTGTCGTAACTCCTGTTCCAAACAGAGCAGATAGAGCTGGTATAGCTACGGTCGAATCTGTTTTACAAAGAATTTCTAATGGGTTACGCTCAGTGCAAAGGCTTTTAGTAGCACCTGATGAGCAAAGCTTGGTCGCTGCACGTCGGGAGAAAGAACAACTTCAGAGAAATTTAATGCGAATAAGAAATATTGCAAGTAACGGCGACTTTGAGAACTTACAAAACGCACTAGTCGCCATTACAAACCGGATCAATGAATTAAGTGATGTGCAACAAGGCAACGATGGTGACAGACAGAATGTGGTGGGCAGATTGCCTCGATTACACGTTGATGCAGATAGTGGACGTCTTCAAATTGACAGAAATAAAATTGAACGATTTTTGAATATGGGTTTGAGTGTGAGGTACATTGCCAGAAATTCTGAACGTCTTTTGGGTGGTAGGGTACACTACAATACCATACATAGATTTATTCGTCGTAATAATTTGGTATCACCCCGGCAGCGTTTTACAGAAATTAACGATCAAAACCTGTTTGAGATTGTTCACCAATTGAACAGACAGTTTCCGAACTCAGGCGCAGGAGAAATGTTGGCACTTTTAAGAGCAAGAACACCTTCAATTATAATACCCCGTGATCGCTGTAGACGTGTTTTGGGAGAGGTCGACCCCGAAGGAACAGCACGACGATGGGCACAAGCAATACGGAGAAGACAGTATAGCGTTCCCACACCAAACTCACTCTGGCACTTGGATACCAACCATGCTCTTATTAGGTGAGTCATTTAAAAAGTAACAATTATGAAAGAAATATGAAGCTACAGGGAAAATACCCACCGTCATTTCTTTCATGTTCAATTAATATTTATGAACTGGAACTCTTCCGCAATGACCCCCTATCTAAAGAATGGGGGAATATAACTATTTTGCTCTTAACATTTTCAGGTGGAATTTTGTAATTAATGGAGGCATCGATGGATTTTCGAGGCTGGTCTCTCACCTAAGAGTTACCAGCGACAACACAGCAATTTCAGCGCTGAGGGTGTTTATCACTGGCATAAGAAATTTTGGTGTTCCAAGCAGAATACGAGTGGACGGTGGCTCAGAGTTTAGTTTTGTTCGCGGTTTAATGAACTCGCTAAATGGAGATAACCGCCACAGTGCCATTGAAGGATCTTCGGTGCATAATCAACGGATAGAGAGGCTGTGGAGAGACGTTTATGCAAAAGTACTTGACAAATATTATAAACTGTTTTATCACATGGAAGACCACAACATTTTGTGCCTTGAAAACGACATACATATGTTCTGTTTGCACCACGTTTTTCTATCTAGGCTGCAAAGAAATCTAACTTATTGGTCCAATGCACATAACAACCATGCAATTAGGACAGAACACCACAGGACCCCATTGCAAATATGGTTTTCTTCTAATCTAAGAAGTTTTGATGAAAACAATACTGCAATGAATAACCTCTTCCGTCGTAATATTACTGGTGTTGGGCGTACAATTGCAGATTATTTTCGCAACAACGACTTAGTTGAACCTGGTAACATTACAGTTGTTCTCCCAAGAATCGTTAGACCACTGACAAACGCTCAATTTGAAAACCTTCAAAACAATATTGATGTACTTGCAGATTCTGCTAGTGAGGGTCTTGATATATATGGAAGAGTTGTTATTTATGTTTCGGGGTGCATTCGATAATTTATATCGGCTTCAGTAATTTTTCAGTTGGCGTTCCATTTCTTTTGACTCCAAATGTAGACGGTCGCTTAGATATCATGTATTGTAAAATGCTTACTGGCCTTTTTCAAATTCTGTTGAGCCAAATAATATTTAATTATCTGCTTCGTAACATTTAGTATTCAATTACCTCAGCCTACATTTTGGTAAATTTATTTTTAAATATCCTGCCCGATTCAGTCATGCAAGAGCAGAGTAACAACAACAACAACAGCAGAATACCAATAACAGTAACAATAACAATAACAACAACAGCAACAGCAACATACGTCTCAGCACAGCAAATGAATTTGTTTAAATTGTCATTAAAAATCAGCAATCAGCACAAAACAACGTTGGTAATCGGATCAGGAAATCAATCACACCACATCGAAACTTGACCACAAACGTTTGTTTACCAGAAGGTTCTTGAACACAGACTGAAGACTTTGATAGGTCAGAAAGTAACGAGAGATGTGCAGACTAATCGAGCAAGTGTGTGCTGAAGGTATCATCATTTCTTCGTTCGATTCGCCGTTAAACTCAACTTGAATAGACGCAGGCAAAATTTCACAACCAGAGACGAAACGCACAAAGGACATAATATCATTTCGACCAAGTGACACAAGGAAAGTTTGCAAAAAACCTGCCACTCTTTCTTCAAGCGCATACTGCGTGTCATTGTCTGAATATTTAAATTTCAGCTTGGAGACAACTTCCACACCAGCTGGAACTAAGCTGTTCAACATTGTTGTGAACTCTTCTTCGGTTGGCTCCCCAAAAAGCTTTGATGCAATCTTTTCAATTGGTATCCTGATGGCTTGCAGGTAATAGTACGGTTTTATTATTGTTACATATCTTGAGAGTGTCTTCAGGGTGCCCATCAGTGTATCTTTATTTGGGATCATACCAAAATCGTATGTAGCAAGGAATGCTCCAAGTTGAATTTTCATTTCTTCAGAAATTTCAGCAGAATCGAGTGCTGCAGTTACAAGATGCTGGTCTCCTTCATCTAAACTGAGGAAAAACTCATTGAAGATGAGGTCAAGTGAAGGCTCACGTCCAACAAGCAACCAATAGAGAACACTTGAATTTACGAAATATGGCAAATAGCCGCACAAAATGTACCCATGCACAAGTATCCTCCCTATTGCACCGAGCTCTTCAGCACCAATCAAACTGTTTGGTACAAGATTTATGAACTTTTTATTGTGCCCAACCAGCTTTTGAGCCCAGTTCTGCCAAAATTGGGAGAAGAACTCTCGGGTCAAACCTTCCAAGTCTTCCCCTCTTTCACCATCAAATTTAACAAACAGTTTATGATGGACAATTGAAGTATCTTGATACTGCTGCAAAGCATCATTCACTAGTTGGTCACGACGCACAAGTAATTGCTGTGTTGCAGATATTGCTGTGTAAGCCTGAATTCTTCGCAGTTGTAGTTCTTGTCTGTTCATTACTTGACGAATTGAAATTTCAGGATCTTCACTATCACTGTCATCACCACTTGGAAGCTGTGGCAAACCAAAGTATTGGTCAATATCTTCCTCAATGACATATTTTTCTCCAGATTGTATCCCCCACTGTATCATTGATAAATTGCTTAGTTTGGGCAAGATGTAGTTTCTATTTTCATCTTTGAGCAACAGAAAGTCTGCTACACCAAACTTTTCCTGAACTGAGGAATAGACATCTTGAGGTCTACAAGTCCCTCCAAAACTTAAACGTTCCACTCTGTTTCCACCAACTATTGTTAATTCAATTAACTGAGTAGGAAGAATTTGTTGTTGAAAGGGCAATGGTGGAAGGATCATTTGGGAAGGAAGATTTGATTGTATATCTATTGCTGTTGTGTTATTTGAGGTGGTGGGCACAGATATTGTTCCAACATCTTGGGATTGTTGTAGTGTATCTTGCTCAGCGAGACTATTAACATTAACACCAGTCAAGACATTGTCAGCAGGAGTATGTTGCATAACAGGGACATATGCATTCTGAGCAGCAGCTTTGACAATATAAACCCCCTGGTAGTGCAATTCCCATAAACTTTGTGCATCCCGTGAACCCACTGGAACAAGTTCGAGTTTTCTTCGCTTGTCCATTTTAAACAGATCAAAGTCCTGTTGGCCCAGCTTTGGGAGAATTTCTCGTATTTTTGCGGAGACTTGCACTTCACTCAAATGGATTGAAAATGATGTTTGTTTTGATTTGTTTGTTGTGCTGTTGAAACACTCTTTCGGAAAACCTACAAAATGCAGAAAACTGGTAAGAACTCAAATAATTGTGTGATGTCATGCTGTGCATTTGCATTTTAGTCTTTTACTTCCTTTAGTTTAATTAATGTCTTCGGCTTTAAAATCATGTCAAGTATATATGTTGACAGTTCTGTTTATCTGATCTTTCTCATATGTTATGTTCAAGTTGTATTGTTACTGTTTTCGATTGCTAGAATTTAAGAAAAAATTACCACAAATTTGCTCCCTGTCAAGGTGCAATTTTTTCTAATATATATATATATACATGCTGTTGTTATGGTTACACCAGAATTTGTATTTCACGTTTTGTTGTGTCCATAATTTGAAGATTTATACTGTTACCTATCTATATGTAATATTTCATATTTTTCTGTAAGCTGGATCATTGATTGTTAAAGTTTAGAAATCATGGGATTGTTTAAAAAGGTAATTTTCTAATTGGTGGACAGGTATTGTCCCAGCTTATAAATCTGCGATACATTTTTTTAATAGGAAAGAATATTCTGTACATATTTGGTGTGTATATTTGATGTTACCAAATATTGTTATACGTACCGTATCCTTCATCCATATGTTGCTTTACTAATCCACGAGTTGTCACACCAAGGCTAGGTATTTGCGATGCCTCCGGAAGATGGTACATTTTTATTGCCAGAACTTTCGGCCGAGGGCCACGTGGACCTTTCCTCTTCGGGTTATTCTTTCGTTGAAACTGCATGTGTCTCAGGGTTTCGACGTTAGAGATGGCATCTCCAAGTAAATTTTCAAAATTGTCTGTAAATATTTCAGGGTTAGTATCCATTTTAAAAAATTGAAACATTCGAACAGTCGCACGTGGACAATCACACCCACGTAGCTTATGACGCAAGTAGCAACAATGCGGAATTTGAAAAACCCACTTTATCTGAGAAAAACAAAACCCACTTTATCTGAGAAAAACCCACTTTATCTGAGAAAAACCCACTTTATCTGAGAAAAACCCACTTTATCTGAGAAAAACCCACTTTATCTGAGAAAAACCCACTTTATCTGAGAAAAACCCACTTTATCTGAGAAAAACCCACTTTTTCTGTAGAAAAACCCAGTTTATCAGAAAAACCCACTTTTTCTGTTAGATAAAGTGGGTTTTTCAGAAAAAGTGGGTTTATCTGCAGAAAAAGTGACTTATTGCAGAGAAAGTGGGTTTTTCTCCAGATAAACCCACTTTATCTGAGAAAAAGTGGGTTTATCTGAATATGGTGACATCCGCTTGCCATAAGGGCCCATTCAAGACTGACTGATAGCAGTGCAGCTGGCATTAAAAACTATCAATTTTATTCTCTATCTAAGTTTACATTTTTTGCAAGTTAGAAACTATCCTCTTTAACTTAGACCTTCAGTTAAGCCTGAGCAATCTTCTCGAATGTGCTACTTCAATAGGGTCATTTGATCTCCAAGGTCCCTCTTACTTTTATTAGAGGGTGTTTCAGTAATTCCATCCAGGGTGCACCTTATTAGTATACTTGGAAAAAAGTCCAAGCCACTTGGTTGAATGTTATTTCCTGTGACTTTCATATATTACTCAAGCAAGTGTTTTATACATTTGAATCTTATATTATTCCATCTTTCATAATGGGATCAAGTACAAGCTGAACTGACATCAGCCCGTATTGAATGGACCCATTTTGTAATATGGACAGCAAAACAGCTCAAAACTATTGATGTAGCAAAAGAGAATTTACTTGGAAAAATGCCATCTATTTATTTGCAAAAATTCTGAAATGGGTGAGATTACGCCATCCTACTATCAAAAAAGGTCAAAATCAATTAAAGAAAAATATAACATTTACGAATGCGCAATTCATATTCATGTCTGCACTCCTCATATAAGTGAAACATGACATTTCATTTCGTACATTAGCTGCGTTTGAAAACTAACGGATGTTTGAAAACTAACCGAAAAAGCACGAACCCGCACTATTTATGATTAGTATTTTCTGGAATTCTGTATTTCCTCGATTCACAACAGAACAGAAGAAGTATATAACCCTAATAATTGAGTTTACTATACTAACCAATTGACTGGCGGACGAGCCTAAATTTGGTATGTTTTGACAAAGCGCAAAATAAAACCCAGAAGTGAAAAATGTTTGAAAAAACTTGACAAATTTGAAATATCATATACGAACCCGCAAGAAAAACATATCTTGTTCAATATTTTACCAAAATAACGCGATAAAACCCATTTTTAAAACACGAGTTAGGCGCAGCTCCATAGGCTTTTCACTGTGAAGATCCTTGGCCAGATCCGTTGCTACCACGTCGCTAAGAAAAATCGCGTTAGCCAATGAAAATTCATTTCCGGTTAAAGAGCGTATACAATCAATTTATTGTTAAATTATGCGAAAAATATTCGTGACAAGTAGTTCCGGTTTAACACTTGTCTTCATAGCTGCTCTTTAGTTGTTCGTTTTTCATTCTACTATTCATTACATTTATATATTCGCTGTTTTCATGTTCAACCAAACGCTGTGTATTTCTTATGCGTAAAACTCATAACTTTAACAGGTTATGGGCCCAGGATTGGTTAAGATCGAGTGAATAAATGTAAATTTTGTTTATGAATTGATTTGACTTGGATTACTCTCGATTATGGCCGAGAGATCAGGCGATTACGTTTCATCGCACATTGCGAAATTCGAAGGAAAGAATTTCCATTTGTGGAAATTCAAGATGCAAATGATTCTAGAAGATAAAGATCTTTGGAACATTGTTTGTGGTGAAGAAGAAGAGCCTGTTGGTGAAGGGTCTACTGAGGCTTCAATTCAGAGATTTCGAAAGCGTGCGAGAAAGGCCTTTGCGACTATATGTTTGTCCTTGGGTGATAATCAACTATCTTTGGTTCGATCGGCTCAGACGGCGAGAGAAGCGTGGCTAAAATTGGAAGGTCACTATGAGGTAAAATCCTTGGCAAATAAGCTATTCTTACGTAAACAGTATTTTTCTGCTACGATGTCAGAAGGAGATACTATGATGGAACATGTTAATAAAATGAGAAGTTTAGCTGAACAGTTAAGCTATGTGGGAGCTCAAGTGAGCGAGGATGATCAAGTGGCGACACTATTGTGCAGTCTTCCGGACTCTTACAATAATCTTATTGTTGCGTTAGAGTCACGTGCTGATGATCTGAACATGGAGTTTGTGATAGCACGTTTACTACACGAGGAACGGAAACGCTGTGAAGTTTCGTCTGATCCTGATATTGCGATGGAGAAAGCTCTTGTGGCTGCAAAGGAAAAGCCTTCAATGCACAAGCCAAAATTTGGAAATAAAAGAGGAAAATGCTTCAACTGTGGCTTAAAAGGACATTTTGCACGAGATTGTCATAAACCAAAGAAGTCAAAGGAGAAGCATGAGCAGCAAGCGAATTTCACAGAAACTACTGATAACAAGAATGCTCTATTTTGGGGATCATCAAATACAAACAGTGATGAATGTTTTATTTGGTATATTGATTCGGGGGCGTCTCAGCACATGTCCTGTAATAAGAACTGGATGAAGAATTACAATGAATTCTCAGTTCCAGAAAAGGTTCGTTTGGGTGACAATCGCACAGTAGAGGCACTCGGGAAAGGAACAGTATGGCTAAGAGTTATGGCTGATGGAAAATACAAACCTGTAGAGATGTCAGACGTCTTGTATGTTCCTTCATTAGTAAAGAACTTATTTTCGGTGCGTGCAGTTGTTGATAAAGACCTTACAGTGATATTCAAAGATGACCAATGTATCATTTTGAATAAGAGTGGAAATGTGATGGGATCAGGAAAGAAAGATGGTAAGCTGTTTATCCTTGATTGTAACATGATGGACAATCAATCTCATCAAGTTCATAGTGCTATTGGTGAAAAGTCAGCTAAATTATGGCATCAAAGATTTGGTCACCTTGGTATGAGGAATTTGAAAATCCTGCGTGATGAGAAGCTTGTTAATGGATTAAGTTTCAATGATTCAGAAGATATGAGTTTCTGTCATGGGTGTGCTAAAGGAAAGCAGAAAAGAAACTCATTTCCTAGTGATGAAGCTACACGTTCATCTGAACTGCTAGGTATAGTGCATAGTGATGTCTGCGGACCGATGCAAACAGTTAGTCTTGGTGGTAATCGGTATTTTGTGACATTTATCGATGATAAGTCCAGATTTGTGGCTGTATACTTTATGAAATCAAAGGATCAAGTGCTTCAGAAGTTCAAGGAGTATGAAGCAATGGTCACCAATGTTACTGGAAAGAAGATCAAAGTTTTTCGCTCAGATAATGGGGGTGAATATAGCTCAAGAGCATTTGATGAATTCTTGGCCAGTAAAGGTATTGTAAAGCAAAGAAGCATTCCCAGAACACCACAACAGAATGGAGTTGCAGAAAGGATGAATAGGACCATTCAAGAGAGTGCACGATCAATGCTACATGATGCAGAATTACCTTACATCTTTTGGGCTGAAGCAGTGGCAACAGCAGTAATTCTACGAAATCGTAGTCCTACAGTTTCAGTGGAAAACATGACTCCATATGAAAGCTTCAATGGAAGAAAACCTGATGTCTCTCATTTCAAAGTATTTGGTTGTGATGCTTATATGCATATTGCGAAAGAAGAAAGGAGGAAATGGGACCCGAAATCCAAGAAATGCGTCTTCATTGGATACAGTCTTCACAGTAAAGGCTACAGACTGTATGATCCCAAAAGAAAACAAGTCTATGAATCAAGAGATGTAATATTTGTTGAAAATGAATTTGGTGATCGTTTGCAAAGGAAGAAAACCAATGACCAGCATGCAGAGACACCTGTTATCTCTCAACCAGATGTTTGCATAGACAACAGTGAACAAGAAACAGAAGACAAAGAAACTGTTGCTGATATGCAAATCGATCCTGGTGCCAATGGGGAGGATAATCAGAATGCTGAAAATGTGGTCATACCACGACGTTCAAATCGTATTAGAAAAGTTCCAGAGAGAAATGGATGCATAACTGGAGATTGGTGGGAAGTGGAAGATTCACTTCATGTTTCTGCTGATGAAAGCCAAGAAGAACCCACAACAATTCAACAAGCTTTGAATTCACCTGCAAAAGGCAAGTGGAAAGCTGCACTTGATAGCGAATACTCATCACTGATGAAGAATGAAGCATGGAATCTTGTGCAACTTCCACAAGGAAGAAAACCTATTGGATGCCGTTGGGTATTCAAGATCAAGCATCATGCAGATGGCTCAATTGAGAGGTACAAGGCACGGCTCGTTGCTAAAGGGTACTCTCAAGAAGCTGGAGTCGATTTTGAAGAAACTTACTCTCCAGTTGCACGATATACCACCATACGTACAGTTCTTGCCATAGCTAATCAACTGGACCTTGAATTGCACCAAATGGACGTGCAAACCGCATTTCTCAATGGCGAGTTACGGGAAGAGATTTACATGGATCAACCCGAAGGTTTTCTTGAAGATGGCAAAGAGAATCTCGTTTGTAAACTAAACAAAAGTCTGTATGGACTTAAGCAAGCTTCAAGATGCTGGTTTACAACTATGGATACATTCTTGAAAGAAAAAGGGTATGAACAATCAAAGTCTGATAATTGCCTATACATCAAGCGAGTGGGAGAGGAATTTATTATTATTTCTCTGTTTGTGGATGACCTGTTGCTAGCTTGTAACAGTGTCCAAATGCTTGAGAAGGAGAAGAAAGAGTTGCAAAAGCGATTTTGCATGAAAGATCTTGGCGAAGTTCATTATCTGCTTGGTATACAGATTGAACGCGACAGAGCCAGGAAGAAGATGTTGTTGCATCAAGCAAAATATCTGTCTGATATGTTGCTTAAATACGGGATGCAAGATTGCAAGCCAGTGTCAACACCTCAAGTAACTGGTTCAACACTTGTTGTACATGATGGTGATGCAATTGACAGGCAAAAGTATCAAGCAATCATCGGTAGTCTTACCTACGCTGTCACTACAACACGACCTGACATTGCTCAAGCCTTGGGGTCTGTAAACCAATTTTGTTCTAACCCTAGTGGAGAACATTGGCAGAGCGTGAAACGCATATTGCGCTACATTAAAGGAACAATCAATTTGGGAATTGAGTTCGATGGATCAAGAGAAAATGAAGTTCAACTCATTGGATTCGTTGATGCAGACTGGGGTGGCAATCTAAATGGACGCAAATCTCAGTCAGGTTATTTGTTTTCAATCTGTGGCGGTATTGTCAGTTGGGCTAGCAAGAAACAGGCAACCGTTGCACTATCATCGACAGAAGCTGAGTATGTTGCGGCATGTCTTGCAACCCAGGAAGCAGTTTGGCTTCGTTCATTATTAGCTGATTTAAGTTTTGTGCAAGACAAGCCAAGTATTATCTTTGAGGATAATCAGGGTACAATCGCTCTGTCTAAAAATCCAAAATACCATTCAAGAACCAAGCACATTGATGTCAAATATCATTTAGTGCGTGATAAATGTGAAAGTGAGGAAATCGTTCTCACTTATTGCTCTACAAACGACATGATTGCGGATATGCTGACAAAGGCATTGCCAAGAACACTCTTTGAAAGATTTCGAACATATCTGAATATGATGAAGAGAAACTAGCCAAACTTCAATTCTTTCAAAAGAGACAATTTATTGACAATTTTTTATGATTATATTTTTCGAGTGGGAGTGTTAAATTATGCGAAAAATATTCGTGACAAGTAGTTCCGGTTTAACACTTGTCTTCATAGCTGCTCTTTAGTTGTTCGTTTTTCATTCTACTATTCATTACATTTATATATTCGCTGTTTTCATGTTCAACCAAACGCTGTGTTTTTCTTATGCGTAAAACTCATAACTTTAACATTTATAACGTCCAAGCTTGCTGCGACCTGCAATATATTCACTACAAAACTTCAAGGTCCTGATACTTGGCATTAATATCAATGCAAATGTTGGGAAAATCGAAGCTATTAGAGAAAGGGAGCTTACTCAAGGAGGGAGGCGTTTATTCGAAGGTTGAGGGTATGGGTAAGGTAATGCATATAATGCATGCACTTTGGTAAAATACAAGCTCAAATTAACCATTGAATAAGTGGAAACCCCCAATCAATGTTACCAATGCATAAATGCATTGGTAACATTGCATAAATTACCTTGCATAAATTACCAATTCACCTCAGGGTCTGCTCGGGGTAACATTTGAAATACCTACCTGACCCCCAGTGATGATTTAGACCAGGCGAGGAAGGGGGTCTATCGTCACCCGACGAGGGAATTTACGAGACCAACTTCATTTGGTCAATTTCAATACGCTGATTCCGAAAATCGATGTTATACGGGCGAAATCGGTACCACCGAGCCTCTATTTCATGTTTCAACCTCGTTTTTGATGGAAAATTAACATTCACGAAAAATAGGCGAGTTCATGGATTCCAATCAATTTTTGGCTGCTGATTTCAAAAATTGAGGTTATAAAGTAAAATTCGGCACCTTTGTGCCTCGGTTCATTTCCGAACCCTTGTTTTCATGTGAAAACTTTGTTTTCGCCTGAAACTTATAAGTCAGTGATTCTTATCGATTTCAGGTCGCTGATGTCGAAAATCGATGCCATACATCAAAATTCAGCATCACTGAGCCCCTATTTCATGTCAAAGCCTGGTTTTCATGTTTGAACTCCGTTTTCAGCAAAAAACATCAAAGAACGCACCTGTTAAACGTATTCAAAACGGACACTGTCCATATTCTAAAATTTGGAGCATGGTCAATGTCCATTTTTGATCAATCTCAGGTTGCTAATTTCGAAAATCGGTATTATTGTGCTCAGCCCCACTGAACTTCTATTTCAACAGAACTAGTAAAATATATTTACAAAAGATTATGCAATTGCTTATCTGCGTTCGAGAGGTCATTTTGTTCGTCGTATTCTTAGAATTCGTCTTCAGAAGAGTCATCCGTAAATTCATCCTCCAAGGCATCATCATTCGATGCATCGTAATCATCTTCATCTGCTTCGTTCGCATCCAGAAGCAGCTCTTCGACATTTTCAGGGAAGGCCTCGGCACTCCATGAAGCGTTACCCCTTGCATCCCAGCCTTGTTCCACTGGACTCTCAAGATCTAACTCCAACCGGTCAGCACTTCTGTATATGTTTGCTACATAAGCTGATCTTGCGATGTGCAGATGTAGATTGGCAGCACATGGTGGCATTAAACTCAGGTCAACCCAGGGGATCTTTTAACATACAAACTAGTGGGGAAAATCCCCACCAGGCCCATAAATTTCCCCACTAGTTGGCCCATGATTCCCCACTAGCAAGTGCCCTTTTGTTGAATAACTCTAAATGCAGAAAGCATCATGATCTTGAGTACTATATTCAAATTGTTTTATCTAGTGTTTTTCTAACTATACGCTGCATGGGTGTAAGGAGTTATGTGCAAGACAGTGAACACCTTACCAACTATGCATACTCGTCCCTTTACTTTTGTTTTTGCCGTCAGTTGCGTTACATTAAGGAAAGTGCCCTTTTGCGTAAATTCCCCACCAGTAAAAATTTCTTAAAAGATCCCCTGGGTCAACCACTCTTCCTTTTCTTTCGAATACTTTCCAAAAACACTTTGAGCGGGCTTCGTTGACTTTCGTGACAGATGGAAAACCATAAAGAAAACATGTGAACTTCTCAAGGAGCTCGATATCATCTGCATTGGGGTTGACGTCTGTTCCAAGCCTTGCGAAGGCATTGATAAATTCTTGTCACTTTAACATCGCCTTCCAAAATGACTTCTTTCCTTTTCAAAAAAAGCAGTTGATCGAAGACGACCGACATAGCTTGAATGACCGCGTCATATATTTTTCAAATGCAACGCAATGTACGAAAATAAACAAAGATGACGCAAGACCATTTCCAGAGCTGCATAGCAATCACGAAGAAGCCGATACTAAATTGCTAGCACTTGTAAAGGCTGCACCTATTTTACCTGGAGAAACCGCGGTAGTACGATCCCCTTCAGCGGACATCAATATAATTACACTGTTTCTTGCGCACGATTTCATGGGCGCTAAAGTTTTGTTGGACAGTGGTGTTGGGAAGAACCGAAAACTAATTGATGTGACATCATCAACAATTTCTCCAATTAAAAGACGAGCGGTTGTTGGACTGCATGCATTCTCCGGCAACGATTACGTGTCTGCTTTTTTTCGAAAGGGAAAGAAGTCATTTTGGAAGGCGATGTTAAAGCGACAAGAATTTATCAATGCCTTCGCAAGGCTTGGAACAGACGTCAACCCCAATGCAGATGATATCGAGCTGCTTGAGAAGTTCACATGTTTTCTTTATGGTTTTCCATCTGTCACGAAAGTCAACGAAGCCCGCTCAAAGTGTTTTTGGAAAGTATTCGAAAGAAAAGGAAGAGTGGTTGACCTGAGTTTAATGCCACCATGTGCTGCTAATCTACATCTGCACATCGCAAGATCAGCTTATGTAGCAAACATATACAGAAGTGCTGACCGGTTGGAGTTAGATCTTGAGAGTCCAGTGGAACATGGCTGGGATGCAAGGGGTAACGCTTCATGGAGTGCCGAGGCCTTCCCTGAAAATGTCGAAGAGCTGCTTCTGGATGCGAACGAAGCAGATAAAGATGATTATAATGGATCGAATGATGATGCCTTGGAGGATGAATTTACGGATGACTCTTCTGAAGACGAATTCTAAGAATACGACGAACAAAATGACCTCTCGAACGCAGATAAGCAATAGCATAATCTTTTGTAAATATATTTTACTAGTTCTGTTGAAATAGAAGTTCAGTGGGGCTGAGCACAATAATACCGATTTTCGAAATTAGCAACCTGAGATTGATCAAAAATGGACATTGACCATGCTCCAAATTTTAGAATATGGACAGTGTCCGTTTTGAATACGTTTAACAGGTGCGTTCTTTGATGTTTTTTGCTGAAAACGGAGTTCAAACATGAAAACCAGGCTTTGACATGAAATAGGGGCTCAGTGATGCTGAATTTTGATGCATGGCATCGATTTTCGACATCAGCGACCTGAAATCGATAAGAATCGCTGACTTATAAGTTTCAGGCGAAAACAAAGTTTTCACATGAAAACGAGGTTTCGGCATTGAACCGAGGCACAAATGTGCGAATTTTACTTTACAACCTCAATTTTTGAAATCAGCAGCCAAAAATTGATTGGAATCCATGAACTCGCCTATTTTTCGTGAATGTAATTTTCCATCAAAAACGAGGTTGAAACATGAAATAGAGGCTCGGTGGTACCGATTTCGCCCATATAACATCGATTTTCGGAATCAGCGTATTGAAATTGACCAAATGAAGTTGGTCTCGTAAATTCCCTCGTCGGGTGACGATAGACCCCCTTCCTCGCTTGGTCTAATTGTGAGGTTTGCGACTGTCAACCTCTGGTATACCTTGTCCAGCCTCGTGGCTGTCATCGTAGCTTTCACATCCTGCAATAGACGACCACGAAATCAGTGAAGAAAAAAGGGAGAATTCAGTAACATTCTTTCAAAACAGTAGATTATCCCATGGCAATATATCAGTTCACAGTATATGACAAAGAGTCTTACAGCACCTTCGAAGTGCGAAAAGGCGTAAAAACAAACACGAACATCAATTCAGACAGGCTTAAAACGACTTTTCATTGTCAAAAACCTTGACAAAGAGACTTGCAGCAAACCAGCGAATGCAGCTTGACAAAATTGCACCAAGAAATAAAAATACAATAGTACATCAACAGGGCCGCATTTAAGTCAGTTGGGGCCCTGGGCCCAAAATTGATTTGGGCCCCTTGAAATATGTAAAACAAACGTGTCACGTGTCACGTGTATAGTCCTCAGTACCCTGCATAATTTTATTGGTATACTAACAACTTGCCAACGGAAATAAAATTAAAAGAAAATCATGATTACTGGCTGATGGTGTCAAAATCAGTTTTTGACATCCAGCTTCAAGGTTCATGTTTGATTTTGAGGATCACATACTGTCGAAAAATGAAGCCACTGTGTTGTTTGAAGACATTACTTCTCAATTCAAACACAAGAATAAAATCAACAACAGTTCATAGGTTTTTCGAAATTTTGCTCGGGGCCCCCTAAATCTAAGAATCTTAGGGGGCCCGGGCCCAGTTGGCCCATTGGTAAATGCGGCACTGCATCAAGGTGAGAATGCGAAACTTAGTTCTCACATCAAGCAAGTCCGCTTCTACTCGTAGTCCGTATGATAGCCGAGAGTAGATGTAGGAAGAGTTCTTTCCTGTATGAGCAGAAGCCGCACTTTCAAATGTAGATCGGACATTGGTCTTAAATTTCAAGACAAGCTGAAACAGAAGAAAGCAAATGATCATTCATTACGTAGTAGTGCCGTGAGAGCTAAATCTTTCACTAAATCGTATTGAGAAATACCTCTCTGATCATAGGGCAAGTCAGAAGCATTATTCAAAAAATCTCACTCATAAACACTTCTGTTCATGACATGATGAATATAACTCATTATTTGTGCGGGAATTCTACTCATAAAGTTTCACCTAAGTGATTTGTTATAATTTATTTGACTCATTGTGACCTGCCACCTACCTGTTGTATTTCATCAATATCATCTTCCAGCACAAAACCTGGGTACTTTGGCGGCTTGCCTTCCTACAAAAACAAATAGACAACACAATGAGATTGAGCATGGAGCGCATCCAGCCATCCATACACATATAATAATAATAATAATAATAATACGAATTTTTATACAGGATTAACACTTCAACGTTTCTGCTGTTATCAATGTGTGTCCTGATTGATCAAAAGAAAGTAAACGTAAAACTACTAAAACCCTATAAAAGTATGAATAAAAGTATGTATATTTTATAAAGAATTTACAGCAGTTGTATTAACATAATATATTACATATTTAAGATAAACAGCTGCCATAGCTAACAACCACCGATCGGTGAAAGAGATAATCTGTGAATCATCCAAGTTCTTCATCACAGATTCCGTACTGAGGTAATTTCTGTAGCAGGTTTGAGTGACTGATGGTATCAAATGCCTTGCTTAAGTCTATGAACGTTGCACCAACTAATTTTTTTTTAATCAAGAAATCAACAATAAATAACAGCAAAACACACACATAATCTACAAGTAAGTTATCAATAGAAATTACCATGTGATTCTCCAATGAAACCTTAGACAACAGTGCTCTATCTGGAGGCCCAATCTGTAGATGAAAATTAGAAAATTAGAAAATTAGAGGATACATTGCAAGGGCATTAGCAAACTTACTTTCATAGTAAATTAAGTACTAATTACATTCCACTCAATAACCCACTGCCCATACAAGTATTAATCATCTTTTCGTCTCCCCATAGCGGTCCATTGTTATGGGGGATTATGGAGACTGCATGTAATTTACATAAAATTAAAATTAAGGCATGCACAGACAGGAAGAAAAACAGTATCTTACCCTAATGATATTCTGTGATGAGTCAAAGAGATCACTTCCAACACCGACAGTAAACAAGGGGTTTGTATCGTAAAATTTCTTCATGGATTGCAGAGCACTGTTAGCATCCCAAGATTGAAGGTTAAAGGAACCATCTGTAACAGGTGAACTCCCAATTTGTGAGACTGCTTGCCAGTACACCGACATGCTTCTTGAATTTTTCATGCATGTGTCATAGTATTGGTAGGCCTTTTTAAATATTGGGTCAGTTGTGCTTGACATTCCATCAAGTGCTTTTTTCGCATCTAGCACATTTTGGGCATTCAGTGTCAAAAACTTGTTTTTCCGGACAGTCTTAGACAACGATGGGTTAGGCAGATATCTTTTTATGTAATTGCCACAAGCGTATTGGAAAAAATCATTGCAAGGCAAAGCAGACTTGTCCATGTCTCCCTCCATTTCTGAAAACATAAAAAAATGGCAACCATAATGCCAAGAACAAGAGCTTATTTTAATGATTCAAACAGTGGTTATTTCTAGGGGGCATAAGCAGCTAAGCACCCTTTGCTAAAATAAACTGTGAGGTGAAGCCAAAAAACTAAGCTGGACAAAATTGCTTTGTTCTTTTCTATTATTAAATGTTGGTTTCTGGTTCTGGCAACTTTGGCTCACTATTGCATATTCTTTTAATGTTGCAAACATAGTTTGTTTGCTTGAACACCAGTTCTCATATTTGAACCAAAGAAAATGGAAGCATGATCAAAAGAAACAACACACACTCTTATCATGTTGCTTCTGGAGTCTCCTTGATAAATTTTTTAGAAATCACAACTGAATTCTTTGGAAAAAGATGACACTTGATGACTGCAACTATTTCAGCTACAAAGGCACTTTTAATGCTGATAGCCTTACTAAAACCGTCGTTACTAAAACGAGGAACAAGCGGAACGACTGCGGAACAAGCGGAATGACTACGGAACGACCACGGAACAAGCGGAACGAGCACGGAACAAGCGGAACGACTACGGAACAGGCGGAGCCAACAAGGAACGAGCGTGGAATCACCCTTCAACTTTGACCTCCAATGGCTGTCATTTTTTTCCAACTTGATACATCGAAACCCTGTGACCTCCACCCTTCGATCGAATCGAAAGATGTCTCTAGGCCTATCAACTTGCACAAAAGAAGAATACTAAGTTCTTAAAATTAGTAACGTTGCGAAGCCAGTCATAACTATTCAGTAAAATGAGCATACAATAATACTTTAAAGATTAGAATGCTTTTTGATGTTTTTAATTGAAAGAATCAATGTGCTTTGACTTCAAAATGCGAAGTTCTAGCTGCAGAGTTTTGTCATGTTTTGTCCGCCATTTTGTTGGAGGGTTGCTGACTTGAAATTTTTGCTTCACCTCCTCACCCGCTATACAGAGGGACTTGGAGAGGGACGTTTTTACTTCAGAATGTGAATATAACAGCTTGCTCGTATATATAAAAAGCTAAGATTCAATTATAATTCAATTATATAATTCAATCAAGTATAATTCAATTCAGTTTTCAGTCAGTCAGTGCGGTACAGTTGGGAAAAAATGACCGCCATTGGAGGGCAAAGTTGGAGGGTGATTCCGCGCTTGTTCCTTGCTGGCTCCGCCTGTTCCGCAGTCGTTCCGCTAGTTCCGTGGTCGTTCCGCTTGTTCCGTGCTCGTTCCGTAGTCATTCCGCTTGTTCCGTGGTCGTTCCGCTTGTTCCGTGCTCGTTCCGCCTGTTCCTCGTTTTAGCAACGACGTTACTAAAACTCTGAAAGGTCCGAATAAATTTGTTTGAATTAATGAAAGATCGAACTTGTCCAACATGTGACAATATGAAACATAACATCACTAAACGTTTTCTGTTGATCCAATTATCTCCAATATCCTTGAAGGAGCTAACTCTTGAGGAATTGTTAGACAATGACAATGAGGTATATGTCTTCTCAGTTATTTATATATACATGTCAATCAAGTTGCAGTGTATTCTCCCCTCACCCCTCAATTGTTTGATTTCAGGGACTAATTGAACCTATATGTATGGAATTGAAATTCTGAGAAGTTCAGAATTTGTATAAAAATGAAATTCTCAGAAGTTCAAAAGTACACAACATTGATATTTGTATGCTTTTCCGTGTCTGCCATACAAGTCTGAATCAATGTCAGTAAATGGCAATAGGCCTGATTATCTGCACAAAGAACCATTCAAAGAATCGATTCAATGATATGCAATGCAAACGTGAAATTCTTAGAATACAATAAAGTTTGCTGGTACAATGAAGACTTCATAATAGGACAGCACAACACGTGCCCAACCAACGTCACAACCGTGGTGCCGCATTCCAATGAAACCAGTCGGCCTTCCGGGAACAAAACGACGAAACTGAGCTGGTTTTAATGGAAAATGGTTGAATGATTGCAGTTGCGACATTGCATGATTGTGATGTGGTAATTAACCCAAACAGTCGTAATCACAAGATAACTTAAAGAAATAAAATGCTCATTCGCTTGACCATAGGCGCCGACTACGTGGGGGCTTGGGGGCTCAAGCCCCCGCTGGAACTTTCTATGGGGGGGCTCAGCCCCCCTGGGAATTTTGTTTGGGATCTGAAAAAACACGTTTATTTTATTGAAGAAACACTAATCGAAGAATTGAGCTGATGATACTGTAGACCATGATGTTATATCTGTTTTATTGCAATGTTTTGTTTTGTTATTATACATTAATACATGTGTATATTGTACGTTATTAAAAGGGACAGGAAATTTTTCTACCTTATTATTTTTCCAATTTCTTTTTTAGTTTTGAGCCCCCCCTGGGAAAAGTAAAAGTCGGCGCCTATGCGCTTGACTCGCTTAAAGGTGGCGGCTGAGAATGAAGTACATACCCGTTAAGTGTGGGGACTTGGGAGCGCTTCAATTGTGCTCAAAATTAATAAGCTCAATTCTTAAAAAGCAACCATGAAGTGAGATTAAATCAAATTACAGATGTAAAAAATTGCTCACCTTCGAAAGCAGGCGATTGTTTGACACTTCTGGTAAAATACCAAATTAGTACACCAGCAACGATGCAACATATCACAAACAAGACAGCCAAAATTATTTTCACTACCTTGGGTGTGCAGCACTTCTTGCCATTCTTGAAATCCAACGAAAGCGCTGAGCCAAAATTCTCGAATTGCTTAAACTTCATTTTCTTCTGTTCTTGAAATAAATCAATAACGTAGTTACATACATGAACAACACTTTACGCACGAACAACTTTACTAAACGTCTAAGTCAGTACCCCGCAACAGCCCTTCAATTCGCTCTTGCTGACTGAATGCTGGTGTGTTGTGTTGTGTTATATTGTGATGACACAACACAAGCAAAAACTGCTTTATTATATTATTCTATTCAAAACATTCAAAAGCAAACACAACAGGGAAGTCATATAAAAAATTAATAGCGGTCGTCCACCCAATGGGAAGGAGACCTGGAGAAAAGAAATCGAATTGGAAAAAAGAAATAAAGGAGGAGAGCATTTATGATAACAGATGGAGCTCAAAGTTATTATTGTTAGCAAAAAAAATTCATTACCGCTAAATATAAGAAACAGGAAAAGTATCACATACCAATGGAAAAGTCCACTGCAATATTTGCGGCATGAATGTAAACGAAGATTTAAAACACATTTTATTGGATTGATAAACGAAAGATGCCGACAACTTTTATAAAGTTTATAAAAATTGTGTATATTCTTCATTTTTTCCGTTCATCAGCTGCTTCCCTTCATCAGAAATATCTTTGGGAAAGGGAAACAGCTGATAAATTGCGGATTTGCCAGACCATGTCGCTTGCAATACAAAACCATCCCAACCCAGGAACGGCTTCAATCTGATAGTCTCTCAGGGTATCAAACGAAAACATTTTAAATGCAACTTCGTTAAAATCACTCATTCTGCAAGGCGACCAATTTAAACATTTCATTTGGTCGACACTAACTAGTGCAAATGTAGTATTAACTTGTTGCTGCTGAAATTAGGGTACGATATTTATTTGTTGTTGTTGCTGTGTATTGGATTTGAAGCTTTGATAAAATTCAACACCTATCAGATCATATGATTTCCAAAATATATGGGTGCAGTGCACATAAAAGTGAAAATAAACCAATACACAGATTAATTGTGTACAAAATTTCCTTGTATACCAGAAGACAAAAACTACTAAATCTCAAGTACTGCTGGACTGTAAAAAAGATTACTTATAATGTCCTCTCCAGCACCGATAAACGAAGTCCTGTCGGAAGAAGGCTCAAAGTCCGCTGTTCATCATCATGAAAGTGAAGAACTTGTGGTGGATGATATTGATATCAAACTTTCTGCCAAAAGATTCCTGGTTCTCTTTATTTTCAGCATGATAACCATGGCTAATGCAGCGATATGGATAACACTTTCGTCGGTTAGTAATGTAGTTACGGCCTACTACTCAATACAATATGCTGCAGTCAACTGGCTCTCCATGTCTTACTTGCTTTCCTACTCAATTTTTGCCTTCCCTGCCTCGATTTTCCTTTCGAAATGCGGCCTGAAGCCTTGCATTGTTGTTGCAGCTTCTCTGAATGGCATTGGATGTTGTTTGAGGTATGCAGGAGTTGACCAAAGCCAGTTTGTCCTTCTGGCAACTGGACAGGTTTTTGCAGCCGTGGGATCAGCTTTTGTCCTTCAAGTTCCTCCAAAACTGGCAGCAGTTTGGTTTGGAGAGCATGAGAGAGTCACAGCCACATCTGTGGGTGTTTTGATGAACTTGCTTGGCGTGTCAGTTGGTTTTATTCAGCCAACACTCCTGGTAGATGATAATAATGATGCAGAAATCATCTACAGTGGCATGAACAAGCTGCTGTTGTCACAGGCAGTATTTTGCATTTTATTTGTCTTTGCAGCATTGAT
This sequence comes from Sanderia malayensis, assembly GCA_013076295.1. Taxonomy (NCBI): domain Eukaryota; kingdom Metazoa; phylum Cnidaria; class Scyphozoa; order Semaeostomeae; family Pelagiidae; genus Sanderia; species Sanderia malayensis. The sequence continues at coordinate 5,809,707 of RQOL01000616.1, read as the reverse complement.
ATTGGTGGAGGAGAAACCAAAGCAGCCACCTTCCCGATCAGAGGCATTGCGAGACGAATCCGTAAGCCACTGTGCGCATTTAACAATAAAACAATCCATCAGAAAACTATTCATGAGCAAAAGCTTCAATTTAACAACACAGGCATATGGAATAATGTTTGGCCTGATGACGTGCATTTCTACAATTCTAAATCAAGCAGTGAAATCGGAATATGCATTTGTATCTGATTTTCAGATTGGTCTTCTTGGATTCATAGCTACCCTTTGTGGTTCGGCTGCAACTTTCCTGGTAGGATTATTCTTAGACAGACGTCCAAAATACAAATTAACAGGAGTTTTACTGTTCATCTTAACTACATTATCCATGGCCATTTTCACCATTACACTTCTGCATATGAAGAACTTTTCAATTTTGTTTGTAGTGTATTGTTTATTAAACATTGGAATGTTCCCCTTCTTTAGCAGTGGCTTAGAGCAGATTTCTGAGATCACTTATCCTGTTGACCAGGATATATCTTGTTCGATACCTCTAATATTTGGCAACATTTATGGTTTAGTACTGACATTGCTACTTGGTTTACTCATTAATAAAAACATGATACAACTTTCTTTTCTGCTGATGACTGCTGTTTTTGGACTGGGCCTCTTGTGTATTGTAATTGCCAAAGTTCCCATGAGACGTTCATTGGCTGATCACAGTGTTATGTGATAAATTGGCTTTTTAGAAAAATAATAAATTGGAATTTTAGAAAAATAATAAATTGAATTTTAAAAAAAATAATAAATTGAATTTTAAAAATTCAATTTTGATTAATTGTCATTTAAAGTGTAACATTCTGGTAAATAATTTCATGGATGAAGATCATCAATTTTTGTATGTAAAATTTTTTTAAAATTATTGCACTTTGTGGCCTGTAGCCAATCATAACGTTCTACAATATTCCCTTTGAAATTATAGCTTGTGAAGTTATGGAAGTAACATAAAAAAAATAATTTATTTGGCTACATTACATACCTTATTTCTTGTTGTCTGCCTTCTTTTTTGATTGCTTTATAATGTCTGCTATCAGCAAAGCTGAAGTCTAGACAAAAAGAAACCTTATTATTAACATCATCATAATAATATTAATTCGTGATCATCGATACTATCATTATCAACTTTCGTAACTGGATGTCATGGACAAATAGAGGGATTGTAATGCCACCCACCTTTTCAGTCATGTGTTCACAATATCTCCTGTTCACTTCTTCCTCTTGCACTATCTGCAACTTTCGACGAATGAAATCACAAGTTTTAACATTCACTTTTCTTTCTCTAAAATTAAGAAATAAAATCATGAAAACCTAATAGCTAAGATAAGATTCGAAGACCAGTATTAATCCCACCCCATGCAACAAGCTTAATCATAGAAACAAGCAAAAAGAGGTAACAATGATTAGCAATGATACCTGCAATTTCGGCAATGCGAAACAGAATGTTGACGTGGACCTGCGTTAATCTAAAAGATGGCGATAATCTTTAAATAAATGTTCGGTCTTTAATCACATGTAACGAATCGATCTATTATAATAATTATTATGCAATTGTATTAAACTTGAGAGTCATGTGCCAACAATGAAATACTTGGTACACTAACAAAACAAGCCAAAACTTGAGATATGATAAGTCACGAATTGCGAGTTGTCTACTATACATCTTATAACAAGTTTCTATATATAATTAAAAACATATAAAATTAAATATATTAAAGACATAAATAATAATTAGAGATATTCTCTTTCAAGCACCCGGGAAGTTCAAATAGCTCAACTCTTGCAGTGACGTCATACTCCCCCTTTTCTCTACTAATCGTTCCCCGTTCTCTGATTCCCCGTTCCCCCTTTTAGAGTTAACCCAACCTCCCAAAACTTTCGCTCAAAGCAACGACATCAAAAATTAATTTCAATTATCACCTTTTCCAAATGTGCTATCAAGCTCTTTATCTTCAATTCCTCGATCTTCAAACCAAATGCTTTGGGGACTTCTATTAATCAAATGAGAAAATTAATTACTGGTCATATTTGCCATGGAAAACTAAACAGTCTTTTCACGATGCAAAATTAAAACAAAAAATTGCCAAAACAGAGCCTGTGCAAGCATCCTACCAGCATTTTTCTGCTTACTATCTACACGGCTCTTTGCTCCAGTGCTAGCTTTGATGTTTGAATTATCGTTATTTGTCTTTGGACCTTCACTTCTTCTGTGAATTTTTTCTGCTCTCAGATACGCCAGCTTCTCGTTGCAATACCATATCTCAGCAGGTGAGACTAGAAAATTAGAAATGAAGCTGATTAGCTTTGGTTTTCAAAAGTAGCTACAGTAAAATACCTGTTAACGGATACTTCCATACTACAACGAAAACCTGTACACAACGTATACATGCACTCTTTTATAAGAAACTAAGCTCCAAAATAGTGATCAGTTTCTTAAATTTTATGGCCACTTTAGTACCAACAGTTTCTTAAAAGTTTCTTAAACTTTGGAAGTAAGGTAGGAAATGCAAAGGGACATCACAATTCAATGGAAATAACAGTAACAAAACAAAAAACCTTCTAAAATGCCTAGCAAATGTTCTAATCATACCAAAGAAACATGTCAATTCCATTTAAGTCTTCGTATTTAAAATAATCATCAGTGCCGTCTTGAAAATACAATCAAAACTGCCCCATTTGCCTGTTGTACCAGGTGACAAGGTTTCTTAAACTTTACGGAAAGTAGTACCACAGGTTCTTAATGTTTTTGGTTATCTTAGGGGTCGGTTTCTTATAAAAAATGTGCGTAAATAGGTTTTGCCCTTTGCAAATTGCAAACGTATTCTGTAAACAACGAACACCTCTCTATAACGGACAAAATCATCGACCTCCCAGGTGCCCGCCACCGCATGAGCCAGTTGTAAACATTTGCTTGCCAAGGTGAAACCCAGTCATTCTCTTGCACTTATAACAGTCTTGCAATAATGAATAGCGTGTAACATCAAGCATTCAAGAAGGTTTTTAAATTCAAATTGGTACAAATCCAATAAGTTAAAAAAGATTCTACGAGAAAGTAAGTTTACTCGCCAGATTAAGTTCTACTTTGCACGAATAAAATTGTGATTTACTACAAAGTATAAAAGGAAATGCAATTGTTATTTTTGCTACTTTGGAAAAAATGCAATTATCTTAACTTCATATGATAAACGTGAATTAGTCCATAAATTGGAGAGAATACAATTCACATTGGAAGTTGCGAAACACGCATATATTGGACACACCACCATCTTAACTTCTATTTAAAGTAAGCTACGAAGAAATAACCTGATTGGTATACACGTTTCTCTTTATAAGGAACCTAGCTCAGGGCCTAGTTCTTTAAGTTCCTTATTTTGAGATTTCTTTTGACCACTTTGTAGTTCTAAAAGTTCCTTAATTTTAAGTTCGCATTTAGTGGACAATAATTAGTACAGACGCAAGAAAAGCATTCACATTCAACGTTTTGCTATAAACTTGTGAAAAGATAAATTTCTCATGTGGATTCTTTTAAGTGGCCCCATGAGCATGGCCGGTTTGACTGAAAATCAATGGAACCGGCTTCCTAATTGCAAATTGTGCGGAAATATAAATATATTCAAAATTAAAAAGTTCCTTAAGTTTTTTACCTTCTACATGTAGGCTCCTTATAAACCGGTTCCTTATAAAAAAAAGCGTGTACATGGAAAGAAACAAAATAGCGAGTATATACTATCGTGAAAAATACAATTGAATTGTGCTGACGTGGACCTGCGTTAATCTAAAAGATGGCGATAATATTTAAATAATAAATGTCCGGTCTTTAATCACATGTAGAGTTCTCGAATTTATCTTTGACGTGATCCAAGCCAGTCCTACAATTCTTTGAGCGGGCCTAGGAAATTCTTGTAAATGGAATCTTCTTGGCTGTACATAAAGTCAAAGGCGCCTGCAATGTACTCATCCAGGCTCATATTTCCATCCCCATTGACGTCGACAATTTTGAAGGACGACTCAGCCTCGTTTTCGTCCTGTATTCCCATAGCTTTGTAGTAGATCTTCCACTCCGGTAGCGATATGATGCCATCGCTGTTCAAGTCGATCGCTTTGAACATCATCTCGAGGTTGGGCTTGTAGTGCACCAAAGCGTCTTCTTTCGAGCTGGGATCGCCCAATAGCGCAATACGTTTCTCAAGAAACTCCTGCAAGTGGAAAAAAGAAAGCTGTTAGCATGACGTACGTATAACCGAGCAGTTGTCACACCCCGTCCATGACAAACAATCCAAGAGCATCTAAAGCGACAAATGGAAGTTTCCGGGGGGTGGTAGAATTAATCTATAGCAAGCATTCAAACAACATCGCACTCCTTGCAGTTCGCTACATATTTAAGAACAAAAAAGGTTTGATTTTGATATCATGGATTTTGAGTGATATCTCAACACGATCGAAGAACGGGAGGAACTTGGTTAAAAATATTCTTGAAGCTTGTCAAGATACGGTGGGCTACCGTATTAAGAAGAGACGACCGTGAAACTATAAACGTCAATAACATAGAACTCCTTCAAGAAAACGTGCCTTCAAATAAACATGAAGTAGAATAAGTAAAGGTCTGGGCTCTAGTTCAAATACTACGTTTGAAATAGACCCATTACATTACGGCCCAGTACCTCGCTCGCAACTCGCTCAACACAACCGAGCGAGCAAAACGAGTGAGGCACAGGGACGCAATGTAGTGAGTCTACATTTGGAACACATCAAAGCACAACTGCAAGCATCGAATGCCGTGTTCCGACGGATTCAGAGAAAAAGAAGTCTCAATTTATTCAGTGTTTCGAGATCTCACTTTGCCTATTCTCCCGTGAATTGATCGGTTTGATTTCGGCAGAACTTTCGGACAGATCGGTAAAGATCGGTCCAGCTGATCTTAGGCACTTGATCTTGTTTATATGAATAACATGTTCTTGCTTAATCAACATTTTGTGGTAAAAAGATTGATAATGTTTGATCTAAGGCTATTTTGTGGATTTCTATAGAAAAGCTGGCATTAAAATACCAATACCTTGCCAACACAAGGACAAGACAGAACAAGTAGACGACATTGTGAAAACCATTGGGAATTCGACTTGCGAAATTGTGTTAGAAATCAGAAAAAAGTCACGGTGGTTCAGAAAAAAGCCTCGTGTTTAATTTCTCCCCAGTGATGTACTCAACACAGCTAAAGTCAACTACCCTTGACGTTCTGGTGTTTTTCGCTGCTTGAAAATCTTATATCATTGGAACTTCATTCACCTTGGTACTCGAATGTTTTATGAATAACACTGGTTTGAATGTCTGAAGACTGAATTCAGAAGGTCTGTGTTGGAATACGTGCTGATAGCACTCTATAAATTGCAATAACTAGAATAGAAAAATGTTGTGCTGCCAAACACATCTAACTAAAGTCAAAAACTAAGTCGATTATCGAAAGTAGCTTAAACTGATGAATATTGAATCCTTAATTATAAGCGAATGCAGATCTTTGGAAGCTGATTTGAAGTGCTCAGAATGTGAGGCCCTGGCTTGAAGTTGCACCACGGCACCACACCCATCCAGTAGTCTACCCATTTTAGCATGCATAGAATAAAATGATCATAATAACATGAATAATAATACAAATATAATGAAATGAAAATAATCCTCACCTCGAAGCAGTAAGACTTATCTATCTCAAACGAACTATCCCACCATTTCGTCAGTTTCTCAGCGAAAGCGGCAGTATCTTCCTCACTCATGTTAGCATGCGTACGAAACTTTTCAGCCAGCACGGAACAATCTTGGCGATTCAGATAGCCGTTGTTATCGGCATCAATGCAGTAAAACAATGTCTTCAACTTTCTCTTCCACAAATCAGACGGACAGCTCTTCACTGACACTGGAACATCGAGAAGCGACTGCTGTCCGGCGTGTTCTTCATCGACGGCCATTGTTACCACCTCCGAAGCTTTGCAGTTTAGTATTTCTTCCTTCTTCGTCGATGTCTTCCTCAACCCTTTTCTCCTCTCAGTTATGCTGTGCTATAGCCTCCCACACAGAGTACTAATGCTTTCTTCAGCAACAGCCCTCCTCTCGATCACTCTCTGAATAACGTTGAACTGAGATTGCCTTGTTTTATATCTCCACTTAAGTGTATTTGATTACGTCTCACGGTGTTGACGCAAAACGATTGGCATCATGCAGCGTTTTGTCGAACCGAGGAACATCATTAATAGCTACATAGCCCACACAATCAGAGGCAAAGATAACGAAACTCGCCAGAGTACCATTTCCAAATGTTGGCACGAAATGCCAGACAACGATTGATCAACAAGACAACAAATCTATAAAGTGCACTAATTGTTTTGTTGGGTCATGTAAAGATTGAAATCATTCAGCAAACAAGAACGGCGCCGCATTCAAAGAAATCTCAGATCTCCACAGTTTAATGCTGTGCAAAATCACTGCATGGCATGGAGTGGAAGATCACTATTCTTGTTGAAATGTGATGTGAAGAAGATAAGTAAACTCATTTTTTAACCTGACATAAAAAATTTATTCCACGAGCTATAGATTATGCGCTATTCAATTGAGCCAGGAAACGCTTTTAAACACGAGGACATGGAATTGAATGTCAGCCCTCCTTATTATATGGCTTCAAACTTCTTGCTTCTACAAAATATGAGAAAGCACAGGGCTCCAATGTAGTGATTCTATGACCTGCGTAACGGAAAATGTGTGCACGGGAAAATTATCGTTGGCAAAACTTTGACTCTTTACTTACATGCGCACTAACAATTTAGAAGTCAGACAGGTGGGTCATGATTGCAACTCACCCAGTGCTCTCCTTGATATAAGTTTAACAATTACAAATTGTAATGTAACTGTTAAACCCATTTATGTGGAAGTCTGTACTCACGGTCGTAACTTACAAACATAGGTACATGCAGCATATAAATACCTTTGGCAGGTGCTGATTTGGAGCGTCTATTTTCGGCTGTACTTTTGATTTCCAGTGTTGACAGGCACTTTGAAACAAAATTGTTCAAGCAATGACTATCTTCTTCATCTTCTATGCAGCTGGTTGTATTGGATCGTTCGGACAAACTCGTTGATACGTCATCACTTTCTGTTACAATTGAAGTGAAATTTGAGGAGTAGTTAGCAGAAGAAATCCCCAAAGTTTCCTACAGTAGAATATAGTAAAATATATAAACATCATCATAACGGAAAATGATAGCAATTATTATTACTATTATTATTATTATCTAATATTATTATTATTATTATTATTATTATTATTATCGTTTCGTTCGTCTATGCTGGATGGAAAAGTGCTCTATGCCACTGGCAGAGCGATATACACAGAGGTAGACTCAGAAAAGAAACGTATCTTCGGAGTAACAACGAAGATATATTATTATTGTGTATTATTATTATTACTATTATAAGTATATTATTCTTACTTCAGTCACTAATTGTACGTTAATCGCATGATATACATTACCTGAATGTTCGTGTCTTCAGTGAAATCATCGCTGTAACTTTTGACTTCTTGCTGTGAAGGGCTTTCTGCAGAAGAACTTTTCGACATTGTAATTTATTTACTATTTTGCAGAACTTTGAATGAAATGAAATTGAAAGCGTAGCGTAGGCCCAGCAGCAACTTGTCTCTCCCCACAAAGAGGTAGGCCTGAATGCAAGCGAGGCGAAATGGTTTTGAACCAAGGCTTTCATCATAACTCCTCAATCATCCTCAACTCAATAACACCCATATTTTGGCATTAACTCAGGAAGTAAATGGTTATTGATATAGCTGATGGCTCTTTGTCACTTTGATAATTATTTGGCTTTGTAAAAGAATGTTCAGGCTTTTGTAAAGCTTAAAGTTGGCAGCAAAATAAAGCAGAAAGAGCACACCCCACCACGTCGAAATCATTGTTTATCGATTGCCCCACAATAGTACCTACCAAAACCATTACAAAAGGAAAAGGCCTAGTTCATCTACTGACTCTTGGAATCTCGAGTTTTACAACAAGGAAGGCTTATTTTAGGAGAAATACCTGCAGAAAAAAATTCAGCACTGAATTCTGAGGTCTTTTTATGTGAAACATTGCATCCAAACCATGGCAGTGACATTACAGCCAAGATTTGCATTAAAAATCAGAAAAATCCTATCAACAGCAACCATAGCAGTCAAAACTGCACCTTTGCATCAGTATGCTGGCTATAACCGGTCGTCAGTGGACACAATATTTAATGATATGATAGCCGGAAAACGTTCTGCTTTGGCTCACGCAATCACACTTGTTGAATCAACTCTACCAGCCAAACGATCAATGTCAGAGATACTGCTTAGTAGAACATTGAAAAGGCTTCGAACTGGGGCCACATCTGCCACCTCAGTGCCAAAAAACAAAAAAGAAACATTCAGAATTGGATTAACAGGCCCTCCCGGTGCTGGCAAGAGTACTTTCATCGAGAACTTTGGCAAGCATCTAACATCTCTGGGCAACAAAGTTGCCGTTCTTGCAATTGATCCATCTTCTGCGAAGACCGGTGGCTCATTGCTTGGTGATCGGACGAGAATGATAGAATTGTCAAGAGACCCCAATGCATACATAAGACCATCTCCATCTTCAGGCACTCTTGGTGAGTCAATAAATGCATACCGAGACAAATGTATAGTGCTAGAAGCCTGTAACACCAGTGCCATAAAACTTCTATTAAGCCCCAGAGGGTCTATTTAATTGTCAAGACTGCAGATTGGGGTTTATTGAAGAGGGGGGCTTGATAAAATTCTTGAGTAAACTTCAGTAAATTGCCACCGAAGTTTAGTGTAAAATAGGTGGTAAATAATTTTATGAGCTTTCATGGTTTAATAATCACAATTTCAGCACCATTTACTATTTCTAAACCAAGGGGGGTTTAACAGGAAGGGTGTTTACAGCAAGTATACTTTCAGTTGTAATGGTCTATTGGCTACTTAACTGCTTCCGATTTATTAGAATTGTGGTGTTGATGTAATAAATCTTTCCAGGAAACTAATATAACTCTTGGTAACTTGTTAACTGCACACAATTTAGCATGTTACTGAGGAGAGAGTAGCTAAATTGTTTGTAAACTGTACCAACCAAGAGGCAGTTTGAGAGTCGGAAATGTGGCATACGAAGGGGACCATTATATCAAGAGTCTACCATGCATTTAGTTTGAAATTAAATGTGGTATTTTTTATTCCAAAGGGTGATTGTGTGTCAGACCTTGAAGCACAAGTTTCTATTATTTTGTTTCAGGGGGTGTGACAAGAAGCACAAACGAAGCGATCATCCTTTGCGAGGGAACTGGTTACAACATCATTCTAGTCGAAACAATGGGTGTTGGGCAGTCAGAATTTGCCGTCCGTGACATGGTAGACATGTTTGTTCTGATCATCCCGCCTGCCGGAGGTGATGAATTGCAGGGAATCAAGAAGGGCATAGTTGAGGTTGCCGATTTGATTTTAGTGAACAAATCAGATGGCGATCTTGTCCCTGCAGCAAGGAAAATCCAAACAGAATACCTCAGTGCATTGAAATTACTGCACAGGCATCATCCGCTGTGGAACCCAAAGGTATCAAACAATTTAAAAGGAATAATTTTATTTGACGCAATATGTAATGCTGAGGCGTAAGTGCTTACTTAAAAATCCTTATGTTTTGCTTCGCACAGGTGCAGAGAATATCATCACTTGCCAACGATGGTTTGGTTAAGGCGTGGGACACCATGTTAGAATATCACTCGATAATGCTGGAATCTGGCAACCTGGAACAAACTCGCAAGAATCAATATCGCGTTTGGATGTGGAATCACATACGGGATAACATCATGGACAGATTCAGAAAGCACCCAAGAGTGAAAGAGATTGTGAAAGTGAAGGAAATGCAAGTAGTGAATGAAATTATTACCCCAGGAATGGCAGCGGATAGTCTATTGAGCATCTTCATTGCAGATTCAGAATAGAATAAACAACTTTCACCCTAAATAAAGTCTGCTGCAACTTTATTATCAGCAGCAATTGAATCTCCGCTGTTTACTTGGCTTAGAATTTGAACAATTTTGAATTTGTACAATGAAATTATAACAACATCTTTGAGAGTTTAGATATATTTTGCTGTATAAATCGAGGTGTGAGTAGCAATATTTTTACCCTTGCTTTTACCTTGCTGAAATATTTGTGCTTTTTTTGATCGTGAAATTGAATATCCGAAGTAACTTTGCAAGCTCTGTGCAAATTCTTGGAGTTTTTCATCTGGAGGTAATGAAATATAGATGCTTATTATGATATGATATAAAAGGGCTTATTGTAATTATCTAAAGCGATAATCGACATAAATGATAAACATAAATTTCTCAGCAATAAGTCAATTTCATAAATAAATAAATAAATATATCAAATATGTAATATAGGTATATAATAAAATAGTCAACATAACTCATTTGAAATCACGGATTCTATAACTACGAACAAAATATCTTTCGCAACATTTTTACGATCTTACAATACCAGCTCGGAAGAATGAAAAAAAAACCAGCACGAAAAGATCAGCGGCAAAAATCAGCACTTAAGCATTAATATTGCAAAATATCAAGTTTATTTGGTCATTGGTTCTCCTTGAGTACTCGAGTTGCTCTTCGATGCCAGGAAATCGCGAGCAAGCTGAAAAATGAACTTGAACTGTGCCTCGGTCTCGATATATGACGTATTTCTCTTTCTGAGCCCTCGCACCAGATCGGGTATGTGGGCATTGCCTTTGGTCATCAGTTGCTTGACAACTTGCAAGCATGCGCAGAACGTACCACTTCTTCCGAACCCATCGCTACATTGAACGATGATCGGTGCTTTGTTGCGCGTCATGAAATTGCTTGCCAAGTGCTTGCACAGTGCGAGAACTGCCGACCGATTTGACGGTATGCCGTGGTCTTCCCAATCGCGCACGTGGAACTGACTTAACTCCCTCTGCACATCGGGTCTCCTCAGCTCCGAAAACATAAAATCACGACGGAAAATGCTGGGATACGGCGTGCATTCGAGCTCAAGTGATACTTTGAAATTCCCGTACGTTGACGTCACCGATTCGGCTCCCGGCCAGTAGGGAGAGAAATGCACGTCAGCCTCGTTGAGCACGACAATCACTTCGGCATTGCTGAAGCTCACCATCGTCCAGAAATCATTGACAGTGATGCCAAATGGTGCTTGCGTCGTAATGAACCTGCACTCATCGTTAATCGTCACGAATGAGGCGTTAATATAATCGCAAACGTCGGCCCTGGTCGCGCCTAGGACCGGCAACCGAACACGGTATGCATCCCGTGGTACTTTGTCAGGATACCTATTCTTGTAATCGTTGATAGCTTTGCACGCCTCGAGGTTGTTCACAGATACTGACGGTATTCTGTTGTTCAGATGCTTGAATAGTTTCGTGAATCCGGTGCATCCAGTGAACGAGTCGATTCGTGCCAGTCCAGCGAGCACGCTGTGTGCGTTGTCCTTGCAAATTTCTATATCCACATGGACTTTTGTCAATACTTCGAGTATTGCGTCGTGGATGAACTCGTACTGCTTGTCGTTCTCCACCATGTTCGCTCGGCGTGTCCTCAAATATCGCACGAAGTTGAATATGTCCACGGTGCGGTGTTGTTGGACAGAAGACTTCATGTCGTCCACTGATTGATTTAAGTTGTTCAGTATGGAGTCGAGTGCAATGTATGTGCCGGTCCTGCCACAGCCATTTCTAAAACACAATCCAAAGATTGGGCTCATATATAATGCATGTAACATCTGGGATGTTGAAGGCACTTAAGGGACAAAGCTTTGAAGGGAACAGTGATAGAGTGGCACACAATAGGAACACTTCTTACAGGGGCTTTAAATAAAGGAGCAATTTAGACTAGTTTCCCCAATACTGAGGCGAGAATGTAGGTTCGGATGACCCTTTATAACATAAATAGCAATTGTTCACTGTTCATCTGCAGGGAATGTAATGTTTACGGTAAACGACCAAGTATCATACACGCATTTTATTTTATAAGCAAGTGCTTTATAAGCAAGTCAGTGCTCGGGCAGGCAAAAACTTAAGGAATTTCCAGTACTGGATGGGAGACTGCTAAGGAATTTGAGAAAGTTAAATCTTGTAAAGGATTAAAACAAGGAGTAGGGCTGCAGTTAGGACAGCTCTGTGTCTATATTTGAAATTGTTCATCAACTGCGACTGTAACAAAATTCTTGGGTCATAACTACAGTAATGCTTCCATAATAAAACAGTAATGGTCAAATACCATAAGATAAAGTCATCAAAATAGATACAGCGTGGAATAACAAAATGAGCACATGTTGCGGTTCTTCTTAATGGCATCAGCACTAAGAATGGTGGCTTGAAAAACTGATCATCAGTGTCAGCAAGTCATAAAACAAATATATCGCATTAAGATGTTTGTCTTACCTGCATTGAACAACCATTGGTCCGTCTTTGCCAGCATGCCATTGGTTGACTTGATCTCGGAATCGTAAAATCTCGTCAATTGACTCTGGAACGCCTCGTTCTGGCCACGTTTTCAACTGGAACAAACGAATGCTTCTTTCCTGGCATTTGGCAACATGAATCGTAAAGCCAAAGGTGCTGCAGCCCCCATCAACCCTGCCTATACACGCAGCTTTATTGGCCCGGTCTGGTTTAACCATAACATCTCCGTAATGGGTGACACTGCTTGAGCATGGCCACCAACGTGGCGTGTCTTCCACCTTGTCAGCGTCCAGCGGATGGCTGAAAACGAGAACGGTACGTACTTCGTTCTGCCACAACATATCCCAGAACTCATTGAAGTCATTGCCAGCTTGCAACGGCATCTGCGAAGCGATGTACGCGCGCTGCCACTTCGTGTAGTTGTCAACGAACGATGCATTCACGTAATTCGATTGGTTGCTTTTTCGGTTGTGCAACACGACTCTGAAGCTGTCGCCAGGAAGTGACGCTTTATCGCCGTTACGTGCGTTTTGCTTCGCCACAAGCGTCAGCTCGCTATCGCCACCAACAATACCATTGGTGATGCGATGCTCATCGAGTTCGTTGAATTCGTCCTCGAAGCAGCAATCGCGTTCACGCATCTCCGCAACGTAATCAACGAACTGCATGATGGGTACTGGCGGGTGAAAGAAATCAATAGGGTACTCAAAGCCAGTCTTGCTCCCGGTCGCCTCAAATACGTCATCTGTGAAATTCAGGTTGTCACCGTCGCCAATGCCGATGCCTGCTCCGTTGATGTTGCTGATAAGCTCCATCGTGCTGAAGGTGTGATTGCGGGCCTTCAACGTCTTCTTGCGCTTCACGTAGTAGAGGACAATGCACACTAACAATATGAATATTATCAATGCTATGATAATGTACAAAAACACTATTCCAACTCGGGTAGCATTAGAGTTGGAGCCAATAGTCGTCGATGGTAGAGGCGATGTTCTAATGGGAACACTCCAGTTACTCGAGAAGTAAACAAGGTCGCTGTGATACGCTCGGAAAGCGACCACATATAACGACTTTGGCAACAGTGGTCCGTTTAAATACTGTGCTGTGACAGACCGTCGTGTAGCAATGTCTCGTTTGTTATAGTTTCTTCCTCTGCTTGTTACTTTTCCGTCACCAACAACAAATTGATCTGTGTTGTCAATAACGGAAATTCCAAGCTCAGCCGTGATGTACGGCCGTCTAAAACCGTTGTCCTTTGCCACGGTATAAACAGTCAAACTTCCATCATCATCATAATGGTTACTCAGGTGTGTAAAGTGTGTCGCAGACCTGTTGACTTTTTGTACAATAACACGAATATACTTCACGTGTCGGTTGAAAAGTGGAAGCTTCAGGGCAATGGTCGTTGCAGGCTGCTTTGCAGGCAGAGAAACGGGCCTTGTTTCTATCGGGTATCTGTTGATGTCAACAAACGAAAGGGTGCTGTAAGTCGTTCGATTAATCCATGTGGACACCGTGCGAAAGAAGACAGTGTAATTAAGACTTCTATCCAAAGGTGCATTAAGCAAACCGCCTTTAACTGAACCGTCGCCAACAAGAAAACCACTGCTTGATCCGTTGAGCTCCGCGGCCAAGTAGAATGGTAAAGAATTGGCCACGGCAGAATTGTAGCTGCGCAATTTACTAGTAAAATCACCCGGCAATCTGTCATTTGATTGACGTCTAATGAGAACAATAACTTGGTACATTGTTATTGGTCCATTTGAATCATCAGTGATTGGTTGAAATGTGATGCGGACGTTACTGTGAATAATGGTGCTTTCTAATACTGTTGGTTGTTTTGGCTGCAGTGGAGGCTTGGCAGCAGTTATAATTGAAATAGTTTGGCAGTCTGCTGTGTATTTTTTATTTATTGCTTTGACACAGACGCTGTAAACTGTAGCAGGAAAGGCAGTGTTAATTATGATGCTTGTTGCTTGGCTACCATTTACATACCTCTGCATATCATAGGTGAAGTTGTGATTATAGCTGCGTTTGCCTTGGATAACGACAAAGTATCCTTGTACAACACCACGAGGCAACATGGGGGCACTCCACGAGACTGCTGCGCGACTATTGCTGCGAGACTGTATTTGAAGATTGTTTATTGGCCCAGGGATGCCTTCCGGCGTTCTTGATTGGATGGAATCAGACCAATCACTACTGCTGTTATGACCAACAAGCCTTGTTGTGAATTCGTAAACTTGAAAGGAGTCTAACCCGTGTATGGATGCTGTACGTTGCAGAAATGATCTTGTTACTTTGCTCCAAGCGGCTAAGAAATAAAAAGATCAAACAAGTAGTGAATAAATGCAAGCAGCTCTGACAATGTGTTTCTTATAACTTCAGTTTTCAGTAGACCAAGGTCACGAAAAAACTCTATTCATTCATACGTTATGACTTTACAGATTACTTTGAAGTAGTTTGCGAGAGCATTAAAGCCATTCACATAGTTACGTCATAATTTATTCTCAAGGCCAAACACGCTTATATTGAACACTTGCATATTGTCGTAATTGTAAGCGTAATATTCAACTTACTCTGGTTTTTCCTGCGGTACCTCACATCATATCCAATAAGACACTGATGCGACGAAAGCTGATCAAGACGAACATGCGCCGTAATGTTGTTCGGAGTGACTGCGCTGAACGTCACATTATACTCGTACGTTGCATTGATAACATCAGCGGTTCTCACCTTCGCAACTGACGCAGGCCCGCAGCCGATTTTCGTGCATCCTCGAAGCCTAAACGTGTACACAGTGCACGCCTTCAAGCCAAAAAACTTTGCAATTGATGTCTCTTTATTGAAAGTAACGTTGCGTTTGAATGCCGTATCATCTTCTCTCAACATCGTGATGACGTAACGCGTAACTTCGCCATGACTCTTCTCATCTGCCACTCCACTCCATCGTAACTCCACGGCTGTCGCATTCAAAGCCCGCACTCTAGCATTAGCAGGTCCGCCTGACGGTACTGCTTCACTCGTCGTAAAACGCAACGCGGTAGACGTGATATTTAAACTTGGCCACTGCGTCAAAGCTATGATTCGAAGTACGTAAACAGTCGCGGGGTTCAGGTTGCCAATAATTGCATTAGCCTCGCTTCCATTTCTGTAAGCAGTCTTCAACGAGGCGCAGAGTGACAGATTTGAGAATCCGTATAAACAGTTGAATTGGATGGCGAATTGCGTGGCCTTCAGAAATATGCAGTTTCTATTCAGCGTCCTGGCAACGGAACTAGTCGTCCAATTGGCTACGACTGAAGATGAGTTGAGAACAGATGCGTGCGCAGATATGTTAATCAACCCAACTGGCGTTGTGAAACTGGTTTTTACGCCGCTACTTTCGCCGAAGTAATTATTCGTCAGCAATTCGATCTCGTAGAAAGTACAGGGTACTAAGTTGGGAAGAGTGTAAAACATTGTATCAGACACCCCCTTGTTTTTAGCAAGGATGTATGTCACGGACGGGGGACCAAGCAAACTCGACACAACAACACGATAACGTGTGTAATTCATAATGACGTCATGAAGTGGTCTTTGCCACGTGATTGTTGCTGAATGATGTGTGACGAGCAATGTGGAGAAATTTCTCTGAGGACTGGGCAAAATATCGAGGTTCACAGAGACACTTTTTGTGACGTTACTTCCTGGGTAGTTGGTACTGCACGTGATTATTGTACATGGTGGTACATTCTGTTGGCACGTGAATCCACCTCGCGCCAATGTTCGTTTAGACAGGGAGAGTGTGCTTCTTTGAGTTCCAGTTGTTGTTGTTGCGAATTGATTCACAATGTACTGCGACGTGAGAGTGTAGGCATTGGATGTTTTCCACGATACATCAGGCCGAGGCTGGCTCACAATGAGACACACGACGTCGACTGAATCAGACATTACAACTTGAGGAGCAGTTGTTGTTAGCGAAATGCTCGGTGTTGCCTCGTTGTCGCACGCATAGATCGAAAGTGAGGTACATTTGGAGTGGCCAGTTGTTGAGCCGAGTGTCAGCTGTAGGTATCTTGCGTATAAAGGCGTTGTGAGGCCGACGGCCTTGTCAAATGAAGCAGCGACGGCACCATCGTATGAGAACCAGACTTTATCATCGTACGAGTAACGGAGCGGTCCCACAAGGATCGTTTCGTTCTCCAGTAATATTCTGCTTATGGTCAACCATTTTCGAAGAACGATCTTGTACGGTTTGATAGAGTTTTCAAAACAATCTATGAAAAAATAACGTTGTTTACGTTGAAAAGAAGGCTGGTAGGCCTTAACAAATAGCTAACGCGAAGCATCGGTCCATCAATATGAGACCTTGTATTGAAATTAAACATTCAATCAAGATTCGACAATACACACTATTTATATAAAGAATATTAATTTGTTTGATAGTTTGAAATTTTCGATTTTGAGCTTGAAATTATTCCTAACCGACCGTTGCTTTGCTTTGGGAAAGAGCTCCTCAGATAAACAAAACATCTTGGTCCTGATGGCGCTGACTTTATTTTTACATTATTCTTACATTTTAGAGAATTTGCCCCTTGATTTTCTTATAATATAAAAAGAAATTCCCATAAAATAAAATGTTTGTAATAGTTAATCACACTCAGTTAACGAGAATCATTAAATAAATGATCGTCAATTTTTTCTGCATGCATGAAGAATGTGCAATATTTCGTGAATTTTTACTCATTAATGAGATTGATATTGTAATTGAGGTTTAGGCGTGGAGTAAATATGCGTGAGAGCTTCTGATTGTAAAGATAGATCATGAGGTTTAAGATAGATCAATTAATGTTAAGATAGATCAGTTAATGCAAAAGATGAGCAACTTGGTGTGACATATTACAATTTAAATAAAAATTCAAACAAAAAACGCAAGTGAATTTGAAAGAGAATTGAAAAGTGTGTTTACGAATAAATGTGCCGAGTCGTAATGAATTTTAAAGCAATATAAATAACAAATTACGCAAAGGCTGATGGGATTGACTAATTATTTTGTAATGTTTATCAAAGATTGCATATGCTTAAATTTTTAAGCACATAGTCACTGTTTTATGCTTTCATTACATTATAATTCCTTTGCATTAACTGACCTAATTGCAATATCTCATTGCCTTGGGAAATTTTCTAACAAATGAAGCAGTGGTATTTTATTAATTGCTGCAAACGCGTGTAAAATAGCCATCAAAACAATAGGACTTTTCAAGGTTCTCTATTGATGAAACAAGTAGTACCTTCCAGAGATTACCAGTGAAAAAAGTAAGATTTTTAGGGATCGCTACTGAATACAAAAAGGACTTCCCATGAAAGATTTTTCAAAGGAACAATAAGCTTTACAGCAATGACATCGTTTTTGGAGTTCCAAAGGACGATTTGCTTGTCAAATAAATTACCCAATTTAATTGAAATTCTAACTGTTCTTATTGTCTTTTTGTGGAGGTTTAATTATTAATTATTTAATTTAGGATTTTTAAAATTAAACTTTTCCGGAATGTTAGGGGATAATGAAGAACAACTTCAAATTTAAGTTCAGAGCTTGCTCCTCATTTAACCTGGCTTGTTCCTGGTTTTGCATCGTACACGCACTTGATTATCAAAATTAACTCAGGTACATACCTGTACTGGTGGTGTTCTTGGACGCTGTTTCATTCAGCAGTTGTACACTATACTCTATCTTGTTATGGCTTGTACAAGCTGGCAATGAATACGGAATGAAAAATGTGAGAAAACCAAAGGCACTTAGAGCACTGAAATATTGTAATGTCCACATCTTGCTTATCTGCGAAGTTAAATCAACACGGTGGCACAATACAACTAGCACAATTCTTTCCTGTTTCAGGCAAGGGAATTCTTTGTCAATCTCGATTGTGAGCACAATATTTCAGTTCACATCAAGTTATTCTTGCCGTAATTACCGTCTAATTAGTTTTGTTCAGAATAAAGAGAGTTTGAAATGATTTGATTGGAAACTGGACAGCTAATGAATGAATTCAGAGCGCTAATTTGTTTATGTGATCGTTAAATGATTGGTCAAGGAATCTTGTGAATATTAGAGCATGTGATTTTTGGCATTTCCTTCCTGGATGATGTAACATGTTTAGATCTATTGCAGATTGAGAAAAGCAATCGAGTTTGATAAAATAAAAGACATTATTGGCAACATTATTGCAGACATGTGTTGAAGCAAATAAAAGCATTACCATGCCATTAACACGATAATATGAAACACGATATTTCATACCGAATTTATGATATCCTCGCAGTTCTAATACGAGGACATCATATATGTAAAAACACGTGGTGTCCGAAGGTAAAAGAAGACTTGGTGTTCCATTAGGAAGCGGTTGCAATGCAAGGACCAAAATGTTTGGGTGGGGCTATTCGAGAGGGGATTGTTAACAATTTGTTGTCGAGGGGGGGGGGCAATTCCAGGATTTATGGTACAGATCACTGATTTAAAAATAGGTTGCACTAGTTTTAGATCAGTGGCACAGATGAACTACGAGTGTTTACACAGAACACTTGGCTTACTTCTGAAGAAGAGCCATAGAGATGGGATAATATATACACTTGAGGACTGACTTGGACTTGAGGAGGACTGAAAATCAAAATTTGCGCTCAGACACCTTTGTATGTACGCTTGGATTCCCACCTTTAGCATCACCCTAGACTCTTGGGTGTTGCACTAGCTCTTGCAAGTACATATTAGATAGTAAGTCTAGCTCTCGAGCATCATGGCGGGGCCGCTGAAATCCATTGAAGGTTGCCCGAAAGCTGGTCTCTCACCACCAGCCGTCCAACATGAAGTACTGTCACCACAACATCTGGACCGGGCCGATGATTGGGTGGGACTCGAACCCACGACCTTCAGCCTCTCACGCCGACGCCCTACCACTGGGCTATCCAGTAACACTTACATATAGGTGGTAAGTTCTGACTTTGTTAGTCTCTAATAGAGAGTAACAGAGTCTCTAATAGAGACTAACAAAGTCCTTCTCAAAGAGACTCTATGAGAGTGCTGCCTCTTTGTGACACCTTGAAGTGAGGCTGATGTAAAAGGACACGTGTCGTGGGCTGGGTTGGGGATCGAACCAAGTTTCTGTTGTTTTGGATGACTCTGTATCTGTACTTGTCGTCTGATGGTGCAATCTGATGCTGAATGTGAAACATATTTTTCTCAGTAAGAATTGTAATCTTCTCAAGTCGACTCGATCTATTTTATTAAACGTTGTTATTCCGAGAAGTGTGTTTATCTCAGCTCCGAAAATGGTTCTAGACCTCGATCTATTCAGAGTAGACAAAGGTGGCGACCCAGAAGCAATCAAAGCTAATCAAAGGAAACGATTCAAAGATGTTGCTATTGTTGATAAAGTTGTCGAGCTGGATGCGAAATGGAGAAAATGTATGTTTCTTTTGTATTGTTGCAAATCCTAACTTTATAACCGACAAGCGCAAATTCTTATATGTAGATGATGTACATGTAGTAAATGTTGTAAGGCCTATAAATGTGAGATGAGAGAGACCACAACACGTGGGCAAAAGAATGACATTGTGCGGGAAGGAATCATTGTTTAGCTTATTGTGTTCGAAGTAGTTTTACGGTCACTGAGTATTTCATAATTTTCATTTCAGTACGTTTTGATGGAGATAATTGGAATAAATTAAAGAATCTGTGTAGCAAAACAATTGGCAACAAAATGAAGGTACCAATGAAAATAATCACCCACGTAAATACCCGTGTCTGTTTGGAATGAAGCAAGGTTAGTGTTAAAATCTTATCTGGTTTTTGTTTCAGAAAAAAGAGCCTGTTGGAGATGACAGTGAAATATCCAAAGAAGTCACAGATAACCTTGGAAGCTTAACTGCTGAAATATTACAGGTAACCTAAGCTTAGATTTTTTTCCACAGAAGAGCAATGATCATCTGAAACTGGGTTCTTTGCAAAGACCTTTGTCACTGGCTGAAAGATTTTTCAAAAGTACCATTTGTCTCATGCGGACAGAGGGCCAGCAATGCATGCAATAAATAAAACTGCAAACACATTTTTACAGGACCTAACAGTGACAAAAATAAAGAAGGTACGGGTTTTAATTGACGAAGCAGCAGTAAAGACAGATCAAGACCTTCATGATTGTGAAAAGGAAAGAAACAAATCTCTGTTTGAAATCGGTAACCTTGTACATGATTCATGTGTCATCAGTGCTGACGAGGTAATGTGTGAGAAATAAATGATTTTCCCCAATAAAAGTGCCAATGGGAACAAATTTTAACCTTTCACCTAGAATTCCTATTCGCAATAGTTTTACAGAATTAATTTCTGTACTTTGATTTTGTATCCAAAGGATGAGAATGGCGTAATAAAACACATCGGTGACTGTGAAACAAGAAAGAAATATTCCCATGTGGACTTGCTGGTCATGATTGATGGTGTTGACTATGAAAAGGGTTCTATCGTATCTGGTGGGAGAGGATATTTCTTAAAGGTAATGCAAGACAACTCCTGTATCATATTCATATAGTCATATTCTCCATGGCCACCAACAGTAAGATGACCAAAGAAATTGTTTATTTCCATGATTCAGGGCCCTGGTGTGCTGCTACAACAAGCTCTAGTTACATTTGCTACACAGAAGTTGGTGTCAAAGGGTTTCACACCTTTGTATACACCGTTTTTCATGAAGAAAGAAGTGATGCAAGAGGTTGCACAGTTAAGTCAGTTTGACGAAGAGCTTTACAAGGTAAAGAGGGAGGCAAACGCTTGGGTTATTCACACAATATTGATAATATACTCCCCATCGTACACTGAGATTGCTAAAAAAGACATTTATCATCATTGATTTTACTTAATAGTTTGGCAAGGTTATCAATTTCAATAAAACTCAGTCAACTATTGATAATCCCTATATCATGTTTGCTTGAAGGTTCTTGGAAAGGGAAGTGAAAGGTCAGACGATGCAAGTGTGGAAGAAAAATATCTAATAGCAACAAGTGAGCAGCCAATTGCGGCTTTTCACAGAGATGAATGGATAAGTCCAAAAGACTTGCCAAGGAAGTACTGCGGTATATCCACTTGCTTCAGGCAAGAAGTTGGCTCACATGGAAGGGATACAACTGGAATTTTCAGAGTGCACCAGTTTGAAAAGGTACATTTAACACCAATGTATAAGGACTTATGAATCTTGTATATTGTTCAAATACAATAGCCCATTGTTTCTTCTATTGTTCAAATACAATGGTCCATTGTTTCTTCTATTGGTTTGAGCAGAAATATCAGGAGGCAAGGTTCTTAATCTATTGGTTCCAAGTGGATGCTTTAACTGCAAAGCACTATGATTTACAGTTACAATAGTGGCAATTTTTTGTCCAAGGAATTCAAGAATGTTTATTATCTGTTACTTTTAAAGGTAGAACAGTTTATAGTTTGCTCACCTCATGATGATGAATCATGGCAAATGATGGAAGTCATGTGTGATAATGCTGAAGAATTCTACCAAGAGCTCAGACTGCCATACAGAATTGTTAACATTGTATCAGGTGAGCATGCATTGCACACTGTTATAGCTCCATTAAGCCTGGGGGCATATTTAATTGTCGAGGTTGCAGATGCGGCTTATTAGAGTGGGGGCTCGATAGAGCTTTTACAGTAAATGTTACTGTTGATGCAGTTTTAGGTCTAGCCAAGCACAGCTTTTTGCCATACTGTGGCTGAATAGCACAGTGTTGATTGTTTGAGGAAAGACATGCTGATGCATGTTGGGTTTCTTTGCAGGAGCTCTGAATAATGCTGCGGCAAAGAAGTTGGATTTAGAGGCCTGGTTTCCTGGCAGTGGTGCTTTCCGTGAACTTTGCTCATGCTCTAATTGCACGGATTACCAAGCAAGACGATTACATGTCAGATATGGGCAAGTCAGAAAGATGAACGAGAAGGTATGATGAAAAACAAATGTGATCTAAATATATTTGTGACAAATATCTGCAAATTGGGCCAAATTTTGAAAAATTTATTTTATTATTAAAATTTCAGGCAGAGATATGCCACATGTTAAATGCCACAATGTGTGCAACAACCCGTGTCATATGTTGTATTCTGGAAAATTATCAAACAGAAGATGGAATCAAAATTCCTGATGCACTACATCCATTCCTGCCAAGTGGCATGGATTTCCTGAAGTTTGTACGGCCTGCCCCAATTGACGAAGAAATGAAAAAGAAAGGCAAGAACAAGGGAAAAGACAAGAAACAGGATGCAAAAAAAATTGATGTGGCTGGAAAACTTGACCAAATGAAAGTTGACTCATAAAACTCTCTAGTCATGTAGGAATTATATGAATTTTAACATCATTGATAAATTATATGAAAGAAAATGAGAGCTGTTATAACATGAAATGACATATAAAAGTGTTCTTTGAATCTATCCTAACTATTAATGAGACCTACCTTCATTGTTTGGAGGGAAGACTTTAAACAGTATAATTTGGTATATACAAGAGAAAATTGTTTGACTAAAGTCAATTGTTAGGTGTAATCTTCTTATGATGAATGGCTGCAACACAAACCAAGATGACATAAACAGGTTATTGACTTACTTGATGCTGTTTGATGAAAAATGAGTACAATATCTTGAACATGCCATCACAGTACTGCATTCCACACATACTGTGTTGTCATTGTCAAGTGTTTTTCTTGATCTTTTCTAACAAATAACTCATTTGATTGGCCATTATAGGTTGTCCTTTTTTCGTCTTCTTACTGAGATCTTTAGCTATATTCTTTCTTTGTTTTATATTTTTACGTATAGTCTTTTCGTGAATACCTCTTGCCTCTTCTCTTTCCTAGAGGAAACAAAAGATTTGCTTGCTTATGATGTTGTATTTAATCTGGAATACTACACATTTTGATCAGAAAGTGCTTTATGAGAAAGAAGTACTTGGCTTGTCGAAGAGTTAAGAAAGTTCAGTACTAGATTTTTGAAACCTAAGAAAGTTGAAAAACTCAGATACCCAAAACTTCAAGATTTCATGCAAGCACAAAATATGTTATTCATAGCACAACATTGCACATACGTTATGAATTCAAATGTTCAGTAACGTAAAATTGTTTGATTGTTGCTAGGAAAGCCTAAAGATAGCTTGGGTACTGCTCTTAAAAACTTTCTTATGAAAAATAATATATATTACAAATAAAACTGTCTTGTCTGTAGCATCACATTCTTATAAATAAAACTGTCTGTAGCATCGAAGGAAAAGCAAATAGAGGAAGCACATAATAGTCATAAACAGTTTTTAAAGGTCCACAAATCAACCTTTTTTCTTGCAAGAGTTGCTGCTTTTTTGTCTTCATAGGTTTTTCGCGTTTTTTCTAAGTTATCAAATCTCAATTCCCCAATTCCGTCTTGGACCTCCTTTTTAATAATGCTGTTCTGGGCTTTGTGTGGGTACTTCCTCAAAGTTTTCATCTTTCGTTGGAGTGTAAAACCCTGACCTGAAAAATATACCTGAACATATTAGCAATGATTGATTAAAGGAGTTATATAGCTATGATGCTCATGCTCCATCAAGGATGCAAATTGCAAGAACATGCCATTTACACGTTTTTGTATAAGAACGTTTTTTATAATTCAGTAATGCAATTTATATTCCAGTACTGCAATTTTTAATCCAGTACTGCAATTTTTAATCCAGTAATTTTTTAGCAAATTGTCAATTTCAGTACTAAATTTTCTTAAAACTTTCTTGGAGAAAAAACCTGAATTTTGAATTTCTTGCTTTACTAGACCTTAACACGGTACCTAACACATTTTTTATCTAATATTTCGGGAGAAAATGAGCCAAAAAGAGAAGATAAAAGAAATCAATCCCAAAAGAACCAAAAACTACAAGCTTGTTTATCTTTTCTGGAAAAAAAGTGTTTAAACCTTCTTAGGTTTACAAAATACTGTATAGAACTTTCTTAACTTTTTAACGAATCAAGCACTACTTTCTTATAAACCACTTTCTTATAAAAAACGTGTAATAAGGTACGCAATACCGTATTACACGTTTTTTATGTACGCAATGTAATAGGGTAGGGAATAATCCACGTGCGTCGTATCATGGAACAAAACAAGTGGGTTATAAGGTTAGGTAAACTTGAAAAAAATGTCAAATAACTTTATAAAAACCTTTGGAAGCACTTCCAGCGAAATGATGACCTTGGCCTTTACCCTTAAAAGCTTTTCTGACACTTTTAATTGACTCAGAAGAAGCAGTTCTCTTTTCTTTCCCCATGATGGATTGAAACGACCTCTTTAGAGCTGGGAGGGATTGACTGAGAACAACCAACAACAACAAAACGTAGAATTGAATTAGAGTCCTGTGGGGTGAGTCAAAAGGCCGAGGGCCTGGCCTTTTGTAGCAACAACTTGCACATTAATTATCATTATTTCATCAAATGATTACCTTTGTAATTGTTGAATACTGTTATTCATATCTCGGTCTTCAAGCCGGAGATGGATAAGGGCGAAGCTATAAAGCCAAAGGAAATCAAAAGGTTTCAATGTTTGCACACTGGTTGCAAAGCTTATGTTACGAGTCCTTCTCCCAAGGCAAAGTATTGCAAGAAGCATAGACAAGTCGTTTACAAGAAAAATTATCTGAATCGAAATCTCAAGTTGAGAGCTAAATATCAGGTCGTTAGCGGGTACATGAATTGAGAAACTTAGCATTCTACATTTATGTTTATAACTGTAATGATCATTTTTGTCCGGATTATGTTTGTAGGCATCAAGAACATGTTTTTCTGGGTCTTCTGATCCCTTTGACGGACAAGATCTTGATGATATGTTGCACCAAGTCCTTGCCCAAAAGCGTTTGGTGAGTATATCATATTCCTTATGTCACAGATGTGGCCGAGCCAAGGGGGAATGGGGGAAAAGTCCCCTTACTGACTTTTTGTTTATTTCCTGAGAAAGAAAGGCGTGGTAATGCAATAATTCAAAAAGGGGTGTGGCTATATACATTTTATTCCATTTCCATATTTGACATTTTGTGGCAGCTAGCACCACCATTGGTCATTAGTTGTTGTTTGCATAACTGGCAATATGCACAGAGCACTAGAAACAGCAATAATCTTATATAGTTTTAAACATGAGATTTTCTGGGGAGTTATAAGGGTGAAATCAAAATGTCTTTTCACTTAATGATGGTTTGTGTGTGTTTTGTATCAGCATGATTATTTGTTGACTACATGTGACCAGTAACCTGTTCTGTTGTCAAGGCATTGATGCAGTCACCATGCATAATCGAGTTCTTGCAATTGCGTCAAAATGAGATTAAGATGCAAAACCAAGGCCACGCAGCAGAGGAACTTAGAAAACACAATTTACAAAATTCTATCAGCAACTTCAACAGCAACTCAGGCATTTTGTTTGCAAGGGGCGATGATCAGACAGCAGCTGATAGCAATGACTCGACCTCATTCAATGACGAATGTATCAATGCAAACTCAGAGGATAATGATTTGTTAATGATGCCACAGTCATCAGAAAGCAAGAGCACAGACTTGAACATCATTGTTCGATCTCCAGTCAATGTTTCAAGCAACATTAGTTTACAAAACTCTTCTTGTCTAAACAAAGTAAAATGCCTTGGCAAACAACTAAACGAGGTCACATATGCAGATAACAACAACAACAATAATAATTGCAATAATAATAACATGCTTTGGAATGCTACTGCACCGAATTTGCTGAAGATTACACCCAGCATTGCACCACCGATTAACATGAGTCAGGCCCAGCTAGACAGGAGATCAGCTTTTCAAGTGACAGGGGCTGGTGATGCTAATTCGCTTCTTGCTGTCCGAGCAGCAGTAAGTCAAAGACATTGAGCATAAGTGGAACCGAATGAAAATCAGCATTTGTAAAAGAAATTGGAACCACGTGTATAGGCACAGCTGACAACAAGTTGTTCTTCTAGTCCAACACCAGTGGATCGTCTACTCTGCTGATTATTGCAAGAATATTGTTCTTTTTCATCTTTTGAATACTGTAAATCCTCGAATGAGCCACCGTGGAGTAAATTTGCAAGAACTGAATATTTTGTGGAATTTTATTCAAGATTAAGCTTTCTGAAGACTGCAGTTTTCAGATATTTAACCAGATTCTTGGTTCAAACATGTTGCTATTTGTAATATCCACAAAGCTTCAATGCCTTGATACTTTGCCTTAAAATTATTGCAAATGGCTGTTGGGAATAAAAATGAGGGTTTGTTTAACGACGGGGCATATTTGAGGATTTGGGGTTCTCTGTAATTACTTTCCGAAAGGACATCAGAGAAAGAACTTTCTTACCATAAAATATATGCCGCATGCGTGTATATATTTAGTCAATTGCTAGCTAAAGGCTAGAGGAATTTTAACAATTTTTCAAATCAAACACCATATTATTTTTCCATTTACCCACATACAAGTGTACAGTGATTTTTTTATAACGTAATTACTATATTTTTCTAATTCAGTTCTCGCCAGCACGAATGATGCTAGCTTTTTATATGCTTTTTATAAATCGAAATGATTTGCAATACTGGTTTTTTCTCGACCACTTTTTTCCACCCGTCAGACATGGCCGTTACCAGGACACGATCTTCAATATTCTCTTTTACAACTCTGCCGTTCAGATACGCTTCGAGTCTGTCAACAGCTTCATACAGCTTGTCTGTCTGGCTATTCTGATCTTCCTTTCCCTCCTCCTCAGCTTCTCCCTGTTTCTTTGTGCTATTTGGCACTGGACTGTCGAGTCTTTTGATGTTTGTGCGCCTCCGAAATGTCCCAGCCGCCATGTTTCCTTTCATGAGTCGCTTAGTAGCTTTGCTGTTGAATGATTTGACGAAGTACTTCAAGAACGTTGCTTTTTCCATGTCTTCGAAAGCGCGACGCGCTCTCGAGTAGGACTGTTGTACAGCGCTGATGAACAAGTTTGAAATGAGCATTATCATGATGACGTAGTATGTGAGAAGAAGCAATGCCCCGAAGACGCCTTCGTTGTACAAATCCTCGTTGTCCGGTCGCACCAGCATGTCCATCAACGTGGGGAACGCGCTTCCGAATGTGGAGAATTTCTGCACCGTAGCCACGAACGCAGCGCGGGCCCAGAACAAAAACGCAATTATAATGACCATTGTCTCCAGCGCAATTCCCTTCATGTCAATCAACGTTTTCATGACGGCAAGGTACATGTCATCGAATAGTCCCAATGTGAACAGCGGTTTCACCATCAAAGCTATGCTCAGTAGATTCAGATTTGCCAACACTTGTTCGAGTATCCTTTGGTAGTGGGCGATCTCGTGTAGCTTCTCTGCTTGCAAGTTCGAGGACAGGACGCTGTGACTGAGATTGAAGACACGCAAGTTCTTCAAAGCCACTATCGCGGTGACGACGAAGGACAGAATGATCACGAGTGCCTCGGTCACAAGCCAGCCGCTCAACCATGTCGAGGACATTCTCTGCTTCCGAGTAAAGATGTCATATATGAAGTAGAAGGTCATGACGAAGAACGCCAGCTCGGCATACATCACCAATTCGTATCCAGGTGAGGAATCGGGGAACAGGATGAAATTGAAGAACCTCCGCGTGACGGATATGTAACTCGAAGCTGTGAACTCTAATGCGATGACGCAAGGTGAGAGAAAATTGGTGGATGAATCGTATACGAATACCTCGAGGTATAGCATTCGCGTGTACTTGTCGATCCATTTGTACTTAATAAGCTCGTCAATTTGCTTATTAATATTCGACGCGTTGAAGGTGGCAACGTAGCCTTCGAATGAGTAGGATATTTCCGAGTCCAGTGACATTTCTTTTAGCATTATGCTGCGCTGGAATTGCCACGGGCCTGATGCTGTTGCCGTTGAATTTGGTATGTCTTGGGTTGTTGCGTTCAACGCCGTCCTCCATCCCTTGGAATACGACGTTCTGTCTTCATATTTGGCATTGTAATCAATGTTGCATTCATTGATCAGTGGCCGCATGTATTTTGGAACTTTGCACTTACCTGAAGATTATAATAATGGAGTCGCAAGATAAATATCTCAGACATGTTCAAAAGGATACCATAAAAGAAATGGGGTTGAAAGAGAGTCTATGTGTATTTTTATTTAGACAACTTATAGCCGTGGGGATAAAAACGTTTTGGAAGTATTTCTTATTTAAAACAGCGACACGGTATCGGAGCAGGAGAATTGAGAGCTTGAAGGAGACAGGAGACTTTATTATTAGAAATCAGCGTTGGAGGGGAAACTATGATTTGCCATTTGTGCAATGCAAGAAATCAACGCAACATGTTTAGTCAATTTGGACTTTGAAGCATAAACATTATTCAAGATTGAACGATTGTGTGTATACCTTTCTTTATGCGTTTTTGTATGAGATTGAGTGACTGGCCAATCACGTGAATTTGTCGCATGGAGATGTCCCTCTTTGTGCTGTTCAAAAGTGATGGAAGTGACAGTCTCATCCAATTCCAGAAGTTCACAACTGGATCAACCTACAAAGAGGAGGAAAAGCAATGTGCTCAATCGTCAGGAAAACAAATTCTTCTAAACGGAGAGAGTCACCTATCTGTCTTGAAATACCTTCACATTAATATAAGTAGCTACCGCTATAATATGTCATGGACACCTTGTCGACATTGGACGTGTGAATGCTCTAATGGATGCGGTACTTACCGAGTTTGACGACTGTATGCTTAGCAGACTTTCCAATTTGAATAGATAATTCTCCAACGTGCCCCAGAACCTGAACGATTTGCTGTTCATGGTCCATTGCGTCAGCACTAGCAATATGACGACGAAGAGAGCGAAGATAAGGAAATCGTTCACTTTGCCTTTCAATCGATAGTGATTTTTCACCATCAACAGTCGCTGCTCTGGGAATTCTCTGTTGAAGAACTGGCGATTGTCAAACTCTGCACGCTTCGAGACCTGAAGATAGCGAGTGTACTTGTCAAAGGTCATCTCGCGTTCGACTTTGCTCATTTGTCTACGTTCCTTAATTGTAATGATAAGTACGTAGACGAGAACCCTGAACGTATCGAAAAGACAGCAGCATAATGCAACGCCCAGCATGCTCATGGATACCCAATAGTACGCGATTTTGTTCGTCCAACTTGCACTGTAAATCAAGGAGTACATTGCTGAGTACGATAGCAGTAGGATGTGTGCGATCCAGAATGCATTATCAAGCAACACTTGGAGACACGCTTTTAGTTTATTCTCTTTTACAGTTGGTAGAGTTTCGCGATTGAGAAATTGGACTGTATTGGTTAAACCATCGTCTGTGCTAACACCATCTTGGATTTTTGTGTCGCCATCTTGGATTGGTGTACTGCCATTTGCTTCTTGGCCAATTTCATATTTATCAAAACCATGGTTTTCAATGCCACTGGTCTTGACATCTGAATCTGTAACGTCTTCGCCATTGTCAATTTCATAGCTGCCAAGTTTTTCTGTCGTTCCAACAGCACGACACACCGAGTTAACCTCGTTCTCAATTGCATTGTATTCCTTCAAACCCACTGCATCATCGTTGTCGTCAATATTTATAGTAACTGCACTGCTATCTAAGCCATTGCCGCTGAAATTTGAATCGTAATCTGATTGCGATTGAACTGCCTGCTGCATGCCATTCAGTCTAATATTCATCGGCGGTTCAATAATCGCTTGCTTGGCCACGCCGTTCGAATCCAAAGAGTGGTGTTCGCTGCTTATATCAATACTCACATCCTGCATCGACACTTCTGCATGATTTTCATTCTTCGCCCCGTGATTTATGCCATTCGATAAAATGTTGTTTTCCGCCTTATTCTTCGCATCATATGCAGCGCGTCTCGTTCTGTTGCCGTTGTTATCCGTCCTAAACGAAACCGACCGGTTTTTCTTGTACGGAACGACCCGAGACCGGACCACATCGATGTGCAAGGGCCTGTAATTTTGATTGACCGAATCATCCTTGCCCTTGGACTTCCAGTGCACAAGCGTGAAGAGAATGCTTGCTATCACAATTAAGAAATACGTACAGGCAGCGCTGACCAATGCAAATGTAGTCGTAAATGCATTCAACCTTATCACGCCTATGTGCAGCACATCTACCGTATTTTTTTTCTGGTCCCATTTGGTGGAGGTGATGTAGAGCGAAGATGCGCATGTCAGGAGCAATATGATGCTGTACAACAGGGCCAACCGTTGCATCTTCGTAAAGCTCTCTTTGCCGAAGCTGCACGTCCATGACGTCACTACGTGTTTTTGAAGGAACAGTTGCTTGCAACGCGATGCGTAGTCAATGGGCAGTGATGTGCGGAGGCGCTCGTTGTTCTTGTGGAAAACCTGCGAAATGCTCTGCGTGGAGCTGGCCGGCGAAAACCACGAGTGACACTCGAAATCTGCAACTTTCGTTATGACATCATCGTCAGACCAATGTGTGCCGTTGGGTTTCTCGCTGTGCTTGAAAACTTCGACCTTCCTCAGGAACCAGTCCGAGGACAGGTCCATGTTCTTGCAGAATATTCCAATTGTTCCCACGTCGCCGATTTCCTTCGCCGTTGATACCAGGAACGAGGCCATGCCGTCGTCTTCAAACGAGGCAGTGGGAAGTTTGATCGGATCAGTGACATCGTGAGTTCCGTACATGTTGAATTGCATTGTGCATTTGGTGGCCTTTATCGATAAGGCACTGCCAATGTGGAAACGTACTTCGAACATGTGTTCATCGCATTGGTCTGTCAGGTCTTGCACCTAAAATTAAAATCACGATGATAAAACTGGTGTTATTATCATCTCACCAGATGATAATAACAATTTGAAATTCATAACTTATAAATATCTAAAGGCAGATAATAATGTATGCACTGTATAATGAATCTACTAAGAAATGTTCCAACGCTTGTAACATTTCACTGAATAGGACATCAATGATCAATGTTACAAGGCTGAAGGAAAGTCATGATATGACACATCAATAGAAACAAGTAATGTGCTATAAACTCATACCGGTTTGAGGATTTGTTTTTGACCTCTGTAAGCAATGAAGACATCGATAATGTACAAGAGTAGCAGAATTATATAGAATACTGCAATGATTGTGTTTGGTCGCAAGTCTGGTATTGTCCTTGGCGTAGGCTTTGTGTTTTTCGCAAGACAATTCGAAGTGTAATTTTTGTCCCTGGACGCAGTTTCTGTCGGTGTGATCAAATTAATTTGAGCATCAAGACGAATACAATTTGCACTGGTGACATTGAATACAAAGCTTGTCGTTTCTTCAGCCCCAAATGAGGTACCATGCTTTGTAAATATGTTTGCCACAGTGTTGCTGCTATGTTTATTACTATTGATGGTCGTTTCATTGATTGTTACACCGTACCTGCCATGACACTGTCGCAATTGTATGATAATCTGAGCAGTTGGATTAGACCCTTGCGGTACCTGTTGTCCAGTGGAGTTGCTTGTTTGTATTAAAGTAAGAGATGTAATGTCGATTAAGCATTGACTTGCAATCACTGTGTTGTGATCAAATACCAGAATCTCTTTTGTAGTCCATGCTAGCCACGTTGAGTTGACCAATGCAGAAGCTTTCAAGTAGTACACGCCTGGTTGGGAGAATGTGTGCATGATCTTGTTTTGTATTGTCTTGAAGCTCCAGTTATCGAAGGAAAATTTGTAGAGTGTTGCTTCAATCGAGTCGGTGATTTTGACAGTGGCAGTGAGCCTCGTTTGAGTGGTTAGAACAGTAGATGGCTGCACATGGAGGTTGAGGGTCGTCGATGCAATTGGAAATTGCAATAGGAATATCAGCAGTTGCATTGCAAATGCAATGTAGTTTGAGATACGACATCTTTTAATATATTTCATCTTGTTGGAAATTGTCAGCAACAACGCAATGGAACAGTTAAGTGAATTCAACGAGATTGAATCATCTTGCACTGCAAAGTCCTATAATTTTGCAAACCGGACAGAATTATAGTTTCTTACAATAAGGGCCAAATTGTTTAGTACTGTTAATCACAACGAGTTATATCTTTTATCCATGCAGCTGCCATGATAAACCTGGCGACATAATGTATTAATCAGATTCGTATACCTCACGTTCAGCACGACGTTACAATTCGTTGTAAAGTGAAAGAGCATTGGAATCGGACAACTCTGTTATCCAGTAAAATTAATCCATTTCTTGGATCTCTGTTGTATTTTCGATATTTTTCGCCAGCAGCATTGCATCTTTGCGGACGTATTTCTCCGTGCTGTGTGTTTCAGGTATAGTAAAGTGTGCTTCATCTAGGCCAAAACGAGCACCCAGTCTCAAGACCAAGCATTTAGTGACGACTTCACAGAATCAGCTTTTTCTGCTGATTAACAACAGACTATATGCATACCTTCAATACACGGCTATATATATGCATAAACACCACACTGCTCATGAATATTCAAGTGGTCATTCAGGTCGTAACAGGTGACGTCATTCACCCAACACAACCGGGATACGTTCTGATATATCGCTTGAAAAACCATACAGACAGGCAATGCTGAATAAGTTTAATTATCGGCGGCAAATTGTATCCTTGTTTTCAGCTATGGATATTGTTTAGCCATGGTTAACCGTCTATTTAGATCTTATTTTAGTTGTGGCCCAGAGCGCTTTTGGTCGCATGTATACAAGTTTCTGCGAGGACCTGTCCGGGGTGGACATTTTTCAAACTTTATTCAACGTGCAGTACAAACAAATGACTGGCGCATTGTTTGAGACACAAATATTGATTTGGTTGGAACCATTACTTGTTGTTTAGTATTAAATTGAAGTTGAATAAGTTGTGCATTAGTAAATTTAAGGCGACTATATTAAAAAAGATCCAATTCACAGCCCTTCTAATAGATGGGGCCAGAGTGACTAGATAAGGCTGCGGGGCTCAAGAATACATGCGTTTCGTGATGTATTGCATTATTGGTTAATTATTCAGGTACTCTTGCCATAACTATTGAGATGAATAAAACTAAGTTATTAACTTAAATAATATAATTTCAGAAACCATAACAATATATTGTTGTCTGGCTTATGATATAATTTGCGGGAATAAGATAACACAAAGCGTCCTAACTCAAGATGACAATCACAATAATTATTAAGCAGTAGTATTGCAAATAAGAAATTCAAGCAATGTTTAACAATTTCATGCCAACTACAAAAATATAGATCTCAAAGCATTTTTCAAAAGAGTGTGTTGTAAACGAAAACTATCAATTTTCACCAAGAATAATGTTGCATGGAAGCTTACTTGAAGCTTGAAGCAATGTTCTAATTAAATAAACCAAAAATTCAGAGGAATATTTTAGAGAACAGTGTTGGTGATAATTTATTGGTGCAAGTTTCTCTGTAAGATAAATTTTCTAGAAAAACATGTTGGATAAGACTCCTTGATACCTGACCAGCTTTAAACTATAAACGAACACATGCAAAACTAATGTGGATTCTATGTGGAAATAAGTAATATATAAATGTTTTGCGTTGGAACGTATGTATAAAAAGTCTCATGAAATCCTGGTAATGCAACACCGTGCATTCCTCCTTATAACTTGCTATGGTGAAATATCTGATTAATTAAATTAGAATACAGCATAATTAAAGAGTGATTCAACTGACAGGAAAGTTAATTCAATGATTTTCATTTGTTTTTGCCGCATTTCCAATCGAAGCCACAGGCAAACGAGACAATAAAGTATATAATAACCTGAAATGGAATTAAAATTTGATTTCATGCAAAAACAAGATTAAAACATTGCGACCTAAAAGCTGAAAAGGGTCACTTGAAGTCACCAATTTGTTCCCAAAACATGAGTGACATGACAGTAGATTCACTTACGATTCCAATAACTGTGATCAAGATGATTAATTTGGCATTCTTCATGCACATGGCTCTAGCCAGACCTCGACTTGATTTCTTAAAACTTAACGTCTGCAAACAAAGCAACAACGAGAAACAACCGATTATATGTTCTTATAAAATGGTGTCCCGCCTTACGGCCACCTCGTTAATACGACCACCTCGTTATCACGACGTTACCGCTACAAAGAAACGGCCCTACATTCATAGTTTCATGAAGAAAACCCTAAATTCACAGTCTCATAAAGAAAACTCCGTTAATACGGCCACCAATGGGCCAGTTTTTGTGACCCATTGGTGGCCGTATTAACTGGAGCAAAGGATTTTTAGGAACAGAAAAGCAGATCGGATAAAAGAAAATTGATCTTCGCCAGAGCTCTTACCGTTGAGTTCAAATCTTCCGTTTTTTCTACCAAGAGTTCAAGTCTTTCGCCTCGCTGTGCCACACTGTCTGTTAAGAAATAAATACAAAGACTTTGTGAGACACTTTAGTACAATCAAAACCAACATTATACGGTAATGCAGCTGACTATGTTATACAGTGAACCCTCCCTTATGACCACCTTGTTAATTAGGCAACCTCGTTATTATGGCTTCTTTTTTGGCCTGCAAAGCTGTTGATACATATAGTCTCATTAAAATACCCTGTTAATGTGCGGCCTCCTGTCAATAAAGCCTATCTTTGTAGCCTGTTGGTGGCTGTAGTAACATGGTTCCCATGTAGATATACAAATGTATTGGCACACCAAAATCTTAACAAGGCGAGATAGACTGGAGCATTACGAAGAACCTGTGAATAAGTGCCTAATTATCTCTCTGTGAGGAGATAAATACTCTTTCCTTAATTTAGGCTGAATTCTGGGAAGCACAGAAGAGAATCCTTACCAATATTTTTAATCATGATGCCTTTTAGTTCATCCAGTTCTTCTTCAACCCTTACCATGCTCTGGGTCTGTCTGCTTGCCATTGGGTCTGAGTAATGTCGCTGAACACAAACAAAGAGGGTCTTACACAGAGGATGTGGTATATTCAGGAAATTTGAGCATATATTACATGTTGTCAATGCTTGTTAAATAGAGTACAATGCTGGACTGCATAAATAAACAGCCAGGAGTTTCTTAAATGAGGATAGTTTATAGATGATACCATTTCTGCTGCCATGGTCCTTGAGAATTCACCTTGCATTGCATATGGTAAGGCAGTCATTATTCTATTTTGGTATGTTCGAGTGAATCTGACAGTAAATGGCAAACAATAAGTTATGGCAGCCAGAAAAAAATACTGGTACAACCAGTGCTAAAAATGAATGTAGTATTAATCATAGTGTTTACCTTTTCTTAACTTCGGTAAGAAATGAGAATGCTTTTGACCTTTCAAAACTCTGACAGAAAACATGAATTATCAATCAATCAAATAATCAGTAGGTCAATCAGATTAATCAATTGATTAGATGATTTGATTTTCATGTTTATTTTTATTTTCTTTATTTTTCTTTATTTAAAAACCCTTTCCTATTTAAAAACCCAAATTTAATATATTTTTCTTTGCTCTGACATCCTAAATGGAAAGTTTGCAATACAATCAACTTAATTGTGTGTAGCATCGTTGCAGCTCATGGATGGGCACCTCCTCCAATATTATAGGCTGATTTACCCTGATCAAAGTGCCAATCATAGTTCTAAATGTTTTCACAGTATTGACCATCTTTCCACTCTGGCTGTCACCCCTGTTAGAATCTACTTTTGGAAGTTAGACAATAACCGATTGAAGAAGTAGAAGCTATTGATCATTAACCAATGATTGGATTACAAAATACAGTTGATACACTTACACCTTCAGTAACGCAAAGATACTTACATCATCAGTAATGCAAAGATATGCAATGCCATTTTCAACAATATAATGAAACAAATAACTGGAAAAAAAATGTTTAAACTCTGAGACTCTACACCCACACATTACATATGTAATAACAGATACAATACAAATAAGTCTGAAAAGGATATTACAGCATTTGTTAAGAAGGTACAAACTTTTTCTGTGTATATGTCATCTTGGAATTTTCTGGTCCGATCCTTGCGAGGAGATGTTCAGTGATCTCCTGAAAATTTCCAGAGCATGATGCATACTTGGCAAGCACCGTTGTTCCTCTTGATATTACAGAGTACAGAATAGACATTGTTCCGAGTTTTACTTGGAGGCCTGCTGTGCTTGATACGTCGTGGCCAAGAAGAAAGAGGACAGATTTTCTTATTAATTATACCAATCCTTTTGATACAAAAATATATCAAATATAAGTGAAGGAGAAACTCAGATAAATACTACTTTTTAGAATTTCAAAGGCTTCGGAACTCATGAGCTAAAGTGTTTACATCATTGCTTGCAATACAATATTTTATCTTGCCATACGAATTAAACGAGAAAGAAAAGGGGTGGGCCAAATCGAAACAGAGCATTCAGTAGTTGTAATTTGAGATCTACATCAGATCATAACTTTTCAGACAAAAGTAGCAATGCCCAAAAGTTGCTTATACTTACTGTTTTTACTAAAATTAAAACGAATCCACGCAAAAACACAATATTAATAAGAGTTTGCGAATATTTCGACGTTTGATGAAAAAAAATCATGGAAGTCGTCAGTTTATGGTTAGCGAACATTCACCAAAATAAGTTGGTGATGTCACAGTAATTTCCACGAAGTCAAAAGTTAAAAGTTGAATTGAATTGAATATCCACGTGTGTTTTCTCAACAACAGGACAAAAATGGAGGCAAAGAAGTTACTTGAAGTGGTAAGCAGTGAGCTCAATTTTTATGCATTTTGCACGCCTTTACACGGTCTTACTTAGATTAAGTTTTCTTTAATTTGTTGAATGCAATTTTATTTACTGTAAAAGACAGAAAGCTACGAATATCTATGCGAGTCTTATAGGTCAATCAACCAACGTAATGTTCGTATTAAAATGTTTTTCATTTCATTAAAGGTGCAGTTAGAGGGCCAGCACGAAGATGAATCATGTCTTACATTTGTACTTAATGGAGAGGATCATACACTTGGAAACTCTCTCAGATATATGATTATGAAAAAGTGTGGAATTAATACTACATATTAGTTTTTATTGTCTTCTTATATCATTTTATCCAATATTGTTTTTTCATATTGATTTCTCTGATATGCTTATACTTTTATTCTGTGCAGTCCTGAAGTAAATTTCTGTGGCTACAACATTCCTCATCCATCTGAAAACAAAATTAATTTAAGAATCCAGACAAAGGAAGGTATATCAAATGCTTTATAGCTTAAAAATACCATTGTATAATTGATTGCTGCCAATGCATATATGGTTTAATTGTTCTTATTCACCGAGTCTTGTTTTTTCCCAAGATATAAGTGCCAAAGATGTTTTCAGGATTGGTTTGGATAATCTGAACAGGCTAAGCGAACATGTTATTTCAACATTTGAGGTGTGTATTGAATTTCTATCCTGTTATCTGCAGTGAATGGGTCCAACTGTGGCTAAAGTAGTCCAATTGTGTGTCTTATTTGTTTAAAGACTTCAGTTGGTCAATTTAAAAAGATGAGGGAAGAGCAAGGTGGCAAGGATGATGTGGAAATGGAGTCGGATGAATCAGAAGAAGAAAGTGACAACTAATGAAGCTGTTGATGGCTCAGTGAGACTCTTGAAGAAGGACAACTTGAAAGTTGACACTTTAATTCTTGCAAAATGTGGAAACTGCAAGGTGAAATGCCTCAACTGGATGCTAATAACACCAGGCAAGAGGTTTTCAGCACAGAAAAGGAGTTTTAACGAACTTGTATCAAAAGTAATTTTATGTGATGCCCTTGATTATTGGAAATGTTTGCGAATTCGAATTGAGATTGTTGATTCTTGTCTTTGGGTTGTAACAACCTGGGTTGGGTTTGTGACAACGGGGCACTGTTTACCCTGTTGTCAATTTGGGTCATTTTTTTGGACCTTCTGTGCGAACCTCCGTATCAAGCAGAGGCAAAATTATGGTATTCGGAGAAGGGCAAAATGGCTACCAACGCTGACAGGTCACGAACAGAGATTCAAGAAGAAATCAAGAAACAAGGCGAAGTTGTTAGAAATTTAAAACTTCAAGAAAAGACTGATGATAATAAAATTAAGGTATTATGGAAGATTAATATGTTTTTGTTATTTCTTTGGGTCTAAGTGATGTCTTCATAAGTTTTAGTGGCCTAAAAGAGAAAAGAATAAAGGCCACGTGGTACTCAACTCCACCCCCACTCCCAACACCACGTCCCGTTAATGTCAGGTGTAATGAAAATAGTGCTGTTTAATCTCTGGTATTTCAAAAGAACATCATACGCAAATATCAATCAAGGCAGCCTATCATAAGAAGAGCTTAAACTAAAGCGTATAAAAATATAATGGCCAAGCTAAGCTTTCAAACCTAACCTGTTTATGTATATGCGCGTGCGACAGAACATACACCACAAGCAAAAGGCATACATAGCAAACGCATGTTTGTCTCACAGAATCATATGCACAGCTCACACTCATAAGTTACTACTTTTATGATTCAAAATCTTAAATTTTGGTTGCAAAAAGCTCTCCATTTCCTTTCCCTTTGAGTGATAAATAAATATCGATAAAATTGAAATGGTGCAGAGAAGGAGCGCAAGATTTGTCTTCAACAATTATGGTAGAACTGCGAGTCCTTCAGAAATGATGAGCCAGTTGGGTTGGGAGAGCTTAGCTGAGAGGCGAAAGAAGGCTAAAACAATAATGATGTTTAAAATCTATAAAAAACTTATTGACATCCCCGTTACTTATTTTAAGCCTGCAAATCCACACGGGCGTCGCTCAGAGCAGGTCGTCATCATTCCCTTTTGTAGAACAGATACATTTAAATACTCATTTGTTCCAGCAGGAGCAAAAATATGGAACTGCTTGACACCAGATATAAGAGCCTTAGGTTCAGTAGATGCCCTAAAACTACAACTAGAAAAGAAAACAATTGCAAATTGATAGACACTAGTTGCAAATTGATAGACATTTCATTAAGTTAACCTTGTTGCTTCAAAACTTTTGTTTATTTATTTAGTTATTTATTTATTTATCTTATTTATTTATCTATCTCATTTATTTATCTATCTTATTTATTTACCTATCTTATTTATTTTTTATTTTTTATATTAACAAACACTGTACGTAATGCCAATAACTTGGTTCTGTACATTATTGATTAGATAGATAGATAGATGGCAGAATAGAAAAGTAGCTAAGAGAGATCTTTCCTTTTTCTTCAGATACACATTCTATAAAATGTGCTTTTTATTCAAAATATACCCCAAGATTCTGCACCTCCCGGCTGGGAGGCTAACTACTAATAGGCTCAGAACTAACTACAGACACTGTTCAACTGGCCAGGTCAGCATTGGTTCCTTAAAGCAGTTTGTCTATCCTTGACATTGTTTTCTCTCAAGTTTCTAGTGCCGTTTTGCAATGTCATTTTGGTTGCATTCATGATGACAGCATTCCATTTAGTAATAGCTTTGTTGTTTCTATCATAGCTTGAAAAAGAAATTGCCACCTTGTTGTCATTGAAGAAACAACTCGGAGATGCACCTGGAAAGCAGAAATTTGTTCTCAAGACACCAAAGGTGGGCAACTATCAAGTTTCATGATGTACTGAATCTATTCAAATACAATCAGAGTTTTTCTGGCTGATTGATTGAATATGATAGAGTGGTTGCCTAATTGAAGTGATTTAGCTATCAATTGATCTAAGTGGTTGATTAATTCAAGTGGTTAATGCAGTTTTCAACCACATTTTAGACCATGTTTACACACAGCTTTGCATTAAACCTATTTATTTGCTTTATTTCAGGGCACAAGAGATTACAACTCAACCCAGATGGCAATAAGGGAGAAGGTTTTCAAAGTCATCACTGAATGCTTTCATCGTCATGGGGCAGAGCAAATCAATACGCCAGTGTTTGAACTAACGGTACAAACAATATTTCTTTTCATATATCAATCTACACTTTCAATGAAATCTCTGAGGAATTCCAACCTTGTGAATAGTGTTGAAGTAACATCTTCACATGCAGTCATCTAGTCTCATCCAAAGGAGGCCAAGTTTGTTATTTATGGAATAGAGGCTTACATAGGGTTAACTTTTCTTCTTAGTTTTAATGTCGACAAGGCTGGTACAAGTCACAGAATAATTTTAATTGCAGGAGACATTGACTGGCAAATATGGCGAAGATTCAAAGCTGATCTACGATTTAAAAGACCAGGGTGGCGAATTATTATCACTCAGATATGA
Organism: Sanderia malayensis; assembly: GCA_013076295.1. Lineage (NCBI taxonomy): Eukaryota > Metazoa > Cnidaria > Scyphozoa > Semaeostomeae > Pelagiidae > Sanderia > Sanderia malayensis. The sequence goes on along the minus strand of RQOL01000616.1, from coordinate 5,768,914 downwards.
TCTAACTGTATCCTTTTAGCTGTGGTTTACGGATCTGTAGAGCCTCATTTTCAAGACGAGAAACTAACCCGAAAAAATACGCTAATGCGGTGCGTAATACACAACACATTTACAGCTTACAGTTATTGCAAGGAGTATATCATCCAATGTTACAATGACTGGGTTGTGAGACATTAATTTCATTAATACGTGATGTTATTCTTTAACAATTGTAAGGTTCCTTTTGCGAGGTATGTTGCAATGAATAGAATTGACAAAATCAAACGATTCCACATCGCCCGCGTGTATCGAAGGGACAACCCTGCAATGACCAAGGGAAGATACAGGGAGTTTTACCAATGCGTAAGTGATCTGAACTTAAATGAACTACAATAGGGGACAAATGTCTTCGGGACACTTTTAAAATTACAAAGAAGACTTTCGACCCGCAGACTTTCTTCTTTCTGGGCTTTATCCAACCTCCACTCCCCCTAAAACAATGTCGTTATTTCAATCAGGCCTCTGTGATCATCGCAAAAAAGAGATTTTTGTCAATAAATTCTAAAATTATGTATGTAGACAACATTGTTTGGGGGAGGAGGAAATTGAACGATACGTGAAAAGTTTGCAAACATCGTAAGTGTCCCAGGACTTTTGTTCCCGATTGAAGATTCTACATACTGCTTAACATTTTTTCATGTTATTAATATTATTTTCTGATTATGTTTCATGCTCTATTTGATTCAGGATTTCGATATTGCTGGTCAGTTCGATGCCATGATCCCTGATGCCGAATGCGTCAAAGTTGCATCAGAAATACTCTCAAAATTAAGTATTGGGGATTTTCTCGTTAAGGTACGAATTTCAATTTTAATGTTTAACTATTTCTTTTTGCAAATCTTTTCTTTATTTCCTCCTGTTTCTTCCACTCATCTTTTTTGTGTTGTATTTTTTTGTCATCATCAGAATCTTCATTTTCTTTTGATTATATTTTTCGTCGTTTTGTGTCGATTTTTCTGATTTTTTCGTTCTTCTTTTTCTACTCATTTTGAAAGTGGAGATTTATCGAAAATAATTTGTGTGCCTGTTTCTTTATCACAGCTCAACCATAGAAAAATTCTTGACGGCATTTTTACCGTTTGTGGTGTTCCCGATGATAAATTTAGATCAATTTGCTCAGCTATCGATAAGTTAGACAAGGTGACCTCTCGTAATTCGTACACTTACTTTAATTATACTTTTATATCATTCATCTTTTTGGCATAATCAATTTGACTAGCTACCATGTTTGTTTTCACCTATGTATCTTGTCTAATTCTAAGATCTTTTTATAAAAAACTAGTCGACCTGGGAAGAAGTGGAGAAGGAAATGATTCATGAAAAAGGCCTGTCAAAGGAAGTAGCTGATAAAATTGCCTTTTACGTTATGCAGAATGGTATGCAACAAATGTCATATGTTTATAATCACTATAAAATTTACTTGATTTACAAATCATTTGACCATAGTTTGATAAAATTGTGAATATCATAGATATCTTGGAACTGAAACTTTTTAAAGTTTGACCTTGTGAATGCTTTTTGTGTGAAGTATTTGTTATCCACAGGTTCATTGGATTTAATAAAGAAATTAGAAGAAGATGATAATTTAATGAAGAATAAATCTGCACAACAAGGATTAGCTGATATGAAATTGCTGCTAGAGTTTCTTGACCTGTTCAATATTCTTGATAAGGTACAGTAGCGTAGCGAGGGGGGGGGCAAGGGGGGGCAGCCGCCCCCCAATTCGCAGAAAGTTGGTCTCTGAGAAAAGTGCAAATCTGCAATAAAATTTGTAGGGGGGTACGACAAAAAAACAAGGCTTCATTTGCCAAAAAATTTGCCTGTTTGCCCCTCCAATCTTCCCGCTCTGGCTACGCCACTGATAAGGTATTACAATCATTGCTTTTCTTTCCCCTTCCAGCTTGTAGTCTACGAACTTTGGCTTTTTGCAGTTATTTGATATCCGACCGGAACTTGACCTGAACTTGACCTGAACTTGACCTGAACTTGGCCTTAACTTGACCTTAACTTGACCTTAACCTGACCTTAGCTGCTCATCAGAGCTATTTTCATCTCTCATGATATCAAGCATTAGGCGTTACGATTGTATCTACAAGCAAAGCGATCTTTCCTAATCAAACTGACCTTGAACTGTGAACCATGAACTTTCCTCCTTTCAGGTGTCCTTTGACCTGAGCTTGGCACGCGGTTTAGATTATTACACTGGGGTAATTTTTGAAGCAGTTATTACTAGTCTTCCTGCTGAGCTTATCAAAGACAAATCAGGTACAACAATCATCTCTTTTTATTCTATTTTTTTACTTAGGTATGATTTACACTCGCATGCATTAAACTACTTAAATATATAATGTTAGTGTTACTAATACTAATAAAATATATTGATATACTAATATATATGTAACATTTCATTTTGTTTAATATTGTACTGAATGTATATGCCTCGTTTTCAGATGGCCAGGTTGGAGTTGGATCAATAGCTGGAGGTGGTCGCTATGACAATTTGGTTGGAATGTTTGATGCAAAAGGCAGAAAGGTTGATTATTGCGTAGTTGCATATGCCCAGTTAAACCTCAAGAAGTCGACTATTGTTTTGTTTAAGTCGACAATCTGTCATCACATACCATATGTCTCTCATCAAGTGTCGCAAATATTGCCTCTGCCTGCTTCAGGTTAAACGCAGGATAACTCGAACTCTCGTTGACTAGAACGATTCTCCATTTCCCGATCAGGGAATTGGGGAACCGTTAAGGATACACTGTAATGCTTGGATTAAACGGCGTTTGTTGAAGGGGGGCGTTTATTGAAAAAGATTTAATATAGTGGATCCTTCATTCGAGGGGGGGGCGTTTAATCGAAGCATTACGGTATTAATGCTGAACTGTACAACAATCCCTTTTGCCTTTTCTGTCAACCTAGCTGCCTATTTTATTGCATTCATAACAACCATTGTCGTTGTTGCTTCCTAAGGTACCTTGTGTTGGTATTAGCATTGGTATCGAAAGAGTATTCTCCATAATGGAGGCCAAGGCAGAGGTATGGTAATGAACTCAAAGTCATTTTCTAGTCTGATAACACCCCTATTTCAAGAAAATGCGCATATACCACTAGTTTCCTGAAATAGGGGTCTGGTTATCAGGCTAGTCATTTTCTTGTTTATTCTTGATTCTGTATTCATGTTTATTCTTGATTCTGTATTCTGACTGTATTCATGCTGCTGAAACCAGTTCATTTGAGACGCGCATTGCATCATTAACTACCCCGTCTTGTTTCAAACCATAACGCGTGCATATTGATCTCTTCGCGATTGTAGGCTGCAGAGGGAAAGGTCAGGAAGACTAAAACAGAGATATTAATAGCATCTGGACAGAAGAATATGCTCAAAGAAAGAATGAAACTTGCTAACGAATTATGGGAGCAAGGCGCGAGGGTGAGTTTTCTACACGTTTGTCTTTGAAACACCCGTGGCCGACCCTTCTCAGCAATGAGATTTAAATTGAATTGTCAATAATACCGGGGGTTGGTTGTTCTAAGTTTCATTGCACGTTTTTGTAGCTTTTTGCTTTGTCTTTCACGCACTGATCTCTGTTTCCACAGACTGAATTGTTATACAAGAACAACCCAAAGCTGCTTAGCCAGTTCCAGTATTGCGAAGAATCTGGAATACCTTACTGTGCTGTGATCGGAGAGAGTGAGTTGAAGAATGGAGTCGTCAAGTTAAGAGATATGAAAACTAGAAACGAGGTGAGTTGATATTGCCAGCCTGTAAAACCATCCTCAACTATGTATGCAGTGTTTGTGAGTTCTTTTTAGTATTACATTAATTTCTTCTGTTTTTCTTTCAGCAGGCTATCATTCCCTTGAATAATAAAAAATTAAATTAATTTAATCTGTTCATTTTTAGGTTGATGTCAAGAGGGAAGATCTCGCCAATGTGTTGCGAGAGAAAATCCTTGGTAATTAGTTGAAGAGTCTGATAGCGAGATAGAATCAGATAGAATCAGATTTTCCTAACATTTGAAATCGAGGTTAGCCTATTATTTAATTCAATTTAATTTCAATATTGACTGTATGTGTATTGATTAGCTGGTTTAGATATTTATTGAGTATTTGATCCAGCTGTAAATCGAGAAAGTATTTTCGATTGATTTTTGTTTGTTTTGGCTCAGAGTTGGCAAAGCGAAACAGCTTTGCGCCATTGTTGCGTTGCGTAAGCCTCTCAAATTTTGTCTCTTTTCTTGCTTTTGCGAATCTGCGGAGACCTGGTCACTAGATATTTCCGAAAGACTAGTATAAGCTACTTGCTTCATTGATTATAATTACATTCTCTAATTATATCCAAGCTCTCGAAGTTTCCCCGAGTTCGTGAACGGTTGAGTTCACTTCGTTATGTCGGCTGATCCGTGGGTATGAATCATATACGGTGAGATCATATGGCCATTTCGTGATAACTGGAGGCTCATTTTATGGAGAGAGTTTGGGAATAGACTGTCATGAAGCTATCATCGAGGGTAGTAGGGTTGTGGGGTAGTGGGAGGTCATAGTACTCCTAGTTGGCATTCCGGTTTTAATTGTTGTTCATTTCGACATTCCTTGTTCCATGAATTCCCGCATCAATCGGTTGCCATGTGTCAGATTGTGAAATGCGTAGACTGGGATTGTGAAGTCCCACGCAATCACATCACCATCATAATTGTCATCATCATCATAATCGATGGATACGAAGTTAACTGAGACCTTCTTTGTGTTAGGCTATATTTCCAAACAAATGAGCTCTTGCAAAGCAAGACAAATCTAAAAGTACATAAAGTTTCACGCAAAACTAACAGTACAACCCCATTGTGTGATTTGATTTATCTGCAAGGTTTGCAGAACAGACAACAATGGAATTAATGGCACACAGTTCATTCTGTGAAGCTCCTTGGCATGGCCCTTATGAATCATGTGATTTGTCACGTGAATGGCCATACGAGAACGGGTTAAACCTGTTTCTCAAACAATGGATAGCTAAATCATAACATCCATCAACCCAGTGCCCATCAAGAATGCGACTGTGCAGATGTCATATGTAAAACGTGGATTGTCAATTCGTGGATGTGGGTGGAATAGAGTGGACTGCAGAGAAATACAAAATTCAAGCTCGTGTAAAGATTTGAAATGGGGATGAGGCTACATGGATAATAAGTGTAAAACTGAAAAACAATAATAGGTTTAATTGGGGCTAATGGGGGCTTGTTGGGGTGAGTTGGAGGTAGTCAGAGAAAATCGTTAGTTGATATGTTTGTTTAGAATATTGTGTTTTCATCTTTTCTGGCCACAACATGCACGCACTTGTATCCACATGTAATAAATTGATAAAGTGACCATAGTACGAAATATTGTCTTGATAGACACAAGGAGTTGATACATTGATTTCCCGTAATAAAATGTTTCATTTCATATCGGTGCCGTAAATATTTGTTGCCTATTATTTATAAGATTTATGGGATTCTACTGAAGATATTTACGCAGCCGTAAATGTGAAGTCAATCGTTAAGAGAATAACGCTTTGCTGAGGAATTTATTTTGTGGTTTTACTGTTATATGACCATGTTTTTTCCATTCCATTATTCCGCTCCATCTCCAGTCAATGTTTTATAGACAGCTGATTATATATGTGCAACGGACATGCGCTTTACGTCAGTTTGAATGGCCCTTGACCTGTCACGTGTTGGGACGTCGAGGCAGAGGTGACGAACGACAGACATGTCTTGACAAGTTGGCTATAAATACAAATACATCATCACAAATAAAATAAAATAACAAAGCAGGGCACAGAACAGAGCTAGAACAGAGCTAGAGCAGAGCCCAGCAGGGAAGTGAAAGTGCATACAGTATCAAGGTTATCTTTAAAAGACTGACAGAGTATCCTACTGCAAAATGAATATCCAGCTATTCATTTTTGCGGCTTTGTGCCTCTGCATCTATGCTGATTCATCAGGTACATGAGATTCAATTTTTAATATTGCTTATCTAGCATTTTTATGTTGTTTCATTTCATGAATGCTCACAATTTGTTTCTGTTTTGCTAAATTTTGTCATTTATATGTTTTGTCCCTGTATCCATCTGTCTCTCCATCCCAACATGCACCCTTCTGAGAAAATAAGGCACATGTTGTGCAAGGAAAATATTTTTATTTTTATTTACAAGTAAGGCAAGCCTCATTTTTGAGCGCACTCGAGCAACCGTCCAGAATCTATTTGGGAGCGAGCCCTTGTTCATTCCCTTTAGGCCACAAAATAATTCCTTTCAATTATTTTAATCTTCAATAACGCAAATTTATTTAGTTTATGTGAGGCCTGTCGATTTATTTTCCGCCCTAGCTGTTCTTTCCTCCAATTTGTTTTTGCTCAGAATCAGAGGAATCAAGGTTTTTTTTCGAATTCGAACTTCGAAGACAGGCCAACGCCATTTTACCCCTCTTCCGTGCGATATCCTGTTTTGTGTCAAGCAAGCTCTTACCATTGTTCCGTGTTGCTTTTGCGTGTGATTGACAATGTTTTGTTCTCTGAATTAATACCGCTGCCCGTGAAGTGGAAAAATGCGGAACACACCTTTCCACGGAATAAGTCGACCAGTGGAATGGAATAGAAGTAGAACACAGGGAATCATGCGATGATGGAAAACTTTATTTCTTGCTTTCTCCCTTGTATTTGAATTGTTTTTTTACCCGACTTATATACACCGACTAAAATGATTTTATTTTAAAGAAAAAGAGTATGGACAAGGGGACATGAACAGCCAAGAAAGTCCAAAAGTAAGTAAGCAAATTGATGATTCGATTGGACTAGACAATGGTTCGATATGTATATTGAATATATTTTATTAGTCCCGCTTTAGACTTCGTGCTTGCGCCGTGCTTGTGTAAAATACAATCGCACTACGCTAGCACTATGTCTAACGTCTGACAGATTTCACCTCTGTTCAATTTCTGGCACAACGTCCGAATGGAACAGGCGTGACCACGTTTGAAAACGGCCTTATCAGTAATAAATTATCAGTTTAGAGAAGTCAGTTGTTTATGTGATTAATGAGCTCTACTTGACATTGTTCACCAGTATTAATAAATAAATGTGATATATTATAATTTTAATAGTAATAGTAATAATAATAATGATAATAATGGTGATTACAATGAAATAATACATAGCAATAAATCATATTATTCTTAAAGTTACCAAGAGCGCATTTAATCTTCATAATCTACTTTCTACAGCGCAAGTTTGTTGCGCAGACTCTACAGTTTGGCTGAGAACCTTTTAGATACTGTGTGCAAGCTAATTGTTAATATTCTTATCATTATTATTATTGTAATCGTTATTTACAGATGGGTAAATGGGGTCATGAAGATCATGAACATCATGAGCATCACGAGCAACCCGAACGTTATGAACATCATGGGCATCACCGCCATCATGGCCACCATGGACATCGCCCCAACCCCCGTCTTTTCTGCAGATGTTTCAAGAACCTGATTGGCTGCGTCAAGCATCACCGTAATGCCACTGAGATGATGCAAAATAAACCACGTGACACCGTCCTCGATGAAATGTTCCACAACAACCCCATGGAAGAAATCCAGGAAGCCATGGTCGAGAAGAAAAACGGATCGGGCAATCACACAGCTATCAAGGTACGAAGCCAGACACTATGTTCTCATACATTGTTGATATGTGCAATACAGTGAGGCCCCGCAAATAAGAAACCACTTTTAAGACACTTTTAGGCTTACTTTTTCAGAAGAGCAATAGGAAGACAACAGGGGTTTTTATAAGCAATAGACTCGACTTGGAAAAGCCTTTTTTAATATCAGGCCTTGCTGTATACCAGCTGTAAACAGAGTTTAGGTGGGTTCTGGTAAGGTGTATAATAGTGCTAGTGCCCCACGATGGAGTGTCTAACAGGAACAATAAATAGCAGTTATATTTAATTTCAAATGTGACCACTACTAAATTATTGTAAAGAGGGGGAGGACAATGGACTTTTGTTTCTTCTGTTGTTTTGAGAAGAAATATCAGCCTGGAGTTTTTCAGCGCATTGGTTCTTAAAATGTACGGGTTTTTAGCATAGTGATTAAGAGAGCAACGCAAGACCAACAAGGTGGTTTTCCGCTGTTGCTTCTCACCTGTATGAAAACATGTAGATGTTTCTTGTTTTAGAAATGCATTCATCGCTTCATAAGATGTCTCCACCACAGACGTCACAGTGAAACAGTCCTTCCAGTGGTACCGGCCGGTGCCCAAAAGAGGAAGTTAATTGTTCCCGTCTACTCCACGTTAACAGGGTACGCGAAAGTTGCCAGCAACAAATTCAAGGGATTTCTCGGCAAATTAAAGCTCGCACGCGCGAAAATGTTATCTCTGTTGGGTAAAAAATTCGGTGGACGAGTGAGTGTCGGTTTTCGCCCTCGTACGGACTTCGGTTCTCGTCGTCCGGGTCCTCGCCCACGACCTTGCTGCCACAGAAGAGGCCCCCTTTTCAAGGTATGCCATCGCGCCACATATTTTTAATTTCTACCTCTATATTTACAGCTATTCTTCGAGTTACGTTTGTTGTGGCCGATGTGAACTTATTTTCTTAATTCCCGTTATTTTTAGTGCTTTCTTTTTGCTAAAATTTGCAAGCACAAGGCTAAAGGAAGCAAGAGAAAGATGAAAAAGTGCGGCATATCATTCGCCAAATGTATCCTTGGCCAGTGCAAAAAATTGAGAAGGATAGGAGGTCCCCACCAAGGATGAACAAACTTACCAGCTACTTTCAAGTTTTAACTTTTTACAGTTATGATCTTTTTGTTTTGATAGTTTTTTTATTTGCTTTTGCATACCTACTGTGACCGAAGCCTGATTGGGTTCGAAGATTTTGTAATTCCTAAATATGAAAGCTCGTTTTTACTGGATTGCAATTTGAATTTTTTGTGCTTGTTGTCGTTCTAACCTTTTCACCGGTGCATGTTGAAGAATGTTGTAAATTTCCGAATAAGCCCCCACCGGTAAATAATCTCCTCCTTCGTATTGCGTACAACAGGTGACAAAATTTCTTGTAACATTCGAAAAGTTAAAATGAAGTTTTGTTATCCATCCGCAAAGCCTGGTTTCCATATTGCAAATATATCGAAGGTATTGCAATGAGTTTTGTCAATATTATATCAGACTGTTTCTAAAGAAAACATTGTTTGGGGGAAACGGGAAATGAAAGATATATATAAAATTTGTGAAATAGTGACTGTTTCCATAACTTTTGTTGCTTGTTGCACTAGTCAAAAGGAGAGATGTTTCGTGTCTTCAACAAAGTCAATCAACAATCCTCTTTGTTCTAAGCCGAGGCTGCTCGATAACGAGATCTGTGACAATCAGTCTCCCGCGAAATTCATGAGAACGACCGAAAAGCAGTAGAATTATTCAAACTGTTGTCTTTTGTTTTCATTTATTTTCCAAGATTTCAAATATTTTACGATGATGTGAGCTGCGATTTCCCTTTTAAGAGTCTCAAAGTTTCATCATGTAAGTATGATTCTTTGATAACCTATCGATTACTATAAATTTTGTTGCTTATTGTTCGATGATTGATAGGCCTTCTTTTCCGTGGGTGTCGTCCATGTTTTTTCAAGTTGAAGTTAATCACATTATCAATGCTTTCCCAGTTCCATAATTGCATTTCCTCGATCTGCGCTGAGTATTTGGACTCATAATTTAGCTAAAGCTTCAATTTATTACTTTTTCGGTCATATGTAGTTTTGTTTAAACATGAAATGTATCAGAAGCAAACAGAACGTGCGAAGCTGTTGAGCTGTTTTCATTTTTGCGTTTACTCCCTTCCACTCAGCACAGAAACGCATACGTTAATCTATCGAGCAAGAGTACGGTTGATTGTTTCAATTTTTAGCCATGAAACCGGCTGCTTGAACGAGAGAGGCAGTTAATTTGCACCTTTTGCAAATCTACTAGTTAGTTAGCTGCTATCAATTGAAAGCAATTAGATTATTATTATTTCCCGAAGGGCTCAGGCAACTTTTTTGTATGGATAATGCAAGATGGTGAACTTCGAGATGGAAGTCGGCAATAGGGATTCTAATAACGGTGATCTTGATACACTGGCAAGAAAGAGAACGAAGAAGAGCCTACGGCTAAGTGAGAAGAAGGAACTGGTTAAAAAGAAGATCAAGGAAAGGGAAAAGCAGAGAATTGAAGATGAAAAGAAAGAAAAGGAAGAAACAGGTGCGTTTCTCATAATCTGGTAATTTTATCTTAAAAATTCTAGGTGCTATACCTTCTTGAATCTTCCAAGTATAGAGAGCTAGGTACCTTTCTCGTCTTCTTTCAAGGGAGTAGAGGTGAACTGATTTCAGTTGCTCCCAGTAAGATAGCATCCTAGTCTCTGTTATCTGCCTTAGAAAGGATCGCTGCAACATTTCTAATGACTGGTTATATTTGTAGCAATTTGATTAGTAATCTAAGTAGCAATTTGATTAGTTACCAGGTAGCGAACGATTTCATCAACTCTTAATGATGAATTGTCTTTTTTGCACAGATAATATTTCTGCAGAGGTGGATGAAGATGAAACTTTTAATAAGGCCAAACAGAAACGGCACTGGGAATACTGGGCCAAGGCAGATAAGGATACGTTCTTTGAGGCCATTTGTGAATACGGCAAGGATTTTGACAAGATTTACTCTTTCATGGAGAGGAAAGCAAAATGCCGGGCAAAGTCTGTGAAAGATTTTGAGCCTCGCAACAAAGATCAAATAAGGTATTTTTACTACCGAACGTGGAAGCAGATATCGAAGGCAATCACACTTCAACCGAGTGAGAGTAAACGTGTCAATCATGAGATATACTGCATGATATGTTACGGAGAATTACGGAAGAAAGATGTCGGAGGATTCGGGATAAAAGACTTGAAGAAACTCGATGAACTTGTCACTACTGGATTGACTGCGGTGCGGTATCGTGGTAGAAAGATTCGTGTGAAGCCACCAACTTGCAAATTCTTGAAGAAGCTTTCTGATGACGATGAGAGATCAGGTAGAGAAATTGAAAGTATTCCAGAAATCATTGATGTTGAGCTGTATCCGAGGTCAAACAATGTGTGGACGACTGCCCAGTGCATTGCTTCTAATCCGAGGCTACGTCTGCCGAGTTTGCCTATCACTCTGAAGCTACGGTCACTACTAAAGTTGCTGCAGAAACGATACGAAAGTGTCAGTGCCGACCTCCTTCCCAATCCGTCAAGCATTGCCTTGCATGCACCGGCTGCAGGAAGTGAATCGGTAGAAAGGAGGGAGAGACAAAAGGAGACGGCGAAAAGCAAACAGCTGCACGCAAACAGTTGTGCAAGTGAAATCGTATCCAATGCTGATCAAAGCAACAAGGCTGGCTTCGATTCATCTCAACCGTCTCCTGCTGTTAATCAGACGACTGCTGCAAGTTGTACAGTCAATGAGAAGCAAACTCAAAGTGCTAACAATGGATCCGCCATTGCTGATACCACACCACCATCATCATTATTATTATCACCGAGAGTTATTGGTAGAGATTCAGGAAGAGATTCACGTGCAGTTGTTGTTGCTCAAACGCCTTTCTTGTCTGTCGAGAGTGGGACCGAATCGCAAACTGAAAACAATAAAGCAGATGACGCAGTGGACGAATCTTCAGCTTGCGTTGCAGAGGATGACTCGATATCCAACGGAGAATCGACAATATTTCCTATTACGTCAGACAGCGTGGCTGATAAGGACCTGCAAATGTGTTACGTTGCACTACGCAGACCGAGCAAAATTCGACTAGAATACGACTGGGAAAAGAAGCAACCGCGTACGTCATCGAATGATAACGAAAACGAGATTGGTAACGATGACATTAAAAATAAAGTATCGCCGAGTCTCAAGAAACTCCTTCTGCTTTCACAGCGAGATCTCGAGAAGATGATTCGCTGTCAAGTGACGTCGCAAGCAAAATCATCATCGCACCCACGAACTAGTGCGGCCACTGCGTCGAAAGCACTACCTCCACCGAAATCGCCCGTCGTAGCTCGACCATTGCACAACGTGAAAACCAGGTACACCGCAAACCAGACATTGGATTTGTCTTCGACTGTTGCTGCTTCGCAGTTTCAATCTGTTGCTGCGATGAACGCCGCCAAGCTACCTACGATATGTTTTCCCGCTTTGACCAACACGGCCAGACCGACCACAGTCGTGCACAGGAAGTTACCGCCTCGTTTGAAGTCGATTCAACCGGCGTCGAAAACCTTGATGGCGAAGGCAGTTGCAGTCAACATTGTTCCACAGCCGGCTCAGCTCGTGCAATTCGCCCAGGTTCGCGCTGCTTCGACCCAGCTGGTCAACAGTGGCGGGGCTGCGTCTTCGGTTGCTGTGGGTAGCAGTTGCACGGAGAATAGCACCGGTAAGCTGAACTGTTTATTTGCTTTACTGGTTCATAGCCCTTTTCTTCTGATATTTAGCAATTCATGTATTTACGTGATGATGCTTATTCTGTGTTCGGTCACCACGAGACTTGATCGAAACTGATTTGTCTTTGTAGCCACCAAGGCTTTAAAACTAATCAAAGAATAATGCCAACATTATTCATCAGCTATTAATAGCGACCAAGGCTTTAAAACTAATCAAAGAATAATATCAACACTATTAGTAAGCTATTAATAGCGACCAAGGCTTTAAAACAAGTCAAGGAATATCGTCACTGTTAATCAGCTATTAACTCTTCATGTTTTTTAATATTTTTTCAATATTTATTGCCATGAAACTTTTATTTACCGTGCATTATGTATAACAGTATTATATGCACGTTCTGTTTTTCTACAGTGGAGACATCGTCAGTATTTTCTTCGCCAAGCGCCCAGTCGCTATCTTCGCCAATAACAATATGGAGCAGTCCACTCATGCACCCTCCTGCCGCGGCCGGTCAAGTCCAAGTCGAAGTCATCCAAGAAGGCAGCGGAGGCAGCAACAAGGCACCAGCCAAACGACTTCACCCGATACAAACAGTGGACGAATGCGCAGTGAAAAAGCTGCGCTTGGACAACACGAGCGTCGTCCACGCGCATGCTCCTTTGCAGACTGGTTTCTCAGATGTTGATTTGGACTTTCTCGCATCGACCGCTTCGAACGATGCGTCTAGATTGAGTTGTATGAATGAACCGGACGGAGTTAATTTGTCATCGATTCTATCCGGCCTGACGAAGAATCTACGTCAGAACGAAGAAACATCCACATCCAAGTTTACTGCTTCCCCCCAAAGCCGCTCAGAGACCACAGCTGTAACCACAGCGTCTTCAATCGCGAGCTCTTCCTCAACAGCACCACTGTCGTTTGCGATCACTTCTAATACCGTCACGGCCTTGGCATCGTCTTCCAAGAATGACCAGCAGCCCCCCAAGTCGCCCGAGAAGACTACCTCGACAAGGGCAGCAACTTCAAGTCCATCGGTTCTGCTCACTCCGGTCAAAAATGTCAACCGCACGCCGTCGAAAAACGACTCGACATTCGGGGGTAACACGAGGGAACATGTTGAGAATTTTGGATCGCAATGGTTCGGTGAAGACGTAAGTTCATGTTTGCCTGATAGTTTTTTATCCCAAATAATTCTTGTGTCAATTCTTTGTTGAATATGTTTGACTGTTTTTTGTCTTTCTTTGCAGATCACTGACATATCCTTGGGAGGTCTTCTAGGTAAGTGTGTCAGCCATATGCAGTGTACCTGTTATCTTACTTTGATCCAATGCCTTACATAAGAGATACGATGCCTTACATAAGAGACCCAATGCCTTACATGGGAGATCCATATATTAGTGTGCTCGCGCTATTGTAAAACTAACCAACTATTAACATTAAAGAGTATTATCGTTATCCACAAGAGTGACAAATCAAGAAAGGCATAAACATTCTTCGCTTTCTTTTCTTAGATGTCGCTAGTCTAAAAGATCATGCCAAGAACTCTGACTCAAGTCAGGTGCATAAAATGTTACATTTATTTATTCATTCATTCATTAACTCATTCTTTTATTTACTCTTTGTACAGTTATCCAATCATTAACCCAGCTTATTCTTTATTTATTTGCAATACGTTAAACACCTGTGTGTAAGAACCAGTGGATTAAGAACCTTCCAGGCTGAAATCCCTGTTAAAAACAATAGAAAAGACAATAGGCTATTGCATTTGAACAATAGGTTGAATGCGGAATCCACAGGGTCTTGCACGCGAGTTTTTACTGTAGTAAGCCATTCACTGATTCATTTATTGCTGCAATTATTTACAGGCAAGCGACGTCTCCATTGGAAATCTACTAAGTACGTAAGATGGATGATCTCATTTTGATTAATCAGTCGATTATCATTAGACATGTTGATAATTGTTGTTTATTTATTGTTTCTTCAATTTTTCAGACGTCGAGAGAAAGCGATGTGGCGTGGATGACACGAATACCGAGGCAAGAGAAATTTATGAAATGAGATGTCTAATTTTATCAATATTGAACTCAAATGATGTTTATACAGTCAACTCTGTCTAATTCGAACACCCGGGGAAGCGTGAAAATGTTCGAATTACAAAACATTCGAATTATAGAGACTTGTTTTATAAGAGTTGGTTCATTAGTGATCCTTGAAGGGACAGAGAATTTCGTTCGAATTAGATAGAGTTCGAATTACACGAGCTCGAGCTATGCAGATTTGACTGTATTAACATGCTATACAAAATTAATCTGGTGTGAAGTTCGTTTTCTTCTTTCTTCAGGGTAGTGACATTTCCATCGGCACTCTACTTGGTAAGTCATGCCAGCTATTTAGTTCGCTTACAAGCTCGTTCACAAAAATGTCATTTGGCTCTTGACTTATCCTGCTTATTGATTGGTACATTTGTATTGATAATAAATGGGGAATAAGCGCCCAGGGTCGAGTTTTTGATAATCGCCCAGAGCGTTTAATCAGTTATGTACGGTATGTTTAACTGGTAACTGTTTTTTTATTTGCAGGAGTCGGTCGAAAGGAGAAGAAAGAAGAAAAATCTACGCCAGCATCACCACTCAAGCCATACAACAATGATTCACTTCTGATGAAACCAGGAGGAGATGTAAGCACATTCACATTGCAGCTATTTCTCTCACATTTCCTTTATTAGACGATAAGACTGCTACGTTCCTTCTGGTACAGTAGTGCATTGTCGGTGTATTAGTGCATGGTCAGTATGTTAGTAGTCTCACTACATAACCCCCTTGCTTCCCTGTGCTCTATTTCATATCGCTACGGAAAAGTATAATTTCTCGTATAATTTGAGAATCATTTTGTAATTCCCAAAGAAACGTTGCGTGGACGCCATAGTCTCTCAATCTCTTTGTTTGCTCCACTATTAAACCGGATAATGGAGAAAGAACTAAAGTCATATAAGAACAAGAATTAGGCCCGTTGTTGTTGTATTAAATCTCAAGTATCCTATCAAATGTGAAGCTTC
The DNA here is from genome assembly GCA_013076295.1 of Sanderia malayensis. Classification (NCBI taxonomy): domain Eukaryota; kingdom Metazoa; phylum Cnidaria; class Scyphozoa; order Semaeostomeae; family Pelagiidae; genus Sanderia; species Sanderia malayensis. The sequence goes on along the minus strand of RQOL01000616.1, from coordinate 5,753,373 downwards.
TGACAAAAAAACAAAGCATAGCGTCTTTTCCGAACCTGTTGGTGCACAAACAAATGTCTCTTGTTCGTTTAAAACATTGCTAAAAACAATTACTTCAATTTCTTTTATGATATATTCCTCTATCTTTCCACAACAAATTCAAAAATCGGGAGAAATTCAGACGGAATCACCCAAACCTCGTTTCCATGCACGCCAAAAAACTGGCGTACTCAAGTCCAAGTTTTTTCGTGTAATATTATAAGACCCTTTTCCGTAGCGATATGAAATAGAGCACAGGGAAGCAAGGGGATTATGTAATGAGACTAGTATATTAATGCATGGTCAGTGTATTAGTGCATGGTCAGTGTATTAGTGCATGGTCAGTATAGTAGTGCATAGTCAATGTATTAGTGCATGGTCAGTGTATTAGTGTAGTACTATTGTAGGCATCCATTGAGCTATTTTCTTGGATTCACGGAAGATGAAAACCAGAGCGAGGATATACACAATACACTTGATTTACTTTCTTTATTGAACGATGAAATTTAACCACCATCCTTTTCTTTATTATCAAGCCTGTCGTTGCATTCGAGTCTTTAATGGATGAAAACAGCATAGACTACATAAACAAGTTCAAAGACCTGACAGCCAAGTTTAAGGCGAACAACAGCGAGCAACAACAAGGCAACAAGAACCAAAACAGCACCAGCGTCCATCCACACGATGATAATCACCGTAGTCAGCAGCTAAGCCATCACCATACGGACACCCATTCGTCATCTAGTGATGTTTTGTCTGTGAAGACTTCAGGGGCTTCGGCTATCAAGGATCCAACAATGCCTGTTTATCGTTCAGAAGATTCTGTCGGTCTTCTCGATGATTTATCTTTCGTTTTACCAGTCGATAACAATTCAACCGACTCTCTAAAAAGCTACTCTTAATCACCCAGTGAAGAATGATAATGGTCTAACTTGGTATGATTGTATTGCTACAGTGTAAACCCGCATATAAGAACCAATGGTTTATTGCTGATATTTTGGTTCAAAGCAATAGAGGAAACAATAGCCTATTGTTCTTTAACAATGGGCTGGATGAACAATTTGCAGGTTCTTATATGCTGGTTTTTGCTATATTTGAGTTATGTTGTATGTATTTTGACAGCATTTTTAGGCATTCCTATGTATTAGTTGATACTCCTTGGTTAAGAATTTCCGAATGAACAAAAATTGTACACGAATGTTTGTTTGTGTGCCATTTAGTAGTTTCAAGATTTTAGCCTGAATGGACGCACTTTGGTTCGACACTCCCCCCCTCCCAATTCGAAAGGAAATTAACAGGGAGTTTGATTTTTAGGTCGTATTATAGCTTCAATGCCTCTTCGCTTGTACCTAGATTTCAGCATCCCAGCCTGAATAGACTTTTAGTCAGTTTGGGACTTGGACTTTAGACCTTGGTTTTATACCGAAGCTTTCCTGTTTTCCTATCCCTGTAATTTCATGCCGTATTTAACGAAATGTGACTTCCTGCAGTAATAACGCTTATTAGTAATGCATAGATAATTATATTGAGAGTTGCAATAGTTGGAAACAAATTGTATATTTAGCTTAACATTAGCAGTCAATATGTTTATATTTTTAAGATATTTTATTTCTATCATGAATTGTATTATACGAGTGCGGGTTTTAGTTGCAGTGCCTTACACTATTAACTGTCATTGGCAAAAAAATGGAAGTATGAAAGCGTTTGTCTTGAGTTTCTTAGGTGCATAAACTCTTTCCCGAGTCATTTGGTTAATTAATCATAAGTAAAATGGGAAGACGCAAGTGAGAGCTCATGTGTAGATCTAATTTCTCTGGATAAAGATAATTCTGGAAACAATTTCAATTTCAATTTACATATGAATGACATGATACACAATGATAAGGAGCGTCATCATAATACATACAAAATTACAAGAAAACTAACTAAACAAAAGCTTCAACTATAGCACGGAAAAGAACTTAAGAAGTTAATTAATTACTTAAATAATTAATTAATTAAAAAAATAAATAAGTTAGCAGCCCAAGCACTATATGTGTGTAGAGTAGGAGCTAAGTGTGACCATTACTGTAGAAACAGCTTTTTAAAGCAACAACAACAACAATAAGACCGAGTTGTGATGATGAGATGAGGGAGAGAGGGAGGACGAGGAACTGCTTGGCCTAAGCGAAGTAAACTTGTTGGCTGCTTTCGCTTCAAATGGACCGTTTCGTATGGATTTCGTCAAATAAACTCGAAGATAAAGAGATAGTTTTGACGCACAGAGGTGGTGTGAGGATCTATGATGGTGATAATAAAGTAAGATAGCGTAATGCTTGGGTTATTTGGAAGCTCAAACTTGTGTAATTTGTCATGTTGTCTTTGTTTTGTTCAAGTCTTCCGAAGGGGGCGTAGGCCAATCTGACGGGGACATATTTACAAGATTCTTTTGAAATGTGATATTTATTTTGTTTAGACATCTTTTGAAAATGGCATTTTGAAACTATCAAACTTCAGACTTATCTGGGATGATAGCCTGCAGCAAGTAAGCAATCAATCCTTTATGTCTACGAAGAATGGAACTTGTTTGAAGTAATTTTGTGTCTCTCGGATGCATCTTATCAATGTCTATTTTGTCATCTGCAGGACAGAACAATTGCATTTTCTCTGAACTTGGTAACAAAATTAGAAGAAGAGGGCGCAGGTCTTTTTAAGAGGTTCAAATTTTTATTCAATGTTTTCACAACTAGCTATATATATGGATTACCTACTACCGTTGTTCAATATTTCTTTTATTTTTAACTTGATTCCTAATTTTCAGCGCAAAAACAGTGGTTCATCTGAAGAAAGCTCCAGATGGCAAAGAACCTGGACCTTCATATTCAAGTCCGTATAACAGCATCAAATTATCCTTCAGATCTGGTGGGCAAGCGGAGGTAGTAAACACAATGCCATTTTCTATTATCTATTTAACTTGCTTTATAGAAGAGAGTAGAAAGAAGACCCTTGCACTTAGGCAGGGGTGGCAATTGCCTGTGAACATTTATTTTCTTTTTGATCTTATGAGCTATTTTATTTTATAGTTTCATTTAATGTTTCAAAATGCACTGTCAAAGAAAGAATGGCTGCAATGCGTGAGCCAGCAGCCAAAGACGCCAAAACAACCTTCGGTAAGCTGAGCGAGTTCAGATAAATATTTCCATGCCGAGAGAAACTTGGAAAATACTCTGCCTTTTTAAATCACAACATTTAGGTATCACACAGGCATGCAGGCATTGGAGGTATACAACGAAAGATGGAGGAAAAATATCGCGACTCTGACAAAACAATTACTCAGGTATTTTTTCTACACTTGTTGTTTTGTTTTGCTTTAAACTAGTTCGGGTCGTCTTGTCAAATTAGTTTTTACACTTGCCGCGGCTGAATGAAAATAATTTTTTTAGGCTTTCAAAGATTTAGACGCTCTCATGGAGAAGGCAAGTAAACTTATCTCGAATGAAATAAAGTATTAGAGCTGGGAAAAATAAAGTAATAAAAATTCACGCCCAGTGAGGGACTCGAACCCGCGACCCTCAGGTTAAAAGCCTGATGCTCTACCGACTGAGCTAACTGGGCGCTGGGAATTTGGGCAACAAGTATTAACGCTATCTCTATCAACGACAATTAGCCACTGATCTAAATATTTTTTATTGAGATCACTGCAAACAGCTCACTTTATCGTTTAAACTTCAATTTATTAATTATTATTTTTTATCTCTTTTATTTTTTTATATAGGCTAAAGAAATGGTGGATGTTGCAGAAAAATTCTGCTCAAAACTTCGAGAGAAAAAAGTTTCTATTACAGACGATGAAGTAAGTTGATGTATGAAAGTTATTTCTTTATGGATATACTCTGTCATCTTTCCTCAAATATGAATTTGAATGTATTGAAATATCTGCGAGTAAATGATTAATTCTTTGTTTCTATCGTTGCAGACCGTAGAACTGAAATCTGTTTTGCTAAGCATGGGAATTGCCAATCCAGTTACCAGGTAAACAAATGCGAAATCACTCCGAAATTCTTCAATTAATTTTTCCAATAACGTTCCCCTTTAAACTTTAAATCTCGTGTTGCTTCTTTAAGGGAAACTCATGGCTCAGGTATTAAGTACCACGCGGAGTTGGCAAAGGAGCTTGCAACATTTTTGAAAGATATTGTCGAAGTAAGTATAGGGACATAAGTTAGTATATTTACGTTTTCACAAATCAACTTTTGAAAATCTTTAAAAAATTGCAACTGTTGTTACAACAATTATTACAATCATCATGATTATTACAATTATTACTGTTTATATATGTCGTGTGGTATGCATATGCAACTTTCAATTTTAGCAAGAAGGCGGAGTAATGACATTGACAGATGCTTATTGCAGATTCAACAGAGCACGGGGAATGGCTGTATGTTTTTTATCATTTACTTATACATGATTTTATTTCCACCACACAGAAAGAAGTATTGCTCCAAATTATTAACAAGAGAATGGCTCTACTACACTTTTATTTTGATGATATTAAGTTTTAGCTTATTGGTTAATTTTGAAGTTGTTTTCATCAATTTTGAACCCGATTTACCATTTTATTATAGCTTGTTTCACCAGAAGATGTAGTTACTGCTGCAAAACAGTTTAAGCAATTAAATATTCCTTTAAGGTAAGCATCATGCATTTTACTTACGCTAAATCAACCCAGGCCAGTCTGGTATGAGCTGGGAATTTCATTTAACTATTTGCGCACATTTTAGCCAACTTTTGTTGCAGTATCGTAAATCCTCGAATAAGCCCCCGGGGGCCTATTTGCAAAAACGAAATTTCAGCCTGATTATTGTTCAATAAACAACTAAACATTCACTAAACAACTTCAATGTTTTGAAATTTGGGCTCAATATCTTTGCAAATGATTATCAGGATGGGTGCTTATTGGGGGGGAGGGCTTATTCGAAGGTGGGGGCTTATTCGAAGATTTACGGTAATATCATTCTCAACTAATTTCTCACAGGTTTCACAAGTTTGAAAGTGGCGTTCTAGTCATTCAATCGTGTTTATTGTCCGAAGCTGAAGTCATCAAATCAACTGTTCAGATGGTGCGTAATTTTTTTGCAATAATGCACGCAATAAAACCTAAATTTAAAACGTATCGCAGTATCACTCGAAGATGTAGCTTAGACTCACTGCATTGTGTCCTTGTTTCGGTTTTTGTTTGCTTTCGATTCGTCCACAATCGAAACTCACTTTTATGCAACAAGTTGATTGAATAAGAGTAGAAATCGGGTTCGCGTGAACGTAGCTGAGGAGTGAAGTTTTGCGAATGTAAAAGATTGTTCATTAAAGTTTTTGTTTGTTTCAAGGTTGAGGAGGAAGAGTCGTTATCATCTGAGGAACTTGCTCGAAAAATGAAGCTTCCAGTACCACTAGCCAAGGAAAGGTATGCGCTTTGATTATTAAGGTGGTTGACTGGTAATTCTCAAATGGAAGTTAACAGTCAACCACCAAGAATTACATTAAGTTATTTTTATCAAAGAACATTTTAAGGCTTTGTGAATGAAGAATAAGGATATATTTAGGGCTTTGTGAATGCGATTCAAAGAGTTTTTGAAAGCTAAGAACATTTTAAAGACGCTTTTCGACTTACAATGTGAATGATTAATAACTTAAATTTAAATAATCAATGCTAAACCTGTTGAAGTTGGATGTTCTTGCAGAAGAAGGCATGTAGCTATAAGAACCATGCTACTAAAGACAAAGTCCCTTGGAAATTTTTCATTTTTTGCAAAACATTAACATGCATTAATACACTTTGTTAAATCCAAATTTACTACAACGTCGATATATGTGATAATTTAGAGATAGGCTTAGATTTTTTTCTTACTTCATGAAAAAGACAATAATTTTTTCTTTTTTTCAAGATTGTTGGCGGCTGAGAATTCCGGGAAACTTTGTCGAGACGATTCTATGGAAGGACTAAGATTTTATCCAAATAGATTTTTGATTTGTTAACCTTTATTTCACATTATAGCTGAGACTTATAACTTCATAATCATATTAATTATGCAATTATATGGGAATTAATTATTTTCGACTCGTAAAAGTTTTCAATTTTCACTGCTTCCGTGAACTTGCGCAAAACATCTCTCTTGATTCCTTGTGTGTCGAACTCACCCATTTCTCCATCTCTGCATTGATTAGTTGAAACGGAAATGTCATGAATGGAAGACCAGCCCAAGTTAATACCCAGAAGATTAGTGAAGTATTGATTTAATTTAAAGATAAGTTTGGTGCATTAGAAATGGAGGACATTTACTCTGCATCCAGGGACGGCAATGTCCGCTTCGTTAGGCAGTGGCTAGATAATATTGAGAACGATTTAAACCAAGGGTAAGTTCAGCTTTTAATCTTTCCATAAGATGGCCTACTTCTTACTAGAAATATATTATTGAAAATAAATTAGGACTAATAGCATCTGTCTTCTGTTCGAAAATATGTCTAAACGAATGTATATTTCACAATAAAGGCTATTTTGTTATATTTATTAAAGGTTTTCACTGTAGAGGCTTATTTGTTTGAACAGGATTGTATCACGCTAGTTTTCAATGTCGTGTGTTTACAAGTTCTGTCATTGAGTTCAAGTGCTAATTTCTGGTCCTCTCTCTTCTTGACAAAACAAACAACACTTTTACCAGCTTGTGATATTTTGGATATTTAAGCAAACAAGAGTTTAGCTTAGTATTTGAATTTCCACGGTTTCGTCAAGATCTTGTAGAATTAGAAACTTTAAGAAGTAGGTAAAAAATTTATTTTTTTAATAATATATCCTGCAAGGGACGACCATGGCTTCACAGCTTTGCACTGGGCTTGCAGAGAAGGTCAGATGGTTATTTTTGAAATGCTTGTAGCCAGAGGAGGACGGATAAATGCAAAAAACCATGGTGGAGACACACCCCTTCATCTGGCTGCTGCTCACGGCAAAACAAATATAGCTGCAAAGGTAAAAATCTGAAGTTACTTTTATTCTCACCCCTATCCCTCCCATTCTTCATTCGCCCTGCCCCCCCCCCCCACTGGGATCCACAATCCTATATTTGTTGAGCAAAAAATCTCATGCTAAGCTATGAAAGCTCTTTGTGCTAAACTTGTATCTTCTTTATCACAGCTTCTTCAACACAAGGCCACAGTCAATGTGACAAATGAGCACGGAAATACACCTCTGCATTATGCTTGCTTTTGGAACTATGAAGAAATAGCTCTGGTAAGCTCACACTGTTTCAATATCATCTGCTATGCAGGCTATTCACAACCATTGTGTCAATGGTATTCTCCCTGCATTTAGTTTTCTAGAGTTTTCTGCTTGACTGTTAGTTTCCAGTAGTCTCTGTCACTGATGCTGCCCATTAATTTGACATGCATTAGTGGAGCTGTTGTTGTGATATTACTGCTCAATGTTTTGCAGGAGTTGGTTGGCAAAGGTGCATATGTTTCACAGTGCAACAAGTACGAAGACACTCCACTAGAAAAAGCCAAACCACAATTAGGCAACATTTTAAAAGGTAGTTACATCACATTGGAGAGCTTTCAATGCTTTGCTTTTTATTTCTTGTTTAAGAGACATATAAATAAATATTATATCTTAATTGTATATGCAAATGCATTTGAATATCACTTTGATTGTTTTTTGTAGAAAAAGCAAAAGCAGTTGGGCAGGACCTTTCAAGGATTCCATTCACAGGTAAAAATAAATTTCTTTTGTAGTCAATTCAAAGACAAGGTATGATAATTAGCCAAACATTTATGTTATTTTCATTTATGTTTACATTATTGAGCTTTGTAGCTATAGAGCATGTATACAATATGCTTCAATTATCTATAGATTCTTATTGTCTACACTGGCATCACAGTGCTTGACCTACAGGAGTGCAGAGAAATAATGGAATATAAGCAAGAAAATAGACTAGTTCTCTGTTACTCAGAGTTTCATTCTTTTGCAATCATCAGAAAGACTATAATCAGACAGACTGAAACTCTGAGTAACAGAACTAGGCTACTTTCTTGCTTCTATTCTGTTATCTGTCAATTATGTTATTGTTTATTTTTATTCTCTGGGTTTCAGAATCTGAAGATGCAACAATGAAAACAAGTAAGGATCATTTCTTTTAAATACATTTCATTGGGGGTAATCAGGAGTTATAATGGGGGGGGGGGGGTTGCCCAACACCAGTAGTCAGACAATCAAAGAGCATTTGAGTGCAAACTAGGCTGCAAAAGGGAAGCCTATGGCTCTCCTCTCTGGCTATGCCCCTCTGGCTACATTCTTCCACAGTTATAGTCTGATAAACCAAAATAATGGCAGATATAAGATACATGATTTAAGACCACAATGTTTGAAACCTAGGTGACAAGGTTTTTGAATATCAGCATTGTAGGATCCATATAAAGTTGGTTTTAAGTTTCACTTGGAACATAGTTTTTATGTAATGATGCTATTATATATCAACGTTGAGATCTATGTATGGATGTGTTGTGTTGTGTGTTATTTAGGTTTAGAGTTCCTCACACTGAAATCCAAGAACTCTGGCGTTGACATTGATGAGATTCATCTGGTTGAAAAAATCAGCGAGACGTTCATTGCAGAGGTATGAAACTAATGATTTAATAATCTCAACGCTTTACATACATTCTGCCTCCTTGAGTCGTTGTTATTGTAAATTTCAGTAATTATAACATGCGTGTATCTCATTGCAAATTTCAGTAATTATAACATGCGTGTATCTCATTGCTAATGTCTGTAATCAACTGTTGTTCATCTCATTGCAAGTATCTATAATTGATTTATGTGTATCTCTGTTTGCTTAGCTTCATAAAGGAGTTTGGAACAATCTTCCAATCGTCGCTAGGAGACTGAAAGTCAGAGGATACCACAAAAGGATCAATCTACATTTCTGTGAAGAATACCCACGACTAAGGTAGTAAGCTTTCGACGCTTCACTAAGTAATTTTTATCTAGCAATAGGTCATTATATGTTCAGTGATTGTGTTTTCTCATAACAATTTCCATGAAGCGAAAATATTGATCCATCTACTCTGTCGAAGCATTTTCGGGAAATTGTTTATATGATAAGGCAGGTATGGGGACGACGAACCTATTAAGAATCAAGCTCATCTAAGCTCATCTCCAGCGCTTTTTTAAATCTAAGTTTGGTTTTGGTTTTATTTGATGGTTGATGAGCTGGCGAATTTATTTGAACAGTTTCGTCGAATTTCGATGCGCTATGAAACTCATTGTGGACATCTACCTCTTGTTTATGTTTGATTTATATTACGAACCAATTGATGAGCATGTGAGAACGTTGAGTTGCAGCCAGGCAAATGAGAGACACAAAATGGGTACACATAAACAGCAATAGCAATAATAGTGAATAAAAGGCTCAACATAACATAACTGAAATTTCTAACTACAATTACAATAGACAGCAACCGCATGGTCATTGGCCAATCGTGATGACATAATTAACATAATTAACATAATTAATACTATTTTAATAGAGCCAATTCAGAATCACTTTGAAACAATAAGTTTCGTCCCATTTCTGGCTGACCCTATCATATAAGCTTGCCCTTACCCTTACTTCAAAGTGCTTTCTGACCCGCAAAATGCTACATGCAGCGAGTTGTCTTCTGTTTGAAAATGTATTAACAATTTCCTTTTGCTAGGATATTCTCTCACCCAAATGTTCTACCAGTCGTTGGTGCTGTCACGAAGATGCCGAATCTGATGCTCATATCGCAATACATACCTTACGGATCGCTATACGACATTTTACACGAAGGGACAGGTAAGATTATCAATCCAAAAGCGGATTGTAATCATCTTTATCGATCAATAATCCAAATCCAAAGTTTCTTGTTGGATATTATGCTACCTCGATTTATGTTTTAAATTGCATAGCCCACTATGTTTAAACCGCGAAACACGAACTTCTTAATTGGCATAATCCGTTTAAATCTACGTAATCCGATTTAATCTTCTTTCACTTTGCTGTAACCCATTTTAATCCAGTTTTATCTGTGCTAATCAGTTTTATTTTGCCAGGCATTGTTGTCGATCAAGTTCAAGCGGTGAAATTTGCTGTTGATATTGCTAAAGGCATGGTTTACTTACACAGTATGGACCCATTGATCCCAAGGCTTTATCTGTCAAGCTATCACATTATGGTTAGTACTATTACCATGTCGTTTTGCTTCTCAAATCTTTAACTGGAAGCAACGAACTGTCAGTAAATGCACGCGTATAACGTGTCAAGTAAGCTTTTACGTTTGCGTTGTATTCCAACCTCGAACCCAGGGCCCTTCTAGCTTTGCTACAACTGTTTACATTGTGGCCCTGGGTTCGAGGTTGGTTGTATCAAACATACAGGGTTTGTTTTACTTTTTGATGGCGACACTTTGCGGTCTTAAGCCTGGTACTCACTTGAGGTTTATCACGATAACGATAACGATAGCGATAACGATTAGGTTGTATTCGTGATAAAACCAAGTGAGTACATAATTTGTAATCGTGTTATGTCCGATTTTCGTGATAAAGCCAGCCCGAATACCGCGAATTGAAAAGGAAAAGTTTTGATATTTTTTCGTGGTAATCGTGATCCGTCTTTTGTTCTAAGGAATGCGAAAAATTTATGATGGGAAAACAGTGTCTGGGGCACACAAAATTTCATGTAAAATGTATCTTTTGCTGTTGTTTTTGCTTCCCCAACAGTAAATGGTTGGCCCAAATTTTCTTTTCACATTTGCAAATATCTTTAACAAAATTCAGGATCGTTATCTTTCGATTATTGGTCCCAACCCGTGACTTTTTTGAAATATTTAATTTTAAAACTGTTTCTCTAACCCAGAACCTTCCTTTCTTCGCTCTTTAACTTTCTGATTATTTTCTGAGCGTTTGCGAAATGAAATCAAACGCTCTGGTTGATTTTAAGCAGTTTGCTTCCTTCAACCGCCATTTTTACTTCACGATAACGACAAATGCGAATGACAGTGAGTACATGATACCCGCAGGCAAGGAATTTATTCGTTATCGTTATCGTTATCGCTATCGTGATAAACCTCAAGTGAGTACCAGGCTTTAGAATCCTGGAGTGCGGAAATTTAACAGTTTTATCAACTTTTATGAACAAAATCAAATGCGAAATATTGCATGTGTTATTGCATAAAACATTATGGCATTAATCATGGGTTCCAGATTCAATCATCAGAGAATCCATAGAAAATATGTAGTGGATTTTGGCACTTTAATATCTCCAGTAGTCACTTAACTATTCAATGTATTTACTTCTTTGCGTATTAATTTCTGTCATATTTGTTTGGCTCAGATGGACGATGATCTTACTGCGCGAATCAGCATGGCAGATGTCAGATTTTCCTTCCAAGATCATACGAAAGTGTACAAGCCGAACTGGATGTCCCCTGAAAGTCAGTTGTCTCTCCTAAATTAATTAATTTACCATTCATTTCACTGTACTTGCTTCTCTTAATCCCAACTTCAAGTACAGTTAACTCTGTCTAATTCGAACGCCCTGGGGAAGCGTGAAAATTACAATAAGTTCGAATTATAGAGGTTTGTTTTATAAGGATTGGTTCGTAAGTGATCCTTGAAGGGACAGAGAATTTCGTTCCAATTAGGTAGAGTTTGAATTACACGAGTTCGAACTATGCAGATTTGAATGTATACTCAAACTCCTGCAACAATACCAGAGCAGCTTCCAAGCATTTTTCCAATAATCAAAAGCTTTTTTAGCTGGACTGTCTCAATCGTGTGTGTTGTTTTTCTTTAGTGATGAACAATTCTCCCGAGACTTGTGATCAACGTGCAGCAGATATGTGGAGTTTTTCGATCATTCTTTGGGAATTAGCAACCAGAGAAGTCCCCTTCGTCGATCTAACGCCAATGGAGATGGGAATGAAGGTACTCGTTCAAACGATTACCATTTCTCATTGCTAAGCTGCACTGTACCCTCTACTCCACCCTTTTTTGGTTACAATCTGTTCCGTATTTTCATGTAAACTCTTTAAGCCACGTGTATCTCCCTCACTCAAGAAGCGATTACCTGGTCCACGTCTCTCTTTTGTCATACCACGTATCTGTGATACTTGGTCCAGGCTAGGCTATTCTGTGTTGAGAGCTCATAGGATCGTTTCTGATTTTTTAACCGTCTGCAGATTACTGTGAGTATATCATTGCAAATATCTATCGATATTCATATCTTGTTAGATTGCACTTGAAGGACTGCGCCCTCCACTTATTCCTGGCATGTCCAACCATCTTAATAAACTGATCAACATTGCCTGGAATCCAGACCCAGCTAAGCGACCCAGATTCGACCAGATCCTGCCAATTTTACAAAAGATGTAAATAAAAAGCATGTAGGTAAGATAGCTAGCTAGTCGGACTACACGTCTCTTCCTTCTGTTTTGCTATTGCTACAGATTTTCCAGTCGATTAGAATTTCAGATCAGCATTAAGTAATTTTCTACTATTTAACTAAGCACGGGATAATTTTGCATTTCTTTTGTCGATACAACTGATTCCGTATTCTTGAGGATTGTCTAAACTCTATCTGGTACCTCTGCCTACGTCATGGCATTACTTTGATTTGATTAGTCAATTACCAAATGTAAATGAAGTGAAACCACTTTGTTGGAATACAAAATTATCCCCTGTTACAATTTATTGTTATATACAGTGTTTTCTATTTTCGGCATCTTATTAGAATAGAACCATATTTAAATAATATTGCAAAGCGTCATTTATCCAATTTAGACTTAGGTTAAAGAATTTAAATATTATACCACAGATCATATTTTTAAATTAGCTTTTCCAGTGTGAGGAAAAGTCTTTCTTTTGCCCTCTATTCAGACCAACTTTTGCTTTTTGAAACTGACTAACTTTACCTTTGTAAAGCTATATCGGCTTAAGATTGCATGTCATTTTTAGAACCAATATATTAATGTTTATATTTAACAGCTGGAACTTTTGTTTCTGCTGATGATTTTGATGTAAATGAAAAATGAAGAACAATTTCGAACTGTTAAGTTTGCAAGCTTTTATACTTTGTTATGACCCTATGTAAACTTTTATAACAATTTATATTCCGTTCATTATTATACTGTCACTTCAATTATGGTAGAAATAAACAAGTTTCACCTGGCATTAATGTTCTTTACTTTAATGTTCATCATATCCTGAATTTTATTTCATATTATCTATGACGTCATGTATTTGCGCATGCGTGTTCAGTCTCTCCGAAGTCTCCTTGTTTGTCCTGTTCCTTCCTCCCTCCTGTCCTCCCGTTCCCCCTCCCTTCCTCCCTTTCTTTCTTCCTCCTGCTGAACACAGCACAATACAATGGCGACTTCGCCAAAGCAGCAACCAAGTTTGCAAGATTCCTTCGAGCAAAAGAGACTCAAACGTATAGAAGAATGTCGAAAAGCTTTAAAAATGTGGCCATTATCGATTGAGAGAGCTTTTGTCAACGTTAAGCCAGATGGTGAAGCAGTTGGTGGGAGTTCATATTCTCTGCACAACGAAAGAGCAAGGAAACAGGAAGGTGCCAACACCCCAATCAGAGTGATTCAGTTCAATATCTTGGCTTCTGGTGAGAATAGTAAATAGTGCATGTATTATGTGAAATTTGAGAATTAAAATAACTAGAGAAACAAATAAACTGTGCGTTTACATTTCTTTGTTTGAATTTCTAAATATTTATTCTCTGAAGAAGTTTGTGAAGTGATAATTTAATCCGTTTGTGAGATTTGATTCCTTGTAAATCTTTTTCTTTTTAGCATTGGCAGATACAACCCCAAAGAACTTCACAAGGTCGCCAGTTGAGTGTTTAGCTTGGAACCTGAGGAAAGAAAGAATAATCGAACAGATATTATCACTTGATGCTGACATCATATGCCTGGAAGAAGTGGACCATTTTGAAGACTTATTCCAACCACTATTTGCTAGTTTGGGGTACAAGGGTTTTTTTCATCCAAAGAAGGACTCACCATGCTTGAAGTTCGAGAACAATAATGGACCAGATGGGGTAGCGTTGTTCTTCAGGACAAGCAGATTAGATTGTGTTGACACAAAGATGAGATATCTAGAAAATGAGGAGAGAAATCCAAGCAATCAGCCAGTCCTCACATGCATGCTCTTTGACAAACTGTCGAGAAAAAATGTTTGTGTTGCTGTCACCCATTTCAAGGCGAAAAAGGGATTTGAAAAACTACGTGCATTGCAAGCTAAAGATACACTGAAAGCTGTTGAAGAAATTCGAAATAAGAATGATGCAACAGCAGATGTCATTGTCTGTGGTGATTTCAACGGAACTCCTGCTGAAGAGTTGTACAGAGCAATGAAAGACCATGATGAAATATATTTAGACAGTGCTTATTTCTGTGCAATGATGACAGAACCACCTTTTTCAACTTGGAAAATTAGGGACACAGAAGTAAAACATATGATTGATTATATTTGGTTTACTTGTGAACAAATGGATGTTGTATCTTATCTAGCTCCCCCGAACGAAGAAGATGTGCCTGATCACAGATTCCCAAGTTTTTCACAGCCTTCTGATCATATACTTTTATGTTGTGACTTTCTTTTTTGTTGACTTTCATAATTACTATTTCTGTCAATATCAATTATTACTTGTGTGTCAATATAAATTTGATAACAGGCTATTAGGTTGCATGCACCACTTTAGAGATTTTCATTTATCGATATCGGAAATTAATTTTTGTATTTTTGCTTGAATTCTTTTTGAAATTAAATATTGCGGAAAAAGGTTTTTGAAAATTTTCTGAAAATTCAAATAAATAGGGCAAGCTGCGTTTTGTTTGAAAATGAGGCTTCCTCGCCTTGCTCGATTTTAGGCTCTTACAAATGGCGGACTTTCTCATCGTTGGAGGCATTTGGGAAAGCTTGCAGAAGGCCGATAAAGAGGAAATGTAAGACGTTTATACGATTATCTGTTTTTCATGATTTATCGCTATAATTGACATCATGTTGAGCAAATATTATCTGTTCGACTGTGATAATTGCCTCTACATTAGCGAGGGCCTAAGTTATCCTCTCGGGACGGTCAGTCACATGGCATTTTTGAAACCTGTGTATTATATTGTACAATTATTTACAAGAATGGTGAAGATGGCAATTGCTTATAGCATATTTCCTATTAAAGGCTATGCTTACTATACCACTTTCAAATTAACACAATAGCTGTGTTAATTTTCAGATGGATTTTGAGGATATTGATATTGACTCAATGATCAAGAGATGTGTAACTATATGTGTTCCACATGTCCTGCCCAACCAGCACCCCGAGGGTTGCGCTGGATAATGCATGGCTCTGGTTCAGAACCATTTTTGGATAGATTGCTAACCGGCAGTAAAGTTGATGTATAGTTTTTCATTCTCTTCTTGACACTTTTTAGAGCCAAAGTTTGCAAAGATTCCTTAGTGAGTGATAATCTCGGAACAATCAGTTTGCAAGATAAAGGTATCATTCATGAATTGTTGACAATATTTACTTTTGAGTTTATCTTTGAAAGAAAACGATTATAATAAAATAAATTTCTATCCTTTGTACGACATTGAAATATATTTCAACTTTTCTCAACAGTGTTTATTCAATATGTGGAGGATGGATTTAAAACATAAATAAAATTAAACTCTATCTGTTTTTTTAGACTTTAGAACAGTTCTTTACAATGTCATATGGCTTGTTATCATTGGAAAAATCAACCAAGATGACATAATTTCCCATTTACACAATGCTCTTGTAAGCTATTCTTAAATCTCTCGTTCTTTGTACATCTATTAAGCTTATTTGATACCTTTAGTGTGATATTATTAGTCTCAACATTGTTTCTAAATGGCTCAGAAGAGTGCTGTCTTATACAGGATTGTGCACAATTATTTTGTTCCATTTCATATCTATCAAACATTTGCAATCTACTCTTTTAGTATTGGTAATTAATTTGCCCATAGGATAACAGCTGTGCTGAACTAGCCTTTTGTTTAATTTTTCCATGATATGCGGACATTTATGTTTATGCTTTAAGTGATATTGAGTGCTTATTGCTTCCAGGATCAAAAGCCGGAAGGCCTGTCATTATTGGGTGATCTCCTTTGTGCCATTGGTATGTATCATGTGTCTGCCTTGCTTCAATATTTTTAGAAGCATAATTCATATATAGATTATGTATCATTCATTGTGATAAGATTTATAGACAAGCTCTATGGACAAGATAAATAAACTCCATAGGAAAGCTCTATAGACACGCTCCATAGACAAGCTCTCTAGACAAGTTCTACAAGCCAGCTTTATAAATAAGCTCCATAGTAAAGCTCTATAGACAAGCTTAATAGGTAAACTCTTCAGGCAAGCTCTGTAAGCAAGCCCTCCAAACAGACTTTATCACATATAGTGACTATAGAAGTAGTCATTTGATTCTTTGATGATAACAGATCAAAATACACAAAAGTTGTGGATATAATAGTGATTACATGATAACTCCAAAACTAATCAATATAGCATGTGAAAGTAATGTAAAGTAAATCAAAGTATACTAGGCTTTTTTTGTAAACATTCTGATTTTATTTCCTTGTCAGTGCTTAACTTTACAGTAGGCTTGATCTATAATAAATATTATTCAATTCATTAGATGCTGAGACAAGTTGCTCAGAGGATAAGCAGCAAAGAGAGAAATTTCTTTCACTGCTATCTGCATTGATTGTAAGTTCCTTGCATCCCATTTCTCAATTCTCAATTTATGATGGTGATAATTATGATGCGAGTGTTGTAATTCAACTTGAAATGGACATATTTTGATTCTTAATCCATTGAGTTTCAGTGCTTCAATGTTGAAACCATCTTTTTTTGTTTCAGAACATACTTCCTGACTCGCTCTTGAAGTCAAGAATTGAACCTGACACCCTTGAAAGTGCTGGAATAATCAGTTCGCAGAAGATATTCAATCAGAAGCTGATAAGAACAAAAACTAAACTTTTGTAAGTTTCTATGCAGCATCAGTCATTTATCTTCAATGTCGACAAAATGTATTTTTAGCATATAACACAACCAATTAGTAAGAATACAACCATAGAATATTGTATTCAGTGTCAATGTTGGTTATATTCAATGAAATTGCGACGTTTAGAGCACCTACTTATCATCGAATCATAGTCTATTTGCGTGGACAAAACGTCTTTGAAGTATTAACGTTGGCTCAAATCGAGCTACACGGATCCCTCATTATGCAGAGGAATTTGAAGGCAAAGCTTCGCTTAATTTAATGGTAAACTCGTTTTATGGATTAGTTTAATCTCAAGCGTTTCCCGCTATTTTTTCAGCTACAAGCAACAGAAATTCAACCTGTTGCGAGAGGAAAATGAAGGCTACGGAAAATTAATCACCGAATTAGGGCAAGAGTTCACTTCGCAAATGACGCCCGAGTCTATGCTTGAGAATATCAAATCATTAATCGGTGAGAATTCATTTGAATCAAATTTTTTCTAGATTTTCTAGTTGCTCTAGTTTATTGAATACTCGTTATCTAAATTATTATCTAGATTATCTAAACCTTGAAGGACACGGATGAATTATTAAATATTCTAATTTTAGTATATTGATATATGTAAGTATTCTAACTGAGAGTAAATTGTTCTATGAAATAATTAAAGGAGCATGGAAAAGCTAGTTACGTGGGTGGCTCTGCTGATCGAGAATTCCTTGTTGTATTAGTTATATTTAATACTCATTCACCATTCTGTTGTTTAAGCACTAATGGTTGATGCTTGCGCTTAGTCATTTCTTGTTTTCTTAAAGGATTCTTCAATCTGGATCCAAACAGAGTATTAGATATCATTTTGGAATCGCTTGAATGCCGCTTAGATGATCACGAATTCTTCTTGCAATTGTTAAAGCAGTACTTGTTACATTGTGATGTATCGGGACTGTGTCATATTCTCGGATTCAAGTTTCAGTACTATCATGTAAGTCTGTACCATGGTGTTAGTACTATCATTTAAGTCTGTGTCATTGTTTTGTGCTATCATTTCATGGTTTTCATGCATCGTCTTATTACAGAGACTCGATGTTGCTCTGTGTAATCTCGTTTGAATAAACCAATTGGCCTCAAGCAACAAATTTCACCTTATTATCGTTGATTCATTGTCATTATCTTCTGTACATGCTAAGCAAACGCAGTTGAGATCTTATTTTGTAACGTCATCTGTGATTTCTCTTAGAATGCTCCTGATGCCAAAACACCACTCGCCTTGCATCGGATGACAGCTCTACTGTTGCAGCACAAAATACTGTCGTTGGACGATATGTATCCTCATGTAAGTTCACAATGTTTTACAATTGATGCTTGACGTAAAGGCGCATTGATTCTTATTGAATTTCCCGTATCATTTTACATCCACAACTATCCGTACTGATATATCTAGAAAACAGCAAGCTCAAACAGCTTATCAGTGTCATATTGTGTATGATGTGACATGTCGTGTCGTAGCCTATTTTGTCGTGATCTGTCGTGTCGCTATCATTGCAAACCTTTTTTCTATTTGTTATTTCGACCCAGCTTCTACCCAAAGATGAAGAAATCTCTGAATTGAGTCAAAGACAGATGCTAATTGCCAGTAAAGATGCAAAGAAGCTCAATGTTGTTCTCCTCACGGTAATACCCAGAAATCATTGCATTCGCATTTCCTTGCTTACATAACCTGGATTTTAGTTGTTTTTGATTTGTTTCCGTTTTATATCACCAAGGATAATGATAACTCAGAAGACAAGGAGAAAGAAAAGAACGAGCAAAAAGATGAAACGGTATCACTTTTACTGCATCTTCTGCAATCATTGCTCAACATTTACTATCTTCAACTCAACACTGTGTTTATCAGCTTAATGAAGGGCTATCTTAGCTTACAGTAATGGTGGAGTTGGTATGGTCTCAGTGTAACACACTCGACTTGTTTGTAACTTTATTGTGAATGTTCAAAACAAATGTTCACATGACAGTTCGATACCAGTGCTTGTCGCAAAGCCACATCATTTGTAGAACTATATCATTCGTAGTATTTTCTTAGTAAAAAACTAAGAAAATACTTTTATGAGGGCCTTAATGCTAATATTTTTCTCCACACAATAGAACGATAACCTGTTGTTTTGGACAATAAGCTTAGCAAAATTCATAGGCTATTATATGCACATTGTTACTCTATGCTTTTCGTTTTCACACTCAAAGCTGATTGGACTGACTAAGTAACTAACTCGTGACTTCTTTAGGTCATTTCATATTTACCGTTGCGGCATTAACATTTATCTTGACTATCAATAAATGATCTCCCGTTAATCATTATTCTTTCCTTGCAGCAAGATTTGGACAACCAGAAAGCTGGATTATGCTTTGCATTGCTGAAAATTGGTGCCTGGGAGCAAGCAGAAGAGATGCTGGATCGATTGCCAAAGTTTTCCTTATTCGCGCAGTCTGAGATCATTGAAGCCTTGTGTTACCTTGTACACTGTGCAATCGGAGGAATTTACAAGAGGTTTATAAAGCGTGCTTATTTATTCATAATTTGCTGATAAAGTCTGTCTAGAGGGCTTGCTCACAGAGCTTGCCTGAAGAGTTTACCTATTAAGCTTGTTTATGGAGCTTGTCTATAGGGCTTTCCTGTGGAGCTTATTTGTAAAGCTTGTTTGTAGAACTTGTCTATAGAGCTTGTCTATAGAACTTGTTCATAGAGCTTGTCTGTAAAGCTTGTTTATAGAGCTTAATTTTAGAGCTTACCTGTATAGTTTACCTATGGGGCTTGCCTACATATCTTGTCTATAGAGCTTGTTTAAAAATTTTGTCTCTTTAGAGTTTGTTAAATTCGAGAAGTTAAACTGTCTTTCTTATTCAATGGATGGAGTGATGTACCGATGATTCAATTCTTATACTTATGCTAAGTTGTTAGCCAATTTATCAACCATGAGTTCTTTCTTTTTTGCAGGTTTAGTCCCAAGGCAGCTCTTGGCAAAGTGTATGAAGAACTGGATGGTTGTCGGAAATGCTTGCAATTTTCAGATCTGCCAGATGCCATATTCCCAATGCTCTGTCATCTAGGCCACTTCCTGTACGCAGATCCCGTGCTTATGATGAAAGTCGTTCGAGTTTGTAGAGGGTTCATGAAAGAGGTATGTCCAGGGGTGGATCCAGGAGAAATTTTTAGGGGTGCTGAAGCACCCAGAGCACCCCTCTAGATCCGCGCCTGATATCCACGCATTTTTCCACCAGCCTATCTAAGTAAATAGATTTATTCGAACTTGGAAATATTTTTAGCAAAGACGAGGTACTTGAATGTGTCTTTGCCCCACTCGGGTTGCTTTGCTTACTGCTGTTGCACTGCATTCCACTAAATTGTGTCAACGGTGTGATGTAGCAAACCGAACAAACGCATATCACAGTATGTTTTTCAATATTTTCACGTACTGTTCCACCATTAAACTATTGTAGGGCATTTATTCTTGACCGTTGCTGGTTTAAAACTAGGTATAACGATTCATAAGACCTATTGGAGCTTGACATGCACAAATTTGTCTATCAATATTAATTATTTCTTTATCTTTGACCAGTAAATTGTGATGGATGATCGTGATGATAGCGATTAATTATTTTGCAGTACAATCAAGTATCTGAAATTCTCAAAGGAAAATATGTAAGTAAATATTCTTTTTGGCACTATCTGTGTTTGGCACCGACTTGGCTTTTTCGTATACTTTTAATGAATTCTGACAACCACAACAATTTACGTTGTACTAACTTTTTGGACTGATGATTACATTGTTGCTTGATAAAGCTGCTTTGCAGTTTATTAATCATTGTCAAGTGAACTCATGCTATGGTCCAAGATCAAATCATGGATTTCTGACCGTTGTGTAGAGCAAAACACAGCGTGTTCGTTCCTCCATGGATATTTTCCTTGCAAACTCTATTGTTGCTATATTAATTAATCAGTTATCAAAACTATTTATTTTCTGTAATGCTAGATGGTTTCACGACGTTTTTCTCCTCAGCTTCCAGTCTGGTCTGGCGTCCTAACACTTCTCGATGAAGTATTACTGCCTTCACTGTCACTGATGGAATGCAACTGCGCCATTGCAGACGAAATTTGGGGCCTTCTCAAGTACTTCCCTTACGAGATCAGGTAGAAATGTTGACACTAAAATGTGCAATTTTCTGATTCGACTCGAGACCTTGTGAAAGTTCACTCGAATGTAGCTGATGCAAGGCTAAATAAGAACAGTGAAGCTAGGCTAAATATGAACAGTGTTTTTTCTTAATTTGAAATGCTGTGAGCTGGTTGTACTTTTTTTACAGATATCGTTTATATGGACAGTGGAAGAATAAAACTTATAATTCTCACCCATTGTTGGTGTTGGCAAAAGCTAGAACATTAAAGAAAGCTAAATATATCACCAAGTAAGCACTGGCTGGTTTTTATTTATTTCTGTAAACCATTTCGTATTTCATGTGTTTATAATCGATTGTTTACATTTCATTTGCAGACGATTAACGAAGGAAAATGTAAAGCCATTTGGTAGACAAATTGGAAAAGCAAGTCACAGCAGTCCTGGCATCCTATTTGAACATGTATGTATTTGCATTCGTTGAGCAGGGCTCTGAGCAAATCTTCGTCTGCATTCTGTACAGTTCAGTGTACAAATAGAACAATAAATTTATGTGCCTTATGATGAATGAAAATATAGACAATTACACCTCAAGACGATTACTGATGCTTGTATTTTCATCATCATATTGTACAGGGATTTATTTGCTTTGGTAACTTCATCTTATAATGCCACTTCAATTACACCCATTTTTTATTATGTTTTTAAATTGTACTTGGAATAATTTCTTAATACGATAGATGTTTTAAGGTGCATGAAAAAGTAGACGGTAATTCAATAATCTTTTTATTATTTTCTTTATATTTAGTGTCTAATATTTTGAATTTTTATGTCCAGATCCTGAATCAAATACAACGCTATGACAATTTTATTGGACCAATGGTGGATGCTTTAAAATACCTTACACCTTTGGCATACGATGTTCTAGCCTGTATCTTTTCTCTATTACATCAAAATTTAAATTATTTGAATATTTTTATTCAGTGGGTTATATAGTTCACTGTTTAGTTTTCTTTAACTTATATTTAGTTTGTGTGATTGAAGCTTTGGCAAATCCAGATCGAGAAAGAATGAAACAATCAGATACAAATATTTCTGACTGGTTACAAAGTACAATTCTTCTTATAATATTTCAATATTAAAGTTAACTTTTGTTCCTTTTATATTACATTTAATTTTCACTCTTTTCCTTTCATATTACATTTTATTTCCCATAATTATATTAATTTTTATTATGTTTCTAGGTTTGGCTTTATTTTGTGGCACAGTTTTTAAAAAATATGCCATAGAATTAACTGGATTATTGCAATACGTCGCTAACCAACTGAAAGCGTGCAAGAGGTTTGATACTTTTAAAAATAATATTATTTACAACCAGTTCATGTGAAAAAAATAAATTTATTTTTTATTTCAAAAATAAATAAATGTGGAGAATCCGGGTATCGATCCCGGTACCTCTCGCATGCTAAGCGAGCGCTCTACCATGTGAGCTAATTCCCCGTTGATGTAAGCGCAGACATTCCGATACTTAAACTTCACGAGTCGGAGCGTAAGCTGATTGATTTTTGTCACCAATTTTGTATGGTTGTATTTTAGTTTGGATCTATTGGTTTTGAAAGAGGTTGTACAAAAAATGTCAGGCATAGAATTAACTGAGGAGGTTACTAAAACCCAACTTGAAGCGTTGTGTGGTGGAGACCTTCTTAAAGCAGAGGTATAAATTTTTCTTTGCACATTTATTCCCAATTTCTATTTGATCTGTATGATATTAGAGCACCACAATAAGGTGATGCGTGTGTGTATGTAAGAAAACTTTAAGCATAACAGATGGATACTTTAATGTTAAATTTTAATAGCTTTTTCTTTTAATGACCAATAATAAGGAATCTACTGACTTTTTTATTTCTTTTTGTCTTGACAGGGTGGATATTTTGGGCAAGTTAGGAACACAAAGAAATCATCGCAAAGGTTGAGAGATTCCTTGATAGAAGGAAAGTTAACTATACCATTGTGTTTACTGATCGCTCAACAACGTAGTGGTATTGTATTTGTCGAAGATACAGCGAGACATTTGAAACTTGTTGGCAAAATATACGACCAGGTGAGGAAACTTTCTTCTTTTTCCTTTTATTTCTCTGCTTTTCTCTGTTCTAATTCATCGGTTTTAATGTAGCATGGCTTAACTTTTATCGGCTTTGGCTTGTCTTGGTTTGGGTAAACTTTGTTTGTCTTGGTTTGCCTTGGATTGGCGAGGATACATTTGGTTTGGTTTAGTTTGGCTTGGCTTGGCTGGGTTTTGTTCGGTTTCGTTTGACTTTGTTTGGTGTGGCTTGTTTTGGCTTGGATAGACTTTGTTTGTCTTGGTTTGGCTTGGATTGGCTAGGATGCATTTAGTTTTGTTTGGCTTGGTTTGGCCAGGTTTTGTTCGGTTTCGATCGGTTTGGTTTGTCTGGCTTAGATAGACTTTGTTTATCTTGGTTTGGCTTGGATTGGCTAGGATACATTTGGTTTAGTTTGGCTTGGCTTGGCTAGGTTTCGTTCGGTTTCGTTTGACTTTGTTTGGTTTGGCTTGAATTTGCTTAGCTGGGCTAGGCTTCGCTCGACTTGGCTTGCTCTTTCCTTGCATTTCTTTTTCCCTATTAAGAAGAGCCCAGCAATGCCTGTTAGCCTCTTGAATATCAAACAACATATGAAAACATGCTTAAATGCCTGATCTTGTCCATCTGTTTTAGTGTCAAGATACCCTTGTACAGTTTGGTGGATTCCTAGCCACTCAACTGAACACTGATGACTACGAATCCAATCTTCCTTCACTTGATGAACTGCACAGCGCATACCATATAACTCCTGACGTTGCATTCTGCCTTTGGCGGCCCCTTTGTCGTCATGCAATACAGGTATTCATCTGCATGAAAGCATTTAGTTTAGTAATGTGACATGAAGTGAAACTTTTTGCTTCTTTGGCACCCTCTTTGAACATACAAGCATATCTCAATTACAAAAATATAACTTGTGATTTTAAGTATTACATGACTTGAACATACAGTAAAAGCCCGCATGTAAGAACCACTGGATTAAGAACCTTGTGGGTGATATTTCTGCTCGAAACAATAGAGGAAACAATAGCCTATTGTCTTGGAACAATAGGCTGGATGGAAATTTACAGGTTCTTATATGCGGGTTTTTACTGTACTTCTCAGTCTTCCCCTGACTAAGTTTTGTAGTTTGGAATAATATGTAAATATTTTGATCGTTACCACCATATTATTTCATGTGGGCAGGCTTGTTTCATCACATATGCATTCATTGAATGCATTAATTGAGTTGCTGCAGATTTTGCCTCGTTAATTGATGACGTATATCTTTCAGAGCAAAGTGGACGCCTTCAAGAAGTCTGAGGCACAAAATCGCAGCAAGACAGTTAAACAAAGAGTAAGTAAAGCAAGAAGCACATTTACTCCAACGCTTATGTCTTTAATAGCAAAGAGTACTGTTCTCAGAGCATCAGTTGTATCTTTTACTCTCCACAGCAAGAAGCACTGGAGGTATTGTACTGCGAAGTATCAGATGAAGCCTATCGACCTATCATCGAATCAGCCATTCCACTACACGCTGCCAAGATATGGAACAATTTAAGGTACCGTATATGATTTATTTATATGCCTGGGCGTTGATTTATTTTGGACGTTTATTGGTAAGAGGTGTTAATTAGAGAGGTGGCGCTTAATGAAACAAGCACGGTCAGTGAATCTGAAGTAAGTTTTTATCAATCATCGTAAATTCTCTTCCCCCCCCCCCCGAGGGTTGTTTCAATCGTTTTGAAGGGGGGCTAAATAGATAATTTATGGTATCCGCTTTGCGATGTGCGAGGATAATTGCTTGAATCTCTGCAACGAAACAGTATGATTTGGGGGTGGTTGCTGGGAGAAACTGGGTTTTTTCGTGTATTTCTCATGTGTATCTCGTTTGTATTTGTAGCCCTCAGCTTTATACGACATTCTGGTCTCTTTCGATGTACGATCTGTACGTACCGAATGAAAGATACGAAGCAGAAATGCTCAAGTTGAAGATAGCTATTGATGGCATTGATGAGAACAAAGAGCTGGTAATGTTTTGATTTCTTAATTGCATTTAATTGTTTTGATTTTGGTTGGCTAAGGTTACCTTTTTGATAATATAGTTGAGTTTCCTGTTATTGCTGCTTCTATATGACTATAGTTAAACACGTGTTACGAGCCCGGGTCACTTTTCTATTACTCCTCATTGCCACTTTTCACATGAGAAATACCATAATGCTTCGATTAAACGCCCCCTTCTTTTAAACGCCCCCTTATTTTTTAAATTATACTTCTGGAACCAGACTTTTAGTTGTTACTCAGAGTTTCACGCTAAGAGCGATCATCATTAGATGTTTATTAATAAACGCCTCCATCTTAACGCCCCCCTCGAATAGACACCCCCAAAATATCAAAAAGTTCAATAAACGCCCCGGGCGTTTAATTGAAGCATTACGGTATATTGTACTTTATAACTCTCTAAAGTTTGTTATTTTATTACCACGTGTGTTCAAAGATTGTTTATTAAATGCTTGTTGTCTGAAGCTTTTTGTCCCTTCTTATGTAGACTTCTGCTACGAAGAAGAAGAAAGAAAAAGAAAGATGCCAACTGTTGATGGACAAGCTAAAAGAAGAGCAACAGCTTCAACAAGAACACAATCGTTGTATTAGAAAGTGGCTGGAAACTAAGAAGGAAGGCTGGTTTCCTTCGAGTAAGTGAATGTTATAAATCGATCCAATCACTCTTTGATCAACATTCAAGTTGATGGCATTATTGCTGGAGTGTTGATGCTTACATGAAGTATCTTGTTGTTCGCTTTCAGAAACTGCCAAGGGTGAAACGATAACGCAATTTCTCCAGCTTTGTGTATTCCCAAGATGTGTTTTCACAGCTAATGATGCTGTTTACTGTGCAAAGTTCATTCACATTATCCACACATTGCAAGCGCCCAACTTTTCAACTCTGATCTGCTTTGATAGGGTAAGCAACAATATTATCTTGCCTCAAATCATCCATTTCTTTTCATCTTTACATATATACCATTATATATTTTTTGTACATGCTCACTGCGTTTCTTGAAAAGTATCAGACTTTAAGAGGGTGTTAACTTGAACGTTGTAAATTGTTTCTTCAATTATTGACGTACTGTAGAATCTAAATGAATCTTCTTTCTTTTTACAGATTTTCTCCGATATATCTTATATTGTTGCGAGTCTGACTGAAAACGAGGCCAGCCGCTATGGTAACCATTGAAATTGACGCTTGTCCTGCTAGAGTTTGACCCAACAGTTTGAGTGGTTGGGCATGAAGACATGATTAGGTTGTTTGCTTCATCTTTGTGTTGTTTTCCACCAGGTCGATTCTTGTGCTCGATGCTGGAAATGGTGATGAGATGGCACAAGGACAAGAAACTTTACGAACAGGTTTGTTGAAATTTTTTTAATATCTCAATAAATTTGGATACAGAAGAGTAGTTGTGTTATTACTTTCTCTTTTTTTTTGTTTCCCAAGGAGTGTGGAAAATATCCCGGTTTCCTAACAGTTCTGCGAGCTACAAACAATGAAAAAGCAGACTACTTGGACTATGAGAATTTCCGTCACGTTTGTCACAAGTGGCAGTACAAGCTAACTAAGGTAATCTCATCCACCTTTATCTAATGCATACTATCTGTCTTTGAAGATCACCTGTCTCTACTTGCATTGAACCACAGACGATGTACTGATTTTCCTTGTAGGTTTTGAGTGATGATATTCCTTATAGATTTATACTGAAATGCAATGAAGGGATAATGAAATTAATGGATCGCTGTATCTTTGCGTTTTTTTTATTTCATACAGGCAGTTGTCGTTTGCCTTGAATCAAAAGACTATATGCAAATCAGAAATACAATCATGGTTCTGACAAAGGTATGCTTAGTATACTTGCTTATTCATCAACGTTAGTCTATAGTGTAGAGAAGGAGAGAAATTCGGCATATAGTCTGTGGTATGGAGAGGTAGAGAGGGTAGACATATATGAGGGTAGACACATACATTCATCTGTGATTTAGAGAGAAAGGCTAGAGATGTAGTCTTTTGTATGGAGAGGTAGGGGGGTAGACATAGTCTGTGATTTAGAGAGAAAGGGTAGAGATGTAGTCTTTTGTATAGAGAGGTAGAGGGGGGTAGATATATGGTCTGCGGTTTGGGGAAATAGAGAGGGTAGATATGTCTTTTGCGATAGAGAGAGTTGGATATGTTGTGAGAATTATTTTCAATCTCCTTTTTGATTTTCCATGTTGCAGATTCTTCCATTCTACCCCAAAGTTCAGAATCTTGGCCAGGCGCTAGAGAGAAGAATAGAAAAGATAGTCGAGGAAGAGAAGGAGAAACGACAGGACCTCTTCACACTTGCAACAGGGTATGTGGAGCAACTATGTCTTAGCACCTTTTGCAAACTGTCTTTTTAAAATGTGGACTCTACTCCTGCCTTACACTTCACAGATTTATTTCTAAGAGATCGCGAGCAATGTACAACTGAAGCTCGAATCTTTGATCGCGAGCAATGTTTAACTCAAGCTCGAATCTTTGTCAGTGTAAAGCAACGTTAACAAGTAGACTATCGTCTGGGAATTTTTTGTAAGGTACCTTGGAATGCTGAAATTGCGAAAGCCGAGCATGATACCAGAGAATATGTTTCATATTAAGGAAACTGAAAAAGAAAAGGTAGGAGCTGCCATGATTGATCTCGCATCAACTGATACCAAATTGTGAATGGTAGAAGACTACTTGGGCTGCGAAACTTTATATAGATGTAGATGTAGATATTGACTTCGTATATATGTAGATATTGTTAGAAGTATGATGCCCATTTGATAGCATCAAAGTAGATAAAAGGTACAAGTCTTAATTGTTTTCAGGGTAATTCAAGTATTGCGAAACAAGAAAAGGCGGATAACCAGGTGTGTTTTCAACTTATTCGATCATACTGCGCAGCTCTTTTCGCCTGATTTTATTATGCAAACAAACAAACAACCTTATTTGCGATGCTACTGTTTATTTTTGTTTCTGCTCAGTCGTCTCAGGCTGCTACAAAAGCCACGTCAGATCGTTCAACTGAAGAAACAGACAAGAAAGCTGGTAATATTTCAATTTATCTGTCATGTATATTTAGCTACTTTAGCTACTGTACCTTTACCTTTTTAAAGTGTCTAAATGTCTGGGTATATGCTATTGCTTTCATGGGTATTTTGTTTAAGTGTTCATACTTTTAGCTGATCTTTGTCTCATGGACATGTCTCATGATCTTTGTCCTATTTTTTATTTCTCATCAAAATGGAGTGTGGATTTATAATGTGTTACAAAGGCTTTTCCATAAATAAAGAAAATATTTCTCTTTATTTATTTCCATGCTCTTTTTCAGCTGTAAGAAAGGACAAAGACGATACCGCCGACAAAAAGTCGAATTTGTAAGAAATTGCCTTCCATCGCAGCATTTTACGCTTTCTCATATGAATCTGCCTTTCTCATTTTTTCTTGCAACTGTTACTTATTACACGTGCTTATGTCATATTTTTAAACATTAAAGAAAGCATGCAGCGTCGCCTGCGCCCGACAAAAGTAGCAGCAGCGCGCAGGAGAAGAGTATTTCAGAAAAACCCAAGGCTGAAAAGAGCACGAGACGCGAAAACAATGTTGAAGAATCATCGAAATCTCGTTCTGATGACGAGACAAGGCAATCAAAGGTTAATGCGAAGAAAGAACCCTCGTCACCATCTAGACAAGACAAATCAAAAACAACCACAGTGGTTAAAACTGAAAGGTACGCAACCTTAAGTAAATATCTGGTAGTATATTATTGTTTAAATGCATCGGTGAATTCTTTTTTAACGTGTGTTGCTTAAAGGCATTTTTCATCGCAGGTTTTTTCAGTTATGTATGCAGTAAAAATCCCGAGAATTCGAACTTCCTAGGGATTGATCAAAATGATGGGAGTTAAAGGAATGCTCGAGTTACCGAGGGCTAGAAAGTACTAGTAAAGCTTGCAAGGGGAATTCAAATTGGTTCGAGTTATCAAAGGCTCGAGTCATCGCGGGTTCGAGTTATCAGGATTTTATTGTACTTCTCTTTTGTGTTTCAAGGAGTCAAAAGGACAAATCCAAGTCTACTGTCAAATCTTCGAAGAATCATGACGAAAGGTAGATGGAGCTACTTGTTATTTTTACCACGTCCATGCAGTTGATATTGATTGATTGCTTGATTGATTGCTTGATTGCTTGATTGATTGATTGATTGCTTGATTGATTGATTGCTTGATTGCTTGATTGCTTGATTGGTTGATTGCAAGCTCTTACCAAGGCAATGTAATATACTTTCGTAATGTTTCATATTTGAAGATATTTTGTTTTTTTTTCAGGGATGAAAGAGAAGACTCCAGAAGCAGAGACAAAGAAAAAGAGAAAGAAAAAGAGAAGGATAGATCGTTGGATAAAAGCAAAGATAAAGAAAAAGATAAATTTAATGATTCTTCTAAAGACAGAATAAGTAAAAAACAACGAACCCATTCACCAAGTTCCTCTGATGGTAAATAATTTATGGATTTGTTTATCTGTTTGTTGATGCTTTTTATATATGAACCTGTTATATTTTTACTCATATTACTTTGTTTTATTATTGTAATAAAGATGTTTGTATTTTTTTGCTTCTTCAACAGATACCAAAAAACGAAAGCTGGATGATCACAAATTTCTGTCTCCTACAAGTAAAGTAAGCTATTGATTAGGCTTGTTGATCATTTTTATTCATTTAAAAAATATATATATATATTAGTTATATATTTCGTCATTAAAGCTCTTTTTTCTTTATTTGTTAATTTAGGAAGGTACGCCAGGCGGACGATCAGACGATGGTAAAAAGGTAATCGGAATTTCATTTTTGATTAGGGTCGCTTCAGGTTTTAGCCACGTTTAGCAGCTTTGAACGCGTTATAATTTTGTGATTATAGTCTCGTGTATGTGTTTCTTTAGCAAGATTCTGATTTTCAATTTTGTTATTATTTGATTCAGCAGTGGCTTAATTAGTCAAATTATTTGTAAATTTATTTCCAGGAGAAGAAAGTAAGCGATAAAGAAAGAGAGAAAAAGGGTGAAAGAAAACGAGTTAGTTGCATTTTTATTGCTTTCTATCAATTTGTGTCAAGTAAAACTTTAAGAATTGTATCTATGGTGAATTTGAGACTTATGTCAAGTTGATTTTCTTTCTTTCAGGCGGTAGAAGTCCCATCTGAAAACAGTTTAGCGAAGAGACGAAAGGAAGATGGTAAGCATAAAAAATGCAGTGAAATTCTTTAGATATATGATCAAAGTACATTATCTAATTATGTTTCCTCAACTAAATCCCGTATCTTCTTCGTCTAACTGTTGTTTTGAACTATGTCGTTGTTTCTGAGTGAATTATGCAGTTATTCTTCTTGATACATCAGTTTTTTCTTGTAGATTCCCCAGATCGATCTTCCAAGAGAACTGAGGTATGGATTCTTGTTTTCATGGTTTGATGACTGGTTTGACTCCTTTACTGCATCTCTTTGACCTGCTATGCCTTTCCTTGCTCTGAATATTGCATTTCTCTGCTTTGGGATAACAGAAATTTGTCTAAATTGATGTCTGTATTTTTATTTCCTCAGCGTTGTTTTAGCTGTTTCATTTTCTATTCGATCTTAAATACAATGCTTATTCCACCTCTTCTATTTCCAGGCATCAAAGAAAGACAAAGAAAGAGAAAAGGAGAAAGAAAAAGATAAAAAAAGATCAAGGGAGAAATCATTTGATAAAGAACATGAAAAATCTTCATCGAGAAAGGTAAATGACAAGTTTCCTCTAATTTAGCATTTAATACCTCACGCATCAGTATCAAACTAACTTAATCTTCTGGAATATCAAATCCTCTTGTTTAGATGGAGGAAAACGTTCCGATTAATCACAAGATTTCTTCAAAGTAATCGTCAGATTATGCATTCGCGTTAACCAAGGTCGTGAAAACATGTGCTTTTGGTTAAATTATCAATTTCTCATTCAGTTATCGTTTCTTTGGTTTCACCTATTTCGGGTTTCTGAGATTACGAATTCTATCTAAACGTACTTAGACATTCTCTTTGTGCTTTTCTTTGCCGATATTGCAGCCTGCTTTTTGTTTTTCCGGCTGTGTTTGCACCGAATTGTTTGTGCGCTGGTCTTGTGCAAGTAACATTTAAAATTTATCACCAGCAGTAATACAAATTTTTCGTCTTCCTAAGCTCCTAGTTTTGTTCTACCTGCCTTCTTTTATGCGTATAAACAATTTAAAGAATAAAAACCAGTCACTTTGAAGTTAGGTATAACGTTTCGGGCTTGACCCGTTATCAATCTTCTTTTATGCACTTATGTTCTTGTCTGCACTAGTTTTTATATGCAGTTGTTATTCGTTTGTTTGACTGTCCCTTATCTCGATCCATTTCTCGTACCTTCTTGTATTTTCTATTTGTTTGACGTGCGTTATCCATAGAACACTCGCTATCTCGATCAAATATTTGTTCCCCCAGGCATGCCTGACAGCTTATGTAAACTGTTCACGATGCTTCTGTTTTCACAGGATAAATCTTCGCCAGATCATGTAAGGCATACCAAGGAAAAGGACAACAAGGATGAAGAGACTAAATTGAGAAAACAGTATCCTTTTTAAAACCATATTGAGCCTTGCAGTTTGCTGTCCACCTATACCCCACATTATCTACCTTTACTTTCGTATTTCCTCGCTCTCTCTCTCTTTGCTTCGCTTCAGATTTGTCTTTGGAGAGCTCCTCCGCTGCCCGCTGTTGACTGCTTCGCATGGTAAAGTGTATAGGATGTATTCAGGTTTCGAATGCAATTTAAAAATGTTACAATCCTTAACTGAAACTTCATTCGTTCTGCTAAACCTACGAGGGACAGGTAAAACAAGTCGAATGGATGAAATGAATGAACTATGCTCTTGGAATATTGGGACAATTTTTGGGACATTTTTAAGAACCATGCAGAATCGTACAAGCACCATACATAACAACAACAACTGTTTGAGAGATAATATGGGAAACACAAACGATTAGTTGTCTCCGATGTATAAATTTGTTATTTTTTACTGGGTGCAGCTTTGTATAACTTCTCAATTTTTTAGTCAACATAAAGACAGCATTTCTTCATGTTCAGCTATCGATAAAAGTGGACTGGCTTTAATTGTGTATTTCTGGAAAAGCTCTTGAGTTTTTTTCACAATTTTTTAGTTATGTTGGATTTTAATTATCGCGAGCAAGCTTGACTAATACGAGCAAGAAAGTCATTTTCAAATGTTTATTTCCAGTTTGCAAGTCTAGTGACGCAGGCATGACCAATGTTATTTGATTGTTCTGATTACTCAGCTAAGAGCTGTTTGATTAAATGTCTATCATTTTGTCTTGATAAACATGTGGTCATGTGCTGTCACAAAGAAGAGTTTTGTCTTTGGTTCCATTATTATACTTTGTTTAAATTTAATTGTCAAAACACAACTTAGATCCCATGTGCTCTCTGGTGCTTTTGTTTCAATTTGTTTTAATACGAGTAAATGTTGATCTGTCTTGCTCATTTCAAACCTTTTGTTTTCAAACATCATGGACCGTTTTTTGTTCTTAGAAAAAAGACGCTTTTTTCAAAGCGTTTTCGTGCTGTCATCTCTGAGAAGGTTTTGATCATTGCATTACCACTGAAAGATTGATACAAGTTTAAAGGCTTGGAGATAATTTTATTCCATAAGGTTGGGTGTGCATTGGATGTTTTTCACAGCCTCAAGCTATTAATTAATTTTGTAACTGCATGGGGTTTCTTGAAATTGATTTGAAAATCCACAAATTGCTGCTTCAGACACCTGTCAAATGATAGTCGGATTCAAGAGAAAGTATTGGGCCAAAAGATTATTTAAATTTCGTCTCAAGTCAGACGAAGAAGTGTGTTAATCACCGACGATTCAATTATTTACATTTGAAACGCAGAAAAATTGTTAAAAAGACCTAACTCGAGCTGAGTTTATTTCTTTAAAGAGATATGACAGTCTCATTGCTTGGTTCTTTACTTTTGCAAATAAAATATTTATAGAAATCGGTAGATTTATCAAGTTTTTTTAATTTCATCAAGCGAAAACAAGCCCTTTGATAATGCTTATGGCTGGATGGGAACCGAACTGGTTATCCCACCTGCTATTTTCAACAGGTGCCTTATTAAAGGATATGATAATTAGCAAAGCAAGAATATTACGGGCATTTCAAAATTAGTTTCGTCATTACATTATGCCGTGGAGATATGCTGTTGGTTTTTAGTTGCTTTGAAATCTATTGCACCGAAAACTTGTTAACTTTTCAACTGCACGATTTGAAGATCTTTTGAGGGTATCAACGATTTCTGATAAACAAAATTTGTTCGCTGTTGGATTAAGAACTTGGATTGCAAACAAAGGATCTGTTATTTTGTTAAGCAATTAAAAGCTTTATTGTTGCTTTAATATTGGATTGTCAAAGATTTGAAGTCAACTGTTTTGTGCTCTTGCATAGTAAAGCTTCAAAAGCTGCAGTGTCAAAAATGATGAAAAGTTGTGCGAAGCAAGGGCCTACTTTCAAGCCCTTGTCAACAAAAGAAACGTTATTCTTCTTGCTGAGGAAATTGCAAGACAAGGAGTCGCAAGTCAGTGCCATGAGAATAATGATTGAAGAAAGAGATGAAAAAATCACAAATCACGAGAATTATATTGGAGCTTTACTCGAGAAGATGAGGAACTTGGAATTTGGCGACAAATCGAAGAAGAAAGTCAGTCGCAGCACACAAACAAAGCTGGATGCTTCGGCAAAGAAAAGACAAAGTTGGTATGACGCCAAAAAGACCACCAGCACTATTCAAAGTGGATTTTCCAATGCCAGTGAAGTTGTCAATCCGTATGCAACCTTGCCAAGAAAGAAAGCGATAAAGCGAAACAAGACTGAAATACAGCGAGGAAGAATGAACGAAGGTGTTGTGTTTAAATCTGAAAAGTCACTGATCTCCGAAGAAGGGAGCGTGTCAGAATTAAACACATCGCGATTGAATTCGTTAACTGTGAGGTTGCTTCGCAGTGAATTGGCAAGAGTTTGGAAGGACTTGAGAGATCTAGAGCATAGAATTATCGACAATGTCTCAATGAAAGAAAGAAGAATAAAAAATGCGGCCAACGAAATTGACACAGGACGACAGAAAATCATTTCTGCACAGCTGAGGGAGAAAAACAGAGAACTTCAGAATGGAGGAGATGCGATTCAGGAAAATGACATTGAACGTCTCGAAGACAATATGAAGTTATTACACCTCGAAGTTAAATATAAAGCATCTGAAGTGTTTGCAATTGAAGAAAATATCAGAGAGATGCATGAGATCTGTAAGCTTTTGGAGAACTCTACCAGAAATGTGCAAGAAACTCTCGAAATTGATCCGGAAATTTTCGAAGGCAATGCTGTTTTCAGATGAATCGGACACTGATTTTAGTCAGCAGAAGAAAATATGCATAAAAAGAAAATATTTTGTAGATTAATTATGTAGATTTCTGCATTTTTGTTCATAAAGTTTATTTCTTAATAACTGCTTATTGTTGTTAAACAATAGAACATAAACACATATTTTTACATCATTATTGAAAAGTCATAAAAGTTGATTTATTGTGCTTTTAAACAATCATTTATTTAACATCGCTTATCTTTTTAATTTCTGTGACACTGTACATGTTGTTTTCACGAAGTTATTTGATTTGAAAAACAGTGCCTGCAATTGCTGCAGACATAAACTTTTTCATTGTTCTCTGAAATATTGTTTTTCTAACTTCTAAGTTTCTAAGAAGGGAAGCTCTTATTATTTACAACACGAAAAGTGAAGGTTGGACTTTGAGCCTTATTATATGAATATCATCCTTGTAAAAAAATGTGTAGTGCGCTTTTTATTCAAACATTTTAGCTCCACCCCTGCACTATGTTTTTATTTCGTCTACGCTTGCAAGACATATGGAAAACATCGGCTTTTAGCTGCGTCATTCAGTCACACCTTCGCTCAGCACATGCTCATTTGAATAGCCATGTTGCTTGTCTCTATACAGCAACCATGAAGTGAAGGTTGTGCATGACTGTTCTCTTGTTTACCAAACGCAAACACAACTGGTACAAACGAAGTTAAAGTCTGCACTACCTGCACGGGTTTTACTCTGAATCGTGTCGCAAAGAACATACTGGATCAAAATGGAATAATAGACACGATTTTACCTTCATTAGATGCTGTAGAGTGCATAACATGAAGATAACATTGGTATCATGTGTAATTTGAACATACGGGCAGTCAAAGCTATTTCAAAATTTGTACTCTTTTTAACCGATAACAAACCTACTTTATGCTTTCTAATTATTAGTTAATTTTTCACTTCTAATATATAATCCCCCACAAATAAATTAATGAAATTAAGGTTTGTTTTTTGAGGGACAGAGGGGTGGGGGTAGCGATCACGAGAAGAGAGGGACAGCGGGTAGCGGGTAGCACCGATCCTGAGCACGGGGCCGCTGCTTTCTCCAGAAAAAGGCTTTCCAAAAATTGGCCTTTCTTTTTTTGGAGTCTCGAAGACCGATGCACGTGAGTGAAGTTGCCTCATTAAATCATTTATCAATCACAAATTACTTCAGATATTTCCTATTGATATACCTTACTCAAGATGTAGTCCGAATTTCCTATTTTAATTTCTAATGAGACGAGGCCTAGAGCAACTAAACAACTTTTTCATGCCATTATTTGTATTGGACCACTTTTGAATTGGACCTTCACCTCGTTTCGTCCTGTTATTGTATTGTCATGTGATTTTTGCATTTTTTTGGTTTGGATACGTATTGTTTGCTCCACTATCTATATCTTTGTTGTCCATTATTTGCTGATTTTGAAGCCGCTTTGATCCAGTTCAGCCACTATCCTATCAGGTCAGCCGTGGATACATAGACTTATCATCTGTTCTTGTTTATTTTGTACAGTGAACCTCCACGCCGAATTGACACAAAGCGCAACTGAAGATGACAATGGGTGCCCGTAAATGTTGCACAAGAGACAAGTGTTCAATCGCCTTGCTTGTCATTGGAGTTATATTGGTTGTGGCAGGCGCTGTTCTTATCCCTGAATTTCCAAAAATTATCAGGAAATTGATTAATGATGTAAGTATCTGCAGATTTTGTAAAATTTACTTCTACTTGTAATCTTAATGCCCTTTATTTGACTCTCAATTGTTAACAATTCCAAATTCAAATTGGTATGACAAACAGAAATTTGTATTACACATGGAGAGTTTTTGATATCTAAAGTATGATGTTAATTTTAATGGGATGTGACAACTTGTTCCAGGTTATTGTGCTGAGACTGAGCATTTATATTATCCAAGTTATTGCCATCAATATATTTAAATAGAATTCTCTCAGATGCAGGGGGTCAAAGCAGAAATGAGTCCCAATGATTTCACCCCTATTATTACAATGGTGGTGGATATGATATGATAAATATAATACTTACAAGCAATATGATAAATATGATTACTTATCACAATGCTGGTAAGTCCCATCATAACGCTATAGTTGATGCTCATACAAGATTGTATATTATTCAATTCATGACATTAATATTCTCTTCTATTTATTTCCAGAACATTGTTATCAAGAATGGATCTGAGGCATATGACCAATGGCACAACCCGACATCACCATTTTACATGAATTACTATGTGTTTGATTTGGTTAATGAGAAAGATGTTTTAGCTGGCAAAAAACCAAACGTGACACAAAAAGGACCTTATGCTTACAGGGAAATACGACGCAATGACCCAGTAAACTGGAAGGATGATGGAGACTTGTTGACCTATCTGCAGTACAAAGCTTATGTTTTTGATAAAGAAATGTCATGTGCTGATTGCTTAGAAAATGATACAGTCACCACTCCAAACATTCCAATGTTGGTAAGCTTGTAACAAAATGCAACTAGAAATCTCTCCTGGTAACATAATGGCATTTCCTCAATTAAATGTCACAGACAATTATTAGTTCCAGCAGTTTTTAGGGGACATCTATTCACGAGGAACATT
This sequence comes from Sanderia malayensis, assembly GCA_013076295.1. Classification (NCBI taxonomy): domain Eukaryota; kingdom Metazoa; phylum Cnidaria; class Scyphozoa; order Semaeostomeae; family Pelagiidae; genus Sanderia; species Sanderia malayensis. The sequence continues at coordinate 5,715,922 of RQOL01000616.1, read as the reverse complement.
TTTTGATGGGTGGGTTTTTAATCATGGAAATATGGTGGTTAAAGTGGAATCGTCTGCCACATGAAGCACACTAGATAACAATTCCTTGCTGCACAAAAAAGTCCAATTTCTTGAATTATGGTGTTATTTTCCCTTCCTTTCTTTAGAATAAGTTTCTGTTAATGTGAGCTTGTGGGATTCTATTGTACTTTGATGACCTGTGCGTGTTATAATAATAAATTCTTTTGTTGCTTTCAGACATTGATGCACGAGACACTGACTTCTAATCAGCTAATTCAATTTGGTGTGCTGACTATCTTTGAAAGTGCAAAAGTATCATTCTTTCACAAGCTCAGTGTCAAGGAAGTCCTGTTTGGGTACAATGATACACTACTGATGTTTCTACGAAATCTTGAACACAACAAGCTATTCGAAGATTTATACAAGTTGCTGAAGAGGTTTGCCCCAAAGCTGGCAGCAAAGATTCCAACAATAAATCCATTCCTACAGCTGCAGGTAAACCAAACAATTGCTCATTGTTATTGTAAATATCATTTTATGTTATTATTGCTATCAGTATGTGATATTTATATTACAGCCGACTCTCGCTATCTTGACCTGAAAAGAAAATTTGTCGACATGGCGGGAGTTTAAGATATCTAAACTAAATTAACCCAAATGGAGAACGAGGGGAAATAGGAATTTGTTCGAAATAGCGAGTTATTTGAGATGACCGAATTCAAGATAGCGAAATTCAACTGTATTGTTAAATGTACATTAAGTATCACATTATGATTAATGTGATACTTAATGTACATTTAAGCCAAATGTCTTTCATCAGTCTAGCAATTGAAGTGTGTCTCAGATCATTTCAATCTTTATTGAAAGGGTTTTGTAGTTTTCTGAGGCTTTTCTCAGTTTGGAGGCCAGGTAATTTGCCCCTAAAGTTCCTCCATCTCCATTGTCCTGTCGGCCAGGCACAGAAGACCTCAAATTGTATGCATCTCTCCTCTTCAGATATTCTTGTCTTGAATTTATCATTCTTTTTCTTTTCTGTTCAGTACAATGGCACTGCCAGTATGAACATGACTGGAACAGTAACTATTCATACGGGAAAGAAAGATATCAATAAAATTCAAGAGACTACAAGTTGGAAGGGAGAACCGTAAGTACTGCGCATCCTCTTGAAAACAACTTAATGAAGGACAGCCCTCTTTAAAAGAATTAAATATGAATATGAAATACGAAATGTAAATAATTGAACAGTGTTCACATGTTACTGGTTATTTTTATGACCAGTAACATGTAACATTTAAGGTAATTCAGCGTTTGCAGCCATTTTCTGTACTTGCATATAAACTATGCAGCTAAGCTTTTTCCATGCAATAAGATCAGTTGCATTGCAATACCCCAGCTCTTAATATCTGCCATTTTATAACTTTGTAACAAATGGCATGTTTTTTGCCATTTATTTTGAATTATTATTTTATTCTAGAATGCTGAGTTTTTGGAATTCGTCTTATGGAAACATGATAAACGGAAGTGGTATGTGGATATTTGCATAGAATTGAACTCTGATTGTTCTTCATTCATTTCTACAGTTGTATGCGCTAGTATGTAGCTATGAGAATTGTACTGACAGTCTGAATTACTTTGCTGTAGATGGAACACATTTCAAACCAAATCCAAGCAAAACTGATCGCCTCTATATCTTTGTCACTGACATTTGCAGGTAAGTTTGTACAGCAACAATAACAAACAACTGCTATTGCTACAATAGCAACAGCAACAATAGCTGCTACTCCTATTTAGACTCACTATATTGCGTCCCTGTGCCTCACTCGTTTTGCTTGCTCGGTTGTGTTGAGCGAGTTGCGAGCGAGGCACTGGGGGGACGTAATGTAATGAGTCTAACTCCTATTACCTTGACTACTATTACCACTACTATTATTACCACTACTACTGTGACGACAGCAATGAGAACTATTGCAGCTACGACTGTTGCTAATACATTTTATGCAACTGTTAATATTATAGATCACTTTACTGTACGTGTATCATCCACTTTCAGATCGCTTTACCTAAACTATGCAAAGGAAGACTCGGTGCATGGCATCAAACTGCGAAAATACACGACGTTGCCTTCCCTTTTTCAAAACGCATCGGTCAATGAGGAAAACAGGCCATTTTGCGTTCCAAAATGCTATGATGCTGGTCTCCTACCAATAGGCCAGTGCCTACCAATGAGTGAGTATTACACATTTCTTTCTTCTCCTTTATTGTTTAATTTTTTTTCTTTTTTATCTGTTTCTTATGTTTTGGAAATGTGGAAATAAGGTCTTACTACATCTGATGCAGCTTTTAGTGTCGTATTTTTGACATCAGCAGTTAATGTATCAGTAGTTAATGTTAACGTAAATAAACAGAGCATTAGGCTTGGATCGAAGTCAAAACTAACTTGCTGACGTTTTTTTCCAATCAACCTAGATCCTCCAGTCTTCATGTCTGGCCCACATTTTTACCAAGGAGCACCGAGGCTAGTTGATGCAATTATCGGAATGGAACCGAAAGAATCACTGCACGCAACGTTCTTGAACGTAGAACCTGTAAGTCAAGCTACGACATTTTGCTTTCAACACCAACCAATGTTAATGTGTTAAAGAAGGAGCATTGCTGAATTGCATTTTTGTAATTATGTTCTATTGATTTTGCCTTCCAGTATACTGGCATCACCATGAAGGCGTATAAAAGACTGCAAGTTAATGTTGATATACAATCGTCGTCGACATACAGGGCGTAAGCTGGTTTTTGAAAAGTTTTTTTTGCTTTTTCCGTTGCTGTTTGCTGCTGTGGCAATTGCTTTTGGGGTTGTGTATTTTGCTGTTGTTGTTGCCCTGATTTTGCCCAAGTTGGTCTTTTTGTCGTGTACAGTTGTGACCCGTGGATAAGAGCCTGTAATGGTTGCACCAAGCCTTTTGGTTCAGATAGAATGGACTAATATTTACTTTATTGTTTTGCGAAGAAATGTCGGTCATTATCATCACCATTATCATCATCATGTTTGATGTTTCACTCATGTTTCACCCAATCACCCAAGAGAATTAGTGTTGGAAGGAATGAAAATCAGTCAAGGGTGAAAGTTTTGATTCATGTTCCCCACTCTTTTCGATTTTTGCTGTTTCAGAAGCAGACGCCAAAGAACTTACCACCTATATATAAGCGTGACTGGATAGTCAAATGGTAGGGCGTCGGCGTGAGATGCCGAAGGTCGGGGGTTCGAGTCCTACCCAGTCACCGGCGAGATCTTTCTCCTTCAAGGCTTTCTCTACCATGACCATCCGCATGAGCTTTTGTCTGTTACGTGTTTTTGGATCAGGAACTTTAGAATAATTGAATCCCAATTTTAGTGGTTTATCATAAGGTGCCCCTTAATCCTCAAATTTGTTTTACTTTAAGAAGTATTTCACATATCAGATCGATATATCTTTTCTTTTTAGAGTAACCAAGCAAACCAGAGATATGATTTATCCAGTGATGTACATTGAAGAAGTATGATTATTTTCAACGAAATTACTCCTTTTAATTGTGAACAATTTCATTCCCTGTAAAGTAGTTGTATCAATTATTTCCATACTTCTAGCTCATCCATTCTAGTTTTCCTTATTACTTTCCCAAAATCATTGTCCCACGAGTGAATGTACACGGCATCAAACTGCGAAAATACACCACGTTGCCGTACTTGAATTATTTCATTATCATTGAAATTTTTTGTAGCATGGTACAATTAGCGATGCAGATGCGAAGAAGTTCAAGAAGCAAGTGTATCTTCCAATTACAATCGCTTCCGTTGCTCAATACAGCTTAATTGGCTTGGGTGGGCTCTTGATTCTCTCTTCCATATTTGTTGGCTTTTGCGGACGACGAGACAGGAAATTGGTGAGTACATTGTTAAATGGCACTAATTATGAATTTCCCAGCGGTCCAAGCTGCGGTTGTCACCAATTACTGTCTAGAATAGGGTGCTTGTTGCCTGGTTCACTAAGTGCTGTGTCTCGCGATGACTTTTGAAGCAAATTGGAATATTTTGAAATTCAATGTCGATCATGAATAATTTTGAGAACGTTTTTTGGCAGAAAGTACAAAAAATTTACAGGGCATCAATCTATATCCTGTTTACTAAGAATTTTCGAAATTTATAGTTTCCCCCAAAATTTACTGCCTCCCTTCATTTCCTGTCAAATCTTCCAACAATGAAAAGGGGCTGCCTGCACTTTTGTGGCCTTTCCACCCCAGCAGCCCTTCCGCCACTTAATACCAAAAGTACAACCCCAAAATCTGAGCAATATATAGCAATTTGCTACTTCTAGTTTATTAGGTTATTTCAAGGTTGCTGTTACTATTTCCTGAAATACCTTCGCTATGTTTTATGCGGAGTTAAAAATTGTTTTACAACCATGTGTCTAACTTTGTGGGACAAGCCTACGGTTTTACAAGTGTTTGGCAATGTTACGGCATTTCTACTGTCCTTTTTGTTCAAAGGATCTGTTTATAATTACGCAGTGCTTAAGCTAATATTTTTAAGCGTTTGGCAAAAATTGAGCCTGAAAAATTCGCTTTTCAGGACGGCAAAGACAGCGAAAAGTCACATCTGCTTGGCAAAGAGCAAAAGATCGAAAACATTTACACTTAGGCCTAATTAAATAACCTAACAGGATTACAGAAAATGGCTGGTCATTTTTCAAATCCATTTGATTGTTTTAGAGAAAATTTTCCAAGAATATTTTTCAATACATAAACAATTGCATAATTTATGACGGAATTTAGTTACGGATTAATATCAAGAAAATAAATGTAATATAATCATGTTAATTGGCAGTTCCTTATATACTAACATTTTATGAGATTTTATAATTTTTATAACTTTATAATTTTATATTTGAAAGAGCAAAATAAGGTATTGACAATTTTTATAATTTTGAAAATTTCAACTTGTTGTTTTCATTTTGTTTATCAGCAAATGTTGCGCCAGGCTCAATCGCAAAAATTGTTTGTTCAAGATGAAATGTTTTTCTATTTTTCATCTTTTTCTCGAAGTCCTCCAGAAAGAAACACGTGAAATTTACAAAGGATTTTTTGTCTTTCTCTGTTTCACTTTCCTTGTCCCAAATCTTTCAAGTACAATTTTTGACAACTAAAAAACTTGTCTTTTTGAATCGAATCGCAAATATAATTAGAAATAAAGTATAAACATGAAAATACCATCAAAATGCTTTAATTATCTGAGACCCTTGAAATTGGTTGTAAATTGCTTTGCTTTTTGCACTCAGAAAACCAGGTATGCTAGTGAAAACAATTCAATAAACCTAAGTAGCTAATAGATTCACAAATAATGTTCTGCAAATTACCAATGTCGTACGTATTTTCTTGAATTGCTTACATCTTTGATGAGTCCTCAGGTTGGTTCAATTTTACTGGACGTATTTTATCTCGATAACCAAATATGGTTTTCTAATTTTCAGTTAACTGCAGTCATTGTTGACGATTCAAGGCAAGGCTTGATTCAGAATCAAGATTTTAATTGAACAGCAGCGCGTATCAAAATTAAACGACATTAACCTTGCCCTGGCCCTTGAAAGCATACATTTAACTTTTGGTAATAACTGATTTTATTTATTTATTTTATTAATTGCCCCAATGCCATCCTCACCAATGTATTTTTGCACAAAATTAGTAATATTTTCAACAATTTTAGCGGTAAAATCAATGACATTTTCAACAATTTTGTCGAACCTTTTTTTTTTACACCATTCCACTATTTATTACACCATTCCACTACTTCTTACATCTACTCCGTATTATGTTATGAATTTTTGTATTATCTCATTAATGCGTCTGAAGGTCATTATATCATCAAAAGAAATTTTGAAGAGGTTGATATATACTGTATTATTTTTACTTGCATCAAATCGTTAATATCTAGGCGTTAAAATTTTATATTAGTTTTAATACTAAGATACTAAACTCAGATAAGACTTTCATCATCTTCTTTTCCCTAAAACTGCTATTTAAAGGACCGATTAAGGTAGTTAGAAGAAAACTAAGATTATTTAATATCAGTATAAATATTAAAAAAAACGTAAAATATATTTATGACTAACATTTTTAATGATTTTCTACATGCGAAAATTAGTAGTTACTAATTACATAGCTTGCCTTTCAAAGGCTGAAATAGCTGTTCATAAATTCCAAAGAAGATCTAATTCGAACCCAGTCCGTCCAGTGCTATAAGCATAGCCAATTAGGTGTTAGTATTTGAAACCACGTAAGATATCCCCATTTCAGGCCTTAATCTGATTGGTTGACTATATATTCAATTCACCACTTTCCGTTTCTGTGAAGTAAAAACACACAAGATTCTCAGTTAAAGCTTATTAATGTGATTTGTTATCAAATGAGCTTGATCGATATGGGGATCAAGCTTTCTTTCCTAAAAAGTTATTGTTCATGTCTTCTGCGTTGTCGTACATTGTGGTAGAACCTTGTGGTGGATTGGAAAGTTGCTCAAATGGCGAGGCCATTGCAATATTATCAAGCATACCTTTCTCTGGGTTTACCTGATGTTGAATTTGTTGGATTTCTGCATCGCTTAGGCCATACTCTGACGGAACACTCATGCTATTGAATGAGAGAAAGTTCCCTTGGTTTCCGTTGCCAAAGCTGAAGTTTGGCTCTGCCAACTGTGTTGCATCATCTTGTTGCCCTTGGCCTAAGGAACTCAGTAGTGGCAGTGATGATGTATCGCTACCCTGAAGCAAATTTTTTAATTTCTGTTGAATCAATGCCTGGTTGCTTACTCTTTGTTGTTGCTGTTGCGTCAGTGTGTTGCTCTGCGCTTGCGCGAGCTCTCGCCCACCACCAGCCTCGCTGCCGGATTTCTTCAACGTGAAATTGAGGACGCTAGAAGGGCCATCGGCGACAGTTACTGACTGCTTGATTGTTGTATATCCTGGCTTGGCTGCGCTTATTTCGTACTGACCTGGTAGAAGGATTCTCCAATAGTCTCCATCTTTTCCGGTTTGAACTGGATGCCCTCTGCCTTCTACTGATATTTTTGCACCGTCAATTGCTTGACCGCTCTGGTCGGTCACGAATCCCTTCACTCCTTTGTGCGTCTGAAAAACACAACAAACGATCCCAATTGAATTTCTTTGTTTATTTAAGAAGCGATAGAGTTGTTTATCCTAAGAAAAACAAGTTATCAAAGCCCCTCTTTTGGCCTCCCGATGTTTTTTCAAGGGTAGCCGTAAATCTCTCTCAGTATTTCGTAGAGTGTATAGGAGTGTTTGTAGTTTTTTGTAAACAGGCTACACATGTATTCCGGAGTCAACCCATTCAAAGACTTAAAGACCATCGTTTTAGACTTATTTTGTATTAGGTCCTACTTTGTCTATTGTCAGTGATCTTGCACCATCTGAAATATTTTCATTTTTTCGCTCCTGGGGCATTTTTCCCTCGAAGACTGGTCAAATGTCTTCATTACATTAGGGAGTAATGCGCTATTGATTACAATTGAGCATTTCTCTATGGTATCAATAGGGTATAGAGGCATGGGAATATTCATCCCGTATATTGTTAAACATTTCCTCAATTCGCTTATGCAAGATTATGCTGTATTGACCATCTGTTAGCGACAACCCGAACCCAGTGTGTGGAGCTACTTCGCTTTTGTTAATTAGCTCTTGGGAGTTTATCGCTTATTGTTATTCAACTCGTTACATGCAGAAATGCAAGCCACATTTGCATTCCTGCATGTAACGTGGAAATGAAATGCCGCATCTAAATTTGAATAGCATGCATTTGAATGACATTCTTTTGCCGTACTCGCTATAAAGCAAGTTGACTTTAGCTGCTTGACTCAGTTGAGCTTCAGTCTGCGAGCCGTCAACAGCACCAGGCAGCAGCACACACTCACAGACCGCAAGTAATGCAAACAAGAAGCAAAACAGCCATGCAAACAAGAAGCTACTCCGTCACAGAAGAAAGCTATGTCCAATTAAACGTAGGACGAGCTGCTAAGATCGCTACTAAAGAGAACCAAATGCCACAGAAAAGAACAGCTCTTCGCTCTATATCCAACGTGACGAATATTCAAACTGGTGACGGGCCTGTGAAGGGTAAATCACTTGCAGCTACACAACAACAAAGCTATGTTGGTAATAAACATGGCGGCATGCAACTGCGAAAGACGTCACAGTCGTTTCCCATACACGTCGATGCAGAAGGCCATCCACGCCAAAAAGAAATTGTGCTCGAAGACGAACTCTTGAATTTATGTAAACAAGACGATTTCAAATCCGTGCAATGTAGTGTTGTATCACCCATGGTAGTATCGCCGTGCATTGCTGACACACGCCAAACTATATTGGGGGAAGATGTGGCCGAAAATATCTGTAGAGACAGCGAGCTGGAATACGAAGGTGATATTTTGAGATATTTGGAAACTGTGGAAAGGAAAGTCAGACCGCGTGTTGGCTATATGGACAAACAGCAAGACATCAACCATAGCATGAGGACAATTCTTGTCGACTGGTTGATTGAAGTTGGCGAAGAATTCAGTATCCGTGACCAAACTTTGTTTTTGACGGTCAGCTACATTGATCGCTTTCTCTCGGTCATGTCAGTCGTGCGAACAAAACTGCAACTTGTCGGTACAGCATGCATGCTTCTTGCTTCGAAGTTCGAAGAGGTATACGCCCCAGAAGTGACTGATTTCGTCTACATCACAGATGATACGTATTCCAGTAAGCAACTGCTGAGAATGGAGAAGCTCGTGCTATTTGCCTTGGACTACAATCTATCCACGCCTACAGCTTTGAATTTTTTGGAGGCATACCTTGTTATTGCTGGCTGTAAAAGAACTGACATGGAAAACATCGGCAGCGAGAATACCTCTGAAGACGATGACAGTAGTCTGCATGGCAAACTGTATTGTTTGGCTAAATACATCTGTGAATCAACGTTGATGGACTCGAAAACTTTCCTCGGATATTTGCCGTCAACCGTTGCAGCGGCATCTGTGAGTCTAGCCGCGCGGATACTTGGCTTGCCGCCATGGTGCGAAGCTCTCGGACAGAAGACATCGCTGACAATGGAAGATATTGAAGGCTGCACTAAACACCTTGTTTCCATGTTCAAAAATATCTCTACTTCTTCGCAGCAAACGGTGAGAGTTAAGTACAGCGCTGCGAAGTACCACCACGTTTCGAAAATTGACGTCAGCAAAGTTGCCCTCGACTGAACCATATTAAACAGAAGTTTTTCACTCTGGGAAATTTTTATATCTTGTGCTTCCTAGTAGCTCTATGGATTGTAAATGTTTTTATGTAGGGACATTTGATAATTTTTATGCATGAATTATGTAAGGTAGCTAGTGTAAATCATTAATATTATTTAGGATTCCCCTCAAAATTTTCCAAATAGATTGATTTCTAATGTTTTTCATAAATATAGAACCAGAATGTTATTTTAGAGCCCTCATGCCTTGATTCTTGTAAGTTTCTTTCACATTACGATGCATTTTAAGGGTAGAGTATTTGATCTTACCATTATAGTGACGATTTACTTATATTGCGTATTATTTTGTTTTTTCCGCTAAAATTTTACGATAGAGTAACCTATGAGCCACTCTAAAACAATGAAATGTTGGAGCAGCATAATCAACCTCCATTGTTGTCCGCACCAAATACAATGGAATCCATTGCATTCATGCTCATTAAAAGCGAGGAAAAACAAGTCTCAGGTGAAATTTTAAAATTACTTGAGTAGGTACTCTCTATTTTAGAAATATCTAATTTCTTAAAATAGCGACCATTCCCTTTGCATTGTCACACAAATTTTCATCAGACCCCCCTTCCCCGTTCGCCTGCCTACTTGCACTACAATCGCCTTTTTGTTTCAATAACATAAAATTGCTTTGATCTCACAATACCTGCTCTATGAATTTGATTAGCGCCTCTTTGTTTTCGTCCCAATATCTTCCAAGTTTGCTCTCCGCTGGGAATTTGTCACAACCTAATTCCAGCGTTATTTCCATGCAGTTTGAATGCACATAGTTGTAATCTTGCATGCCTCCCGCTACATTGTACCATTTGGCGCCGTTTGTGATACCATGATTGAAATGGTCCACTGGCACTCCGGGACAATCCCAAGGTGGATTATCAAGATGCATGGTTTTATGCGCATCCGAATATGTCAATGCCAAATACTTGAACACGTCATCGTCCGGACTTTTTGTGTAGACGTTTTTTCCGCTTGGGTTATCATCGTAAGGATAATTAGCTACAAGTGACCCGCCGTGCAAATTAGCAGACAGGACGAAGATATTGTCCCGGATCCATTTAGCAACCGCTTCTGTCTCCGGTTGCACTGGTGCGATTTTTTTTGTGACGAACTGGTCCGGAAAGTTGCGATTCAAGTCAACGTGGTGTGCATTGCTTCTTCCTTGGAGCCAGTCGGTTGGATTCTTCGTCGCCAATTCATACCCGTCCGGATTCATACTCGGCATGAAATGCATCCGGGTGTTATCAATCAGCTTTGTATACCGTTCGTTTTTACCGTATCCGGTACAAAACTCTTTGATAAGTTCCAGCAATAATTCCCGCCCTGCCACTTCATTACCGTGCATGTTTGCAATGTATTTGAATTCCGGCTCTCCGGGCTCGTGGTGTCCTGGGTTGTCACTGATTTCCATCACCCACAGCTGGCGTTTATCAATTGATTCTCCAACGCTGTAAAGTCTGGCAATGTTGGGGTAGTTTTTCTCGAATCCCTGTAGCAACTTTGTCATCTCCGCATAGTTATGATGCTTTAGTTGTCGATAGTTGTGCTCACTGGCTGCTCTTTCAACGGCTGCAGGCTTCGCATGAAAACACTTCAACAGTGAAAAGACTATCAATATATAATGCACTGGACAATGCATTGTAGCGATAGATTTTCTGGGTCTACACAACCAAAATGCACGACTATCTCTCCTCTGAGTAGGGTAGTAATAACTAAAGTCCTGCTGTGTATTACTGCCTTAAGTGCTTGCTCTACTGCAGTGATAATGCTTCTATTTGTACCGAATGAAGCATTGAGCATCGAGCCTCAAGCACAGACGCCGGTTTGCTTGTCACGTCACCAGCTTTTCTCGTTCACCAGCCGTATCTCCATTTGCGTCTGATTGCTGAGCAGGTGTTTTGGACGCTCTTCACTGATTGGCTGCATCGTTTCAAGCAATACAATGCAGGCTAACACCGATTGGCTGTTGTTTGCGATGCGTGTTTGTTCAAGCGTGACACGGGTTTGATTTGCATTCAAATGTTGTTGTATCCACGGTGCCCAGAACTGCTTCGCAAGTATTCAACGAGTGAAACATGTGTTGGCTTGTTCGTGCCTCAGATGAATGTGATATTGTGTTGTGAAGCCTAAATCTTGTTGCAGAGATCATGCACAGAGAATAACTTGCTGCAGGTGCACTATGCAGAGCAAGTACATTCGCAACAGAATTTTAAGTGTTTGTTGAGGTTGGTAGAAATGAAGAGACCTCTGAATTATGTATCGATGCACACTTATATTGATACAATACGTTTTGATTGGACAAATGAAGAAAGAAGTATAGGAGTATGCATGGAGTAATTTCATTTTTCTCCCTTGTGAAAAAGTGCTTAGTGGGTAGTTAGAGATCCTTTCATGGGGATCTCGGAGATCACAGAGAGTGTCGAGAGGTCTCATATAGAGTCTATGAGAGCTCTTTCTGAGAGGTTTGAGAGAAAGAGAGCTATTGAGTTCTAGAGATTGGAAGCCTCAGTTATTAATAATGCTGTATTCTCTACTTCTTCAGAAGTCCTCTCGTTAAAGTCCTATTTTGTTGTGATAGACTTGTATCAGAGCATTAGGTTCTATCAATGGTCTTGTCTATCTAATTATGCTTGTCTATTCATAGTGACTTTCTCACTCGACTCGTGTTTGACTCGACATTTCTGAGGCCAACTGCGAGCTAGATTGCACCTGTTGTTGGGAACTGATAGCATACCAAATAAAAGGTATGAATAAGAGACCTACCTGCTCCAAAAGTTGCAGCATCGACTCCTTATTTTCATTCCAATACCTCGGCAAATCTTTTGCATCGGGAAACTTTCTGCACCCCATTTCAACTGTTATTTCCATGCAATTTGAATGCAGGTAGTCATAGTCTTGCATGCCCCCAGCCACATTGTACCAATTTGCTCCATTTGTCACGCCCCCTTTGAAATGGTCTGCGGGGATCTCCGGACACTCCCAGGGGGCATTGTCCAAGTGCATGGTGGGGTGTGCATTGGCATACGTCGTTGCCAGGTAACGAAACACGTCATCGTCTGGTGAGCTGGAGTAAGAGTTATCTGCCATTGGACTATCGTCAAATGGGTAATTAGCAACCAGAGAACCACCATGGAGGTTCGCAGCTAATACGAACTGTGTTGTACTTATCCAATTCTCGATTGCCTGTGTTTCCGGCTGTGTTGGCCCGTTTGGTGGGTAATTAAACTGGTCCGGGAAATTCCTGTTCAAGTCGATGTTATTAATATTGTTTCTTCCAATCAGCCAGTCTCCTTTTCCCTCCCGGTACGACAGTTCGTATCCGTCCGGGTTCATGCTAGGCATGAAATGCATCCGGGTATTGTCAACTAGGAATTTCAGTCTGGGATTGCTATCGTATTCCGTGCAGAACATTGCGATCATTTGTAGGAGAACTTCTTTCCCGACTGCTTCATTCCCGTGCATGTTGGCAATGTACTTGAACTCCGGCTCTCCGGGCTCGTGTACTCCGGGATTATCACTTATCTCGTAGACCCAGAGCTCTCGTCCTTCAACGGATTTCCCAACAGTGTACAATCTGGAAATCCGCGAGCATCGTTGTTGCCATTCCCGCATAAAGTTCGTCATTGCCTCGTAATTATGATGCTTCATCTCACCGCCACTTTCTCTTATCGCCGGCGAAACTGGCTGCTTTTTCAATATGGATTTTCCATTAATTCCAATGCAATAAAATAACAAGGCGCACAGACAAAATTCCACCGTTTTATTCATTTTTCAAAGCCTTTCTGTGTTTTGTTTCGAGAACTTATCATACGCTAAAGACCGTTTATAATCGACGACTTTTTAGTCTGCACACTGTCTTTGCATTGATTTGCAATGCTAAAGGGGTTACTCTTGTTTTGTTTACTACCATACAGTATTCATATGTTTATGTTTTGGTGCGCACATGATACAGCGTCTCGATTCTCATGCGCACCTATCCTCTTGTTGCTTGTGCGAATTCATTTCAATAGGCCATTGTTTACTCATTCACAACCAGACTTTATTCTGCTCTGGTAACATTTGTTAACTTACATGCTATGCTGTAACTGTTTGATCAGTGAATTGCTGTTTTGTCCGCCACAAACCTTTTTTACAATTTTTAATTGCATGTCTACAGTTGAGGAAATTTTTCGAGGTTTTAGCGAAAATTTGCGAAGCTAAAATGTGTCGTTTACATTACTTAAATTATGAAGGTTTTAAGCACTTCAAATACAACCTTCGACTGGCCTAAATTTTGTAAGATAAGTCCTGCCAGAAAAATGAGGTAGTACCATCTAAACTACGTTAATTTTAAAAGATGTGTTATCTAAATGGGAAATAGAAGCAAAATCGTTCTCTTTATACTTTCCTTCATCTACCTGCAAAAGTTGCCGCCATCAGATTAGCACAATACCATATAAGGAATGTTCGTACTGGTAAAAGTCAGGTGATTGGGATTTAGCCAATAGAAATCATATCTTCCTATTGGCTAGGTTTGTCGTTCTCGTATCTCATTAGTTCTTGTCAGGCTGTGAGAAATCTTATTTGTTGAATAGATATGTTAATTGTTTCATAATATAATAATGATAAAAATAATTGTTATTAATATTGTGTTTGTTTCTTGTTATATTTATCGTCGCTCGACGCTATAGTAGACAAGTGTAAATATTTCAACTAACAGCAATTACTGCAACATTAGGCCCAGTATTGAGAAGTCCCTTCTCTTCGCGTAACTTCTAAAGAGCTTCAGTAAATAGACTTTTAGGCCATGTTCACCGAAGCGAAATAAATAAGTAGAGCTTTATGAAAGCTGGATATTTACCAGCTATATTGCTTGAAGCAGAAAATTTTGAGGCGGAGAAAATTAATTTGACCATTCTTTTAATAATTTTTTCAACGGCAAGACATTCCCTGATTTGCATTGCTAAAGTTTAAGACAGTTAAAACAGATTAATGAAGGAAGTTAAAATATGGCAAGACAGACTGTGATATTTTGTTCTCAGCTTTACAAGTAAATTCAAAACAAGGATATGAATTACTCTGTGAAGAAGGAGAATCTAGAATTTTTGATTGAGTGGAGGTAAACCTAAAACTACTCCATGGCTACGTATATAAACATAGTAATATGGATTATCATTTCTCTATAAGCAGTATGTGAGACCTGGTGAAACAATTTATTACTGGTGATGGCTGAATTATGAGATGTTTGCATAGGTTATTGTGGAATGTTGAAAAGGCCACCTGTGAGTATTGTTCAAGAGTTGATCAATAATACATGCATTCGAACATTGGGTTTTTCAACTTTTCTGGAGATGCCTAGAAACGTAATGCAGATGATGGCGAAAATTATGAATGTTTACCATGTCTTTGCAAGTAAATTACTGGCTTGAGAGAATTTATTGCGAAATACACCACAGATGAAAACTCGAAGTAGAACATGTTTTGGCGGAAAGTTGCAGTTTATTTCGTTGGCTTGTTTCTGATTTTTGGTTAGTCGAATTTTAATTATTGTCAACTCGGCATTTAGTAACTAATTGCGTGAGAACTTTTCTATTAATTTCTGTGGAACATTTTTTCATTGTTGATGATTTTAACAGTTTCTTATCTATCTAAATCTATCTGTAATTTAAGACCTTCCAGATAATAAATATTCGTTTGATGTCATTGTGACTTTAGTTTGACTTTGAACCAAACTAGCTGGAAGAATTTTATGCCAGCGTAGCAAGGGCATGTTTCAACATTTCATAATGTCTAAAAACCTTCAACTTTAATTGAATTATCTCATATACCGTCATCCATCTTTTGCGAGCCTAAAAATACTGAAAAATATTATCTTCGGTTATACATCATTTTTCGAGTTGTTGTTTACACATTGATTGAAACACATTGAAAATAAACAGTTAAATCAATTCCCTATGTTGAACGAGCAATGTTCATAAGACGTGGGTTTATGGTTTGTTTACATTTCGCTTTGAAGCTTTGGCAGTTTTCACAGGTGAATTTACAAACCAAAAGGTACGAATCATAGCCAATGACCAAGGGTGCCTTGGGGTATTTTCTTCCAATATTTACTTGGGTATTTTCCTCCCGGCTGCGATGGATCTGTAAGATAAACAGAGAAGTCAGTTCAACGATTATTTAGGGTTATTCTTATTATTGTGTTCAAGTTATTATTATCATTATTGTTGCTGCATGATATGTACATCGATTAAGAAATGTAATCAACATATGCAACATCTTCGTTGTATTGTGTATGTAATGACTGTTGTTCTTCTCAATTTTAATGTTGTCGTAATTTCTTATCGCGTTTAGAAAGTTGGCTTTTGTTTGGATTTTGTGATCGAGTGCAAAACGAGAAGGCACTGAGAAAGAAGCTCGGAATATTATCTGCAAATAATGCTTTTAGGATACCTCCAGCACAAGCTCCTATCAATGTCAACATCAGCCTGACGTTATTACAAATACTTAAAGTGGTAAGATGACATTGTATTATCATATCTACAGTTAATTTCCCCTCCGATTCTGTTCTGGCAGGTTCTATCTGCCTATAGAGATGTCAGATGCCTTAAGAGATGTCAGCTCTGTTTATCATAAACAGAGCTGACATCTTATGCAAAGCATAAACAGTGTTTATGCTTTCCATAGCACTTAATATTATACCGAAAATTATTGATGATATTTGTGACTTTGTGATTAAAGCTAACAGTTGGTGAAATTAATGAAATAAGATAAAGAAGCTTCGTGTGTGAAGTTCTTTTGTATGTACAGTAAAAACGCAAGCCGTCACCGAAACGTTTCAACTTTTTATATAAAAGAACTTCAGACATTAATTACTTGGTGTTATTTTTTAATCATGTTACTTAATCATCTTTTTAATTGTCTCAGCAAACATATTCATTTGGTGCAGTGTTTTAATTAAGAAAAAAATTATCTTTCAGGATGAGAAGAATGGAATTTTCTCGAGCAGTGTTTGGCTCCGCTTATCATGGAAGGATAACAGTATGAAATGGAATTCATCAGAATATGGCAATGTCACAGAAATGAGAGTCTCCCCAGATAGAGTATGGGTTCCCGATATATTTCTATTGAACAAGTAAGTACAAGCATTATACTGGGCTTCCTTTTATAAGTAGATCTTTTATGGGCTTGCTTTTATCTTTTTACATGCTTATTTTTACAGCTCGTGACATTGACACATTATTGCATGATGTTGATACTTTTGACAATATTGTGCTTTTATCTTTATGTGTCTTGGTAGCTACTTTAGTAATTTGGTGTTTTAAAGGCGTATTTCATTGACATATTAAAAGTTTGGTACTTTGGTATATTGTGGTACTCTGACTCGTTGGTGCTTGATGCTTTGGTACCTTTATTCATAGCTAACGCGAGGATATAAACACTATTTTACTCTCATATTTAGAGTTTTGATAATTGTGTTCTCTATCAGCACTATTATTAGTAGTAGGTTCTTCAGCACTTTAATGCTTAATTGCTATTTAATTTTTATCTATTTTTTATCGATTTCAGTGCAGAGGGAAGTTTCGAAGTACAGGGTGCACTGGCAAAGCTTATCATTCGCTCAAACGGTGTGATTATATGGAGCAATCCTGCTCTTTACAAGAGCTCGTGCTCCTTGGATATGACGAATTTTCCATTTGATGATCAAAAATGTTTGCTCAATTTCGGCTCCCTGACGTACAACACCTCTTCCAGTGATATCTTTCCGGAGAAAAATGAAGTTGAAACATTCAGGTGAGAATTTTTGAACATAATCGTTTTGCTATTCTTAGGCCTTTGGCATCCTTGCTATTTGAAATGCTTACAGAACTAATCGTTTTTTTTACGAATCAAATTGCTTTTTCTACACTGGAGTTTAGTACGATAGTACGATGAATGGATGTCGCTTTTCAGAGTATTTTGAGTCAATTTTGATTATTGTTGGTTGCATTAGTGGCAACTCGGCCCTTTCCTGCAATTCAAAAGTTTTCCACATAATTTCACTTTCCTTCTAAAGCCTATGATAGTTATATCTTGTCACGTGTACGCGCAAATCTAAGAAGCAGGAATAAGTAGCATTTAAAACGATACTTAGGCCAATTTTAGTGAAAAGTTGCATGGAAATCTATTTTCAGAAACCGAAACACGATGATATCTTTCGTTCTCGTTGGTTACTTATTTATTATTTATTTTTATTGCTTGCACGAACCTATTTAACTAAAATAACAGACCCAAGCGTCGTTTAAAATGCCACTTATTTATTGTTCATTATTATTATTAGCTTTATTATTTTCATCTAGGTATGTGAAAAGTGGCGAGTGGGTTCTAATGGGTACTTCAGCGAAGCGTTTGTTGCGACACCACGACCGTTTGTTGAAACACCAGGACAACGACCAGCCCTCCTCATACGTCACATACACGATCACCATTCGTCGTCGTACGTTGTATTATATCATGAACTTCATTCTGCCATGTGTCCTGATAGCTGTTCTCACCATACTCGTCTTCCTGCTTCCACCGGAGTCAGGCGAACGTGTGTCGTATGGAATCACTGTGATTTTATCTTTTACCATGCTGCTTCTTATGCTATACGTAAGCTTGATTGTTTTATGACCCTTTTCTACTTAGAATTGAAACGTAGATGTTCCCATCTCCAACTCTAAGCTCTTACTCTCACCATGGACGACCCTCTTTTACTTAGAATTGGAACGTAGATGTCCCAACTCCAACTCTAAGCTCTGACTCTCACCATGGACGACCATCTTCTACTTAGAATTGGAACGTAAATGAACCATCTCCAACTGTAAGCTCTTACTCTCACCATGGACTAATTATACAATATATTTAGTCGATATATCATATATATTATCGATATATTACATATCGATTGAGTCAATACCTCAACTGAGACTATAAGCATGACGTCAACATCGAAATTCATGGATGACTCGAACCTTCTTCCTTTTTTTGGATTTCTTTACGTTTATGCTTCATGCATGACCCTCTCGCGAATAAAATTCCTTATTTCCCTTTGGCGTTTGGAGCATCGAATCCCAAATTGTCTTTGTTGTCAATATTCTCTTCCATCAGAAGAGCAGGTTGTGTGAGTGACTGTTTCAATTGTTGAGCTTTAAGAGTTTGATATTGTTAGACTTGAGTAAGTCTTCTGTATCTTCTCGTAGGAAAAGCTACCTGTCACGTCCGATTCATACCCATTGATAGCCGAGTACTATGCGTGCACAACTTTCCAGGTTTCAATTGCACTGGCTATTTGCTGTTGGGTTCTGCGTTTCTATCATCACGACCCACCAATGGACGAAATTCCAAGATGGGTTAAAGTATGTGGATTGAGAATATCAGCAGTTTCTAAGGCTTACTGCAAACGTGGTGCTGGCGCCGTGTCAGGATATTTACTTGAACACAGCACTAGCACGACGTCTAAAGTGAGCCTAATTTTTAAAATCTCCAATAAATTTCTGGCACGATGCCTTACTTGAACAGGCGTGCCAGGACTTGCTGGTGCGTGCCAGAAAAATGCGAGCACAACACGGCACGACGTTTGTAGTAGGCCTGATTTGTTTCTTGTTTGATACAATAACCTTTTCGCAGCCTGTCGTTTCTGATTTGTTTACTTTTTATTTTATGTTATATAACCTTTTCGCCGTTATTTATAGGTTTTTGTGCTGAACTGGCTGGCCAGAATCGTACGTTTGAAGAAATCCACTGATCAAGTCAGGCAAGAATTGATCTTGCATAGCTGGGAAGGAAGTAAGTAATTAATTTCCAAATGGAAGGTAATGTTATTTAGAAATAATTAACATACAGTCAACACAGTATCTCCTGAGGAAAATAGAACCACAAAAGTAGTAGTGGTATCTGGCATTGCTCCCCAGAGGTAGTCGCTAAAGCAAATAGATGTAAATTATGCTATCAAGTACTTCTTTCATTTGCAAGATATGCCTTTGAGCAACCAAGGCATCATTGCATGGATGACACCCTTGACATTATATCTCTTTATTTGCATCGTCTGTGTTTTCTAACACTGTTTTCTGACACAATAAGAGCTCAAGGATAATATTTGAATTTGAATTTTTTAGTGGCACACTCAAGACATAAGAACACAAACAGGTCATTGTGGATAGTAATGAATAACATATTTGAAAAAGAGCAGGAATCTGCCAAGCGAGAAGAATGGCGAATTGTATCCACCATCTTGAATCGCCTCTTTCTCTGGTTTTTCATTCTCAGCGCTTTCCTTACTTTTATTATCGTGTTTATGAAATCCCCAAGAGTGCGAAACTTTGAATTTTAAATATGGATTACAATTTTTTATATCGCGGAATCGAGATGATGACGTTTCTGACGGAAAACTTGAATCTATTAAGCAGCCATCTTACATATCTTACATATCTTACAGAGCTACAGAGCCCCCCTGCTACCCAAAGCGCTTACCCCCTGACCCCCTCTACCTGGCCCTCACCTTGACATTTAGTGTTGGAAAATTATTGTAATATGTAGCAATTAATGCTCAGTTCTTGATATTGGTACATTTTTAGTACACTATCCGGTAAACTTAGACTGGGGCTGGTCTAGCTCATGTAAGTATGGATTGGCAATTGCTTGTCTTTTATATATCTGATGACCGTGATATTCACATGTATATTAACGTGTAAAAAATTACAGTAGCTGTATTCACATTGTATCTGGTCTAAATGTGATGCAATGCAAATTGCATCTTGATTAGCAGTAGATTTTGCATTTAGTTTAAATGGACGAAGTTCCGTTACTTAATAGTAGCTATTTTGCACTTTGTATAAAATAATTCATGTGAAAAGTTAATAATATCTGAAAGCAACAGTTTTCATGGTTTCATCAATTTTCTTGTTCTCAGTTTAGTCAAACCATAAACCAACATTTGAGTGAGTGTGGTAAATAAATGAAATTTATTGCAAAGGGTGGGAATTGTGGCTGCAAGGCTCTCCCTTCTGGCTACGCCCTTTTGAATGCATAAGGCTAACAAAAGCGCGAAGCGTAAATTGTTGTCTGGAAGGAAAACTCGACCCAGGGTTCCGCGGCTCCGCCCCTGCGTGCCCAATGCATCATGGGACATTGTCTTGTGATCACACGAAGAAAGGTCAGCGGATGAGTTGAGTTCTCTTCTTTGCCCGTGTTGAATATTTTTTAGTTGGAAGTGACTCGGCAATTCTAGCAAATACTTTGCTTTAAATTATTTTTTACGAATACCAACTATAAAGTTACAATGTCTGCAGAAGAACCAACATACGTAGCCTTTTTTGGAGTCATGGGAGCGACGTCTGCCATGGTTTTTAGTGGTAAGTTTTGCGACTGAATTTCTCGTGCAACGCAGGGCCTAACAGCTGGAATGCCAAACCTTAATTTCTCGAAACACTGTAGCAAGCGTACGTTTGTCACTGTAACCGAGTTTTAACTGTTATTTACTTGTCCACAAATATTAACCACATGTTTTTTTCGCTTTTAGCCTTAGGGTCAGCGTATGGTACTGCAAAGAGTGGAACTGGAATTGCAGCGATGAGTGTCATGAGACCCGAATTGATAATGAAATCTATCATCCCTGTAGTTATGGCGGGTATCATTGCAATCTATGGTCTCGTTGTTGCAGTTCTGATTGCTCACGGACGTTAGTATAAATTCACAATACCCTACTCTTGATTATTCTCGATTATAATCTTGACTAACGTGTTTTAGAATGTCGATATTACATGACATTTCGAACTCTTTCCCAGTGGTACGTTTTCCTTGACCTGGCAAACTGTAATTCACATGTTAAATGCTGATGACCCCTGTCTGTGATAGTGATATTATAACAAAAAAAAACACTTAACTCCATTCTGCGTTCGCAGTTCCTTCTCTCAAACAGTAAAGTTGTAATTATTGAGGAAGAAGGAATTACTTATGGGACCATGTCCCATTGCCTGCCCACTTAATCTCTTTACTTTTATTATGAAATTTTGTTTTGTGATAGTGTTTTGTCCCCAAAGTTTTTGTTATTAGCAAGGCTTCCAATTCTTAACATGTATTATCCTCCTTTTGCTACTTTAACTTTGTTGTATTTCTGATTTGTTCAATTTCAAATTGGTCAAAATAAAATGATTTGGATGATCTCTCATGCATGCAATCCAAAAGAATGGGACTGTATCTTGAATAGATGATAACTTGAAATCAAAAGTATTGGAATTTGTACTGGGTGAAAACAAACTTAACAATAGCAACTTGTACTAAAATTCTCACAACTTTATTTTGATTTTTTTTTAGTGAAACCAACTGGTTATTCTCTTTTCAAGTAAGTATATCTTTTAAATTTCAATAATAAATTTTGCTCAACCATCTTTTAAGCATTTATTTTTATTAATTTCTTGTTTGATTAACCATGTTATGTATTCATTGTTGTAAGACCTTGTCAAAGAACTACTATTTGAGTTATTCTCAGCTTTATTCTTATACACACAGCATTGTAGCTTATATTTGTCTGATTTTTCTTGATTTCAGGAGTTTCCTTGACCTTGGAGCTGGATTGAGTGTTGGTTTGAGTGGGTTAGCTGCTGGATTTGCCATTGGTATTGTCGGGGATGCTGGGGTACGCGGAACAGCCCAACAACCAAGATTATTTGTTGGAATGATTCTGATTCTTATTTTTGCTGAAGTCCTTGGTCTTTATGGTCTTATCGTTGCACTTATGTTGACAATCAAATAATTAAGCTGCTTTAAAACTGACAATTTATGAATATAAACTAAATTGGATAAATAAGAGGATTTTTGCCACAACCGACTGACTTCATTACAGTAGTATCCTTGTTGTGTGTTTCTAAGTAATACAAACATATATATCGGGATTTGACTTTTAATTCGATCTTTATAATATTATTGCTTAGGTGCAACAATCATTTATTGATATCTTTCGTTGATTATTATGCCGACTTCTCATTCATTTTTTTATTCTTCAGAAATAGAGCTGTATATCCTCTTTTTCTTTTGTTCACCTTGTATAAGAGACCAAAAGATGGTCGTAAAATAAAGCTGAATTTACTATGAATTATTGTGAATGACTTGACGCTCTCTCTCGGTTTCAACTTCTTGAATGTAATGAGATACCGTAAATCTTCGAATAAGCCCCCACCTTCGAAAGCCCTCCCCTCGAATAAGCCCCCATCATGATAATCATTTGCAAAGATATTGAGCCTAAGTATCGAGACATTGAAGTTGTTTACATACACGCTTTTTTTTTATAAGAAACCGGTTTATAAGAAACCTAGATCTAGACGCCCTAAAATTTAAGAAACTTTTAGAACTACAAGGAAACATCTAAGAAACATTAGAAATTTCGGAAACACGTTTTCCCTTTACGGATTTAGCAAATGTCAACTACAGTAAGTATGTTTTATGTGCTAAGCATAACATTGTCGGCTCCACATGGCGATTTTTCGCATTGACGATTTTTCTTTGATATAATACCAATATTTTGCCACATCCACGTTTTTTCTTCGTTTTCACTGGAACTTCGTGTTCATTAAATTAAGAAACTTTTACTACCAGGCCTTGAGCCAGGTTTCTTATAAAAAAAAACGTGTAGTAAATGTGTTGCAATTAACAGCACGTTTAAACCAATAACTTTATTGGTGGGCTGCATCGTATAGCTTTTATTTTGCTTAATATTGAACAATTATCCAGCTAAAATTTCCATTTTGGATTTACGGTAATCTAAACAATGATTTCAAGGGTTTGATAAATGAAATCGAAGGGGATTACCTGGAACTTTAAAAAGTACGCTGCGAGCAGGGTTCGAACCTGCGCGGGAATATCCCATTGGATTTCGAGTCCAACGCCTTAACCACTCGGCCATCACAGCTTGCATTTTTCAGATCGCAAGCTTGAGGTCAACATGAACACAACTTCGAGAGCATTGTAAGGCTTGGAGTTGCAATTTTTGTGGTAGACTTACAGTTTGCAATGCAATAGTTTGTTTTAGTGTTTCTACTATAATACCAACAGCAACCTTTTTTAATTATTCATTGTTCCTCAAGTCATCTTAACAGCCCCCCAATGGAGACCATTTGCCCCCTTTGTCCGTGTTGTGCTGGTGCATGTTATGTTACCTCCTGCTTTGCCGCAACGTCGTGTTGCGTTTGATGTCGTCATCAAACCAAACCAAGCGAACGGAAAACAAACATGCGTTTTGAAAATTAACGTGAAGTTTTTATTTATATTTTATTCTTTCAGGTTTTTCTCGGTTTACAGGTAGAAATTACAAGTCAGAGTGGTCTTGTGAACTTGTAAATATGGCTACGAACTTCAGTACACCTCGAGAGGTATGTAGTTTCAAACTTTTATTATTCTCTTCCCGCTTTTGGCCTAATTGATTGTCTTATATCCAAGATGGCCGACCGCTTGTTTTACTTTCGAATGTGGAAGTATGGTTATTGTAGGAGAACGTAAGATATTTCCTCTTGCATCATAGTGAAACTGAGTTAGCATTAACGTATTTCTTCTAATAAATGTCGGAGCACAAATTATCTTTTTGAATTTACTGGGCGGGGCGCTTATCTAGTAGAGGGGGCGCTTATTTTAAAATCATGACACTTAAAATTACAAGTTAATTCAACAACAAAACAACAATTTTATGGAGTTATTATTAAATATCGATGTCATCCTCCTTATTGAAGGAGTGCTGTTAAACAAGAGTGGCCACAGCACAGGAAATTTGAAAGCTTCATTTATTCTTTATTTTTAGACTCCTAGAAATGATTTGACTGATGAGGATGAATCAGTCAGGTTACTAAACAATGGCCCGGATGTTTCTCCTCCACCATACTTTGCATCACCTGATTGTAATATGTCAGGTAAATATCTATGTAGATAGTTTATCAATGCTTAATTGTTTACACATACCATCATTGTATGTACCAGATATATCAAAAAGCTCAAATTGAGAATGCATTCCATTGCTAAATTCAATGGTTGCTGGTTAATGAGATATACAAGGTAGAATTCATTTAAAAAGTGGCAAGACCCCAGCTGGGTACAGAGTATATTGTTATATTTTTATTCCTGGTGTGCAATATGCCTTGAAATAAGTAGCCAACACAACAGCAGGGAATTGAGAAAGTTCCAGATATTTTGTTTGATTTTTTGGTTTGCAATCCAATCCAATTATGCTCTGCTTTCCCAAATATTTGAATGCTCCTAACTTTATGGAGTTAAATACTGATAGTTTGAAGTTTTTTCCATTTTGTGGAATATGTTATCGTATAGTGATAATGCATTTCTTCGAACTAAGTAAGGAGGAGTGTTGTGTCATGTTTTATAGTGATGATGTGTTAGCATATATGAAACATTGAAGGCACGTATTTCACTGCCTGTAGAGGTTACCATGTGAATTTGGAGGCGATGGCTTTCAGTCAAGCTCCTCTCCTTGCAAGATCTGATGTGCAATTATTTCATCACCAAATTTACATTCCAAAAACAAATTTAGTGCATAATCAGTAATTTTACTCATTAATGAAATTGTTTGACAGAGAGTATTCAGCCACCAGCTTATGATGAAGCTGTTAAATTACCAACCTACAGTGAAGTTGAGGACATGCATAGAGAAGGTGCTATCAGAGAGGTAAGATAACCCTGCCTACTTTGCCCCATGTAGTATTAAATGCAATTGTAGATGCACAAGTAAGAGGAAGCATGGTTAGGATAAATATTCTGGCCTATGTTTAAACCATTAGCAACAATGCATCAAACATATGTAAAATACATGCATTATAGAACATATGTAAAATACATCATTTAAGGATATTATGTACTCTAAAATTACATTGTGAATGAATTTTCTTTAGATGTTTGGTTTATCAACTGAGCAAGATCCCAATGATCTCCATGAAACAAATGATGGTATGAGCATTTAATTTCATAATAAGCCATAATGAGTTATGAGCATTTAATTTCTTTATTTTTTTCAATGAATACCACAGTGTAGTTATATCTGTTTATCGTGTTTGCTTCTATAACCGCTTCCGATTTCCTTTTGCAGATATCAGGATAGGCACAGATCTCAACTTCATAGTTTGTTTCTTGCGTAAGTAAAAGACAATGCTATGTAACACTCTGAATGACTGGATAATAGGTTCTAGTATTATTGTTAATACCCCAATGAGTGAACTACAGTAAGGGCTTGCAATTCAGAAACAAGTTTTTCAGATTCAACCCTATTTTTCCAAAGATCAAAATATTGTTGTTTTCCTGAAAATATGAGGCAGAAAGTTTTTTGTTTGCAGTGCCTTGCTGTTTTGACTATATTCCCAAGACTTAGATACACACACTATACATATACATGCTGACATTGTCATTACTAATCAATCTCATTTTATGTTGTAGTATCCTTTCTGCTGAATTGGATCGGTTTGTTAGCTGGCTATTGTTTTGGTACGACGATTGCCTGCCAGTATGGTGCATTGTCTGGATTTGGACTTTCCCTTGTCAAATGGGGACTTGTTGTTCAAGTAATATAACTTTTCATCCATTTTTCAGCAATCCATTTTTGCTGCAATTCCCCACACATTATCAGCCTGTATTGCCTTAATGTGACTTAACCACACTAATTATACTTTGTACCTTGTTTCAGCATACAAGTTGCTGCCAGGAAGTTGTAACTGACAGGCCCTGGCTCATCTGGCTGTTTATAATCACAGGTATGCCAACTCATTACTATTTCTTTTAATTCTTTGCTCTTTTTTGTGAATAGAACTTTCTAAGTAAATTTTTTTCTCAAATCAAATTTCTCAGGTTGGTTAATATTTCTAAGAGGTGCAATAGCTTATGTTCAGTTAAAAAGGTCAGCAAGAGGGAGACATTCAAGAATCAACTGGCTTTTTTGAAAGCTTAACATTATTTATATTTGCTATAATTTATTCCTTTACAATCATTCAAGACTTTTATGGTCCTTGTTATATTTTTTCTTATAATTTGTACCATTTTGGTTTTTTATGGTTGTACTAATCAGTATTTGTATGTATAGCACATGTATTAGGCATACCACATACACTCAAATTGTAATCTACAATATAACTGACATTCCTGATCTTGAGCCCTAGTGGTAGATGCTTAAACCAAAGGTGTAGGAGTGTACCAAAAAGTGGGGGGGGGGTACCAAAAGAAAGAGGGTGTGACTTGTGGTGGCACATTTAATCTCGCAGGCTGCAAGATAGCAACTTTTTATCCAGCATTGTTCATGCTTTGTAGAAAAGTAGGGGGTGTGTGCCCCCTGGCTCCTGTGCTATGTTCTTTAAAATTACCAGGAGAATACTTATGCACAAGTAATTGTTGTTACTTATGTAGTTATGCTGCTTGGACTTGACATTTAACATTTAATTTGGTCTTACTTTTACTTTTAAATGCAAAAAAATCTTGATACAACAAAGTTTACAAAGATAAAAATGCAAAATGTAGTGTACACTTATCAAACTGCCTCTTTTTTTGTTCCTGTTAGTCGTGGAAAAATTATTCCACAAGTGTCACATGACATTGTCACAGAAAGTTGCACTTTGCTTGCCAGGGGGTGTGGTGTTCCCAAATAAAGATTCCTCTGGATGTTGAGGGGGGCAAACCAGCTGAGGTGGTCGAATCGAAAGCAATTTTAGTTTCACTTTCACCTCGTGGCCACCACAACCTCCCCACGGCAAAATTTCATGACCGAACAAGTTTTTGAGAAACAGAAAATGTTGTCAAGTGAGAAGAGTTCATTAAGCAGATCGCTGTCTGAAACAGCTGACAGATTTACTTATTCAGACGATGCATTGAAAGATATATTCTTTGATACCCTATCTGAGCTGTGGAAGAGTGAAGAGGGCCTGTTTTTCGATGTCGACTTAGTTGCAAAGGATGGTTCAGTTCATAAGGCACACCGCCTCGTCTTGGCTTGTGTTAGTCCTTATTTTAGGAGCGCTTTTTCACCTAAATATAATGGAGAGTTGAAGACCAGGATTGAATTGACAGAAATAGATGCATCTACACTAGATCTCATCAGGGAATATATCTACACATCAAACGTGAGTGATTTTATGGATTATTTAGGACTAAATTTACATGTAAAAGTGGGCGTGAGATGAGTTGGTTTGGTATTTCTTAGAAAGACGAAAGACACAGAAAGAGATGTACCAACACAACACCCCTCTGGAGAAGGCCCTCCAATATTTAACAGACCTGATAGGTTGAATAAGTAAAATTGAGCCAAATCTGGTCCTTTTCACCTTCTATTTGTAAGCAAATTTTTCACAAAGTCCTGAGACAATAAAATTTGCTGTGGTCTGTCCCCACCTCGCTGGTTCTGGAATTGGAATTTGGAATGGAATTGTGGAATTAATCATTTTTTTAATAACATGCCAATGACGTATGAAAGTCTAAATGATGTGATTGGTTCAATTCTTTGCACCTCACATCATGCATGGTATTTTGTTTATTTTAGATTGTACTCACTGGTGAGACAGTTCAAGATCTAATAGTAGCTGCTAATTACTTGCAACTTTCCTCACTTGAAAAGGGCTGCACTCAGTTTATTTCGCAGAACACAGACGAATCAAATATTGCTGATGTGATTACGTTTGCTGATCAAATTGGACTTCTTGGCCTTCAAACCGCTTGCAGGGATTACATCAGGCAGAATGTTGGAAAGATACTGCTATCACCTTCTTGGTTGCAGTTTCCTGTTCATCTAGTTGAATCAGTATTGATGGATGATTCAGTATTCATTCATGATGCATGGAGCATGTTGCCACCTTCCTCAATGCAAGAAAGGATTCTTTTTGAAGCTGTTGTGAAGTATGTGCAAAATTCAAGCATTGTAGACCCATATTCTGTTGTAGACACCCTAAAGCAACTCTTGAAGAATGTGCGCTTGCACCTTATCTTGAAGTACGAACATGAAAGTATCAGAAAAATCATAGATGCATGTGAAAATGAAGATGTTAAAACCGTTTGCCAAGAAATCATATCGCCATTTTCAACTGGTGTACCAGGAACACTGCAGCTATTCCAGGAAAAACAAATGCCATTGCCTCGAAATTTCTCAGGTTGCTGTATATACCACTTTTTAAGTTGAATTGAAAACAGTTAATTTTCTCCAGGCAGAACCCTTTTACGGTTGGCATCTTATACAGTGTTCTTCTTTCTGCCAACTGCATATGCTATAAAGGTGACATTTTGCAAAAGTTCTCATGGTTTCACATCCAAAGAGTATCTGCTTTAGACAATATTGACTGCACTTTCAGACCTTTCAACACTGGTTTTTTCTTCATCTGGAGCAGCTAAACGGAAGACAAGACATGTTCTCTTCTTGTATATATACATGCTCCTTCAGTACATCTCCTGATGAGTGGGAAACCACGAAACAGGCTTGCTGAGATGCAGAGTTTAGTCTTTTGACTCTTTTCTCTTCCATATACATGCTCCTTCATGTATAAATAGAGTTGATGGTCAGAGATAGTTATTAAAATCTTATGATTTATTTTTTTGTAGTTATGAAACCGAGAAGAAATCGTCCTCTTGCAGATGTCAATGGGTACCAAGGAACGTTTTTTGATGAATTGGAAGGTGTTCCACGCTACCTCAAGGGCATGAAGATATGGATCCGACGCTGGGATGGAAGGCCAGTTTATGGAGGTAGGGATGTTTTTCTTTTGCACAATCTTTCCAAATTGATTTTGTATCGGTTTTCACTCTCTGTGAATTTATAAATATTTTACCTGCCGCCCATGACTTTGTTCAACTTTGAATTTGTTGACTTTGTCCAATATACCATATCATATAATCTTTTGCCATCTTAAATTTGAATTTCCTAAGTACCTCATTGGCCTTTTTGCGTACCTCATTGGCTCTAATTCTGCTTGTCCCGAAATCTGCTCTGACACCATTTCTTGTTAAAAAATGTGTGTAATTGATATTCTCACGTCATGTTAGTCAATTACAACTGAATCAAGTCATTTGTAGGACTAGCTTGAAAAGGACCGATGAAATAAGCGTATGACTCGTTTTCATTATCATTATCATAGCAATAATATTGCGAATAGCGGATAATAAGTAAATTTTTTCTCTGCATGAACTTATTTCTGCAGCCATTGAAGTTTTGTATAGTGACGGTAAAAAGATTTTTCACGGCGAACGCTCAAACAACGAGGTTTACGAGTTCATGCTGGAGCCAGATGAGTATATAATAAAAGTAATTTCATTTGCTGGTTTCATGGTTGACAGTCTGGAATTCTTTACGAACAAAGGAAGAAACTTTGGTCCTTACGGTGGCGACGGTGGTGGCAAACAGGCTCACCCACCTGGTTCCAAACACGGTGGTTATCTTTCGTTCGTATCTGGTGCAGAAGCAATGACCCAAGGGGCGCTGGGTATTGTCAGCCTGGTTTTTCATTGGATAATCTATGATCCCGATTCGAAGTTTGATCGATTTATTTCCCATAATGACTATTCCAACACTTTGGACGATTCTGATCATTCTCTCGATACTGTAAATTCATTTGGAAGTGATTCATGGTGATGCATGATTAATTGAGACTATTTCATTTACGTTTACGCAAATTTTTAGAATTTTGTTTTTATTTTGTTTGACTCTTTGTTCTGTACATCTCAAAATATGCGCAGATCTTCTATTGCAATGTATAATTTTACTGTCAATAAACGTTAACAATCCTCACATACATTTAAGGCCTGGTTCAGACGTCGAGCCAGAGTCGCGCCGCGCCAAGGAAATTCCTTCTAGCACGGCAGTGGCGCGACAATGGCTCGACGTCTGAATCGCGCCACAATTCTAGCTCGAGCTAAATATCTGGCTCGGCAGATTTTGCCGTGCCGCACGGCAGTGGCTCGGCAACGGCTCGGCACTGATTCAGACGTCGAGCCAATGCCGTGCCAGAATCAATTTTTTGATCTCTCTCTCTTTGCTCACTTCAACCTCGACAACAATATCTGCCTCGATTTCAAACTCGAAAGAAAATTCTGCTCTTGCTCCTGGCTCGACATTTGGCTCGACATATGAATCAACTATCGCGCTCAGGTCGCACTGATGCCGTGCCGAAATAAATTTAGCGCGGCGCGACTCTGGCTCGACGTCTGAACCAGGCCTAATTGTTTTCTACTGCAGTTTTTTTAGTACAATGCTTATTATGGACGGCATGATTTAAAAATAAGTAGGTGTATAACTACTACCCTGAAAGTAAAAAATGCCTCCATTCTTTCTCTGATTATGTCAACCGCACACTCCACTTCTGCCTTGAAAAATCGGTTTTATTTGATGAGAAACGAAGAATTTTTGGCCCTGCTCTTCAAGTCTCAATGAGCAAACGCCAGGATGCTGGATGAAGTTAATAATTCAAGTATGAGGAGGAAGAAATCAACATCCACATTTTTATGAAAACAATGTTTATAAGAATACAAAGGCTGAAAATTACCAAAAAACAATGTGGAAATTTAAGAATGACAGAAAACTTCCTGACCCCTGAAATAATAACTTTGGTATTTTTTATAAAAGAGCGTGTGTTTTGGCGAGTTATTCCTTGTTTTCAAACTGAAAGTGAGCGGTTAGAGAATGTAGCGTGGTTTTAAATATTTCTTACACAATAACGTTTCGAAGGCACAGCAAATTATAGTTTTATTTACATAAAAACGTGCAACGAATCTTTTGGGGTCGTATCACACGTGTCTCTTCGATTCTACCATGGATTGGGGATTATCGGGTATACGCATAAAAAGTACCAGAGGTCCCTAGTTAATTGATTAAGACAGTGGCGTAGATACAGGGGGGCATGGGGGGCGACCGCCCCCCCCCCCCGCCAGAGCTTCCGAGGCCATTTTGTCGGAAAACTGAAGATTTTGTCGGAAAGTTTTCGAAAATGATCTTAAAGGACAGTTTGAAAACATTTTCAAATTGCTGGAAATAGCCTTGACTCTTCCAGTATCGTCAGCTCACGATGAACGAGCTTTCAGCTAGAGAGTCAAGACGTATCTCCGAAGTACCATGAATGAAGAGCGTCTTTCAGACTTGGCGTGGATCTCCATCAATCGCGAAACAGCGGCAAACTTTGCCATTAAGAAAGATGCAAGAACCCTTTCTTGAAGCAAAAAAAGAAAACTTTTCAATTAAACTATTCATCAATTTGTTTTCGATGTTCTATTTTGGTTTTTGTTCTGTTGTAACCTTTTGAAAATGATAATCATCAAATCATTTCATTTCCCGATTCGTGTTTTTCTCAACTAACTGTCATATTTCATGTTTAAATCGCCTGTGTTGCAGGAAAGGGTAGTGTAAATATTCAGAAACGTCTTATCGAACAATTACCTAAATTCGGGCGTACCCTTGTGGACACGCCCAAAAGACACACCTTTTTGTGGGAAAATTTTGGTCTTTGCCCCCCCGCTAAATATTTCTATCTACGCCACTGGATGAAGATATTTGTGAGCCAAATTTCCTTCCATTTCAATATTTGGAAAATAGACTTTGATCCTTGATGGATTATGTATAACTAGCCCTGGTACCCGTCGATGCCGGGTTGAGATTTCGGTGAATGTTCTGCGAATGTTCGGCGAATGGCGAACTGTGTACTCTGAATGAATATCAGACATTAATTAACTTTTTTGAACTGTGTATTTCGAATTGAATCAAGAAACATGTATCCCACAAACACACAGATACAGACTGGTGATTTATTTGACGTCACAATAGATCTGAGAAATCGAAAATTCCGTCACATTTTATTTCAACTACCCGTTACTTTTCTGGTTTTACTCTTTTAATTCTAAACGTTTTGTAAAACATTTTTCGCTGAGGACACTCCCAGATAAATTCCGGTTACATAGATACCTTTCATTTTGCGATCTGTGGAGTGGTTTTTGAGTTATAAGCGGACATAGCCACAAACATACATATATACATACATACATACATACATACATACATACATACATACATACAAACAGTTCTGTTTTATATATATAGATGTAATTCACTTGTTGCAGGCAATTAGCAAGCCTCGTGTTTTACAGCCAATTGTTCTAGATTAGATGGCTGACACTGGAGCGCTCAAATATGTCTCAATGACAGTTGGCTCAAAATTATATTTCGGGACCTATTGTTTACATACATGAAGTCCTTGTCTCATAGGGCAATGTTAGACTCACTACATTGCGTCCCTGTGCCTCGCTCGTTTTTACTCGCTCGTTTGAGGGACTTATGGACTTTCAGGTCAAAAAGTGGAAAAAATCTTCTCTGGCGACAAATTTTTGTC
The DNA here is from genome assembly GCA_013076295.1 of Sanderia malayensis. NCBI lineage: Eukaryota > Metazoa > Cnidaria > Scyphozoa > Semaeostomeae > Pelagiidae > Sanderia > Sanderia malayensis. The sequence continues at coordinate 5,683,280 of RQOL01000616.1, read as the reverse complement.
GCCCCAATCAGATTGCAGGATTTAGGTTTTAGACAATGGCTATTGTTTACTTTGACCAATCACGTTCAACCACAATTTAGGCCAAGAAAAATGAGGTTTAACTCGATATTTAACGGACCAATCTGGACTATAAGAAGTGGCGTGGCGTCAATTTTTAATTCAACATCAAATGGCGGGAAATTGCCGAAGCTGTGAGAAAAGTTAAAAAGAGTGTAAACTCAATAAATTTTCGTGCTTTTCCGAGAAATGTTGACAAAAAAGTTTTCATCAATTGTATGTTTCTGTACATGGGTCGCGTAAAAGTTAATGTAAAAACTGTTTTTCGTTTGATAATCGCATTTCATTAGGTAGGACTTGTTGTATTCATGATTATGAAAAACAACACAGAATTTGACAACTTGCGTGGATAAAGAAAGCATGTCATGTTTTGTTACATATGATATTTTATACTAATAATCTGATTAATAAGAACAATTTTTCTTTAGTTACATGCACATCAAAATTCAAAATAATTTCTCTCATTAATTCAAAGCAAATATTGAATTCACCTATCAAAGTTTCTTCTTCCAATTCAGTATAAACCAAAGGTAAAGTTAGAAATTATAGTTCATTAAAGTTTGTTAATTTACTGATAAATACTAGCCATTCGTCCTTCAGCTGACCATGCATCTGGGATTTAATCTGTGAATGTAACAATGAATATAATTACTTTTCATTGTTCATAAAATAACCCAAAAATTAATTGGCCGGCTCGTCAAAGGCCTAAACATGTTTAACATGAAATCAAATCAATCAACCGCAACCGCTGGTAATTTGCAAAATCCGACAAGAACTAAAAACGAAAAATTAAACTTACCTGTTTCTATACTTCCAAATAAAAAACCATCGACATGCAGCCATTTACATCTTTCTTTTCAAAGAATATGAAAACTTATTCAGAAACGGCAACAAAGCAAGATATTGACATTTTCGCGTCCCCAGCAATTTTCCAAATTCCAAGTTTTAATCTTCTAGCATTACATGAGAGCGAGGCTTTAATTTTTTGGACAGTTTTTGAACAGAAAGTCCATAAGTCCCTTGTGTTGAGCGAGTTACGAGCGAAGCACAGGGACGCAATGTAATGAGTCTAGGGCAATGTGGCGAGAAAATCGCGCGCGCATCGCTTATGAATTTACACTTGAAAAATGGCGGACGACGACAGCTCATTAAGTGATGCCGAGCTTCGTGCTCAGCTGAAAGCACATGGAGTGAATCCAGGACCCATTACGGCTTCGACAAGACCAGTTCTTCTCAAGAAACTTGGAATTTTAAAAAGAGGTGAAAGTGCAAACCAGCCTGCAAAACAAACTAAAAAGAGCAGAAGGTCTGTTGCATCAAGCACGCCAACAAGGCACAAAACCAAACTATCTGGATTCTCCAGCGGAGAAGAGGAGTTTCCAACTCAGAGTGTGAACTCGGTTGATTCGCCAGCCTCGAGAAGAAAGTCGGCAATTCCAAAGGTTGTTTATATAAATAAGATTAAAGATGAAGGAGCATCCAGCCAACAACAGACTGAAGATAGAGAAGAGGAGAAGGAACCTTCCAGACCAACTCCCAACAGAAGAAGAAGTTTCCCGAGAACTGCTGTCAGACAAACGAGATCATTTGACAGCATTTCAACTAACTCCCGTCTGGAACAAGATGGTTCAACTTCAACTAATGCCAATGACAGTCCAATACACCAGATTCGTAGCACTTTCAGGAAGAACAGTTTTGAGTTTGAAGAAGAAGATGCTATGGATGGTGATGAGGTGCAAAAGACCATTGCAATTCAAAAGAAATCCCCACTGAAGACCAGCTCTTCCTCTGATACAGCCATATCATATCAGAAGAAGCGCAGCTCACCTAAGAAATCAGATGACTCAACACCTGACAAGAACCCTGAAGACAATGAACAAGATGAAGAGGAATTAGAAGTGGCTTTTGCACACCCTACTGGTTTTGTTAATACTTTGAAAGGACCATTGTTTGCTGTGTTGGTCTCAATTTTGATGACATGTCTAGTCGGGTCGTACATCAGCTTGTTTAGCAGTGGATTAACCGAGCTGCCAGAAGGTATTTTATTTGTGACCTGTTTTCTTTCCTAAACAATGCATGAAGTGTAACATGCCATCTGTAATGATTTTTTTCTTTTTTAGATTTGAAAGTGACAAAAGCTCTAGCCAAGGTAATTTACATATTGGTATTGCCAATACGACTTATTAGAATCTTGAAATAGATATTTTGATAATGCAATGATTTTAAAACCTGATATTGATTTTGAACTTTTTTCTGAAGGGTGATCAAGAAAAAGCATTTGATTTACTCCAATGTTTACATGGACATCTCGCCAGAAATGCAGGTGAATATCTTAAAAGCCCTTAACCTCCCTTTGGAAACAAGATTTTGAATTACAGTAAAAACCCGCATGTAAGAACTAGTGGATTAAGAACCTTCTGGGTGATATTTCTGCTCAAAACAATAAAAGAAACAATAACCTATTGTCTTGGAACAATAGGCTAGGCTGGATGGAAATTTACAGGTTTTTACATGCGGGTTTTTACTGTAAGTCCCCTCTCTATTAAGTCCCACCTGTTCTTGAGATTGTGAACGATAATGAAGTTGATTAAACAGCAAGAAAATTGTGATTTATTAAATTTTTCCAATTATGAACATTTCTCTGAAGTTTATTTGAGAATTTTATTAAGCCTCTCTTCTATTAAGCCCCCTTTGGGGCCTGAAAAGCTGAATAAGCCCACTGTGGCTTGATAGAGCTTTGACAGTGAATGTAATGGTATGATAATGCAACTCAAAGTTGATATATCATTTTGGTTAGGTTGAACCATTAAATGTTTCATGGTTGCAGTTAATCAAGTCTTTTGTATTTTTATCATAACTGCTTTTTATGATTGCCGAAATATTTATGGACACTTGAATGATTTTTTTATTATAATGTATGAAATTGTCTTACTAGGACTTAAAGAGTGTGACTTTCCAAATGCAGATGAAACTATGACTGGGGAGAAAGTTGCTGGCTTTGCTGCTGACTCTTGTTTTTCAGGTTTCAAGGTAAGTTTTAAAGCAAAAAAGTTGCATGGTTTTGTTCAACACGGGAAATGCTCGTTCCCCAGCTGTCCTTGCTGAAATTACACAAGTAACTCTTCTTCTTACTCTCCTATGATAACATTTGAATGATCATATTTTTGGGAGCTGGATTTTTCATGAATAGATCCCTTAGTGGTTGCAGATTTGCAGTGTTTAATGTATTTTAATTGTAACATGTTCTTTGATTGGGTATTTCCTAGGACAAGCTACAGAACTATGAGAAACTTGCTGTCAATGCTGTCAATATGGCAATGGGAGACAAATTCACTGATTTCTTCAGGTATGATTCATTGTGATTTCAACCTTAATTCATAGAAATATGTAGCAACATATACCATGATTGTTCAATTCAAACCTCTTTGGGGCTGCTATTTATTTTTTAGATTTCAGGGGAGAGCTTATTAAAAAGGGGGTACAATAAAATTCTCAAATAAACTCAGAAACATGCTTGTGTAAATTATATGCAAAATATCTTTAATGATACCCATTGCCAGTTTTACTGAATATAGCGATAGATAGATAGGTAGAGAATGAGCTTTAAGGTTTAATCCATCTCAATTTCATTATTGTTCACAATTTCAATAACAAACATCGGGGCTGAATAGAGAGGGGAGCTTAATTCAAAATCTTGTTTTAAAAGGGGGGCATAACAGATAGGGTTGCTTGCTAAAGTTTTTATGGTCTATGCCATTCATACTGATGATCTGCTGATGTTGATTGCCTTGTTGTTTTAGTATTGTTGATGAGCGAGTTAAAAAAGGTGTACCTGTGGATGCAAGGACATTACGTTCTATCACAATCTCATCAAAGCTGGTTGACAAGCCTCTGACATGTCGATTGAAGCAAGCACTGCATCGCTTATCAAGATATATTTTTGTTCTGGTTCTCGGTAAGCTTTCACAAGCATTTGCAATAGGCACTGAGGGATGGGAATAGGATATTTTCAGTTCTTTTGGACACTTGGTTCAAAAGTTAGAAGATGAAGACCAGCTGCAAGTATTTTATTGTTGTTCCAGGTGACATGCATTTAACGTAACATATGTTAACTTGTTGTAATGAGTCTCTTTTGTTTCTGTAGTGCTTGGAATTGCTCTGCCGTCCTACTATTTTCTCAAAAAGCGTTGGATGAGGGATGATGAAGACACCAGGCTCATGTTTGTCTTCGTTGAGCGGATCATTGGTGAGTTTCAATTATGAGCTGTATTCAAATTTTTTTTCACGCTGCGTGCAGACACGGTTTTGTCACATATATGAAAATGTATGAACAGACGCAATATCTTCATTTTTGGATAGATCATTAGATATTTCATGTCATTCTACACTTGGCATGAGCTAATGGCATAGATAGGAAGTTTTATAGGGGGCGAAATTCAGATTTTCCGACAAAAATTTAATGAGCTTTTTTTTTTCAAGAATATGAATATAGGATGAGGAAATTAGCTAGAACTGAACGTAAACAGAAGATATTTATTTTCCGACAAGATCAGCAATTTTCCGACAAAACGGCAGTTTAGCTCCACAGGCGGGTTTTTCGCCCCCTTCACCCCCCTCTATCTACGCCACAGCTACAACAGTGGACAAAAATCTCGGAACACTTACTTTCATCCATCATTGTAGATACACTAGACTATATTGAATATTAGTTAGATATTCTAAAATTCTCTAAATTATTGGTTAGACTATACGAAAATGTGATTTTTTTGTCGCATGTTGTTGCTGCAATTGCCTGTTCATGGTGTTCACCTTACGAAGGTCAGTTTTGTTTGTTAGAAACACTGCGCAGACACAACGATGCGTGTAAGCACGACAAAGAGCTGCCTGCTTTCTTACCAATTCCTCACGTACGTGACATGCTCATACCGCCAAGAGAAAGGTAATCTCCATTGTCAATTCAAACATTGGCTATTATATCATTTCAATGACGATTCGCCAGTATTTGCTGCCATTTGTTGCCATTGTATACAGCCATACCTCACCAATATTTGCTGCCATTTGTTGCCATTGTATACAGCCATACCTCACCAATATTTGCTGCCATTTGTTGCCATTGTATACAGCCATACCTCACCAATATTTGCTGCCATTTGTTGCCATTGTATACAGCCATACCTCACCAATATTTGCTGCTATTTATTGCCAGTATATACAGGCATACTTTGGCATTGTTCCATGCTGCTTTCCAGCAACATGTGCAGGCATACTTCATCGATATTTGCTAATATTATATTGCATTGTACATTGTTAGAAATGCGAAACTACGTGCCTGGAAGAAAGCGGTGGATTTCCTGAGCTCAACTGACTCAAGAATTCGAGTTGAAACTCAAAGAATTGCAGGGGAAGACTTTGAAGTGTGGAGATGGATTGGGGTTTCGACATCGGATCCTAAAATAAAAGGAGCCAAAAATCATTTGGTAATTGTTAACCTGTCTACATGCCATCATTATAAGGCTTAATTCAGTTTTATGCTGGATCATTTGATAAAGAACTATGTGCGCAGACGTAGGAGATGTTTGTAATTATTTGCTGCTTGTGATTGTTTTACTACAACTAAGCATGTTTTTATTATGTTTAGGGATCTGAAGATGAAACTGGAAAATACTGGCAAGGCCCAGGTATGAAGGTTATATTTTTTCTTTCTTTGTTGCCACCTGTCATTTCTGATCATTCTGCTACGAATTTACATGACTTATCGGAATTCATACTTGCTACGAGGCTCATAGATGCTTACGAATATTCATGCTTCGTGGTTAGAATATGAACGCCCGGATCAGAGTCGCATCTCCATGCAAGCGTATGAGTATGTACTTGCAAGGCCCAGTCTGTAGTGTTTTTGTCTTGTTGTCGTAGTTCATGCTGCATCTTAATCAGTCTCGTTTCTATTCCAGCCTTTGATAAGCTGGAAAAGGTCGTCCGCATGCCAATCATAACTCCAACGCCCTGTCTCAAGATCAGATATCTTCATGGTGGCCCGGCGTAAGTGAACTTTACCTTTGTTTCCTATTGTAATCGATGTGTAACATGTGACGATAGCTCGGAAAAACCGGGGGCCGATGCGATTTATTTGACTGCACTTATTATCCAGCGTTGTTGCATCGAGAACAACGTACTACCATCCTCGAGGTTTTCAAGTGTGCCATGCACTGACTAGGTCCAACAAAACAGAACAGGATATTGTTGTGTGGGGTTTGTTACAGAGAACAGCTGTTGCACTTATTATCCAGCGTTGTTGCATCCTGATGTCTATAATGAGTACAACGTATGAGAATAATGTTTTCCAGTGTGCCATGGACTGAAAGCGTCCCACACAACAGAACAGGCTATTGTTGTGTAAGGTTTATTACAGAGAACAGTTAGTTATGTAAATACAGAGAAGTGAAGTGTTAATGTTGTCTTTGTTTTTTCAGGGAAAAAGAAGACGGCTGGAGTCGCCGAGTCCGTGATGCTTTGCTTGAGAAATGCATTAACGATGGCGCAAATATTTTGCATATTTATGTGGACATTAAGTCTCCAGAGGTAGGTTGAAGATTGCCTGTTGTGACGTCGCTTCACGATTTGATTTGGTGCAGTGACCTAATTTATCAACACCATGGACATTTTTGAGACGCTCAGGTTCTCCGGAGATGATAAAGCGCGCATGTTGATCCTACTTATTGCAGTTCTTTATTTTCAGAAGAACTGCAACTTCTTTTTCTATATTTACAGTTAGGAATCTCTCACTTGATGGTTAATCACTTTGGTTTTTGTCTTGTCATTATAGGGGTGTGTTTATGTGAAATGCGATTCTCTCGACTCTGCTGGTCTTGCCTTCAGAAGCATTTATGGCAACTGGTTTGATGGTACGTATAAACCTTTTCTACATCACCCATTTTTCTGTCTCTATTTTTATTTATTGTTCTCACCTTAACTTCACCATTCATTACTTTGTCGCTTCTTACAATGCTTGTCAAGGTTCACGTGCAACGTTCATTGCTTGTCCATGTTGTTAGCAAGACTCGACATTTCTACGTCAGTGCTTCATGAATTCACTGCGTATTGCAAATGCCGTAAATTCTCTTTTTAGCCCCCCCGGGGGGCTTATTGCAATCAGCCACTTGAGGGGGGCTTATAAGAGAGTATTGCAAAGAAACGCATGCCACTATCATAGAGTAATATCAATAGCATTGCAAACCATAAATTCACTTGTATTTCTATGCCTTGTCAAAATGATTTTTTATCAACGAATCACTCTCATTTTCTAGGCCGTCTTGTTATTGTGAAGTTCGTCACACTCGCACGATACCATCACCGTTTCCCGGAGGCGCGGGACGCTGTGCAGCCGCTCAAGTCTTCGGGCGAATTCCCGTCGTCCCTTTCATGGGCCAGCAGCTCACCTGAACAGATTCAAAAGAAATAAGAACACAGAACTATCTTATCTAGATCATCATCAACTACGGTCCCCGGCCCGTCTGAGGTGGGTACTGCATTCTTATTTCGCAAGTAATGATCAATAAGTACTGTATTGTTTATAGTTCAACAAGTGACAACATTGGTGAATGGCTGATACGGATCTGGTAGCATTTAAGCACTAATGAATTTTAACAACCGAAATAGTAATACACTGTTCTATATAAGATTTTTTTGAAACATAACACACAAGTCTCTCATTTCATCAAAGCATACTTCAACTAATACGTAACGAATTATACAACATTTTGCACTTGGATAAACGGAATTGTTAATCAAATAAAACATTGGGGCCTTTTTCTTCTTCCATAAATTGGTAAGATAGGGACAACGTAAATCGTTTGATATAACTAAATGAAGATTAAGATCTTAATTTTGCAACTGCAGCAAAAAGCTAAAAGGTCATCTACTTTCATGTTTAATGTTTTTCATTAGTGTGTTTCAGATTTGTTTATCATGCAATATCCTTCTTTTTTGTTGTGAAGTCATTGTTCAGTTTTTATCCATGTAAATCATTAGCTAAGGTTTCTAATTTTTGTTCATGTAAGCTTGATAGATGGTATTTGATAGTTAACTCTTGACAGTGGAATTGTTTTTACTGCTTTACTGCTATACCCATGATGATGATGATGATGATGATTAGGGTTGCTACACAATGTCCAGGGTTCGCTGCTGCGAAGTCTTCCAACTTGAATTCGACGTACAAGACGTTGTCATGATATGACGTCACATTAATGGTATTGGCGAAAAAGCAGCATTTCTCAGAAGTCAACCAGTTGATAAAATGGTGGAATAATGGTTTGTTTTTGTGATGGCACCGACTATCGTTATTGATCGTTGAGGTAAAATATAAAATGCTTCGAGAAGTCTTAGAGCATAAGTCATCTCTTGGTGTTGCTAAACGTATCTACTCCAACGAGCTAAAGATTGGTGTTTACACGCCGAAAGGCAATATGCCGCGACCAGCAGAAGACGACGACGCGACGAAGCGATTAAAAAGGCCGACGAAATGGCGACGCTATGGTTTTGAAGACGAGATGTACCCGCAGGAGAAAGTAGAGCGGATGCAACAATATACAAAGTCGCTTGAGGCGAGGAAGGAAAACAACGCGCGGAAGACTAAGGCAACGAGTTCCGTTCCAACGTCAACCTGTCCATTTTCAATGGTAGATCCCAGAGCTAATCGGCTAGCGACGTTGTTTTCTGTGTATGGTGAGCAGTCATCGGATTCGTACAGACGTCCGGCGAAAGGACGGTCGTTTTTACCGCCCGTAACACAGGCGTTAAAAACGATGAATTTAAACCGTTGGAAAGATGTCCGCGCGAGGCATTTCGCAGACGAAGTCAAGTCAAACGCGAGCAAAGAAGGTGGCAAGACTTCGTTGCCAATGTTGAATGACAGTAATACTCTCACTGGAGTTAATGATGAATGAATTTTTTTTAGTGTTGCCTCTCAAGCTTTTTGGCAGAATTCGTGGAAAGATCCTATTGTAGATATGACTTATTTTGAAAAGTAGTATGCTTAGTCTTCATAAATTGTAGCGTACACTTTTATTTCTGATAAATTTTATTTATGTATAGAATCGTTCTTATTTACAAGTTTTTCGTTTTCATTTTCCAAAAAACGCAAGGCTGACCACCACCACCCGATTGCGGAGTCAAACAGACCTTGCGTTGCGGAGGGGCTTGGTTAGCCCATTCTTTCTGCATTTCATTCAGTCAGATTCAGATTCATGTCTGTGTCACCCACTACTCTGCATTTCAGCCGTGCTCAATTATGAATGCAAATATATTTGGCCAATATTATATTTTATTCATTTAATGCAACATCTTCTCGTACCAACTGAGCAATGAATGCTGCCGCTGGAAATGTTAGAGTTCAAGGTATACAACTTTCAATTATGCTTTATTGTTTTGTCAACATGATAGGCCCATCCGCACTCAGCAAACCGTGTTGTCAATGGCATCAAACCTAACGGTTACTTTTTCATCTTTTTGCAGGGCCAAAGATTTCTACTGATGTATCCTTTGAATGATTATTTATTAGCATGCTTTGATGCCTTTAATAATAATAATCTATATACAAAATTATAATACGTTTGATAACTGATATAGGATACATTGCAATTCAGCAGTTTGTGTGTGAATACACCTGCACCACACTTGATTGTTTTATTTTAACAAGCATCTAGCTATCATCATTGCCACTGCAAATTCTTCTCCATTTGAATATCTACTACTTCATATTCTTCTGGATATGTGAGCTTCTTCTTTACATTTACAAAGGTAAATTTACTCTGTTATCATTAGAATTCGAAGCACTCCTTTTGTTTTCACATTTTCACAGAATTATTAATTGCCTTTATCATTCTGCTGCTTTTCAGGTGTAATCTTGCCCTATCCAAGCCAAGGTGGAATTCTGGCTCTGGAAATAATTCTACTCTTTCTGTTGGCAGCTGTAGAAAGCATAAGATTATTTTTTGGTATGTTTTTAGCTCCAAACTTACTCTCAAACCACGCAAGCAAAAAGAGATGCAGTCTTGTCTGATTTTCTGTTTTTCCATTCAAGGCTATAAAGGTAATCTTGCAGAAAGAAAGATTTCTCTCATCTTCTCCATTGTCCTCGCCCTTCCAGTCATTTTTGCCATTTTGAATCTGCTTTTGTGGCAATCATATGTGTAAGTAATCTTCTTTCAAACATGTGCTTGTGAAGATTTACATTTATTACATATCTCTATCTCACATCTTAAACTAAATCACTGAAGAGTATTTTTAGTATCATACATTTTGAATATGGAATACAAAATGGCTTTCAATATTGTCTTATTTTGTTTCAGATTGAGAATAGAGGTGGTTATATCTTCAATTGTTCTTGTCTTTGTTGGTTTAGAAATAATTCTAAGTGCAGCTATGATATGGACTTTACAAAGGTGTGAGAATATTTGTTTTTGTATTTTAGATCTTCTGCCAATTGGGTCTCTATACTTGTGAAGTTTTCAAGAGAACTCTCTTGAAGTCCCCTAGTTCAGTGCCTATTAATAACTACTATGTTGAACCATAGATGCCAGTTGGATTTTGGATTACATGCTTATGTAATTTGACCATTTTCCATTTTAGGCATGAATCAATCATTCAACAGAAAGCATCTTAGATTGCCTTTTTAGAATCACATGGGTTCACTGTTAAAGTGTCAAGAACAAAAGGTTTGTCAAAAGTCCATTTATCTTTCCATGATTGTGTACCTTGGAATGTTCAGAGTTGAGGAAAATAGTACAAAATTATGAGAAGGAATTTTGGGCACATTCAGTTTTCTTTTCAGACATTAACATCATATTTCCAAGCAGACAAATAACAGCAGTTAATTAAATTTTTGAATACGTAATGCGGGGTGGGTTTTTCCCAATGGAAGGCTTCACTTACTCAAAATACAAAGCATATTCAATATAACTTGAAAATAGTTAAAAGTTACAGAAATGTAGATATCACAAAGCAGCAATTATATCATTTGCAACATCATCTCTAAAATTATATAATAGTTCGAAACATTTGCTAAGCTGTTAAGCTTGTGAAAATATAAGTATACAGGGCTTGATAATCATCATGTTTTGGGACTGTGTAGTTATAATGTTGTCATCTATCCTTGGAGACTTTTTTGGGGACTGGATATACGATAACTTGAGTATTCGACGATACTTCTGAAGCCATTGCGAACAATTGCACCTCCCTTCGCCACTGGTTGCAACCGACTTGTCATGGTTCCAAGCAGGTAATGGTTACCATAGAGCTTGACTCCGGCGTTGTTAACATGCAGACTCAACTGTGCCCACTCGCCACCTTTGATCACCCATCTACTGCAAACGAAGGAGACTTCGTTGCGAATCGATTGAAGAGTGCCATTTTGGTAATACGAAGAAGAGAGGGAGTAACATGGATTGTCCTCGGATGGATGCAGCCTGGATGTAAATAAGAGGTCATCAAGGTTCATGCAATGTCAAGAGGTCAACTGGAGTACGACAGCTTCCATGATATGCCATGGATTATTGAAGAATAAAGATTAAAGAAGATAAAGTGAAGACCACAAAGGAAATGCAATTCATGTGACACGAAGAGGCCAAGTATCCATGACAGAAGAAATGGTAAAGTTGTTAATCCAAAGGTTAAAGATCAATTCTGAAATGGTCAATCAAAGGTCAATTCTGAAAAGGTTAATCGGACGTCAATTTCTTACCATATATTGACGAATTCGAAGTTATCTACATCTTGCGCATTGAAGATTATTCCTGCGACACTATTTCCAGGGCCTCTGTCATTTGCGTGGTTATACATGTACATATTGATGACGTAATCGTTATTACTGTCTGTCGTGTTCGGGTAGATGACACGACAAAATGTGACCGTTCTTTTGCAGAATTCACCTGGTCGGCAGAATTTCACTGGCTCTGATGCATTTAGGATGTCGATGCTGTTGACCTGTTTCACTGTTCCGCAACCTTTGTTTGGATATGGATCTGCGTACGGAAAATGGATTAGAAGCTAGTGGAGAACGTGTGCATCTGTGATGAAATGTGAAAACTGCTTTCTATGTTGGATTTTGAAGAATGGGATTTAACATTGTTACTGAAGTATGAGAAATGGACAAGACATGTCTGGAATTGAAATTGTGCCACTACTGGTTTTGTTTGGTAATTTGTAATAGCTACAACGACATGCAATGGAAAATACAACCAGTAGCGTAGCGAGGGAGGGCAAGGGGGGCAGCCGCCCCCCCCAATTCGCAGAAAGTTGGTCTCTGAGAAAAGTGCAAATCTGCAATAAAATTTGTGGGGGGATACGACAAAAAAACAAGGCTTCATTTGCCAAAAAATTTGCCTGTTTGCCCCCCAAATCTTCCCGCTCTGGCTACGCCACTGAATACAACTGTATGGAATTGTGGCAATGGAAATGATGGCATGGTATGAATTATGACAATGGAAATGGCATGGTATGAATTATGACAATGGAAATATGCATTGGAGACAGTTTGCAACATCGCTGTTCAAAGCAGTTAAAATCAAGACAGAGAAAATTTCACTCACAACACGCCTGCTCATTACACTTTGAACTCTCTTCAGCCGCTCCTTCGCAATCTTTTCCTCCATACATTGGTGCTGGATTGTTGCATGCTCTGGTCCTTGTTTTCGCGCCAATGCCGCATTCTTTGCTGCACTTTGACCAGGCTGACCACTCGGCATAATTACCATCAAGCGGATTTTTTGGAACTGAAAACCATAGGGATATTGTAGGTGATAAACCACATTGGTCAGATTTGCTGCTTATACGTGCACAATAGGATTGACAGGATAGGAGAAATTCAAAGAAAATAAAATACAGGTTATGGGTTACAAGTCAGAATGAAATATCAAAGAATTTTCACCTGGAGGTGTGGCTATTAAGGAAGGTGAAAATCTGTAGCAAGGTTATTGTAAGGGGTCATAGGCCACAGTTCGGGTCATTGCAACGAATTTATCAACTGGTTATTTGTTAAATTTTCTACACAAGATTAATCGAATTTCATTCCCTTTTACTCGCATCTCATTGAGATTTTTCGTTTGTATTTCGACTTCGCAGATCACTTACCCGCAACACTGTATATGTATGCAGTGTTGTACGTGCCAGTGCAGTATTTGCTCGTAGATTTCAGGCAGGGTGACTGGTAAGCAGTGTTTTGACAATCTTGTGATGAGTGCAGTGATTTTAAAATCTCTTTTCCGTCACGAATTCCCCAGCACTCTCCCCAGTACTGGATAGAAAACATTTTGAAGCCATTCTCGCTGGCTTTTTTATTGCATCGACAAGTTAAGCTGAGAGGAAAGATACAAGATTGTTTCAAACATGGGTGAAATGTTTATGTTAGATTCGCCTACGACTAATCATACCACAATTTTGCTATAATATTATTGTTGGAAACTTCTCAGGGTTGGACATTTGAAAAATGGCCTAGCTATCAGTGATAAACACAATTTAGGTGGAATGAGTAAATGAATGAAATTTTGCCATCCCCTTCCCCTATCTCACCCTTTCAAGTAGTCTGGGTAGGTGTGCCACTGGATTTGTATTTGAGAACTTGCTTCCCTATCTGTTATCAGCAGTTTTCGTGTCAATTGTGATTGGATGTTATAGAAGCAGCCTTCTTGTTCAAATGGCAGAGCACATTCTCCCGAACGCTTCTCTTTTATAGCAGCACCTACATAAATAAAGGATGAATTGTCAAGATCTTGTTGAGATGGGGGTGATTGGTGGGACCACATTAAAACCAAGCTGATCGTTTTGTATCGACGAGGTTTCTAAAGAAATTCTGAATTATAGGATCAATATGTTTAGCACATAAGGGGTTTCCTGCATGCCTCATAGCTATAACATGTGTGGTATAATTTCTTTGTTACAGAAATTCTAATGTTCCGGGACAATATTCAACTGCTGTATGTTACATACGCCAGATAAACCTATGTGAACAACTTCTACACACATCTATGTACATGTTAATGCAAGGCTGTTGTATTTAAAGTTGAACAGCTGAATATTGTTCTGGGACATGAGGATTTTCATTCATTAAGAAATTCCCCTGTGTTCGATATCTCTCATAAACAACCCACAATACTGCAGTTTCGTGCCTGGTTACATGCTGGCTAATAACGTTTCTACATCTTCAAACCAAAATTGGATTTTGCTTATCGCCAAGGCGTGACAGTATTCGATTGCAAAAGTACTTTTAACTTACCTTGAATCTCAATACAGCTGCACAGCATTGCTGTTACTGCTATCAAAATCAGCCCTCTGTTCATTGTCCTGCTATGAATGGATTAGAAAAAAGGTGTCGATAAAAGCAAACGATAGAAGCAAATTCTTATCTTATTGCGATTAATCACGCCCATGATAACGAAAGAATCAAAGATTGGTTGACTGTATTTGAATAGATCAATGCCAATGAATAATTGCGAAGAATTAATTAATAACTGAAAATCGAAAACCTACATTGCCTTGCTTTGCCCTCAGTTTTTTTTACCTTTATTTTTGTAAACTTGATTTGAGTTTGTTGAAGTACCTTTTGCTTTTGATTGCCTTTATGTGATCCAGTGTTTTTCAATTTCTTCAATTTATGCCGTTCTGATCGTTCTGATGAACAATATAACCGGATGATGTGAAGCTAGGTTAATTGAAACCGAATCTTTTAAACACGTAAATATGTGTGCATAGCTTTGCAAACAGTTCGTTTTTTCCAAAAAGTTGTTTATCTGATATATATGAAAAATATCTATATGCACGGTGTTTCTATCAAAGTCAATCATGACATTCCTGTTTTGAAACTTAGGATTTCATTCTAACCATCTTTTAAAAATAACCATGTTGACATGAAATCAGCTGAAGATGATAATTGTATTGTAAAGAGTTCTTAAACAAGATCCGTTTTTTTCTTCACAAGATGCTCTTTCATTTTAAAATTTCAGCGATTTACCATATCATATGTGTTAATCTAATAAACAAAAAATGCATTAATGCCAACAAAAATCAAAGTTCTTAATGTGTGTATAAGCTTATGTTTACAAACTCAGTGTATTTATATTATAGATTCGTCCGTTATAGAGTAAGAAGAATCAATCATTTACTTTCATTTCTGCAAGTATCTCGTGATTGACTCTCTCTCCAGAAGACGGTGATGTAAGTGAATGAAATGTAAATAAATCTCCATTTACATCAACATTTTCTGAAGAGTGACTCAATCACAAAATAGGCTCGTAGAGGCGAATCTAGTTGATTGAACGTACGGATTTATTGCTTATGTGTATCATGATCATAATCAATCTTTGACATTCTCAGCTTTGGGGCTCCTAATTTTGGGACAAACAGTTCATGTGTAATAGTGAAGCATGGTTGTAATAGACATTATGTGCTCAGTTTTACTGTCCGTTAAATTGGAACAGGGTTGTATTTGAAGTTCTGAGTTTAACCACAAAACCTTTGTCCTTTTGTCACGATCTGGAGCGGATTCCCTTCCTTTCGCCGTCTCTCAGTTCAGATAGAACATTCAAGGTTTGAACCGGTGGAGCGGCCAGCGTTCGAGCTCTACGTTTTTGCCAAAGAAATCTACTCACTGATATAACGAAGGTACGTAATAATCACTCTTGTGTTTTAGCCTGCTTATACCCATAGAAAGAAAATATTCATCGATTTTTGTTACCTAAGAAAGGTTTACAAATGTTATGCAATAACGTTCGTCTTACTATTGAATACTAGGTTTAAATATTTGATGTTGTTTAAGATTAATAACTAATCAACTAATTCTTTATTTCTATTAAATTTTTTATAAAATTTATGGCAGTATGTGGCCAGTAAGTTTTGTTTTTTGAAAATCTTGATAATTAATTGTTCTAATTTGGTTTCCAGATGCCGGTGTGAGGTCACTAAATCGAACGGAGGCTCAAGTTTTGATTATTACTTTGCTGATGTCACTCATCTAACAGGATAAAGGTATACTTCTATTTGTATTTAAATAGCTATTTCTATTTCAACCCAAACTTCCGAAGATCAAAGCTTCCAAGTACTTCTCCGATAAATTAGTTGCCCATAAATTGTACATGGTAATGGCTGGTTCTCTCTGGTCCTTCAAATCAACTTTATCCCCTCTTGTATGAAATGTTGCATGGTTTCCAGAGTTCCAGAGCAACTGATAGAGTTTCTGATGTATTGCTTATAACTTAATAAACTACATACTATTCACAACAGTTCCCAGGGAGGGGGCACTCAGTACATAGACACACGGGGAGGTCAGTCCAATATTTTTGGGTAAGAATTTTGCCAAAAATGATATTTTTGGGTGACAAATCTGTCCAAAATGATATTTTTGGGTGCTAAGAAATAGTCGAGGCTATTCTGATATTTTTTGGTATTTCAAATTAGTCAAACTTTATCCTTGATTACAAGTTTTGATATTTTTGGGTGCAAGATATTAAAAAATTGATATTTTTGGGTTTTCAAGAAAGTCAGTTCTAATATTTTTGGGTTCCTTGTAAAATTCTCGGACTCACCCCCCCGTATGTCTATGTACCGAGTGCCCCCCTTGGGCAACAGTTACAGTTCTTATCATTATTTAACTAGGAAGGCTTCGCGCTCCACCTCCCTAGTGTTTTGGCCTTCGCTTCGATGTGAGTGGAACAGCGATCTTGAACAAAAGTGGGGTGGGTTTCTGTTGTTTTGGACTTCGATATGAGTGGAACAGGGATCTTGAACAAAGGTGGGGTGGGTTTCTGTTATTTTGGCTTTCGATCTGAGTGGAACAGCGATCTTCAGCAAAAGTGGGGTGGGCTTGTGTTGTTTTTGCCTTTCATTTGAGAGAAAGAGGGATGTTAAATATATGGTAGGTTGGAGTTGGATTTCTATTCTTATTGCCAGTGATCAGAGGGGAAGAGCGATTTTGAACAAAAGAGGGGTGGTGCTTGTAGAAAGTCCCTCGTAAGCAAGACCTGGTAATGATCTGAGCAACGAAATTCTGAGGTGAATTGATCAAGTAGCTGTAGGCGTATTTAGAGGAGACGTTCGAGAGATAAAACTGACTTTCGTTTTAAGTATAATGAAGAAAATAAAAGTTTAATATTGAAAAGTGGCAAATAAGTCAGCGCGAAGTAAAAAACTGATTACAATAATTATTAAAATATGATTAGAATGAAGTAAAATTAATAGAACAAAGTTGGATGATTGTCATTTCGACGTCAACATATTGCCGGTGAGATTGTAGTTATTAATTTGTTATTGTTGTTCCAGTGTATCGTTATTGGTACCGTAAATCCTCGAATAAGCCCCCACGTTCGAATAAGCCCCCCCCTCGATTAAGCCCCCACCTAAAAAATCATTTTTGCAAATAAGCCCCCCCTCGAATAAGCCCCCATGGGGTCTTATTCGAGGGAAGCATAAGTGCAGAATAATATCTTATTTCGAGAAAGCCCCCACAGGACAATGCTATACAGTATCACTTCCTTTGACTCGAGACAAAAAAGCAAAAAGAAACGCGATTTTCGTGATCATAAACAAATTATAATTTTTGTTAGATCTTCACACAGCACTTTGTGAAAAAAGTTTAGCTGATTGAGAAAATTATGTTGTCTTTTTTCTGTCAACCTTTGAGGAAAAAGCAAAACTTTGAAATAAGCGCCCCCCTCGAATAAGCCCCCACCCAAAAATTCATTTTTGCAAATAAGCCCCCGGGGGCTTATTCGAGGATTTACGGTAAGTGTATCGTTATCGTTGTCATCGGTAGCGGTTGCCTGTGGTTGTTCTGTTTGTGGCGGTTCGTCAGGTGGCAACATGCTGACGTCGAAATCGCCGTCTTCCATGCATCTCTGGAGACTGTCTTCAAAGTTTTTATTTAAGAGTCTTTTTGCAATTTTTTCCACATGTCTTGCTCTTGCTATCCCTTCCTTTACCTTGGCCTTTGTTTTGCGGTTAGAGTTTCTGATTTTCGTGAATGATTTGTAGGCGGTTTCGGTATTTTGATCTACATATTTGCATGTTATCTCAAGGCGTGAAGCTGTGTCCTTCGCCATTCTGACTAACGTGTTCAAGTCGTTGTCCATGCTGCAAATGTTGGAAAAAGCGTGTCAGAGTGTTATTACATAGTAACAGTTGTTTATCTTTTTTAAGTGAAGTAATGGAATGTCAATCAATGGTCTCTTGGTTCAAAGATAAGCCATTGGATATTTTATGTATGTTTTTTTATTTTATACTTTGGTAACTTTATATTTTGTTAATGAAACCATTATTTTTAACACACTTCCACGTTATATTATAAAACAATTGTTTTAATAAATAGGTATGAAGTTACCGAAGTATAATTTAGGTTATAACGCACATGATCAATTGAGATTGATCATGTGCGTTACAACCTAAATAACAACTTTATTTGATTTCAATCATTCTGTTTAAGTTAACTATTTTTCACTCGTTAAGATAACATTGTCATGCACGCACTTGGATAACAATGCTAAGCTTCTTACAAGGCATTCAGTTTATTTATAGAATAAAATTATCATGATTGCCTTACTTCTTATTCTTTGTCGGATATTTTATAATATGTATCTAATGTTATACTTTGATTTTGCAGCTACGACGATATTTGGCATTTAATTCTTCAACCATTTGATTGCAATTTGTGAATAAAATCAGAAGAAATGATAAGTATTTTGTTATCATTCATTACTATTACTATTTATACTTTTACTTCTGTCATTTAATCATCGTCAAAAGAACAAAGATAATAAAAGAGTTGAAGAGAACTAAACAGAAGGTAATAAAGTTTTTATTTATCTATAATATGTTCAATTTATTGTTCAGCCCTGCTATTTTTCTTGATTCTTCCATTTAGGGATTGACTCCCCAGGTTAAAATTTTGGTTGAGTATATGAATTCCCCTGGGAATATGAATTCCCTTGAGAATAGGAATTCCCTTGGGAATATGATTTCCCTTGAGGATATTAATCCCCTTGGGAATATTAACTCCCTTGGGAATATGCATTCCCTCACATATATGAATTCCCTTGGGAATATTAATAATTAGTCACACAAACTCTTGTTGTACCAAGCTTCATGATTTTACCAATAAGAGTACATGATTTGCACCAGCCAGGTCCACTGCAACAATAGGAGAAGAAATATAAATGACAGACAAAACAATGTAACATCTATTCGGTCTATCCATTGTTAATAGCAATAAAGAGAAGACTAGCAACAATGGTATACCTAAGATTTCCATCCAATTTCCTTGAATCTTCTTCGTACTGCATCATTAACCAGACATCATATCTTTAAAAGTTCATGTTCCATTCTTCTATCCAATGCATGCACATTGTTTTGTTCCAATTAGTTGATGACTAAACATCTCCACCTTCAAATTCAAGTTAATTAGAGAATATAATAACATCATATAGGTTTGAGTTAATTTACCCTTATAGACTAGATTGATTACATGACTTCAGCATAAGATATTTTGACTAACTCTTTCACCTTTGGATGCTCCAGGAATGACAGCAGTTGTCTTGTTGTGTTTCTTTAAATTATTTATTATTATTATTATCCTTATTGTTATTATGGTTATTGTTATTATGAAAAACTTTGCTCTGCCAACTATAAATATTCATGTAAATACAAATGGTAGTATACCTTTATCCTGTTAAGATGAGTGACACCAGGAAAGTAATCATCAAAGTTTGAGCCTCCATTCGATTTATTGGCCTCACAATGGCATCTGGAAATCAAATTAGTATAATTAATTATTAAGATCAAAAAACAGAGCTTGCTGGCTACAAAGCTACTTGAACACAAATTGCTTCTAGACTGCCATACATCTTACTTTTGATGCATCAATAATAACAAGTTGATTTGTGCTGAATCCATAGAAACAATATCACAATATTCAAGCAGCACTTTGGTGTTTAGAAGTACATATATATATATTAATGTAAATACAAACGGAAATATACCTTTATCAGACATGCAGAGTTTTTTTAGCAACATCAGCTAAACAGCAAGCAATTTTTATTTCTCCACCACTGTCACTGCCAGCAATCATTGATTGAGCCTTCATTTGTTTTACTGTAGTAAAATGGCATCTGAAATATAAATTTATACACTTATTTACCAAGGCATGCAACGAAACAGGCAGCAATGGTACAATCAAACAGACGAGGACAGAGTTCAAAGCCAACTATTTAACTGACAGCATGGCACTTGAACACAAGATACAGTAAAAACCCGCATATATAAGAACTACAATTTTACAAAAATTGTGGTTCTAAGTAATAAAACAAATTTTAAGAAATTTATCTTGGAATAGGTTGTCTAAAGTTGCATAAATGTAAATTTTAACTATTGGCAAGTTTTAAGAATAATTTTTTATTGAATCAAAGAAATGACTTAAATTTTACCATCAAGACATACCTAGAAATACTGAGATTTCACGTTGTAGGTTCTTAAAAGTGATTTATTCTTATATGCAGGATTTACTGTATTGGACTGCCATGAATTAAACCAGCAATGCGTTCAGAATAACATGAGGGTTATGAGTCAGTGAATATGCTAAGCAGCATTAAATGCATTATGTTTTAAAACTTCCATGAATACAAGCTATATTATTGCCGATGCTTGTTACAAATTTGTGGTTTTTAATCTTGCAAAATTTATCTGCTCTCAAAGACTCCACTTAATTAGAAGATAAGACGAGAAATAGAGATTAGAATTAGATACATAGGTAATAAAAAATAAGTAATACATAGGTAATAACCTACCTTTTCCTAATAAAATATCAAAGTGGCGTTCTGCAACGTTGACTGACTTGATGTTTGCACCATTCAGGCCTGAAAATAAGAAAAATACCAAATTTACTGACAACAAATAGTAAAGGAAGAATACCATGGAATATAGCAATTAACTATGCCAAAAGTAATCTGTGCTCCCATTCGATATAAAACTCAAACAAATGAGGCCAAACATATATGAAGGAAACAGCCAAATGTTTTCATGCAAACACAAGGTATTGTCCTTTTTTCTGACCCATTTTTTAATCGAGTGCTTGTAATTAGACACTTTCCTTAGGTATTAATCGAAATTTAACGTATTATCATATTGTAAATCAAGCTGAAATAAAAGAAAAATTATCACACCTTGGCTTTCCTCTCCAACAAAACAAGTGCAGTTCAAGTTCAAATCAAATCAAATTTGATGCGTTCCCCGTTCTCAAGGAGGAGACTGGGAAGACCGAGGAGAGAAGAACTTCATATATCTCAAGGATCTCAACTGCGCAAGATGCCGAAAGTCCCACATGCAAAGCATCACTTTATTTCGTCTGGGATTAACTCATTTGTATTGGTGGTGCAGCATCGGCATGATTCATTTGTTTTTACACATCTGCTGGAGGCATCAACACTTCTGCAATAGAAGTCTGACTGTTGAGCTGAGCATAGCCTAGTTAAGACTGCTCTCAGAAGGCATTGTCTTCAACAATGAATCTAATAATGAGTCTAAAAAGAAAAAAATAATTGTGAAAAAAGAAGAAAACAAAATTGGAAAAGAACATCCAAGGGAAGAAAAAACTCCGCTAAAACAGCGAAGCCCTCTCTTCCTCATGCGGGTCAGTGCGTCCCGTGAAAGGCTGCTACTAAGCTCCCCACCCCTTTTAGATCGTTTTGCCAGAACATCGAGATCAAGCCAACGAGGCCGAAGCTGCGCTGGACGAGTGACCAGTATTCTATCCCCGGCCGAAAGAGAAGTGTGTTATGAAGCCGTCTAGAAACACCCAGTAGCATTTACCACGGGCAGCGACCGCCGTCGGAAAGAACGCTGACGTTCATTGAAGTACACATGTTGAGTTTGTCACGCATCAGACGTGGGAATACAGTCCTTTACACATGCGCTTATCGAATATAAGACTGCAGCTGACGATAAAATCCATTTCTATGCAATGACCTAGCAATAAAAACAAAAAATCAGTCATTAGTCATAAACAATATCAAATCGTTAAACATAATATTCAATGGTAAGGGTTTTTAACGTTATTGCATAAAATCTATAAATATATAAAATAACTACACTTACAATCCACTTCTTTATAGTTGATATTTAGGTTTTTTTAAGAACAGAAAGCAGAAAACTGCTAAAATAAAACATTTTTTTACAGAATAACACCATATTGATTTATCAATTGTTCATATATATTTATTTATTTATATTTGTAAACAATAACAGGTAATAGACATCAATCTCCCTTACTAAAACGCAAGCCTTTCTGGTTACTATTCATGGAGGTTTGGCTGTTCGAGAATTTCAATATATTTTTCCACAAACAGTATTTCATTGGATTTAAAAAGCTGACGATTTAAACACCACCAAAACGAGGTCTGGGTCGTCAGTAAACGAGGCTGCCTCTTGCATGCGATATTATTCAATACGAAACCAGTTGGTAATGAAATATCAAGCAAGACAACTGCTCGTTAAATTTCTCCGCAAATACGATTCATACCCCCTAACTTAATAGCCTCTACAGGGTAAAAACTCTATACCAATTGAATCAAGTACAAAATAGGTTGTTGGCAAGCAAAGAACCAACCACAATTTGAAAAATGATTAATGAAAGTCTTCGGTGATTATTTGCATCTAACAAAAATTTAACGTACCTAATTTTGCTACCATGTAGAGGCTAAAATGCATAACTTCAACGCGAACCAAAATACTTTTAAAATAAACTCTTTTACTCTCTCCAATATACAAAACACAACATCTTATATCCTATAGCAATAAAAATATATCTAAAACAAACGATAATTATTGAAAATAAAACAAGAAATACCGTGAAAGCTCTATTAAGCCACTAAGGAGCTGCATTGATATTCAAAGTCAGAGTGAAATAAATTCTCAAATAGACTTTGTGCAAAACAACAGCACAATAAATTCTATGAGATTTTATGATCAATCAAAATTTCATCATTATACGCAATTGAAAAACATGGGGGGATTTAATAGAGGGGGGCTTGATTCAAAACTTCATTCGGAAAGGGTAGAGCTTTTACAGTACCACGCAAGGAAACTTTCTATTACTTGACGTTGTACTTCCATCTCTCTCAACCATAGCTTCCTTGTTTCCTTTCATACTCAAAGTGCAAATGACAAGTGCTTTAGCCTTGGTCGCCATTTTAAATTCTAAATAACGTTTAATTATAATATTTCTCAAATCAATCAAAATTTAAATGAGGTTTCGTATGAACTGTAGTTCATTTTCTCTCGTCATCAAAAGTAATCGAGAGCGTAAAACAAATATAAATACTTACATTAAGATGAGGTTTTGTCATTACAAGTGGCCAATAGATTATTCGTCTCAATGATTGGCAATGCTGGCCTCTTTATCGTACCGAGGGGCTTGGCCTCTTTCTCATTTCCCGCGCACTTCAACAAGACGTCATCAGATGAAGACTTGGCAATTGAAGCTGTGACCGTATTTTTGGGTTGTGGTGAATCAAAACTAATCAAGTCCATGAAATCATTTGAATCACTGCTCAATGATTTACACGTTATCAGTTCTGTAGGCCGCGGTTTTCTCTTCTCAAATGCAACATCACTCGCCGGGCTGTCTCCACCTGACGATCCAGTCATGGATGGAGAGAAGTCAGTCTCAAAACTTTCCACCATTCTAGTCATTTCAAAGTTCACTGTCGTAGGACTCGGCACTAGTTCCCAGCTCTTCTCCATGCCTGGCACATGTCCATCTGTACTGTCCTTCTTCTGCAGGCCACCGTAATGATTATTATGCATGATTTCATCGACTTCAGACGAGGCTGGTGAAATGACAGACGAGTCATTCACACGCTCGAATCCTCCATTCTTCAGCCTAGCATTTATCTTAAGCGCTTGATTTTCCGTCTCAAGGTCTTTCACACGAGCTCGCAGATCTTCATTAACTCCAGTCAGATATGCAATGCTTTTAGCATTCATATCAGCGTTCTCTTTCACGTAATCAAGCTCGCATTTCAGATCATTGACTTCCTGCTTGAGGCCTTTGTTTGCAAGCTCCAATTTCTCGTATCTCTCTCGATTCTGACGTATATCGATCATTTCTTCGTGTAAAAGCTGATATTCAACTTCAAACAAGTTCAATTCATGTTTGATATCCATTTCCAACGCTTCACTTATCAAATCTTCTCCGTGGTCCTTCACTTTCTTGGGAAGGTCGACTTTCATAAATTCAATGATGCTTTCGAAGCAATCATTCGCCAGTATCTCGGAACCAAATTTTGAAAAAAGAGCCAACGCAATCTGAAGAAAAAAATCATAATTAATAGCAGCATGACCTTCATCATATATATCATTACACAAATTTAAAGGTTAAAGGTAAAATAGACAAATCAGGTAGCAGCAAAAATGTTTAAAAATTGTACCTTAAAGATTACTTCCAATCCTTGAAGGAATATCAAATCTAAAAAGACAAAATAAATTAATTACTTCGTTCAGGTAGAACAAGTTGTCTCTGCATGTGTTTTACGTTTCTGCAATACCGTATATCCTCGAATTCGCCCTCCCCTCGAATAAGCCCCCATCCTGATAAACATTTGCAAGGATGTTGAGCCCAAGTATCGAGACATTGAAGTTGTTTAGTGAATGTATTGCAAATAACAGCAAGTTTAAACCCATAACTTTATTGATTGGTTGCATCGTGTAGCTTTTATTTTGCTGAACAATAGTCAGACTAAAATTTCGTTTTTGCAAATAAGCCCCGGAGGGCTTAAGATATGAGCTTATTATTCGAGGATTTAAGATATGAGCTTATTAACACGTGATATAAGATGCAAGAAACACGACTGCATGTCTCCGAGGTCCAAAATATGCGACCTGTGGACTTAATACCGGTGCTAAAAACAAGAGATTGTACACAACTGCTTACCCATAACTCTGACAACAAAAGCAACGGGGTAATGTGAAGCAAACAGCGTGAGGAACCACGGTGCTGCATACAACGTAGGAGTGACGTCATGTATATTGAAATGCTCGTAGATATTGGGATGAAAATCGTGCAGCAGACGGGACAACTGATACAGTTGTTGCTGTAACAAAGATTCCACATTATCAATTAATTACATATGCAAACAAACTGATGCTCTCTATTAATCAAAATTATCATGAGTAGAACTGTGAACACTCACTTGTACTGCCATCATATCGGGCTTGTATTGATTTCTGATGCCCAAGTTGTACATGGCGTAGCAAAAGGACCCAAACGTATCCACTTCCGACATCTGAAGAAGAAAACACGAGTATGAATTAGTGCAGTTGATAACAACAAACAAACAAACAAACAAACAAACAAACAAAACACGTCAACAACAAACAAAAGTCTCAAGATAAACAAAGTAGAATGAATCAGCAGCCAATAGATGTTCGATTACTGTATTTGAAACAATGTAAGATGAAGGCACGGGTCTTTAATGCTACTTATTAACAGCAAAGATCAAAGAAATTGGCAGATTAACTCAACAAACAGATGTGTTTAGCTATTGTGTCGTGACAACATTATCTTACATGCATGAGAATAACACCAGCAACGAAACTGAGTCCTTGACAATATCCAACTTCAGAATCCAGGATGGAGTAGCATTTCAAGATGTTGAATAGGCTGAGTTGGCCAGGGCCAAGTTGGCCATTAAAGTAAATATGCGCAGGAAATGTTCGACCTGAAAAAAGTAATCATCATCATAGCAAAGACATCATTATCATCATCTAGATCATCACCTTATAAATCCTTCGCTTGTCTACACTGTACAAGATCACGCACTCGACTTTTCGCATGGTACCGTAAAATTACAGAGGATGGTGATCTATAGAATATGAAGAATACTACAGTAGGAAAACCTACAACGAAAAACACGTCATCTTTTGCGAATTTTGACTTACCAAGGTCAATGCGAATGGCATGTTGATGTGACGTTGGCTGGTCGAGAAATTCTTGATAGCTTGAAGACTTCCATGCATCATCATCCTTCTTGGGTGATCGTATCGAATGCTGCTGAACAAGAAACCTCCATACTTCTCCTCTACGATACTTTGGGACGCCTGAAAGCGATATTGAAAAACCGCACATGAAAACCTACCCTTAGTCTGAAATTTCTTCCCAAGACAATAGAACTAACAACAACTTATTGTGTTTACACAATAGGTGAGATACAAAATCTACAGCTAGTTGTATGTTTGCTTTTATACTGTATCAGAATTTCATAAAGAAACAGTCAACTTAAAATCGCATAATTTTGTCCCCTCCCCTGGAACGTTAGTGTTCGCATTACCAATACAAGGAATTGTTTCCAGAAGCTATTTCAATCGCGTAATACAATCTGCCCAAGCAATAGAAGGTCAAATTGAATGAACTGACCTGCTTTGACAGCCGACATGATAATGTTTACATCGACCCTGCCCTTGCCGGTTTTAGCCAATAATCCGTCCCATATCGTGGCTGCTTCGGCACTGCACGAATGCAAAACTTCGTAGCTCAACTTCTGACGTCGTGTTTCTGTAGCGCTTATTTTCGCTGAAAAAGATACCATAATAGTTAGACACGTGAATAACAACGAGACATAACTAACCAAGAAATCCTATTGAAGGCGCTTCTTGGCTTCATTTCATCAACATTGTTTCACTTTTTTAGGTTTCCAAAGCAAAATACCTAAATTATAGTTTGTGGACCTGTCTCTTTTTGGTACATTTATCACAGGTAAGCATTGGCACATACATTGTCATAACATTATTATTCAATGATAATATAATAACATGCTTCATCAAACGAATAATAAAATCCCTACCAGCCAAGTTCTTGTTTTCCTTTTCCATTCTGATGAGAATGATTTGCTCCTGGATCGCTTTCTGCCATCTTGCTTTTGCCAGGGCTCTCGGTTCCAGCTTCTTTTCAACATGTTGTTTCTCTTGGTCGTTAATTGCCACTGTATGAAATAGAAAAGAATCACTTCAATAAACAATGTTCGTCACTCTTATCTATAATTGGTGATTAAGATAAACAAGTGGTCATTGCAGGGTCTTCTCCCACTTTGCAGGATGCAATAAAGCTTTCAAATTGCAAACTGAAATTAGCTGATAAAATGTTAATTGCGCACGGATATAACGTCTGCCAATCTTAAGAGTGTGTATATTGGAAAAAGATACAGTGAATATCTGAAACTTCACCTCTGGAAAGTCGGTTTTGATTATTAACAGACAATATCAAATGACGTACTTAAGATCCTTGTTTTTTAGGTAAAATTGCCCATAGTGTAACAGGGCTACTATCTAGGGTTGCTGCCATGACGAACTTTGATTGCGGCCTCACAGCAATACCTCAGTTGCATGCTCTAGTTTCGGACAATCTGCACGTAACTATTTCCCTGTGACATCAATTCGATATCGTTCCCCACAATGTCTCGAAGTTAGCCCATTGCAACCACGGTGCATCTAATCATCCACACATGCCCCTAAATTCTACGTTGATCAAACAACTATCCATCTATCTATCTATCTATCTATCTATCTATCTATCTATCTATCTATCTACAATTATTGTGACCTAAAAGATATTGCGTACGCTTAGTTGGTTGAAATTTGTGGACATATTTTGGGTAACGTAATGTGATTGCAAATTGTACATTAAAACGTCATATATAACACTTTAACCTCGATAAACCACGGAGCGGTTTACGGAGAATTACAAACGAGAAAATTGGATTTTGGATACTTGAAATGAAGGTCACTTCAAATGAAACTTGAGCTCAAACTTCGTACTCACTGTTTCAATCAAAATTCCTACTAAATTTCAATCAAAGACTACATCGATAATTATTAATTCTTTTAACTCCCAAAAAATTCATTCGTTGGATCGAAATGACTTTTGGCAAAATAGGGCAATGCAAACACGATAGCACGAAGGAACGACTGCAACAAGGAAGAATAAAAGTCGGATACAATAAAAGTGTCTTACCACCAAAACTCTTCGTGTCACAAATCTTCAACGAGTCGGTATTATTATTATTTTTAAAATACAAAATGAAATGTCTTGTCATCGTGGTTGTCTAGTAAATTGTAATGCATACACAACAGTTTGCAACATGCAATCAATCCAACTCTCTCTCCTTCTTTGTTAACAGTCAAGATGTAAACAAGCAACATGTATTGATTATCATCTTGAGTAAGAGGCTATCAAGCTGCGACTTTACAAAAGGGATGATGTTACGGTCTGCGGCTACAGCGTTCAAAAAGCCCATGGCAGCGAAACAAGATGCGAAGGTGTGGGGGGAGTCACG
The DNA here is from genome assembly GCA_013076295.1 of Sanderia malayensis. Classification (NCBI taxonomy): domain Eukaryota; kingdom Metazoa; phylum Cnidaria; class Scyphozoa; order Semaeostomeae; family Pelagiidae; genus Sanderia; species Sanderia malayensis. The sequence goes on along the minus strand of RQOL01000616.1, from coordinate 5,654,865 downwards.
ATAACACTTACATCCAACATCTCGCAATCAAAACCTTTTAAGGTATAATGCACAAACGCGAGCGATGGGAAAACAATTTCTGACCATGTCCCCCCGTTTTAATTGACTTTAATTAGTTTGGGACAACGCGAGTTCATTCATTTGTACGGGTGTTCGGTGTGCAAGGATTGTGAACTACATATCAGTTCGAACAGGAGTGAGGTTTGTAATAAATCAAAATAATAAGACAGTTTCTAAGGAGTCGATCAATGTCCGTATCTATATCATTGCAATTAATTTCATGAATGACTTCTCAGGGGGCAATGGTTTAACATCAGTGTGATAGGCCAAGAAAAGAGAGATTCTGCGTGATAAGATGGGGAAAAGTTTATAAAATCCACTCACCGTCAACTGTTACTGTATTGTAAATTTGCTGAAAAGAAAAAGAATCAATTAACTAACATATAACATTGAAAGAAAAATCGTGGGAGATTTTTAGTAAGAAAGCAAGACAACAAAATGACGACAGAGCAGAATAAAAGCAAAGAGTTGTTTCGAATAAAAAACTATCTGCATGAAATATGTTTGAAAATAAAAATTATCAGCAAGAATTAAAATCCTCAATTAATTTACGATGCAAAATATCCATTGCCATTCTATACCTGTCTGCGAAGCCAAGCTTCAGTGTACAGTAAAGGAATATCTCGCATGACGAAGATGATTGTTTAGTGCGTAATACACATAACCTATATCCTCGCATACTGCGTGTTATATTCTATTTCGGTGTAATTTCCCACTATATATGTTTATCATCACGAAACTCACGCAACGACTCGAAATAAGGAAAACACGACTGAGAAATCGTGTAGTGAAACAACAACAAAAGGAAATGAAGTACTGTATATTGACAATAGAAAATACAGGGGGACAATACATGATTCTTCAATACTTGCGGATATCTGCGGATGGGATAATAATACAACAAGGCACAATGCAATGAGCCTGGGCCGGGCAGGTTAGGAAACGGAAAAACTCAAGGCCTAATGGCAGGAGAAGAAGCGCTTGAACGGAACTAAAGATAAATTCATCAGCACTATTATTAAGCAATGCTAGTGTAAAAAGTGTTCAAATTAGATACGGAAAACAAGCATGAAATATGAAATCTGACTAAATGGAATGAAACATTTGAATATTGGAACAGGACAATCAAAGAGTGGAATAGTGGAATGGGAATGATAGGAATAAAAGTGATTTAAAAAATTGCGTACTTGTCTCCACGATCCTTGCCTTGCAAATTTTTTCATTTTCAATACATCAGCTGCTATCTCTCCATTCTCTTTTGCTTTTTCGTCATTTTGCTTAGTTGCATCTGGCTTTGTTTCTGCTTCGTTTTCAGGAATTACGAACTTCGTTTGACTGTGGAACTCCGGTGTTGGGGGACAGCTGTTGAAAGTTCGACTGCGCTGTCTCTCCTTGTCTAAGAAATTATCTTCACTTGACGATCGCGATAAATTCGGAGACAAACACTTCTTGGAATCAGACAAAAACTGAAAAAAAAATAAAAAAATAAATAAGAAACAAAAAGATAGACTCGCCTTGGGTTTTCAGATAGAAATAAATAATAAACGGGATGGAACATGCAATATACTTTTAATAACATGAACCACTATGGGCAAAAAAATGGCTCAACCTGACAAGAGTTTGAGTTTTCGGGGGTTAAAATTATCGGAGTAATATTGCGGCTGCAATAGGCCATTTCTTACCGTGTTTGATTCCACAGTATCCACAGATAAAGGCTCACCGTGTAAGCAGGTTTTGGATCTTTGCTGGAAATTAATCACATAGGATAAACAGTTAGGAGAAGAGTCACGAGGAGCTCAGAGAAAACTATCAACAGAGAGATGGAAGAGAATAAAACGGAGTCTTACCCTTCGCATCAACAAGTTATCAAATGAACTCGTGAATGATTTTTTGGCCTTTTCGAAGAATGTGCTACGAGAGCGTTCCCTTTCTTCCAACCCAGCTTGATGTCCACCAGTCTAAAAATACGAAAATTATTTTCATTATTAATTGTTTGGTAAAATGACATTATAAGTGGTCAATACACGGTGGTGTAGTCTGTGATTAGGGCGCTGGATTCGATCCTTTGAGGGGCATGTCTTCGCTGGCTTTAAAACCCACGTAAGGTCGAAACTACGAACTACAACGTGTCAGCCAACCCAGTTGTCAACCCTTCCGAGGTCGGCGAACGAATGGGCAGAATATCTTTTGGTAAGAGTTTACACCAAACCAGCTTTAGACCCAAATTTATAACAGCCATCGTTGTTGAAATGGCTGTCCAGCATCAACATTCTTACTTGGTGTTTACCTTTCGCCTTGCCATAATGCAATGAGTTTTCATTACGCTACGTGCTAACTTTAAAATATCAAGATGCTCAGATTCACGTATAGCTAGAGTCTCAATATTATGACACCAGAATACAATAAAAAAGTGAACATTTTACCTAAAATCTCTTCATATGGTCAAGGACGTGACGAGATTCAAATAAAATTCTAATGAAACAATCAGTATGAATCTTACAGACACATGCATTCCTTGATAATTATGTTGATGAACTTTTTGTCTTTGGTCGTACACGGCCCGTAGAAGATAAATAACCAGGGCGATTTTCTCACTGTCAACCTCGAGATTTTTGGACTGGAATTTAAAAAAATATGATCACTAACGTTGAAGACATTTGCAACTCATGTGATAAATGAAATTAAATGAAATACTGTATACACAATATTTTGGATATGAAAATATGATCCATGTTTATCCACAAGGCAATATATCACATCACTCCTGCTGTTGTACTGCTATCTACGTCACTACTGATCAATGCTGCAAAAAAAGTGTATCTTAGTTTGTGTACTGGTTTCTGTGTGTTGATGTGATCATATCGTCATTAGTAGAGGGTCAGTAGTAGAGGCTCAGAAAATAATTCAAACACTTAACAGCCCCGGAAAGGTACAAGGAAACGGTTGCTTAATGTAAATACAATCAATAAACAAATCGCACATTCTCCAATCATTTGCAATCCACACTTTCAAACACCTGCTTTCGTCATGTGGCCAAACCCAGGGCCCTTCACCTTAATTGAATCTGTAACCAGACCTCTGTACTAGACACGTACGTCATTCAAGCTTCAATCACGTGGTGATCTGATGGAGTTTCAGACCATTTCTTCCACAGCAATGACACGTGATTAGCATGACGTAATGCAATGGGTGATGAGATACACGTGTTTTACTCGAGTCTCAAGATGGAATAAAGGATTCGCCACCAGTCCTTGGCATGAATAGTACTCTGTCAAACCACGCTACACTCCGAACATTATAATAACCCGATAGAATGATATGACGGTATAGAGACACGATGTTTAATTCTGCAAGTGTATAAAACTACACAACAGTATAGAACTGGTCAATGCATCTAGAAAAAACAAATCCGCTTGCTAAATCTAAAAAAAAATTGGTACACAAAATTCTTTTACTAATCAGTTTGCAATGCTTAATGCGAAATGGCACAGAATAGTTGCATCTCATTTGTATTTTCTGTATCATGAATATTCACTAATTTTAATGTTTTCCTGAAAAAAGCATCGACAAATTTTTCACAATTTCTAGAACACATCCAGCGAGGAATTAAATATTTAAAACTTGAACTAGCGAGGGTCCTTTTTGTGGCAAAATTGCCAGCAATTGGAAGCAATTAAACATGAAATTCGCAATAAAAAAACTGAACATTTCTATTCGCAGTATTCAAACAGTGCTATGATTGCGATGCCAGTAAACAGGTACCAGTTTGTTGTCTGAAGAACGACAATAGAAACTGTCAGAGATATTCCACACAACACAATCCTCCACCAACTGCTGTTTTGCAATCGAGGTCGATTATTAACAATAGACTGTGACGTCTTGTCAGTCATTGGTCAGTGCACAAAATCACCCAGTGGATTCAACGTGGCCACAAACAGTGGCTAATTGAAAAGATTCCATGTTTGAAAAACAAGTCCAGCTACAGGGTACCAAAGGGCTAGCTTCGCTAGACAATGCCCAGGCTTTGCGGCTGCGGAGGAGGACACGAGTGGTTGTTTTTGTTGTGAGCTATACTGGAACTGTGTAGCAAGTCTACCAAAGGGTCGAGACATAAAGTCAAGCTGATCAGAGCAGTAATGACTCCATTACATACATTATTTCCTTTGTAACTTAATTTGCTGATTTAATGTAATTCAAAGTGCTAATTTAAGCAACACAGTGTATCAGTACTGCAACTACAATTGAGTGCGATAAAATACACTATGTTATCTCATTTTTAATGTTGTCGTATCATACTGCAACATTAAAAATCATAAAACGAAATTTTCTGCGTATATTCGAAGAGATATATGACGCTCGTGGCTTGAATGTTTGCCGAGGATTTCCCCTTACTTAAGTCAATCCATGAATGAAGCGTTTCTTGCCTACGTTCGGTGTTTTTCGATGACTTATTTGCCTGCTTCTAAGACAGCATAAAAGCATGACTCAACTAGACGAATCCTGGATAGACCGCCAATGAATAGGACGGCTTAAAGGTTACAAAAGACGCAACACAGTTTCAAAGGGGTATCACTCTGAATCTCACGACCATAAATCTCTAATTCAAATCTCAAACACAATGGCATAGATCACAACAGTTTGTCTTATCCTTAACACAGCTGTCTTGGCTGGAAGATTTGTTTGAGATATTACGCTGATTCGTTGTTAAAGATTTGTCATATTTACAGCTTCTTTAACAATAGAGCCTTCGGATGGAGTTTAAGCCAGACCAGACCAGACCATGGAGGGATAGAAGTCAAGTGTGCCGTCAGAATCACATCTCTCGTCAGAACTTGCAGTCGCTTCATCTAAATCTAGCAGGCTCAGTAAACAATCATTCAAGGTGCTCGTCAAATAATGGTAAAAAAAGCAAAATACGTGTATGCTTAAGGTCCAATTAAAAGCAATTCGCTATTTCTCGCTTCACTGCATTCTCCGACACGATTGAAAAGCAGCAGGTTTCAATTAATAGCAAAATACATAAGCTTAATTTGTACACCCGCAAGTTGTGTTCGCACGCACGACTGAGACCTCTGTTTATATGTATTGCGTGCTATTCGTATGCATCGTTAGGTGAAGAGTCCGTCACGTCAATCTAATTCAACCGAAGTTGAATAAACAATAGGAGACCTGTCGCTATTTACGACATATGCATGTGTGACAACAAATGAAATTAAGATGAAGCGAAGATATATAAAAACTCACGTTGTATCTGTTCATGAAGAAATGGTACTCAGGGTCGGTCAGTCCTTGCAAATGCTCTTGCAAGCATGCTTGCTGTTCAGAAATGGGCGCCCCTGAAAATTAAGAAAATATGTTCTTTACATATATATACCCATATACATATCTGATAATTGCGAAAACGTGACAGTTTCAGTTGCAGATCTTGTTTACTCTCTGTGTAAAAACTCTGTCTATATTATGCTCTATCTCAGATATTGACCACCCTTGCCTATAAATGCACACATATTTTTAACACAATTTGTAGATTTGTGTCATGTATTGATAGATAGACATATGAATTCACAATAAGATCTACCATCCAAAACCAGCCCAGATGAAACACATCAAAATAAACTGATCTAAACGATGCTTATCACCACACAAGCAACCTCAAAGCTATTTCAAAGTTGATTCGAAAAAATAAGTTTGATATATTTCAAAGTATGCCATTATCTAAAAATCCATTTACAGAAAACTTCCAACTATAACTGCACTAAAATAGCATTATTAACTAGAGCTTTTAATTATCCAGACCTAAACTTCATTGAGCAAAACAGCCTTGTAATATCAGTTACCTTCAAGTTTTGTCAGCATTTTACTAAGCTGCTGAATGGGACACGAGTCACAGAGATTTAAATGAGCTGAGGCTTGCAAAGCATCATTGAATGCCTGCTTCATTGCTCTCATTATTGTATCAACCTAGAAAAATAAAATCAAAGAAACCAGTGAAGCTGAAACAAATCAAACTGCACAAGGCTCAGTTAATGATCAGCCATTACTGATGTTTATGGTTATAAGTTATGTATGCCAAATACTATGAAATAGAGTGACATTATATGTAGCAAAATGATTAATTTCTACCATATTTTCCGACTCTCCTTGAAAAAGATAGAGGACATGGTTGTTCTTCTCACGACAAATAAACCCAAAGTGGTCAATTCTTTGATGAGCCTATAAATGGAAAATAATAGGGGCTGTAAAATGGTGCTTTCGTGCATGCATAATGCCCTATTATACCAGTGAGGGTATGCCATTTTCTAGTTATATCATAGATATGGAATACTGTTTCATTAGCAGTAAAGAGGTATTAGTTATTGAAACAATAAGCATGTTCGCAAAGCCAAAATACAAAATTTCTTCAGTCCGTTGAGGTGAAAGTTGCCTCAGCAAATGCAACGCTGATAACAGTCTCTGCAATAACAACGAAGCTGACTTTCAGACAAACCTTTGTACAAAAGGAAATCTCTCTGATCTTCTTCTCCAATAATAGCTGCTTGTTGCCAGCACTGAAGAGCATCAATGAGGACATTGAAATCTGGAAAGTTACAACTCTGGCAGAAATAGCATCCTGGAATTCAGCAAGTCTTTGATCGTCACTGTTCACAACCCTCCTGTTATCTTGACCGCCATTGATAGTGATGGGGCAACGTTCATCGCCATCACTAGCAGACCTCAACCTCTTTTCAACTGTACCATTAGTACCATTTGTTTGGTATCTTCCTAAAATCATAAACATTGATATGCTCTCATATATCTATAGATGGTAATATACTGACATCACAGTGCTCAATGTACAGAAGTACAGAGCAATAATAGAGTAGAAGCAAAAAACTAAGAGAACTAAGTCTACTTTCTTGCCCCTACTCTATGTTCTTATATATATTCAACTATACAAGCTTTAGAAATCAAATAGAGCAGTCAGTAGCACCAATTGACCATGTGCCCTGTTCATTGTTCCAGTAGAAAGGTTTTCTTACCTTGGCTTTTAGACATGGCTCTGCCATTTAATGCCTGCTTGTTGTCATCTATCAATTTTTCTGTACTTTTATTTTTTAGATGGCCTTTAGCTCTTTCTCTTTTATCGTGATTTTGAGCCTCTTGAATCTTAATTTGCTTTATAATCTCATCCAAAAAATGCGGAGGGGCTTTGGCTTGGGAAATGGTCACTTTTCCAACATAAAAGATTGAGAACCTGTGAACAGCATCATCGTGTGTTTGAGGAGCTGAACCACCATATGAAAGATTTCTTCTGTGATTTGATTTGATTGTTTGCACTGCAGGAGCAAGCTTCTTCTGTGGAGTGTCTGTTGGGTTGGTATTTTGATTTTCCATGATTTTTGACTTCAAGTGCTTCAGAATTTCCAACTTCTAGAAAACAACAATGTTGACATTCTGTTATTTATCTGTCATTCATTTGGATAACATCCACATGATGGGGATTCTATAGCATCTTGCATACCACTTGAGTTTGTGGGAACACACGGGAAAAAAAGCTGAGGAGGATAGGATATTCCAAACAATACATCAAAGCTTCTCATCCGGATGCAACAAGTCAGAACAAAGAAAGAACTAATTACTTGTTTGCATACCAAGTTGCTTATTAATTAATTTTATTAATTGCCATAAAGCAAGTTCAATGATTGATGACGACAGCCACCATTATTAAAGGGTAATAAAATTAATGCTTAGAATTCCAAAAAATTGTTGGCAGCACGCCTTCAACACGCCCTTCACGTGCATGGAGTTCATGATTTGCATTGAAGGTGCCCTTATTCTTTGCCAGCCAGTTCGAGCTTCGTTGTTGTCACAATGGTAAAGGCTAGCTATTATTATAATTCAGAGCTTCGATAGACTCTAAAATCGATGTTTCGGGCTAGACGTGGTACTTAATTTTAGCTCAGTATTAACAAACATGACGTTGAAAACTATATAACTTTAGGGTTTCGCTTTCATAACGACTTTCGGGCAAAAATTGAGTGGCGTGTTCACACACAGGTTATTGCTTGATTTGTTTTACCTCGTGTTTTGTTTTGTTCTTTCGTTTGTGAGCTGCAAAAACTAGGACGACTTTTTATATGTTTTCACACCATAAGGCGTGAAAAGACAACATTTCAAAACAAAGTACCGCAACCGGAGAAGCCTTGTTGCAGCTCCACTGTAATAAACAGGAGCTTTTCGGCAAATAGTCGCGATCCAACAAGCTTGCAAAACCCGGACCTCAAAAATTCGTACAAGCACGATAGAAGGCCTACTTTATAAATTAGATTTGACGCTTCAATGCCTGAACACAGAAGGTATTATTATTTACAACATGCGAACAGCGTCCTGCATCTGATTTGGGTACCTATTTTTCACAAAATTTTCCCTACCGCTTCTTTTTCTTTGCATTCAAATGCATGACAGCAGCATTGATCAGTGTCGGTTTGACCAAGTGTGACAAACGCCAACCATCTTTCTTGGTGTTTGAGTCTCGGCAATTTCAGAATTCGTTCGTAGTTATAAAATTTCGATAAATGTTCACTCGATTCTTCTGTTGTTTCTATTCTCAATCCGTCCTCTTCCAGCGATAAATTCACGCTGATTTGACTGAATCTGTCAGCTTGGGATATTTCGCGAACGACCCATTGTAAAATTTGCACTGAATATCGCCTGTCGACAATTGTTTTCCCAAGTGAAGTAAGTTTAAAGACAGGCATTGGTTTACATTCAACATTATCTGCAGTTTTGTTTGTTGTAAGATCGGAATTTTCAATTTCGATCTGCACTCTCGGTGTATTTGGCTGTGCCGCCATTTCTTTTTTATATTATTTACAAAGTGCAACCATGTCAGTCAAAAATGCAACATAATATCAGAGACAATTCAAGAGAGAACAGATAAAGAGAAGAGAGACACAAAACCTTCCTTGAAACTCAGGATGTCAACCGGAAACAGGTAAAACACGTGCCAGCGTCAAGCATCCAGATTGACCAATCAGAAGTCAGAGAGAATTTACATCAACATGTCTTTCTTCTTATTTTATTTTTGATTGTTTAAGACTATAATTAGAAACTACATGGTTTTTACAGAACGACTTTCAGGCTTTCATGCTTGGTTAACAAAGCTGCGGTGTTTTGTATTATCGTAATGCTTTGATTAAACGCCCCCTCGAATAAAGGCCCCGGGCGTTTAATCGAAGCACTACGGTATGCTTTGGAAAATGACCTATGGTTATATGGCCTTGCTGACCTGACACGAAAATCGAATTATGTTGAACTTTGAGCAGGAGTAAAAAGTCCCCATAACAAAAAGCTTTTTCAAAAATAAACTAATTGTGGATGTCGTTGACCAAAAGTGCGATCGTGACAAGTTGTAATCAATGTGTTTGCTGAGCTGTAGCATAGCAACGAGTCTCTGCTTTCTCGCTTTCTTCTACCCACTCCTTTTAATTACCTTTACTTTGATGATATTGGCTTGGTCGAAGAGGGAATCTGGAATATCCAAGGCTCCGCTGATCTTTGTCAAAGAAAAGCTTGTTGTTAAAACCGTTGTTTCTTGGTTGCAGTTTCAGTTAAGGTATTATTGGCAATATTTTGAGGAAATTATAAAGAATATTTGTTTTATTGCGTGGGATTTCTCATCCCACGGATGAGAAGGTCGAAAGGTGAAGTTTTCTTGTTTTGCTTACGACGGCCTAATTGCAACAACAATGAACTTTGAGTTTGAGGAGCCGTGATTACCCACCCATTTTATGCATATTTTTCACACAAATTGTTGTTTCTTATTACCAACTTTAATCACAACATTCATTTCCATGTTCCATTTGTTTAGTTCCAGTTTTGGGGTGTGCCCCACCCATTTATCTTACTCCGTGCGTTTGAACATCCATCATAACTCGTCCTTCTCTGAATTCTCAGTGTTGATAAAGAAACAACGATAAAATCGACAAGATGGACGACGGCACGAGAGTAGACGGACCACAGGCAGAAGCTGATGTAGATGGGGGCGTTTATCCAACCGATGCGAATAAAAATACAGACGACTACCATGTGGATGTTGTGATGCCTCACTCGACAAGCCACGGTGGTAACGACGAGAAAAAACAAGAAGCCAACGTTGTCACGCTTCGTTTGCAACCAAAAGACAGCTCTTCAAAGGAATTTGAAAATGTCAACATTGGAGGTGGGGTGATGGAGAAACAAAAAGTGGAAGAGGCAGAACAAGGATTCAGTGGCAAAAGATGGCAACCATACGAAGATGCCGGCCTGGAGATGCCCGTCACTTTTTTCGTGCCTCCTGTGTATTACAAGTTTCGTTGGATGTGGGTGCAGGCCTTCCAGAAGAACGTCTTCCTTGATATCTGTATCGGTGAGATAATCATGTTCTTTGTCTGCTTGATAGCAAGTGCTGTGCCGGCTGGTGCTACATGCTGTGACGAAGAATCGACAGGGGGTGCCGCCATCATTCCACTATTGTTGACTTTTGTTTTTGCAAGTCGAAATTCTGTTTTCACGTTCCTCTTTGGCGTGCCGTTCGAGCGGGTTCTGAAATGGCACAAGTGGTTGGCGTTGTTGAGTGTTGCGAGTGGCGTATACCATGGCGTCATTGCACGAAATGGCGACTCTTCGGAAGTTACTTCTGGGATTATTCTTACGTCATTGATGGGGGCACTCGTTGTTTTCTCCTTCTTTCCTATCAGGCGTGTAATCTTTGAAGTATTCCTCAAATTTCATTGGCTGCTTTTCATCGGTGTGATTGTTCTTGCTTTGATACACGAAGCTGGTGCTGTTATGATCGGAGCCGGAATTTGGGCCGTCGATGTTCTGTTCCGTTGCGTGATTCTCTGGAGAAATAGGTCCAACTCTACCACAGCCATGGCCGTCAAATTGCCTGCTGACATCATCAGGCTGACGTTCAAGAAAAAGAATTTCAAATACAAGAGTGGTCAGTATATTTTCCTGTGTCTTCCGAAGGTATCGCTGTTCGAGTGGCATCCATTCAGCATCTCCTCCTCTCCGCACCACGACGAAGTCCATTTGCACATTCGTGTGCTGGGTGATTGGACAAAGCGACTCTACAACGTTGCCAGTTCTCAAGAGATGACAATTTTTATCGATGGTCCCTATGGCCAGCCCTCTGTGGATGTTGATGGTGACAAATACAAAACCTTTCTATTCGTGTCAGGTGGCATTGGCATTACACCCATGCAGTCCATTTGCAATGATCTGATCAGCCAGTACAAACGTGGCCGTCCCCTTCATCGTATTTTTTTCATCTGGTCAGTGCGTGATGCTTTCATGGTGTCTTCGATTCTCGACTACGACAGGCAGTATTTTGGCACCAACATCCCCCACACCTTGCCGTATTCCTTCTCGCCGGACCTTGTGACTGAGAACTTGCAGGAAAGTGTTTTAGATGCCCAATTCTACCTCACACGCGCGAGAGAGCCGCAAGATTATGAATCAGCCAACATCCATCCCAATTTGCAGACGTGTTTGAAGTTCGGTAGGCCCAAACTTGATCAAATCTTTGCTCAAGTTAATGCAGAAGCGCTAGCCAACAAGGAAAACAGGGTTGCTGTGTTGTCCTGCGGTCCATCTCGACTCGTATCTGATGTGATGAAATTTTCGAATTCCTACTCCAGAAATGGTGTTTCGTTCGACTTCCACAGTGAGCTGTTCGAGTTTTGAAAGAACTTGTTCACATGCCAAACATTTATAAAGCGTATCCTTTTGTTTACTTCAACACGACTTTGCTTCTTCACATGACTGTTTTCTCTATAGGTTAGTCTTCTTGACAATTGCTAGAACTGAATTTGAAAATTTTGTATTTCCAAAACATTGCACTTGCACACTATGCATCTTACATACAATGTTTTACATTTACGACTTTTCAATTCTGGGGAAACAAAAATGACGCTGTGTATTCTATAATGCATTCGCAAAACATCTGATTTAAATTTTTTTCGTTTTGTAAGGAGTGAACTTATACTTATAAACCTATTTAATCTTTATATTCTACTGGGTGTTATTGATTTTCTATTATATTATCTTAAAATATGCATTTTTATTATCTTGGTATCTTGGGCATTATATATTCTGCTATTTCATAATTAAATAGGTGTGATTTGTGGTATAAAACGTGAATGTTGCATTCAGTAACGGGCTCATGTTTGTTAAACATTTGTTGCGAAAATAGAAATTTTGTCAAGAACAATTAATATTTAAAGAGCATATATAATGTTCAGGAGATAAAAAGTTTAAAAGACAATGTAAAAATAAAAGGTGAAACTTAAAGCGAATATTTTCATTAAACTTCGCTCTACAAATTTAAACTTTCATTTTTCAAACTTGGCATTCTTTATCTTTATGTTCCCTTTGTATGAATACAATTTTTAACAAGGTTTCTTTATTATAGCAACAAAAATGTTTAGCGAACAAAGTCCATTACCGAATGCAGCAGTTCATAAATAATACATAACGGTTAATATCAGCTATCTCGAACTCGCAAGGGAAATTGAAATTTTTTCGAGATAGCAACGGATGTCTCAACTAGCTATATTTTATAAGAAAGGGAGGGGAAATGAAAATTCGTTGGAGGTAGCCAATGTTTGAGATAACGCAGATGTCGATGGTATAATCAATTTGTTATGGTAATCGAAACGATGTATTTTAATCACGATGCATATACACGTACTTATTTATATGGTCATATCCATTCCGTTTAATGTGTGGTTTAACTATATGAGAAAATATGTTCTTCACAAGTTTGGTGTCACAGTGCTATATTCACTTCCCTCGTGTCGGTTCTCTATCCCTTGCTACCTACCAAAGATAATACACGTTCTTGATTTCCATGCCTCTATTGCTTTAGAAATAGCTACATACATATGCATAGCTGTATTATATAATATACAATACAGTAATCCTCTCTCAATTAGCACTCAAAAATGCGACTAAGTAAATAGAAACAAAATAGAATATTCGCCATCAATATTAAAGCAATTTATGACTTACACCTTTGACAGCTTTCCTGTTTTAAATTAATGGCCGCAATTAGTACAATCAAAAGTTATATACTCTCCTCAAAAGCTTAATGTACAAACAATATGCATTAATCAAAGATAACAATGCAAGTTCAGAATAGCCTTGCGTCATTTTTACTGTACCTATCCCCAGCTTTCTGTTAAAAATTATTACTCCAAATAGGCTTTCTACATTTTAAGAAAACTGCAAGCTACGAATAAGTGTTAGGTATAGTTACCGACGATGCAAATAAAAAGCACGATTAGTATATATATATATATATATGATATATATATATATATATATATGTGATATATCTTTAATTACATTTAAAACAAAAGGTGGAGATATTTCAGATAGAAGGAAGCGTGTAAAGAACATGTTGGCAGCTTCGTGCGAGCCACCAATAACAAAAGAACGTCATATGCTATACATCTAACATATCGGTGTTTATTCTGGAAATGGCTTGTGCATATGACATATTTGCAGAAAAAACAAGCGCTTTAAGTGTGTCTTCGCTCCAATGAGTAGCGAAAGGACTGAAAACTATTAATGCATGGGAAATTAACGCCAAAAAGGGAGATATACAAGAACGCCTACATCTAATTGAGTGACCTCGTTGATAAATTGTATTCACATGTAATCATATTTATAAAATAATCAAAATCACAAGCTTGAACGTACTTACAACACGGCAACGCAATTACAGCTACATCATCCTTATCACAATGATGGATATAAACATGATGTACGAATGACAATGAAGCATTCACCCATTCAATGTCTCTTCATGTGAAGAGACAGGTGATCGGAACGTGAAAACGAGCGTGCACAGTGCGGGCACTTAAATGGCTTCGAGCCTGTGTGCTTTCGATAGTGTCGTGTGAGTTCATCGGATCGTGCGAATCTCCACGAACAGCCATCCCACGAACACTCGTACGGCTTTTCACCCGTGTGCGTACGCATGTGAGCCTTCAAATGCGAGCTTTTCGTGTAGATCTTGTCGCAGCCCTCGTATGAACAGCGGTGTGTACGTCGTTTCGTTTTCATACTAGACGGAGACCTGCAAAGTTAAATACATTACGTTGATTAGATCTTAAAAATAACTATAACCAATGCTTACGCAGCAAACCAACATGTTATCATATAAAGTAGAAGATAGCCAATTTGTTTTGTCTGTTTCGTATACATGTGCAAGATTTTCAAGTAAACCGGATTTAATCTAGCACAGAGTCTTTTCGTACGATCTAGCAAAGTTAATGACCTTGGGTTTTTTTAAGAATTATTTGTTATAAAATTCAAGCCAAGTTTCCATTTGAAATTTTGACCGGAAGAATTTTTAACGACGTTATTTTACACATTTTTGAAAGAAATGCTGCCATATCTTTTTATTTTTGTATTGTACAGATGAAAAATGATGCCATTGAATAGTACTTGATTAGACCTTCCAAATAATATAATAGGAATTGAATTTCGTTAAAGTTTTTGATAATTATATGACTTTATAAATCCATTTACGTCATAATTGAGCAATAATACAAGGCAGTAAGAGTGTGTTAATTATGGTGCAATTGGTCTGTTTGTAAACAAATAATGAATTTGGCATTAAATCTTTATATAGAGAACAATCTATGATTCTTATGATCGTATCAAACAGCATGGAAGACTGATTCTATTAATAGAAGAACAACATTAATAAAACTGTCAACTTACCCTGGCTCTGGTTTCGGCAAAATTGGTTGTAACAATACTGTGGAACCCGACGGGGGAATGATGGTACTTGTTGTTCGTATCCTACAAATAAAAAAATCAAGAAATCAACTTTTTTAGTATTAAAAACAGACCTTCTTAACAGCCAGTCAAAAATCCTGAGAAGTAAAACAAGAAAATTGTTTCTCACAGCTTTGCATTTCCTCACTCCACTTAAGCTCCATCACTTATTCATTCATTATTTATTCTGGACTCCTTCCAAGCAAGTTAAAAGTAAAATTAAAAAGAACATGGCTAACCTATCAGGTGAAGATGCTGACGGTGATGATTGATATGAGCCATCATGAGATGGACTGCCTCTTGGAAGTTGTCTGTATTCGTGAACATGGCCTGGAGAACCGGGCATGTGCCTTGGATCAACTATGGTTACGCTTGGTAGTTTGTCACGTGAAACAACGACGGAATCTCTAGTGTATTCAATAAAGCTGTATGGTCTTGATGAACCTGCTTCTGTAGTTATCATTGATGGTCGAATATCATTCTAAGTTTAAAAAAGCACATGATATAAACATGGTCTATAAGGGAGAAGCAAAATGATTGAATCTTCATCTCATAGAACTTCAAATTCATGGATGGCACAAACATGTGAAAAAAGTACAGCACACTATGACTGTGTTGTTACTGTGGCATATACTTTACTACATGCGTACAATATTATCCAATGCAATTTTATATTGTATGTGAGTAGGTTTGAAAGTAAATGGATGTTATACCTGCTGAAGAACGGTTGTAGCTATTGTTGTTGGATAGAATATTGTTGATGGCATTGGTAATCTATCTGATGCAGCCTCCCTTGCAGCAGCCTCTTGGCAATGAATGCACTGAAAAACATACAAAAACATTATAATGATGAGAAATAAAACTATGCATGTATTAAATTAATTTTCTTCTTTTGTAGATTCAGCAGCTGGCATATCTGCTATTGAATTTTGTAAATATGTGATAAAAATATAATAAGATAGATTTAGGTGTACCTTTTCTTCTCCATTGGAATCAGCATCTGACCTCGGGTATATTATTGTGGTGCCTTGGTGAGGCTGTTCACCAGATTCCTACGCATTGAAATTTTATATTCAATATCAAAAAAATTAAAGTATATCTGAATAACTGCTGAGTATATTGAACACTCACTAAATGTTACAACAAGTCTCTAGGAAACAGTTCTAACAAAATTGAGTCTTTATAAGGTTATAAATTACTTACAATGTGAGGTAGAATGAATTTGTGGTGCTGTCCGTCAAAATCACTGGGGCTAAAAAAGAACAGGAAAGTTTTGTTACTATAAATCATAACTTTATGCTAACTCTACATTGATCTAATTCTTATAACGTGATCTCTCACAGGAAAAAATTACTCACTTTACAAAATATAGATTAGCAATTGATGCACTTATTCAAAGCCCTTTCTTTATTACACTGTAAAATTAGTGAAGCAATGGAAATATGACATTTCCCAGCACGTGCAAGCCACTTAACTCCAAAACAACTTTATAATCTAATAAACATTTTGCAATGCAAGAGCAGCATTGATAAAAATTAAAAACATTCCCATGTAATGGTTAGCAGCTTTGTTTTGTGTATAGTTAATAACAATGTTGAAGACCTTTGTTTTCACCATGTTCTTATTGTATGGATACTTGGGAAGCTTATCAAGCAAAACCTGGGTGGAAAATTCCAGAGGATTTGCAGAAACAACACGACGGGTGTCTTAAAAAGAGGTCTCTTGATATTTGCACAATAGAACAAGGGAAGCCTTGAATTTTGCTTGGTTTCAAAAACAATGGCGGATATTGGATACGCCTCGATGAACCTGGTAGCGCGACGATTGTGAGAATATGCAGCCACGCCTTAGGCCAGACCCAAGCTGCGTGCAACAACCTTGGGCAAGGACTTGTCAGAATAAAGAATTTTCAGGCCACTGTTGTTAACAAACTCGGAATATAAAGCCAACCCAGTCTGGGATTCGAAAAAACGTATGACAATCAAAAGGATAGCTCATAAAAACTCCAGAAATGCTTTTACAATGACAATTAACAATAGGTAAAATGTGGTACGATGTTCACAGGCAGTGTCATGATCAGGCAAAGTTGAAAAATAAACGTGCAACGTAATACATAATCCACTCAAAAAACCGTGCGCTTGTAATTTGAGAGTAGTTCAATGTATAAACATCCAGTGACAATTTTCCGTGTAATATCTAAGTGCGTTATCTTGATGACTCATAGAAAATTCGCGGAAATGAAAGTCAAGAAGAAAGAACAACGATATGAACTAAACTTGTCAAAAGCTGCGAGAAAGCCGCGCCCCTGAATTCAAAGTGAGATTCTCAAAAAGGACACTCCACCCTCTTCCATACCGAACTGAGACAGAGAAATACCCCAGGAGAGAAAGCCAGTAAACCAAAACAACATCCTTAACGATACTGATTATTTACCTTGATGTTGAAGTACAGGCATCGCATTGCGATGTTTCTACCTCTTGATCTACAAATAGGCAGCAAAATGAAAACACATGAGAACAAACAGAATGAAACATGAGACCATATCAATGATGATGTGGACGTGAGATTTGGTGGAGGAGGATGGCCTAACATAACAATACAAGGCATACGAATCTCCCTTAAAGTGTAGCAGTAAATAAAAGCATTACCTGGAATGCCATCAAACTGGCAAGCTTGATCTTGGGTTTCTTTCACCTTGTTTGTAGAGATCATCACCATTTTATCATGACGTTCCACAGCTGAGGATTCCATCTTTAAAATTCCGGCACCATTTACACTGTCATGGGCGGGTTCTGGAACACACCCAAACCAAATCTTCGGGCTCGGGGAGGAGGGTTGGGTACAAGAAACAAGTTTCAACATCCTGCCTGAAGTCTACTGTCAGAAATTTGATTTTGGATTGGCACGTTAGTACAATACTTATATCATGGGCCAGATGCCATTGGGGGAGCATTACTACCCGATCTGACAATTTACAAGACTAACTCTTTTTCTAACTCGTTTTTGCGTAGATTATTAATCTGGGTGTTGCTTTGTCAGATAGGGGCCGTTTTCCAAATATAGAGGCGAGGTCCAAAATATTGGAAAATATCATAATCTTTGAAAATATCTAAAAATCGGGGGTAACTTTTAATATCACCCGGAGACTATCAAGTTAATTTCTAAAATCATTTTTGGGCAGATTATGAATATCAATGGTATTTTGATGCTATTTAGGGGCTATTGAATCTTCTGTTAGGAAAATTCATGCTTCAAAATAACCTTTGCCGTTATTCATTGACTAATTAGCCATACCCCCAGGATATGGCATGATCCCCCCCCACTCAACTGACATGTTTTCTAGCCAGAGTGACTCACTGGCATTAATACGTTGATGGTACTTTGTGAGTCTTGCCTTGCTAGTAAGTTTTTACGAATAATGTGCTTCTTGGAAGTGCGGCAAAGTCTTGCTTGCTTTGCTTCATTCACTGACTCCAAGCACTTTTCTCCACAGTTTCCACATAAACGATTCTAACCGTAGCACATACAAAGCTTTCACTAACACCACTACCCCTTCCAAGCTCTCCGAGCGTGTATTGAAAACACTTCTGCGATAGACGTGGTACAATGTACAAATGCACCAAAATCAGGTAGTCGTCTGTCTTTTTTCCCGTACCGGCGTCAATGATAGCCATTCAGCTTTCTGCACCAAAATAATACCATCATAATTCGACATCTTTGGATTCCTATTTAGAGCAAGGAAAAGTTCCAGGTGACTTTCGAGAGCTTGCAGAAAAATTACGAGACCTTATTCACAATGCCCAAGAAGCATTTTGCGTGGTACAATCTAAGTAAAATCATAGACAAAAGTAGTTAACATTCGGAGTGGAGACTGGACCACAGTGTGATTTTTCAGACTGTCAAACTTGTCATTGAACTACAGCCCACGAATATACTTACTTTAGAGCCTTGAATAGGTTTGCAGTAGAGTGCAATTGTTTCGAGCGTACAAAGGTCACTCTGTTAAAATAACAAGATAGACAGCAAAGAAATCTCACGATTTTCAAATAGCAGCCTGATTAGTGTAGCCTCCCTCGCCATGCTTGTTGTCAGTTTCGGTTTCATGTTTCTCTTTTCCCGAAATAGTGCCTTTTAAGATCGGTAAGGTACCCTAGTAAAATGGATGCAAAATAATGAAAACAGCCAAAAACAAATAAAAGTTAAATGAAACTTCAACTTGTTGAGTTTGGTAGCCCTTGCTGAAAAGAGAAATGCTATTTTCATGATATGCAAATAGCATGCTTAATATATGCAAAATATTTTGTGTTTAAATGTTTTCGGTATTATTAATGAAAACTGATGTTATAGCACATGCATACAGCTTAATATAAGCTAAAAATGGACATATTGACATTTTTTCATGTCACTAGAGGGAAGCTACAGTCCCCATTGCACAAATTAAAAGTATGCTAAATGTACCCCTGAAAGCTATGTTTAGAATGGGGTACTCGATTCCAGTCCTCTCAGACAAAGCACTTCATCCTTGCTTGATATTGCAACATATGTATCAACATTGATACATAATCAGACATTGTTTTACATGGTTTTTTGAGCGCAGGTTTAAGCCAATAATTTATTAATTAGCAGCAGACAATAGCGTTTATAAAGGTTAGTATTGAATAAAAAGAAAGCCATAAGTTTGTTATGTCGTTTTTTTATCTTTTTCACGAAAAAAGGCACATCATAACAATTCATGTGTGAGAAGAACTTTTTGCAAATTTGGGGATTTCTGTTGCAGCAACCAATCAAATCGTAGTACCTATTGTTATTGATTTGGATTATTGTTTTGTTTTGCGAAGAAATACAGTAAACACACTGCTGCGGTGGACGTATTTGGATGTCCATTTTGAAATTATGATTAATATTGACTGATATAAGTGGTATGGTAAGGTTATTATTGATAATTTATAATTAATAATGGTCATTATTCATCTCTGTTGATTCCAATTCCTTGGACGTAAGCCTGTATCATTATTTCTTTCGCTATGTTTTGAAATGTGTGCGATGAGGCAAGTTAGGCCCACAGAAATGAAGTCTGGGAGAGAAGGAAAATGAAAGCTTTTTCTTTGTCAAATAACTTTCAAAGCGACGCGTTATATTACAATTTACTAATTCATATCATTAAGACCATACGAGGTCTAAGTTCGATGGCTGGTCTGTTAAATAAGTGAAGTTTAATTTATAAAAAAACAAGCGTCCTTGTTCGTGATGAACAAGTTTCCTTCCTTCCTAATTTTCTTTTTTCGAATTCGTGTGAACTAAGCCATACATAAAATCAGTGAAGTTTAATAAAGGTTGTAATTTGGTGCACCAATAAAGTAGTGCCATATTTTTAATTAACATGTTGAAAAAATGTTTATTTCTACAATGCATCATTGTTTGTTGTTTTACATGCAGACATAAGGTACTGAGGAAAATGGAAGCCAACTCTTTACCTTTATTTGCACACACAAATGCAATAAAACGCACATTTTGTCACATAAAAATAATTGGCAATGTACTCTGGTTTCCTTGCTCTGCTGTTGTTGTTGTTGTTTATTTAAGCACCACAACAAGACATCACAACTCTGTTTTCCAAATATCTAGGGATTTCTTTTATAGTAACAAATATCAATGAGCAACCAGTTAAGTCATTAAAATGTATTTGCAAGGGAGAATGTGGACATAGATATGATATTGCAATATTTTTGTCTGTTGCAGATAAAATGGGACAAACACTCTCAGAGCCAGTGACTACTAAGCAAACAGAAACATTATCAAATGCCAATTATAGAGTGGCATCGTCCTGCATGCAAGGATGGCGAATAAGTATCCCTTCATTATGCTGAGATTAATTAAGAATAGCTTTCATATAATATCGAGCACTATGTCATTTGTGTGAATATGTTGATTCAGGCATAAAGTTTAATTGCAAAAAGTAGTACGAGAAGCTTCAACATGTTTGATTTAATATTAAATCAAATTAAAACTATATATTTTATCGCAAATTCCAGTGATCATAAGAATCCAGTGATCATGTCATTTGTCTTTTCAAACAGGATAATACTTTGTAAGCATTTTCTCATGAAAATATCAACAATAAAATATATGTTTGTTTGATGTCTTAATTGAGTAAAAAGATATGGAAGACAAGCATAGTCATTTCCTTTCTCTGAAAGAAGATAAAGATGCCTCATTTTTTGCTGTTTTTGATGGGCATGGAGGTAAATGGAACAATTACCAAAGTATCTGTATCTCTTGTAATGGTCAATATTCCGTTCATGCTTGGAATCTTTAAATGTTTTCTGTCCTTTAGGTGCAAAAGTTGCACATTACTGTGGTGATTATTTACATAAGAAAATTCTGAGCCAAGAAGCCTACAGTAAGTTATCTGTTTTTGATAATTTTACTCTCCACACAAAGCACATAAAGCAATATGTTAATTCATGTGAGCTACATTACAGATATCATATTTTATAAATCTAGTATCAGGTTGGTGAAGATTCTTCATCTAATATTGTTTCTGTTTAGATGAAGGTGACTATGTAGAAGCATTACGGAATGGCTTTCTCACTTGTGATGCAGATATGTTTGAAGGTATGCCAGCAATTTCATGCCATGAAGGTGCTATATCTTGCAATGCACTCTGTTAAAAGACATTTTTCTTTTTGATTTCCTATGTCATTGTAATCTTCATATTTCAGATGAAACAATGAAAGATGAAATGGCTGGCTCTACAGCTGTTTGTACCCTCATCAAAGATAATAAGATCTATTGTGTAAGTTTGAAGCTTTTATTTGTTCAGAATGTTAGTGGTAATGTGCTGTTTGACTCAAAAATTGCTTCTTTGTGCCACTTTAAGTACAGCATAGCGCTGTACCTTGCAAAATAATGTGATTGAGTTTGGTATAAAACATGGATTTGTCTTTACAGGCAAATTGTGGTGACTCTAGAGCCATTGCAAGTATTGCAGGAAAGGTTCAAGCCTTGTCATTTGACCACAAGCCATCAAACGAAAGTAAGGCATTTTCAAGCTTTGTCAAGTACCCCTTACAGGGCTCTTTTAAGTTTCCCCAGGACTTTTTCTTATCAAACATCTCCAAGCAGTTTACTCTGAATATTTGGATTAATTAATAAATTCAAAGGATTTTAATATTATTCTTTCATACTGCATCTATTTTCATGTCTCTGCTAATTTTTCAGTTGAGTCAAAGAGAATTATTGCTGCGGGAGGATGGGTTGAGTTTAATAGAGTTAATGGTATGTATGTTTTTGTGCTGTTATTATGACTTCCAATCTAATTATCGCAATTCTATTTCAATATCGTTTCTACAAATTCAAGTACATGGGCGGTCTGGCCCGGTTGGCAAAGTGGCGACCGCCACCCGGGCCTTCTGATTTTTAACGTAAACTAAAACTACGGGCCCTTTTCGAAGACTTGGACCACCCTAAACCGGGCCCCTTTGGTTTGCCAGCCACCCTGCAATTGTGATGCCAGACCACACCTGTTCAAGTATAAGTTAAAGCACCATATTCATGACACAATGCTTTTTGTAGGAAATTTAGCCTTATCGAGAGCCCTGGGAGATTTTGTTTTCAAGAGAAATTCAAAAAAGTCAGTTGAAGAACAAATCGTGACAGGTGAGTTTTGAGATGTGAACTGAATTTTGTTCAATTCAGATGAGCAAAATTGAAATTGAGAACTTTGATGTTCTCATTTCTCTTTGATGTCCTCATGTTCTAGTTTACTGCATGAATCTTCAAGCATAAAAAATAATTTGTTGTGATTTAACGACAGTTATTTTGAATAAGACAAATATAAAATTACCTTAACCTATAGGAGTTGTATTTCACTTTGAAATTTCTCCCTGTAAACGAAATACTACCGGTATAGTGGAGTAAAATCCCTTGTATGCATTTGATTTTACCTCACCTCTCAGCACCGCAGTAGCTAGTAGCTGAAGTAAAAATTTCATATAAACGGTGCCTGAAACTTACGTCGCTTATCAACGCCGGGTCTGGCAGGTGAGGAGTTTTTTCTCATATGAACATGCTTTCAAGTGTAGTAACATTTCCCAGCGAATTTCATATGAAAGTTTCCACAAACCTGTTATCTCTTTTTTGGCCGGTCTGTTTTGAAGTCTTCGGTGCTTTCTGTCTTCTAGACTTAGTAGACTAAATGACTCTAAGTTTTAGACATTTCAACATTTTGAATAAACAGCGCCGTCACTGTCAAAAGAAAATAATGTGTTGCACGTGTGTCGTGTGTGCGTTTTCAATACATTTGCGTCATCCCGCCAAATTAACATGCTGTCTGTCCCAGGCCCCAGAAGCTAGACATCGTCCCGGCGTTTTTTTGCTCATTCCTTCGCTCCGTTCGCTCTACCAACAGGCGAGATTCGAGCGAAATACAGGAACGCAATGTAATGAGTCTACCCAGAAGCTGACGTTTCCAGCCCCCTGTAGAAGCTCATATCATGAGCGAAAGTTTAAGCCCCCCTTTCAGACGGAAACGGAATGGAACGATACGGAACTTTTTAAGAGGTTTTCACACAATTCGGAACGCTTTTTATCGTTCTCGTGTGAACACACCTTTTTGATAAGAGTACTGACCCCAGCTTAAGTTGTTATTGGCATTTACGATGGAAATTTTAGAGCACTGGCCCCAGCCTGGCGTTTTACGATGCTACTGGTTTCTTTTTTTTGCCACTTTGCTATTTTCAATCTGTGCTATTTTTCATTTCTTGAGTTTTGTTAAATCTCAGTATGTCTTTTTTCTTTTGCTATTCATATTTTAGTGCCAATTCTCCATTCTGGTGCTTCTCATAAAAGTCGTTCTTATGAAAAAACATCTTCTGAAACTCGAAGTGCTTAGCATTTCTTTGAATTTAATTTTAGCTAATCCTGACATCACAGTCAACAACGTTACCGACGATTATGAATTTCTCTTTCTGGCATGCGATGGTAAGTTGAGTCATTGCATTGTATTTTATGCCAAATTTTAACAAGCATGACTGGACCAAACAATACATATTTTTCTTATTGTAAGAATACACAATATTTTATAAGAATACCAAGGCCCAATATTACTAAAAACAATTTAAATTTAAGAATAACAATAGAACACTTAAGGTATTCTATAAAGAAATTTTTAAAATTAAGATGGGTTCCCTTTGCCTCGTTTAGTGAAACAAATCTTTCTCTCATTTATTTTATTTGTATTGTTAGATTATTTGTTCTTTCATACATTAGGATATGTCATGATAATATAATAAAACCTATCATATTATATTTGGTATATAGTATATATGTATACTTTCATTTCATAAGATATTTTCAGACATAACTTGTTTTAAATTTTAGGAATTTGGGATGTTCTAACCAACGAAGAAGTGGCTGATTTTATACGAAGCAGAATAGCAGAAAAGAATACTCCAGAGCAGGTGAGGATAACAGCATATATATGCATTTGTAGTATCTCCATAAATATACATACTTGAGATACAGAGATGCCACGCGCATGCTCTAATACCTTATCCAGGAGGTTGTATGCCACAGTATGTTTTCAGGAGAAGCAAGTTATTTGGAATAGCTTTGTGTTGACTCATTCTGTTTATCATCTGACTCATTCTAAATTGATATTTGGTTTATTAAATCAACAGCTGATTGTGAATAACTGGGCGGGGATGTGTATAGGAGTAAAGAGGAGTTAAGGATATTTGATTCCAATCCATTAACGATAATTAGACCATATATTGATGGCCAGACTGAGTATGGTCATCAATATTTTTTATAGACTGTATCTCGATCAGTATACCAATTACTTCTCAATCATTTTGTCATTTTCATTAAACTACGTCTCGCGTATACAAAATGCTGGTATTTTTGAAAACCTAATTGATGGCACCAGACTTAAATAGTAATTCTGTTAACCGTATATGTTAATTAATAGCTGTTCCAGTTTCCTGAGCAAGGTTTCCTAGTGGTAACAAATTATTGAATTTCGACGATTATGGTCCTTTAAGTAGGGTTCTCGCGTGCCATACTACCAACAACATGTCCAGGTGTTTAAATTGTTTATCGTAATAGATTCAATGTATATTGCACCACATTCAGATTCAATAAAGGTATATGTATATTGCATAAGTACCATTGCCAAAATGTCGCACTTAGCTTGACGAGAATGGCATTGGCTAAGCTGCTGTCGATTTAAAAATAGCATCCTGTCCAACTAATTGCCAACCAATCACCATATTCCGCCGGGATTAGCGGGATGGCACGTCTGAGATGGCAAATAGGCCAAGGAAATCCTGGAATGGTGACAGTATCAATCGTTCTTAAGCTGCTACAAAAACAAGGCATTCTCATGCGTGATATGCACGCCACAGTATTTTGGTACAGGAAGCATCTGAAGATAAATGCATTTATTGGTTATGTTGTTTTAAACATGGTCATATTGTATTAATGTTCTTTTGGTGTTTGGGTGTAGCGCGTAATCGCGTCAGCTGGTTTCGATCGAAATATCTTGTTTTCGTAGGCTATTAAGTCGAAATTACTCATGATGAATTATTTTTAGCCAAGCTAACACAGCCGTTTCAAAGGCTAATGACCTTATGAGAGACTGACAAATTTCATGCTTTTCGGCTTAATTGTCAGATTATAAAGCACTTAAAACCGTATATTTGTCTGCTACGTGGAATTTTTATAGTGTTTTCATTAACGAGGTTTTCTTTTAATACAATGCGCCATGTTTACAAGTCACTTTGTGCCATTGTAGTTTGTTTTGTTCCACAATTACCACTCGGATGAAGAGAGCCTGGGTTCGATTTCGTGTTCACACATGTGTCATGCGCAACGCCTGCGTGGGCGATGCCATTACTCAATGTTTTTATTTTCGGAAACACTTCCCTTGCTTTTTCGAGAACCGTGAGCCTTTTACACATGTCAAATTGGACACTCTTAATTATTAAGCCTGATTAATGCATCAGTAGTTGTTTGCAATAAACAATGCAGGAAATCTTCTCTCAATTTAAAGATTTCCTGCATTTGTGTTTTGGATTTCATCTGGTTTCCCATCCTCTGCAACGGACTACCATGCACTACGTCATTTTCAGCCTCTTTCAATTCGCACACTGATGAACTGATTCTCTTAATGTGATTAAAGCCAAGTGTTTTGTATTCCCGGTTCATGCTTTATCGATCAGGCATTGATTTGACCAATTGAAAGGGTCAATTAGCGTTGCTTTTCAGAATACGAGATTTAACAGGGATATGAATGTCCTGTCCATTAAGATCCTATCGCTAAAGGCCGGCTTACACTGGGCAATTTTTGCTGCAATATTCTGAGACGTGTAAAAAATAAACTGTCTGGGGCCCGTCTGATGCTATCTTTGTGTATCCAAAAGAAGCAAAAGAATATTTTGTCATGCTGAGAATATTCCTGACATAAAAGGACCGACTGTCTGGTGACGTTTTTAACTTGCAAAGGGGAAACACAGGCCAACTTAAGTTTTATTTCTACACGAATCTGAAGCAAAGAACACAAAATATTGCACGAAAAATTGCAGCGACATGTTACACTAGGCAATCTTGCAGCAAAATAAAACCCTGATTTAGCATTCTATTAATGGAATATTGCAGCAAAAAGTTCCCAGTGTAACCCGGCCTTAACACTGTTTTCAGAAGGCACTCATTTTCTGTCCTTTTTAATTTTTTTTCAGATATGTGAAGAACTGTTAAGCCACTGCCTCGCTCCTGATTGTCAAATGGGCGGCCTCGGTTGCGACAACATGACGGTTATTTTAGTGTGCTTTCTGCATGGACGGTCTTACGACGAACTAGCAAATAAATGTAAAAAGCCTCATCACAACATTCATCACAACAGCAAAACTGAGCCGAAAATTATCGACAAAAATGAAGGAAAAGGAAGTGACGATAATAACAGTGATGAGAAGAGTTTTCTTCAGTGACCTGAAGGAACGCATATACTTCCAAGTCATGCCATCACGTGACTTGACTGAACTTTGATTTTCATTGGTTTGGTGGTTCACCTAAGAATTGTATGTATTTAACTCATAGACAGACAAATGTACATAAGTAACGCCACTTTTAGTCAAACTTATGATAATAAGAATTCTTAGATGGGAGAACGGAGAGTGCAGCTTTGATTTCTACTAATACTAATAACCCTCACCCTTCCTTGGCATCATTAGTTGCTGGGGTGCCCATAAAGATGGGAGAGCCTGACGCCGGCGTAGTGTTAACTCTTTTCTGGGTATATGTGGTTAGACTGCGAGTTAATTTCCAATTTGTAGCAAATGTTTTGATATTTGTTGTAATGTTTGCTTGATGTATTTGTGGGGAGTACGATTCATAAAACGGTGTATGATTATTCTTTATTGGTAGCCAGCACATATGTAACGTAATCACTCGTGATTACGTAACGTCTCGTTTCATTTTCGGGTTTTATTTTCGGGTTTCGGGTCAATTTTCGGAAGCTCTTTGCTTGTTTGTCCACTTTCACCATCAATATTGGTTTGACAACCGTGCGAACAATGAAGCAGCCTAATCCTCATTGATAATGGCGATGCCTGTTTAGAAATGGCAGCATTGTTGAAATTGGTGACTTATTGAAAAACAAGGGCCCCTATCGGGTCAACTATTCCAAACAAGATAGGCTGAGAATCGAAATAGAGACGTTTTATCTGATATTAATGCCTATTGTTTCCATGAAGTGGAATCATCGTGAATTACAGGCATATATAAGATAAGTAATGTTGTAGCAAACACGTTGTAGTGGGCGTTCTATTATACGAACTTTTCAAATGGTTGATGTTTAAATCGAATCATCAAAGAAAGACCACAAACAACAGGTCGGATTGGCCACGACACAGATGATAATGCACAGTGGAGCTGTTGTTAAAATCTTGTTTTTCTCTCTCGAGTCAAAACCCCTGGAGGCAAATCGTTTAGATTTTTCAAGCTCCTGCTGTAAAAGTCCTTGCCTTTTCCACGACGAGAATGAATGCAGATGCATGCAGTCTCGCCTGAAAATTGAAATCCCCATTCCCCCTACTGGTGTTGGTACTTTTCAAACAAAACAATGACGGTTTGTTCCATTTTCCCATCCCATTTTTCCATACAACTTTGTCTTGTATTTTCCAGCTTTAAAGTGAAAGTCACAGGAATGAATAAACAATGAATTCAAACAAAAATTTCGTTCAGATTGCTTTGAAGCAACTCAGGGGAAATTTACAAACTTAACTTTCTGCGTTTTCATAAAATATTAACATGTCGATTTCCCTCCAATTGGAAAGCATTTGCATGCATGTAAAGAAATGTGCGGATAGTTAAAATTTCCATCTTGTCACCGCCTTATTCAATTCTTTTCCTTCCCAAACATCCTTCATATATGCAATACAATTCACAGAATCGTAATGCGAATTAGAATAATTGTTGGAACGAAGTTCTGTCCGATAGGATAGGATTGGAGATTAGTGGTAAGTTGCAGAGAATTAGGATTTGTTTGCAAACAGTGCATTCTGAAAGAAATTATTTACGAAATAGAACTAAAATATTGAAACACCATTATCTCAAAGGTTTAAGCTGATAATATTTGAAAACTGTGACTAATATCATGGATTTCAAATTCTACACAAAAGCGAAGTTATGTGAATTTAATTTCTCTTCGCATCTCCGAATGAGCCATTTGTCGTAGACATTTTTAATAAGGATTATTTTCGGCGGGAAGAAGTTATAATTCATGAACTTGATGAAATGTAATATTTTGTTAGCCATGAGTAATTGTGTAGACATACATACCAGCGTTATCAAAGTTTTGGAAAAACAACAGTGAATATTATAAAATACCCTGTTAAATGATATGAATGTTTTGAAAACGAATTAAATTAGTTGTGGTAGCCACCCTAAAATGGCTCCTTGAAACCTCGACATGCCTAAAAACCGAAGCATTGCTCCAAACTTACACCAAAACCAGATATTCCATCAATTTTAAACGTCATGCTAGAAAAGGGATGTATTTTATGTCTGACATTTGAAATGCAGATATTACGAACAAATAAAATGGCCTCAAGAGGGATTTTCATTGTCCAAATAAACATCAAAAAAGTGTAAAGTTGTCCCTTTTATTAGCCTTTTATTCAGGCCTAACGTTATGCTCAAGTAAGTAAAGGTTATATCGTTAGTCTAACGCTTTAATGTGACTGTCTTTGAGTAAAATGGACGGAAAGCTATGGGAGAAAGAAGAGAAAAGGTATGAAATAACTTATTAAATAGGATGCAGCAACGGCGGTTGTTGAGGTTTCCATAGCACACAGCGTCGTTTCTGCACAATTTGGATGCGAAGGCGAACACAAACACGAGCGGAATAAACAGACAGACTTCGTAATGTTTTGAGCTCAGAATTTCTGAGTTGCCTGGATATGATAGAACAGTTATCAATCCTTAAAATAATTTATCAAATCTCAAAGAATTTCCACCAATTTATCAGCACCACTATATCAAATGACAACAAACCACAAATAAGATTCGAAATACATAAGATAAGAGTTTAAAAAACCCATTTAATTGTGGGTTAGATTATGGTTCATGACCCAATGACCTTGAGGCCCGCTGTTATTGTGGTAACAAACCTGATCGATTTAAAAATCCTGCAACATTTCTGAGATACTGACATGCTGTGTTTTGCTTATTTTGAGAAGTGTTGTTTACACGAAGGAAATACACAGAATTTACACTGACACCGTCAACACTATGAAAATTGAGAAAGACTAGACTATTTTTTGTTTATATTTTCACAATTAATGCAATAACTTTAAGGTTCAGGTGGTTAGATCAGCAGACGTGTTGATAGAATATTTTGGTGACCATATTTTCGAGAAGGCCGTAATTTGTTTGAGCATGAAGCTATGGCACAGACCAGACGGGCCATTATGTCTTCCTCCATTCCTCCTCCTTTCGTTGAATATTGCATTGCATGGCAAGCAATCGGCTCACGCCGAGAAAAACACGACACGTGAATAACTGCACATGTGCCAAGCAACGAAAAATTCGGTTGGTTCGTATTCTCGGATTGCAGACGTCAAGCCGTTGGAATCTGTCAACGACGAAAATATTCGATAACTCTCGGTTTTCCCGAATGAATGAAAAAAACGAAAACGAACGAATTACCGCCGAATGAATGAACGAAAGAAAATCGTCCGATCCCGATGGGAAAACGATGATATACAAAAGGAAATAAACTAGCACTCTCCATGACAAATTATTGTGTACTTTCTGCCCTAACTCAATCATAAAAAGACCACAGCTTTATTGATGGTCATTAATTTACCTTGAACAACGGCTTGCTTGTTTTGGTCTGATGAATCATGTTTTGTTGATTTACTGAAATCACCTTGGTGGAATTCGAGATCTTTATAGACCTGCTATTTCGGTTTCATGTGAGTGACAAACTGCATGCTAAAAACAATGCGTGCCTGGCAGCTAAATGATAAGTATTTCTCCCCTGAATACGGATACTTATGCAAGAGTACGAGTTTCGCAACATGGATAAATACTTCAACCGTAATACAGTGCAGAGATTATGTAACAAAAGCAAAAAATTGTATCTTGTTTGATAGAAAATAAACGGATGAAAATCATTGGCGATGTGTTGACCACAATTGTGTTTGAAGCATTGTTATGCAAATATGCGACTGAACGAAACAAGCGGCTTTCAGATGTGACCAATCATGTGGCTTTCGAATATGTGAATTGGCATCCGGAGCATGAAACCATCTGCGGTTTCGTTTTGTCATTCTTACTGGACATTCCTTGTTTTGCGGCTGCGAGCTCTATTCTCTTCAAAGCAGAGCCCCAAAACCGACCTCAACCAATATCATGATGTCTCATAGCTTTCTTGTCTCAAAAATATCTCAATGGCTTTAAAAAGTATTTTATTTCATGGATATCAAATTATAAATTACTTAGCTGTTTCTTTACAGCAGAAAGTAAGAGCTTTGCAAAGTAGGCTTGAGGGCTTGAGGCCGCCGTGCTTAGTACCCCATGCTTATCTGCTCAATACGAGATGTTCTTTGATTGGTCGCTGCATGATGACAGCGATAATCATTTGTCGGATGCCGAGAATTTAATTCATTAATGTCGATTAGCCAAATATGGGCATTAGCGTGAACCGTCGGTCAAGTCCCGAAAATATAAGCCATGCGAGTATTTTTCGGTCGTTAGTCGGCAGCAATCGTTTCAGCTATCGGAAGGAAATATACAGTCGTAAAAGTTTTCGTAAAATATAGTCTCAAGCGTTTGGAAGATGATTCCAGCTTCAGATTCGATAAACACCATGGTTGGGCAACTTCAAATGCTTTCTGATATCACTGGTGATCATTTTAATAGTATGGAGAATCAGGTTCTTCAGAACTTACGATCAAAAGCACAAAAAATGCAACTTTTTCCTCAAAGTACCGAATCAATGGACGACTGGCGACAGGTGAGTTTTCGTTTTCGTTAAAACGATTTTTAAATTCTCGTCAGGAAATGCATCCTCTGTACCAGCAACTAAAGAAGCTGTAGGCGTTTAGAAATTAAATTTGCACGTTTTGGTATCAAGGTTGCAGCAAAAATAGATAGTCTCAATATTTTGCTACACGAATAAGAGTTTTCTTGTCTTCGAAATTCCCAACGGGCCTAGCTTTAAATTTTCGTTGAATTTTCTCGTTGATTTTGAGATTTTCGGTTTGCAGTTTGCTTCTTCTAGTATGCTGCTGGAAGCTTTCAATACGTACATAAAGCAATCGATAAATGTCAGAAGTAAAGCAATTTTTGTCAGAAAATAAAATATTTCGGCCAGATTTAAATGTTTATTGAGAAACGCTAGATTTGAATGTTTACTCGCCGAGAGCTTTCTCGTTAGTTTTTTCGTTTGGCGCCTGAAAGCTGTCTCGACTCGCATGGCGAAGCAAATTAAATCATTTCTGTTTTAATTTGTCGTTTGTCTCATGTTATTTAATTCTGCTTGACGGGACATTCAATATACTTTATCGTTTGCAATTAAACATAACTCCGTGAATCTATAAAACATTTTCGCCTCAATAATGAGCTGTCACATTTGCATTTCGTTCGTTCGATCCGAATAGTCGGGCATTCGTGTTGAATGCGCTCAAAACAACGGTTTTCTTGCGAAATGCATCGTTTCGATATCGTTTTGATATTTATGGGATATTTATGTAGAAATTTCAAAGAGTCGGGCACTTATTAATTAAGGGTATTTGATTTCTCGGTCCTTAATCAAGATTTTTCTATTTCTCATAGACTTTGCGAGAAATGGACCAGTACTTGGAATCGCAACAGTTCTCTTGCCGAACGAGACGGAGGAGCGTGTCGGAGGTTGAAGATTTTTTCAGCGAGAGCGACAGCGACACTTCGTCAATGCCCGACACTTCATCGTCGGTCGATTCGAGCGAAGTCGCGTCGACAACAAACGACATGAATGACATGTGCAGCGACCAAAGTATGTACAGCGTCTGCTCTGAAACCAACTACCAACGGGCAATTCTCAACCCCACAGAAGAGGCATTCTGCGGACAACAACATCAGCAGACGCTCGGTGAAAGTTCGTTTTACGTCCAAACGACTTCACCACCGCCACCACTGCGACATTTGCCCGAGCGGAGCCTGAACAACTGCGCAGCTGAATGTGACGCTATTGCGCAAACCTATATTCAACTGCCAGTTTCTGGTCACCCGTTTAACAACAACAGCGGAGTAACTTTTCTCCCAACACCACCCCATTCGAACCCGGGATCGCCTGAGACGAACTATGTTAATAACCATCCAATGATACAAAGTCAGTTCCTCGTCTTCCCACCCCCACCGCCATATAGCAACAGCAACAACGCCAATAATAATAATAATAATCGAAGGGAAAACGCCGATCTGCAGAAGCGACGAGTACATCGGTGCGAGTATCTTGGCTGCACGAAGGTCTACACGAAAAGCTCGCATCTCAAGGCACACATTCGCACGCACACGGGTGAAAAGCCGTACAAGTGTTCGTGGGATGGCTGCACGTGGAAATTCGCACGATCCGACGAACTCACACGACACTATCGCAAGCACACAGGTGCAAAGCCTTTCAAATGCAGGCACTGTGACAGAGCCTTTAGCCGATCAGACCACTTAGCCTTGCACATGAAACGACATCAGAATTAAAAGAAATCCATTTGAATTTCAGACAATATTCAGAGAGGATTTCTAAAAACATTAATCAGACATGCAGTGGGAGTATGGCAACAACAATTGCTTGCAATGTTTGATTGCTCTCTCCGTGCTTGCATTGGTGTGAACTGAACAAGTTTTTTAATAATAATAAGTCTGGAGACTAAAGAAGATGCAGTAACAACAGACATTTGATTGACAATCGTTGAAATTCACAACTTATTAAATTTTACTTTGTAACATAAAAACAAGCATGTCTTGTTGGCAATACTTTAATATCTGTGTATAGTTTAACAGGCTTTTACGTTGCTTTTTTAAATGAATGCAGGTCAGAAATTAGAATTAAGGCAGAATAAACGTAACTATAAATTGTTGACTTTTATTAATACAGTAATATCCTTAGTTCATTTTGTTACTTTTTTGATAATGTACATATAGTAAAATAAGACAAGTTTTGCTTTTGTTGATAGCGCTGGAGCAATCAACAATATTGAAGTAGTTTAATTTTTCTACCACCACACCACAAGTCAGTGTAAATCAATTTTTGTTAAATGCATTGAATTAAATTGTGTGAATAACAATCAAAGTCAGTAAAAGACGTTAAATATGTATAATATTTTGCTTCTGTGAAGCATTCTCCATTCGGTTATCTGGTTGTAGTATCGTATTGTAATATCGTTGTAAGTGTTTACACTGTAGAAATATGCAAGTATAAATCAGTCAGCTGTTTGAATTGAAATGTTCTTTTGTTTCCCCACCTCATAACCTCAAGTTAAATCTTTGTCGTTACGTTATGTAATGAGAGGCATTGAAATTCTTGACAATGTTGAATCTTTGGAAAAACAGGAATCCATTATTGTTCCCAACATCTTATCAAGATAACACAACGTCCATGTTGTTTTGGATTGGGTGGACAACTAATAAACAAAATGGATATTAATAAACAGAAAAGGATGACTCACAGATGTTTAGTCAAGTTGTTTACCAAATTAGTCATCGTGAAAAAATAATAACAGTTTCACCAAAGTTGGGCGTATCAAAGGCTGCGAAATATGCAGATTAAACAAACTAGAAATTGCGTGGCATCGCAAAAACAATATTTATTTGTCTTTATCGAAGGTAGCTCTTATAGATGAATCGGAGCCTGATAATCATTTATAAAGTCTTTCTATTGATAACTAAGTGGATGAGATGATTCCACTTCAAAACAATGGTTACACAATCTACACCCAAAAAACAACCCACCATGCATGCTAACAACCCACGCCTTTAACGTAGTACTGTGGTGATTCAATTGTATTTCTTTGATTCCATAATGTCCCATACAAACACACACACATATCGAGTTGCGAGATGGGAATTGTCAGTTGCGTTTCGAGTTGTCAGTTGCAAGTTGTCTATATCTTATAATAATTTTCTATATGTTAATTATTAATTAAATATAAATATATGTTAATTATGATTAAAGACACATATAATTAAAGATGTTAATGAGATATGCAATTAAAAAAGTTCTCTTTTAAGCCCCCGGGAAGTTCAAGTAGCTCAACCCTTGCTATTTGAACCTCCTTTGCATGTGTAATTAGATATAAGGGCTATGTTTTGAGCTGAAAGGCTTACAAGTATATGCCAAAATACCAACTCGCAACTGACAACTCGTAACACGCAGAATATAATCCCTCATTTGAGACAAGGCAAGGCAAGGCAGGTCTGTTTGAGTCAAAGAGGATCGGTTGGTGTGGTGTGGCCTGCCTCACTTGATATCGCTTGACACTTCAATGTAGTTCACTTTTCTTATTAAAAATTGTGATCGCTCGCAACATACAGTATCCAAAGTTTCCTAACCTTTCGTAATATTCGCATTGTAAAGGAAATCTTCTTTTACATTGATGAATTCACCCTCCCTTTCCTTTCCTCCGCAGCTACCCCGCATTGCCTCTTTCACAAAAAGGCGGACTTTGAGAAAGTCTGAGTCTAACAGCTTCGTAGCCGATGGCCATGTTTTATTTTCCAAGACAAATTGCATTGCCTCTTGATTGAAACTTAACAAAATGGAATTGTAGACCGCTTTATAGATGGATCATAAAGGGAAGGAGTAAACTAATTATGCAAGATTTTACTCAAGAATCCAAAAGAGCAATGCTGAGCTTTAGGTCCACATCAGCTTGTTAAGTTGCCTTTTTAGCCGACCTGTGTTAACAAATAAATTATGTATGTATGTATATGTATGTATCATTCTAGATAATGTTGGCATTTTGTGCTGCGCTGCTCACTCGACCACAAATCTCAAAAGCATCCCTCCCAATCTCTCCCCCTCTCCCCCCCAACCTTATAGATTTGCACTCTTTTTTATTACATAATTCACTTTTTTATACTTTTTATTATTCTAAGCAAAAGATGGTTCCTATTGATTATTAATTACATGTATGCATTTAATGTAAAGTTTGAATAGAGCAGATTCAATGAAGTTGCACAAGGCTCCTAAAGCAATTAAAAATTCCGTGTTGTGTGTAATTGTATGTTGTGTGTTGTGTGTAATAAATTGTATCGTTATATCTAGTTGTTAAATGAGTATGTTGTAATTAAGAGCTGAGAATACACATAAAAATTGAAATGTGAATTGAACCTTGTTGTGTTCAACATACTTAAATCAAGTAACATGGAACACAGCCGCCCTTTGTTATATGGGTCACTTCACTATCAGGAGCTCGCCGTGTTGTGATGTGGGTATTGACAGCATTGCTAACGCAGACACAAAGAGCAACAATTTCACTATTGTCTGACTATTGTCCGAGCAATATTTTAATTCTAATTTTAAAGTCATTCTTTTTTACTACAACTTTTGATTTTTTATTGCTTTGTTTGTTGATAATTAATAGATTAATTGACTATCATTGAATTGGATTGGTGACTATAAAGAAATTCCGAAGCAAAGCGGATAAATTTTAGTCCATTTTCAATTGTGATTAGAGTCCTTTGGTGCATTTTCTGACTTGTTTGGCGTACGTAGCCATTTTTATTTCGCAATGCCTTTCAGGTGGAAACTTTCGAGAAAAGGTAAATGGACATTTCAAGCGACCTTATTTTTTTTCTGTTTATTTGTCATGATTTGTTTCGTGATAAACCGCTTCACGGTAGAGACCAACAACAGCGATGAGCCTGAGAAAGTTGTGCGTGTCCCCGCCTATTTGTTAGCAAGAAGGGATGTCAAAATTCCCCTGCTCACGAAAATTTATGTCGATACTAAGGCTGAAACGATTATAATTAGTGAAGAGTCTAACGAGCTAAACCAGGCTCGCCAGGAAGACGAGTTTCCCAATGCGCTGGATGAGCCATCAACATATGGCAAAGGCCTAGAGAAAGATGCTGGCAGGGAACTTAATCCAAAAAAGTCATCCATTGTGAATGTTTATATCTGGGATGAAATTTGTGGAGATGACCTGGAAAGTCTAAAGAATTACCCATTATTTCCAAAAATACCGTATAAAATACAAACGAACGACGATTTAGTAATGCCCAACTATGGCACAAATATTGGAGTTTTGGTAATTGGATATTTGGCAAGCAAGTGTGATGGTTATTATCAATTTGAATTCTCTTCTTTTGCCGGAGGGGCGGAATTATGGGTAAGCACTAATGAAAAGCCAAAGGATTTAATACTTCTGAAACCATCGTTAAAATTAAAAGAATTATTTCTAGAGAGGAACAAGAAATATTTCTTTGCATTTATTTACAAAGTTGGAGCAACTGAAGCTTCTATACACATTAGCATAACAAATAAAAATTCTGCTTGCAATGCTGATGCTAAAGTTGAGTTTTACCCCTATACTACACCGACTAGTAAAGCCAATGGTGGTGCTTTAGACATTGATTTTCCATGGACATCTTGTCAACTACCGCAATTTTACAAGGGGAATGATGTTGACAAGAAACGAAGACAAATATACACATTACCATTCATTAGTGAGAAAGATGTTACAGGCTTGTTCCCAATTTGCAAATCTGCACCTGAGTATGTCATCAACAGAAGCATGGGAAAATATGATGGTGTCTGGGAAACAAAGTATTCTGCAATTTATCCATCAGACGAATCAAATATCACGGAAATATTGCAGTCAGGGAAAAAACAAGTAATATTTGGTAATGATATTTTGAGTGAGAAGTTGGCAGTGCACATATCACATCTCGTCATGCTAGCGATAGAGAAAAAGCATCCTGGGTAAGTGTTGTGATTTCCATTTCACCAGGAGATTTCTGTTTCCACCGTTATAATTAGCATCACATAATGTGTAATTATTTTTCTTTATTGTGATTTCTAAAATAATTTTTCCAGAAAATATGAACTTGAATCGATACTGAATGTTGAGAAGAACCCAGATACTGAGGCTGGGGCAAGATACCTTGTGGAATTGGAGCTACGCATCATCAAAAGTGGCCGTTTGGTGAGGTTCTCGGAATACGTTTCTAAGCCAAAATTTGGAGATAAACTCTGCTTGCCAGAAAACTTCAGATGGAACAAAAAAGCCATGGTAAATGTCATACTGACAGTCGGAGGACAAGGACGTTGGGCCAAGCATTTTATCCAATCTATTAATCAAATCTACAAAGAAACAAGGGATGGAAACATCAATCTTATCATTGTTGATTTCAACAGCAAGGACATCAACCTGAAAAAGGAGTTGGAATCTACGTCCATCCCTCATTATGTTCTTTTAAACAGAAATGGAGGCTTTTACAAAAGTGAAGCAATTCAGCAAGCTGCCAATACTGTTTTAGATCCAAATGGCATTCTATTGCTGATGGATCTTCACTTGCTAATGCCTCTTGATTTCATTGACATTGTAAGGAAGGTATGACACTCTACTGCATTTATTATTTTCTACACTCTTCAAGTAATTTGTCATTATTTGACATTTTCCTGGGTTTACAGCTATTTGTGTGCTTTGTAAAGTGTTCAGTACAGCATTATTAAATAGACACTTCTACACCACATGATACTTTGTTGTAAATGCACTTATTTACAACAGAGTATCATGTTGTGTATCATAGTCAACGTTTTAGTGTGAAAAATAGCATTGGACCTGTTTCAATCCATTTGTTGATGCTTTCACAGTAGTTACTACTTCCATTGCTATTTGTAACCTCTTCAATTTTTAAATTTGTTTGTTTCATCAGCACTGTGTACAAGGAAAGATGACGTTCAATCCTGTGCTTGCACGATTGCGCTGTGGAGCACACTGTAAGAACCCATTGGGCTTTTGGGAGATAGCTGGTTATGGAATTTTTGCAACTTACAAATCTGATTGGGATGTGTTCGGTGGAATGAATTATGAAAAGTTCAAGAATCGTTGGGGAGGTGAAGACTGGGAGATGCTTGATCGTGTACTCATGAAAAATTACGAAGTTGAGAGATTAAAGGTAAAAAATTTTTTCCATAATTTTCACACAAAAAAGGGCATGTGGAATGCTTTTAAAACCTAGCTGTTTTAGTGTTATAGTTTAATGTTTGAAGAAGAATATTATGGATTAGAAAAAAAGTTTATTAACCTTCACAATTAGCTTGCCATATTTTCTCTAATTAACACCCACACATTTATAAACTAGTTTGGAAAACTGGGTGGCTGCTTATAAGAGGGGGCATTTACAAGAGGGAAGTTATCTTGCAAGTTAATTCGAGAACAAAAGAGCAATCTTTTGAAAGTATTATTAAATATTGATGTTATTTTCAAAGATTAATTTCTCTGGATTATGACATCTTGGCTATTTTACACTTTTCATTTTAGGATGGGTGCTAATTGGAGGGGCGGTTAAAATAGGGTGGGTGTTAATCCGAGGAAATTTGGTATATCATGCTCATTCACAGACTAAATATAATTGATGCTATAAGTGTTCTTTCAATTTCCATTTTGATTGCAGAGTTTAAATGTCTTTCTAATGCAAGTCTCATATGCGTTTGACTTGGAATTCTTTAGGTTCCAAACTTTGTCAATTTAGTTGGAGTTCTCAAAGTGCCCCCACAGCTTATTTTTTTATTGGTTATAGATTCGAATGCCCTGACTCTGAGTCCATTTATATTTTTTGCTTTCACGAGAATTTTTGAGTTACAAGGCAAAGAGACAGTTATGGGATTCTTCTTCTTTGATGTTTCCATTTGTTACTTTTTCCTCAGTTTTCTTTTTTATTGCAGAGTTAGATTTTTGAACGAAATTCTTATGTAATTACTTTTTTCACGAGTCGTTCTCCTTTTTCCTCTGCTGTTATGCAGTTTTAAATCGTTCTATCAATTTGTATCTTTGATTTTCTAATAATCAAATTAGCATACACATAACATACAGCTAAGTATTAGTCAAAAACCCACAATAATGTTATAGTGAGCTCGTCCCAGTCCTGAAGGATAACCAAAAATGGTGAAATATCAACACTTCCCATGTTATAATTCATAAACTCCACCTCATATTTAAAAAAATGTTTTCTGATCTGAAATCACCGAACAAAGTTTTATTGATTGAATAAAAATATAAGCTTTGGGGACCCTTTAAAGAGCAAACAAAGTCAGTTACAGCGAACAAACATTGCAAAATATGATTTATTGTGATTTTTTTTAACCATGGCATTCAAATCTGGCAGACATATTGTTTTTTGTATGTCAGACTGTTATGAAATGTTTTAAATTTTAAAATGTTGTTTTCATTTTTGTTTTATACATCCCTTCTAAAGTGAATTATGCTAAATATTATAGGGCATTTATCATTTGTTTAGAACAAAATTGTTGCTGTTAACTTTATTTAATTTATGTATGTACAATGTTGGAAAAATGAAAATGTTTTTCAAAAATTGGCATCACTTTTCAATGTATTTCCAATATTCATTGTTTGTAAGTGTCTAGTTATTGAGTTTTGATGTCCAAAAATTGACATTTTTATATATTTCTGTAATTGCTTACAAGTTACTTGTATTGTTACTAATTTGTTTTATTTTTGATGGAAATATCTGTT
This sequence comes from Sanderia malayensis, assembly GCA_013076295.1. Taxonomy (NCBI): domain Eukaryota; kingdom Metazoa; phylum Cnidaria; class Scyphozoa; order Semaeostomeae; family Pelagiidae; genus Sanderia; species Sanderia malayensis. The sequence continues at coordinate 5,614,750 of RQOL01000616.1, read as the reverse complement.
GTGAAGCTTGAACTTGTACATCGGCTAAATCAGAACAAATGGAACAAATTTGGAACAGCAATTGAAGCACATCCTGTCCAAACTTTTACAATATCCATGCCCTAATATGCGACTGATGGTGTGGAAGTTTTTCGCTTAAGTTGAAGAAGCTTTCAATTTATTGACCATATATCAAAATGTTGCAGTTTGCCAGAATCAATTTCACGAAAAACACTCATTGTCAAAATTTAAAACACATCACATTTTCCGAGAAGTTTTCATTTCACACCTCTGTAAATAAGATTCAACTGGATTGAGTAATTTAATGATTATACAACTCACTATTGAATATTGATTATACAATTTGATATGAACTGCGAAAAATTTATCCATGGAAGGGAAAGTCTTAAACTTCATGTGGATTCTTATTTGAAGATGCAATCAATGCAATATCAAACACTATATTAAAATGCAACATTGAACACTAACCCTAAAACCTAACCATGATTGGAAAGATGTGACTAGTCTTAGTAGGATATTTTTTCGTTACAAATTGCTCAAAAAACCTAAGAGCAGGCATTTTATCACACGCAAACTGATATTAACAACACTAAACTTAATTGCCAATAGTATATTGTATTTCACTAAAACATCCCACTCTTGTAAAACTTGCAGGAACTGTGTATATAAAACCAAATATTCAATAATAATTCTGCATGAACATTGGTCTCACTAGCTAAGGTTCGAGAGAAAATTGACAGTTGCCTCATATGTAACGAACATAATGATTGTATTAGGAACTTGTCGTAGAAGATGGGCAGCCATGCCACCGTAAAGACCAGCTCTGCCTTCTTCGCGATATACTCTTAGGAGAGTTTGAAAGAATCCTGTATAGACATCACGTCCATCTGCTTGGTACAGTTGCTGTCTCATTCTGGTTCGTGCCACTTCGTGTGGATAAACACTAATGGTTGCAAAGAGTTTTGACAGTCCAGCACCAAAAACATGATCAACTGAGTTCAGTTCTTCAACAGGTTTATTATGAAATTTCGCTATTATTTCTTTGGCACGCTCGTATGTAACAAAGTACAGGACAGTTTCAGATGCACCAGCATAAGAAGCAGTCAGCCCTCTGTAGAAACCCTTCAGTCCTTCTTTCCTGTAGACATCACTAACCAGACTGACCACTCTTCTGTTGATTCCTGTGGTCCGAAAATCAAGCTGCAGACGTGTCTTTACAAACCATATCGGATTTGTTAAAGTAGAAGTTGAAAAACTCGCCATCATGGCAGATAACATGTGAACTAAAGGGCTGTTTGGGGCTACAAGGCCGACAGAACCGAAGAATTGCTTGGATTTTGAATATATAGTAAAATAAATCGCTCTACTGGGTGCAACACCAACTAAATTTGGCGCCAAGCCTCGGTAGAGCGCTGTCAGACCTTCGGTCTTCGCAATAAAACGCATGTAGGAAAATATACCACCATTAAATGGCCTAGCCAGGTTGACATCGACATTTGAAACGCCGACGCTCGCTAAATTCGAGTTTGCTCCTCTGATCTTTAAAGCAGTGGACTGAAATCTGGTTTGGACTACATCTAAAGGACATGTTGCACAAACTCCAGCAGTTCCTCCGAGTCCTCCAGCAATTAATTGTACATGAGTTGAGTGTCGGGCAGAAGTGGCTTTTGTTTTGCTGGTCATGACGTAGATATATCCACGTCTACGTTCAACAAGATCACTCTAGTTTTGATAATAATTTCCAGTAAGATTATTGATTTTCCAACTTATATGTATCCACTTTTGACAACCCATTGATACGCGGTGCAATTGAACTCACATGTGTTTGAATCTTGTGACCAAAGTATGAATCCCGCAGTATTTCATCATCCAATTTTGCCGTTACTTCGTGTGTCCTTCCCATCATCTTCTCTTCATCACGAGCACGACGAAGGTCTCTCGTCTCAACAGGTCTATGGTCTATATATCTTTCCACCAATCGTTGTTGCCCTATCTCGTCATGTGATATTCAGCTTGACGTCATGTTCTGGAGGTGTGTGTGAAAAAGGAAGTGTCCCAGAATGCCTCAGAGATGGGGGCAAATCCGACACAACTTCTCAATTTAAGAAACAACAATTATATTTTCGACGAAATGAAACATTTGTTTTTTTTATTCATCAATTAATAATCCCGAGAAGGCAAACAAGCAAAAGATTTACGTTGGTCCCTCGTGACTTAACCCGGTGTGCAGACTTCACATCAGCGTGGATTTTTGTCTGAAACCTTGTGTAATAAATCCTGTGATTGTTCGGGTATTGTCTTTCACCCAATCGGTATTTTCAATTGCAATTCCTCAGGAGGGAGAAATTCGTTTCAGAAGACAAACATCTACGACTTTGGTCAAGAAACCTGTATTAAAAGCCTCGTTTGCGTGTAGAACTCAAACCGCGGGAGAGAAGCAAAAAAGGAATTGCGTCACTTGCAACCCCTCCCCTTCTTTTTGTTTTCTTTTCCTCGCAGGGAGACGTTCCTTGCATCAAGATTTACGCCAAATAATTATGGCTGCAGAAATTTTCGCTCAAGGTGAACAATGCCAAGGCAAATGGGCCAGCGCATCTGCAGATTACGACAATACAGATGAACATTTGCAAATCATGGGAAAGCCTGTGATGGAGCGTTGGGAAACTCCCTACATGCACAAATTGGCAAGCATCGCTGCTTCCAAAGGTGGCAAGGTTCTTGAGATTGGCTTTGGTATGGCCATTTCTGCTACCAAAATCCAATCCTTTCCTATCGATGAACACGTAATCATAGAGTGCAATGATGGAGTTTTCGAAAGGCTAAAGCAATTTTCCAAAACGATGAAGCAAAAAGTTACTCCACTGAAAGGTGAGGCGTTGTGTTAGTGTAATAAGCGTCTGCGGTAAAGTCTTTCTATGCGTTGTGTGTTGTGGTAACTTTAATCTGACCACAAGAAAGGAAAAAAATTCCCTTCCGAGATAGCTCACCAATAGGTATTAGTGTTATTATTTTTTATTACCATTATATGTTGTTATAATTATTATTGTCATTATTATATAAGACACTGGAAGAATAATGAAGGCTGCAGCCTTAAATAAATATCTAAGTATTTCATTTAGGAATTGAGAAATTTGAAATAATAACACGATAAGATTCCACTCCGCTTCCCCTTCATTTCCACATCCTGAACAGAAATTGATCTGCCACCGCAGAGGCAGGCGCAGGGGCGGATCAATTTCGGATCCAGCTAAAAAAAATTTGAGGTGTGCCTGATTGAATTGAAGCTTTTTATTGCCAAGCAGTTTATTTGTTTCTGTTAATTTCTCATTTTTTTGTGATTGTGAATTGGTTTGAATGTTTTCTTTTGACCACTGTGCTGATGTTTTGTGAGAATTCAAAAATCTTGAAAGATTTCGCGGAATAACTGTGAAGTCTCGTTTCAGCGCACACCAAAAAACTCCATGAAACGACAATCCGCAATCGTCGGCGACACTTTTTTGTCGCATTCACTTCAATCCTTAATCATAATATTTTTGGCGCCTTTTTTAAAGCATTTTGATGCTTTGTTTCCCCAGTTTTTTGTTTTTATTGATTTAAGAGCTGTTTCGGAATCACAGGCTTGCCAACTCCCCCAGTTTGGCCGGGGGCTCTGGGTATGCCACTGATTCCCCTGCCCTCACGGTACATCACTAAAATCTCCCGGTAAACTGTAAATTTAAATAAGTTTATGGTTAAACGATACTATTTTCAACTGTTGCTTGAAATTCTTTGCTTCTTAACTGCTTCTTAACTTTCTGTCCCACTTTTTTTGCTACAAGTGTACAAGTTGTAGTTGAGCGAGAGGTCTGGGTTTGGGAGTGATTTCACGACTGTGTGGTGAGGTGAGTCTGCTGACACATGGGCATGCCCCGGACCCCCTAGAAGCGGCCCAAAATTGTTTGGCCCGAACCTCCAGGTTTTGGACTTGACCAGGTTGGCAGATCAGCACGTTCAAATCTAAAGTTAAAGTGTTACTCAATAAAAAAAGCTTTAGGGGGAGCTTCAACTTTTATATTGTTGGGGATGCAAGACGGAGTTGTTCGTTATTCGCTTTAGGTATCCTTTAATATAGATTTCCACTGTATTTTGCTTTTTTACTTGGTCAGGAAGAGCATAGTCAACAGAAAAGCTTTTTCTATTGACTATGGGAAGAAGGCCCACTGGGCAAATGGCCCATCAGTTGCAATGTTAAAATATACCTTGTTTGAAAGTCTTCCACCAGGACTAAGAAGCGCTTAAATTTGTAATTATCCGAGTACTACCTTGCTTGAAAAGTAAAAAGTGTGCAGCTTTCAAGTATTTTTCAAGTATTTTTCTTTTCGCCATGTGCCAATGCTACCTCAGACAATGTCAATGCCAGATGTTATTTTGTACCTTCATTCAGGAATGTGGGAAGAGGTTGTTCCTGGTTTAGAAGATGGAGTGTTCGATGGCATTCTCTATGACACATATCCATTATCTGAAGATACATGGCACACACATCAATTTGATTTCATTTGCAACCATGCACACAGACTGTTAAAGCCTGGTGGTGTGCTGACATTTTGCAACCTTACATCGTGGGGTAAGCTGATGTCTGGAGATAAGTATCCTGACATTGGAACAATGTTCAAAGAAACACAGGTAGAGAAGCTCGTTGAAGCAGGATTCAAAGTTGAGAATATCTCAACAGAGGTCATGAAAATCAACCCGCCAGCAGATTGCGATTATTACAGCCATAAAGAAATGATTGCACCAACAGTCATCAAGAGTTGAATAATACCAAATATGAATGTTCATTTCCAAGGTTAGTTTAGTTCTGTTATTCTTAGGCAGCTAGTTTTACTGTTTTTACTGATTTCTATCATGAGATTCTGCAATTTAGTGATGTGTGATTTTATATTTTAAAAGTTTCTTTCTCCATTATGGTCCCTTGCTTGAAGCAAAAAATATCAATCATCATCTATACAGACGTCTGTTCTGCTTCACTGTCTAACACGGCTATCCGTTCCCTTAATTTAATAAATTTTCAATGTATAAACTATTTGCGAGGCATTTTGAAGGCTTTGGTACAGCAGCATAAAACACAAAAAAGATATTTAATTGTCATTGTATATCACATATCCACATAATCATAACGTTCTTTCTAGCTAGCATGATTTCAAACCACAACAGTATCAAACTAATTTGTAGATTAATCAGAGAACTAAATTAATTCATCTCATTTGATAAAATATCAGTCATTTTGGTTTTTGCGGTATTTTAAGCCAACCATTGAATATAATTTGAGAAATAATGATTTAAAATACAAGAGGCACAAAACACAAATGCCACATTTATAAGACAATATTCTACAATGGCTTAAACCCAAGTGGAATATTGTCTCATGTTATAGGCAATTTCACAATCAAAAGTGACATAATTCTCTAAATAACTGCTTAATGGCCAGGTGGGGAAAATAACCATAGGTCCAAGGAGGTAACTTTCGAATGTCTATCCACATTAACCTCAGATAAAAGAAAAATGATAGCTTTGTTTGAGAGGGGATAACTAAAGGTTTATTGTTGCTCACAGAGTAGGAGATGACATGAATTAAAGGCTTTTCTGGTGAACAAGACTTAAATTGAAAGCAAGATCAACATTATCCACACCCACAATACGACATATATCTGTGGATTAACAAAAGTATTGTTTCTCCAATTAATAACTCTCGCCATTTTCATCTTCTGAACACAAAAGAGTAACCATACTTTCATATGTCATAAATAGTATTGAGCTGTTTGGTACTTGCCTCACAAGCTGAGTAGCCAGTCCTCCGTAGAGACCCTTTCTTCCTTCTTCTCGCATAATTAAAAGCAAAGTTTGAATAAATGTTTTATACTTTCTACTTCCATCCACCTCCTCTTGTCGTAGCCGTGTTCGAACAACCTCGTGTGGATAAGCAATGATTGAAGCGATTGTCTTTGATATGCCAGCTGCAATCATAAAGTCTGTAAAATAATTATGTCCTTGTTCCATTTCTGCACGCTGGTGATGTGTGCGTAGTTTTTTCTTTAAATGTTCGTATATGACAAAATGAATAACGTCTCTGATATGCCATAATATGATGCTGATAGCCCACGGTAAAAACCACGGATACCATATTGTTTATAAGTTGTTCTGATACATTTCATTGTGTTCATTCTCTCCGTCCTGCAGGAAAGGGAAACATTACACCATGGATGTAATCAGGAGTTGTAATTGAGGGGACATTCATCTAAAGCTAATTTTAGTGAAACAATAAAAACCCACTGGAGTGAGTGTAATGAATACAGTCAAATCTGCATAGTTCGAACTTGTGTAATTCGAACTCTATCTAATTCGAACGAAATTCTCCATCCTTTCAAGGATCACTAATTAACTGATTCTTATAAAGCAAACCTCTATAATTCGAACTTTTTGTAATTCAAACATTTTCACGCTTCCCCAGGGTGTTCGAATTAGACAGAGTTGACTGTAAATGAAAACGCGGCAAAAGGGAGGGGAATTGTATCTCCCTGCCTCCCCCTTGTGGTTACATCCCTGAGTTACACCCAATTAGATTCCCATGACACAAAATTTTGATCCAGGAAATTTCTTCAGCTGTTTTCAGTACATATTTACAGAAGAGACACAAAATAAACAGTTTCAAATTTCAAACAAGACTTACTTTGCATCTAGTTGCAGTCTTGTTTTGACAAACCATATTGGTGCTGTACACGAATGTGTGATGAATCCTAGAAAAATAAAAAAGCATTAGTGATTCTAACATTCGAACATTGTTTAGAAAATAGTAAACACAGACAACCAATGGTAATTATCCATCATGAATAGAAAACCTGAAAATCCTTAACCTTACAGCTAATTCACCAAGTCCAACAGTGATGAATTCAGCCCATTATAAGTTGTTACAGTGAATGGGTGAGATGTATGTGTCCAAAGTATCTTGTTTATGAGATCACAAGACCATCACAGGCTCAGCAAAGAACTTACTCACAGCCTGAAAGCAACATTGCATTTAAAGCATGCAGCAGATAACCCCAAATCTTATCACAATTTGATGAAACCTGTCTCAAACAACTTTATGTTGCAACATGGTAATACAAGAGTTTTCCTTCCTGCAGGTACTATGATGGAAGCTTGATTGTTTCTGGGTAGACTTCAAATTTCAAAGCTATCTTTTCTAACATTTCACTCACCTGCAGAAGCTCCTGCACAAACATGTATTAATTTACTGTCTTGATTTAGGTATCCCTTTGCTAGCGCTTTTTTAGTCTTTGCATAGACTGCAAAATATATTGCTCTAAAGAGAAAAATATGCAATCACTTGCAGATCTGAGCAGTTGTAAAAATATCATATGATAATACACACAAATTAATACCTTGCTGGTGCAACTCCAATTAAATTGGGGCCCAATCCTTTGTACAAGGACCGCAAGCCTTCAGTTTTTACAATATGCCTGCAAAATGAGTGCAATCGTTAGTTTCATCAACTAAGGTGAAGAGAAGAAGGCAGAGGGGACCCGAGAATTTTAAATGTATACAAGCCACCATTTTGCATCAGTCATTATGTCACTTGTACCATTTGCGCTGATAGGTACAGATGCAGATGACTAAGAGATCAATCTCACCTCATGCAGGCAAGTATCCCAGATGGTCGGGAAGTGACAAATGTTCCTTGGTACGCAGAGTGCACCACTGCAACATTGGTGCTTACAAGGGTGGGTTGTACTCTCAATGGCTGGAACACTTGTGAGGAAGCCTGAGGAGATACAAAACAAGACAATTAACATTGAGGTAATCACAGGGAGTATTGTATTAGACAAAGTATGATTAAAGTGATTGAAAGGCAAAGCAAAAAGAGTTCTCACTTGCAGTCGAGTCTTAACAACCTCTAAAGGACATGTTACCACTGCTGCAACAGTTCCTCCAACCCTAAACAGAAAACAACTATATAATAGGTCAATTGTAGCAAAAACCAAGACTTTAAGAAACATATCATGGCAGTAAAAGTAGTATTTATTTATTAATAGAAAACTTAGCATAGATAAGGAAGTTAACGAAATGGGTGTTCATTGTCATTGAAGACACCAGGTAGACAAACAAAACAATAATAAAGACCAGCCAGATGGCCCATTTGTAATCAAGTTATACTCAGTGTAGTACGGTATTTTACTATATAATTTTAACGTTGCCTTTCTGTATTTAGTTACATGAAAGATTTGCTATCTTGGCACAATTTACGAGATCCACAAATACGTTTCCGCAGCAAAACAGTTTGACAAACAGAAGTAACATTATATGAATTCCAATAGGCCTTGTTTATTAGGGTTGTTTTTTAGTCGGAATTAAATACAACACATAGGTCTTATATACTATATCAGGAAGTATAATTAAGTTTTAACTTGTAAACTCTCTGGAAACAGGAGAGTATACTGAGTAAAGACAAACAATCGCAGAGCTATTGTAATAACCTAGCAAGGGATTCACAGTTCTTTAAATAGAGAAAGTAGTTAATTATTGTTGATCCTTACCCTCCCGCAAATAGATGAACAGAGGTGGAGTTTCTACAACTCATGAAACTGTTTCTCGTTGCACGAATAACATTCAATAACACGTCCAAAATACTCAAAATAGCAAAGATAATGTGTTGTGCGACTGAGCGTATGAAAATACTGCGAATAAAGTACGTCAGAGAGACATGCCAAACCTTCACAGCCAAAGAGCAAAGGTTGCTCGAAGTAATCACGTTTAACAACGTTTTTGACCAATCACTCCGCGGGATTTGATGCATACTTCTCATCATTGATTGGTTCACTCTCCTTTCACGTGAACAAAAAGCCAAAGTGAATGTTCATTCCAGTTTCCATGTTGGTTATGCCTCGCGTTCATAATACTGTTTTGTTTTGCACAAAATGCGCTTATGGAAATCAGAGACATTTGTTTACTATTGAGATAATTCGAGGAATTGTCAGCTTCAAATTATCAAGAAATATTATCAGTTACTTTGATCATGTTAACCCATATAAATTGAATTCAGCTGTTTTATTTTACCCTGAAGAGTTATAGCAATGTTCAAGAAAATCTTTCTTATTGAATAATTGATGAATATTTTTTGCTTATTTTTATACTATTATTTTTATTTATGACTTCATGTTGTCTCTGTTTTTGAAAAAATCCAAATTCAATGGTATAACTACCAAGTAAAAACATAATCACATTCTTTAACTTTAAGTTCTTGTGTTGTCACACCGCATTATCCTCGAATCAGCCCCTGACGGCTTACCGTAAATCCCGAATTGCAAAAACGAAATTTTAGCTGAATTATTGTTCAATATGTGAAATAAAAGCTACACGATGCAGCTTTATTAATAAAGTTATTGGTTTAAGCTTGCTGCTATGTTATTTGCAATACATTCACTAAAAAACTTCAATGTCTGGAAACTTGAGAGCTCAATATCCCTGCAAAATAATTATCAGGATGGGGGCTTATTCGAGGGGAGGGCGTATTCAAAGGTGGGGGCTTATTCGAGGATTTACGGTACAAAAAGGAAACGGGATGGGCTGAGTTGGCAGAAGACCAAGACCTGGTGTACCATAAGAACGTTGTGGCAAAGATCAATATGTTTGTGTGGGGAATATTCGGAGGGATGAAGTATTTATAAAAGTATGCGAATTGCTGTTGAATTATGTGAATTTGAATGTTGAATTTGAATTTATTGAGACAAAACAATTCATTTATCCGTTATGTTGGTACCCGGTACCCACATTTTAAAAAGTACCAAACTTCAAATTTTGCCCCAGCTATTTTTGTTATAAGAGAATAAGTAATAATAAATAAAGAATAAGAATAAATAATACTCAAAAGTCAGAAAAGGTTAAGAAACTGCCGTACTTTAAGCAAAAAGCTGATTTAATTTTGAAAATATACAAAAATGAAGTTAGTAAATATTCATTAAGGGTGCATTGCTTTGGGAACTTTTTTGCCTCTTTCTTTTTCTGGACACCTTAGAGAGATGGAAAGCTCGTTTTTCTGGTCAATTCTCCGGAAAATCGGAGGCTTGGCAGTCTCCAAACTCTTCTGTCTCCAGAGCAAAAGACTTTGGAGGTCATGGATCGGAAGTCTGCGAACTCTACCTTTTTGCGAATTTTGAGGAGACAAATTTCCCAAAAGAACGCACCCTAAAAGTCTTGTTCATATTCTACTCTCATATTAATGTTTTGTTCCCATGATGATCTTGTTATCGTTTTATTTTCCGCTTTGCTATCTTTGTAATAAACAGAAGATTTTTAAATACGCAAATTTCTGTTTAAGTTATGGATATTCATTAATTTGTGGTTAATGTGAGCGATTTGAATATATACCAACACGATAAAACAATACGCCCATTTACATTTTATTACTAATGCATTATTCAATAGGAAGGAAAGAGATATTGAGGGCAAATTGATTTTCATTATTTCTCTGCTATTCATAGATGGATTAGTTTGTACATATATGTTTTAGAGTGTGTATATAAAAAAGTTTGTAAATATTAAAAAAGTCGAATTACGCCGAGAAAAAATAGTTAGTGTACCGAAATGCAAGAAAAATTCGTCAACAGTCTCGCGATCCGAAAATTTTCGATAAATTATCGCTCAAAGTCTCGTTCTGATCGACAGGGCCTAGCCACCAAACAGAAAGAAGAGGAAGCATCAAGTTCAACTTCATCGAGGAATAATGATAAATCGTTACTTCAAGTAAATAACACTTCGAGGATTCCCAAGCCAGCCAGGATACCTAGAACTATGTCATGCAGAGGGTCTACTACTCTTCAGCAGCAAAAAACAGTAATATATTTTCTATCCTGTTCCAGAGTGTTATGAGTGTTATGTTATGTTTTTTTCTGGCCTAATTTTTTATCTCATTTATTAAAGCTGCTCCTCATGGAAACTAATATACTAGATATAGGGCTTTGTAATTTAATCTGGGACTTATCATTTAAGTTAATGATTGAGTAACTGTTGATTTTTGTTGAAGATTTAACTAAAAGCCGTTTATGCAAATTTTAAGGCTTAATTTTTAATGAGGAAATAGAATGAACGCTAACAAAATAGAACAGGCAACAACGGGAAATAGATTTGGGTAATGCAACTATGGTCATCGTTTAATTGCCCCATCGTTAATTGCAAATGGAGTAAACAAATACTTTGAGACAAAAACATACTCTGTATGTTTTAGTCTTGCAATTTTTTAAGTTAATGCTTGCAGTTCTTTGAGTGAGTGAATGTCTCTCAGCTATTCTAATCATAGGCGCCGACTACGTGGGGGCTTGGGGGCTCAAGCCCCCTCTGGAAATTTCTATGGGGGGGCTCAGCCCCCCCTGGGAATTTTGTTTGGGATCTGAAAAAAAGGTTTATTTTATTGAAGAAACACTAATCAAAGAATTGAGCTGATGATACTGTAGACCATGATGGTATATCTGTTTTTTGCAATGTTTTGTTTTTTGTTATACATAATACATATGTATATTCTACGTTATTAAAAGTAACAGGGAGTTTTTCTACCTTTTTATTTTTCCAATTTTTTTTTTAATTTTGAGCCCCCCCTGGGAAAAATAAAAGTCGGCGTCTATGATTCTAATTTCTGCCATTCAGTTTGTTCGATTTCTATTTTAGAAGTCCGATTTGTAAACTTTCCTTTTTAATTGTTGGCTTGCTAATGCATCACAATAGTCCTGTTATCTTGAAACTTGCACAGGAGAAGAAAACTTGTCTAACAAAGCAGGAATTTGAAATAGGAATTAAGTTTACCCTATATAGGAAAACGAGGGGAAATAGGAATCTGTTTGAAATAAAGAGTTTTTTAAGATGATCTATTTCGAGATTGAGGTTTGACTGTGTTTAACATTTGCAACTTTATTTTTAGCTCCACAGTGGCTGGTTGCTTAAAACTGGTGGCTGGCAAAAAGCTTTGCGAAGAAGATGGTTTGAAATCAAAGGAGATCAATTGTATTATTTTAAAACGAAAGGGGTGAGAATAAAGATTTTATTTCTAATAGGCATTAGAAATTAGAAGTATATAATGTTATCAGAGTATTTAGGAAAGATTTGGTGACCTTTTGATAGGCTGTCTTATTTATAGACATGGGGTTTTCCATTTGCTTGAAGTCAACATATGATAAATGGCTTCATCATATGATGATTTCATGGCTTTATTTACTGCTTTATTATCAGTGTATATAAATTGCTATAAGTAGAATGTTGACCAGTGATATCTTTTAACATACAGGATTCAAAGCCACTATCAGCTGTCCTTTTAGCAGGCAATCAAGTGGAAAGAAAAACTGGAGATGCCATACATCCATTTCAGTTTGAGATTGTCTGTATGTATCAAGCATATTGGGTCACAGTCTTCATGCTTTGTATCTATATAGCAGGTTGCAGACCTTTATGAGGTGCACGGCAGCTCAGTTAGAGTAAAATATTGGACAAAATTCCTTAAGTGTCTAATATGCATAGCTTGAGAGCCCCTATTAGTTGAAAAGCATCCACATTGATCAGAGATGTAGCCAGAGAGGGGAGACCTGGAGTCACTTCCTCCCCCCTTTGCAGTAAATTTCATTCTTTTATTGCATATACTTCTTGTTATGGTATGGCTATCAGCATTAGGAAACTGCACCTTCCGTTAAAATGCTTGGCTATATCTCAGATGTTGATACGGTGTCCCCTTCTGCTATTTTAGCTGGCGAGCAAAGAGAGGGTAGACCAGTAACAGAAACTCGGGAGTCATTTGTGTTCATGGCTTCATCGCAACCTGACCTGGAAGACTGGATAACAGCTATAAATATAGTCATATATACTGTGAGTATTTTTCAAAGAAAATTCTATTAAATGTTTATTCTAACGAACAGATGAATGATGCATGCAAAGAAGTCTCAAAATATTTCACTATTGATTTTATGAATTGTAAATATTTATGAAGGAAAGTGGGTACTTTTGCAAGGTTTGTTGTAATGGATTTCCAGTTCAATTTATTGCACACCACCATGATGTTTAACATATCCATTCTTGCTTCAGGCCCTTTAGACCACATTAGAAGCATTTCATCGTGTAAATTTAGTGCATCTTATATGAAGAGTCATTCAAATTTGAAACTTTGGACATTTCTTGCTTCTCATTATTTCGTCTGTTTTTGTTTCAGCCAATGGGTGGAGGCATGTTTGGACGGTCACTGGAAGATACAATAAGAGTTGATTCAAGACGGGGTGGTGGTATGGTGCCAATATTGGTCGAGAAATGCGTGGAGTGCATAAGACATTCTGGTGGGTTGACTTTTCAACAATGACCAATAACGTAGCCTTTTGTAGCATGGAACTTTGACATGCTCTAACGACACTTTACACATACAGTGGAACCTCTGTATAACGGGCACCTGTGGGGTTGATGATTTTGTCCGCTTTAGAGAGGTGTTCGTTGTAAAGAGATTGCTTTTGCATGCGGATGACCAATTTAGAATATTTTTGGGACAAAGATGTTTGTCAATCGCTTAGAGATATCAACTTGCATGGAGTTGCCCGTTAATAGTGGTGGTTGTACTGCATCGATTTTCCCATATAACCGACCTAGAAGAGCGCAATTGTATCTCTCTATCTCAGGAGCTTTATTGTTATCAAATCGAGGGTAATCCCCAGAAGTTCAAGGTGTGATTTCCCCCACAAGTTATATTAAAAAGTTCGTTATGTGAAGACGATTTTGCAGTGTCAACACATGTGCCCATTACGATGTTTTAGCAACGCACAACTTCTTCCATTCAACTGCTCAATGCATTCAATGCTCGTGCAACAAAATGATGATTTTGTTGCACGCAAGAGACGCATTGCAGAAAATATCGCCGCACTGTACGGTGTTAATGTGCATTCTGTTACTTTCGATTCACAGAACGTCTCGAAGAGGGTGTGTTCAGACATAGTGGCAACTACCAGGAGGTGGAAGACTTAAAAGACAGATTCAACAAAGGTTGTTTGATTATAATGAATTACTTAACGAATCCACGCATGCATGATGCTGTACGCATTGATCTAGATTTGATGTTCACAGTCAATCTAATACCTATTGGCATCTTTAGCATCCTCAAGTATTCTTCGATATAGATACGGTTCATTAGTAGTAGTTTCATATGATTGTTTTTTCTTTTCAACAAGGCGAGATTCCCAATTTGGAATTAGAGAGCAGTTCACGAATTCACAATGTAGCATCGCTTTTAAAGAAATATTTCAAGATGCTTCCAGAACCTGTTATTCCCTTTGCATTTTATGAACATGTTGCAGCAGTTGCCAAATGTAAGTCATTCGTCGCTGTAAAGCTCAAATTATTGTCCACTGTCCAGGCTACAAGTTGTTAAGCAATCTAAGGAATGTTTGTATAAACGATCTATTTTGCTAAGAGTTACCTGTGTTGTGTTGCTGCATAGTGCTCTCTTCATATTATAGAGTATATTGTGAATAAAGATGCTTAGAGCTGCTTGTGTTAGAATATTGTCGAACTACCAAAAGCTATAACTGTGTTTTAAGTCTGCTCAAAGTAAAGTGTTCATAAGTGAGTCTTTGTTTCTTGTACTAAAATATTCACAATTTTGTCTTCGTTTCTAGTACTAAAAAGTGACCCCCAAGCTGGACAAGGGAAGCTTATTGATTTACTCCACAAAATACCAAGAGGCAATGTAAATACTTTGAAATATATCAGGTATGTGTGTATAAATTTGTACATTATATCATTACTCTTTCATTGTTTTGGCAGTGAATAGCTTTGAATACTGTTCAATGGATATTCCGACTACTTTTAATTGTCTCTGATATCTTATTGTCTTCTCGAAGTCGATTTCTACACGAGTTTAAAGCCCACGATGCCATCACAAAGATGTCACTTGAAAATCTTGCCCTTGTTTTTGGGCCAAATTTCCTCAGTCCACAGGTATGAATACGTCTAAATAAACGTTACGATTTATTAATTATATATTGATGTATTTATATATAATACTAGAATGAAGAGCAGAAGCAAGAAAGGAGACTAGTTTTCTGTAACTCAGAGTTTCATGCTCTCGCAATCATCAGACAGACTATAATGATTTACATCCTGATCCACGACGGAATTTATTTACAAGGGTGTGATAAGAATAAACAAAGGGGGGCTATTTTTACATGGAAGTCAATTAGATATTTGGCGTTCTATTGTTCTTCAGGTAGAATTTATTTTCGTGCCGGCATTTAGAAATCAGCTCAGAGCGTTTGTTAAGAAGTGAGTCATTGTTTGCGTTAACAATGTAAAGTTTCTCTGTCAGGCAAAGGTCACACCTTTTTGTGATGTTGCTGTAGGCGTTGGCTGAGGTGATGATAGTCCATTGTATGTCGTAGTCTTTGTTCTTGTCTTTGAGGTCCCAGATGTATTTCGAAAGCTCGGTACTGTTGGCGTATCTGCGGTTTCTAAAAGATTGTTTGTGTTGTGTGTAACGTTTCTTGAATGTTCCCTCTGTAAGCCCAATGTAGTTTTTTTCTGTAGTGTCTTCGTTGGTTGTGACTTTTGCGTTGTAGATGATGCTGGAGGTGAGGCAGTTGTTGTTGAGTGGGCATTGGTCTTTCTTATAGCAGTTGCATGTCTTGTCGGTTGAGTTGTTGGCAGTGTTGGCGGTGTTGGTGACTTTCTTATTGTGTTTGCTTATGATGGATTCCATGTTGTCTGTACAGCTGTAACTTACTTTTACGTTATTTTTGTTAAAGATTTTGTGGAATTTATGGTTCTTGTGGAAGTGCTTGTTGATGAGTTTGAGGAAGGTTTTGCCGATGTTGGTCTGTACGTTCTTACTGTAGGGTGGGTTAAACCATATGATGTTACGTTGTCGGTTTCGTTTTACTCGTGAGGGTGATCCGTTGTTTGTGAAGGATAAGGGTTCGTCGTATCCGCTGGATTGAAGGGCGTCTTCGTATATCGGTTTGGCTTTGTTGAATTCTGTTTCGTTACAGGATATGTCAGATATTCTACGGTTGATGGCGGCAGGGAGTTGTTTGATGATGTTGGGCGGATGGTTAGACTTGGTGTTGATGTAGAGTGGCTTGTTGTTAGGCTTTCTGTAGGGGTAGTACGAATCATTTATAAGGTTGAGAGTTACGTCCAGGTAATTGACTATTTTCAAGTTGGTTTGTATGGTGATGTTGAGGCCGTGTTGCTTAAAGTGCTTTGTGATGTCCTTTCGTATTCTGTCTGCTTGTGGTCCCGTGATGTTCTTGAAGATGGCAAGTCCGTCGTCTCTGTACAGCCCTATATTATCTCTACCGTATTTTGTGCAAAGTTGATTTAGGATGAAAAGGCCGACTAGTTCGCAGATTTCTGCTCCATCAAAACTTCCCATGGTAACGTCAAACATGTTGCTGTCTTTCTTAACCCAAGTAGTTCCCTTGTTAAACAGTAGTGATTTACGGGCGTGCATGATTATGTTGATTTCCTGTTCCGTGATGTTGCAGTATGTCTTGGCGAAGGAGATGGCGTCTGATAGTAACTTTTTTGATATGGAGGGGTAGAAGCTTTCAATGTCGAATATGATGAATGTGTGTTGCTGTTTGTTTTCTACCTTTTTGAACCAGTTGATTACTGACAGTGTGTTTTTCCATTGGTTGAGGGCAGTTGCGGTCCTTATTGTGGTGTTGATTTTCTCTAATATCTGCTTGCTTATGCGGCCTATCTCGCTTTTTGCTGGATTGATCAGTCTGCATGTGGGGTTGTTGTCAAAGTTGTCTTTGTGGTCTTTCAATGTTATGAATGCGTTCCGTTCGGCCATACGTTCAGTTCTGTCTTGGAGGTTGAGTTCTGTAGCGATGTTCAGGGCTTCGTTGTTGATGTTGTGGATGCTGTTGTCGTTGGCTTTCTTATACGTGGTTGTTATACTGTTCATCAATAGTTTGTCGTGTTGGTTCTTATCAAGTTCGTAGAAGTTGGTAGTTTTGTCGGCAGGGATGAAGGCTTTTGTAGAGCGGTTGATTTTCTGTATGTCTTTGCGTAGTTGGTCTTGGAAGTTGTCATGTATGTTCCTGAACTGGATGTGCTTTACCATGTTTAATAAGTCGTTTTCGAAAGGGGTTAAATCTTCATTTTGGGGTGGGCATTTTCTTGACTTGAATCCGAAGGTGTTGTTGCGATCGTCGTTGGGCGGGTCTTCTTTGCTAGATTTTTCGTAGAAAAAGGCTTTCCATCTCATTCGCTTAATGTTGCGAACACTGCAAACAGGACTGACAAATTGATTGACACTAATCCAATATTAAATACTCTAACCAGATACGTTGATTGTGAAACACCTTTTTTAGTTGAATTTGTTGATGAAGAATGGAAAAATAGGTAGTTGGTTTTTCTGTTGCTGTTCCATATGTTTAGAAATCGTTCGTGGGGATCACAAATAACGAACCCACTCGTTGTCGGAAGAAAAATATACGACAACTGGCACCTCCGACGGGACCCATTTGAGGTCAAGTTTAACGAACAATGGCGGAGCAGCAAGTAGAACGTGCGATGAGCGGAGATGAATCATCAGGAAGTAGTGAAAATAGCACTGCACGGGATCCACGTGGGGATCAAGATACGTTAGAAGATTTGAAGGAATATCGGGAGATTAATAAAGAAGTCAATGAAGACGCTATTGAAGAACTAAAGTCCTTGACAGCCCAAAAAGAGACTGATTCACAGAGATTGGCAGAATTACGATACACCTTGGAGCCTACAATAAAGGAAATAGAGGTTTTGGACAAGAAAATCCAAGGTATGATGAAAAAACTTAGATTAAAACGGGAATTAATAAATGAGTTGAAAACGTGTAGGGCATATCACGCAAAAGTTAAAACGCTCATGCAAAGAGCAAAAGAGCACGAAGCTTCAAACAAGAAAGCGAGTCTAAGCGGAACGACGCGTCAACAAGAGCATAGGCAAGGGGGGAGAAAGGAATCGTTGAGCCCACCACCCCTGTTTCATATTGGTGATGACAGGACCGTGACTGCGCCGAGCATATCAAATCAGGCAACGATACAAGTCACTGGAACTGCTGACAAGCCCTCGAGCTATGATCTCTTTGGTATGCAAGGAATGCCAGAGCCGACAGGTCAAATACACAGACCAGAGATTAGCGCTACTGCTAACACGGGGCAAACATTCTCCAGACCAGATATATTCGGAATGAGAATGGGGAACGAGGATCAAGGAAACCCGAGAACAGGATGGGAATGGCCAACTAACACAAGAAGTGCTTATGCAGAGATGGTTGGGCAGCCAAGAGCAAACTCAGCAAGCTCAATAAGATTGCCGAAAATTGAAATGAAGAGCTTTAACGGGGACCCGAAGGAATGGATCCAATTCTGGGATGTTTTTGAACGAAACATTCATCTAAATACATCTTTGGCAAAAGTAAGCAAAATGCAATATTTGAAAGGCTTGTTAAAGGGTGCAGCGGCAAATGCAATAAGCCACTTGTTGATAACCGAAGATAATTATCAGCCAGCAGTTGAAGCTCTAAAGCAACGATACGGACAGCCAGCTCTTTTGAGAAACAGCCACTTAGCGGCCTTAAAGGAGGTTGAGCCAGTCTACAATTCAAAGGAATTAACAAGGTTGAGGCGTTTACATGATGAAGTTGACTGCCATTACAAGGCTCTTACAGTCATGGGAGTAAAGAGTGAAACCTATTCAATGGTTATCATGCCGGATCTGATGAAAAAGATCCCAAGAGATATTGTTGTGTCTGTAAAACGACTAAGAGACGTGAATTACGACTGGCAGCTAGGAGAATTTCTGGAAGGATTGTGGAATGAGTTGGTTATAAGAGGACTGCACGAGACAAACAGTAACACCAGAGAAATCTCTAAAGACCATAAGACAGGAAAAGTGTTCTCGATAGCCAACAAGCTTTGTCCCTTCTGTTTGGCAGAACATCCTGCAGAGGATTGTGATAAGGTGACCGACATAGAAGAAAGAAGACAGCTGGTTAAAAGGTATAAAAGATGTTTCCAGTGCTTAAAAAAGGGACACAGGGCCAGAGATTGCTACCTACGAAAGGAATGCAGTAAGTGCAAAAAACAAGGTCACCACGCTTCGATCTGCAAGGAAGAACATGCAGCGAATTTGCACGTCACAGGAAAAAGCTCAATTGCGTATCAAACTGTACAAGCAATAGTCAATCTACCTGGGAAGAATGAAGTTCGATGCCGGATGCTCTTAGATACCGGCTGTGATAGGAGCTATATGACCCAGGAATTTGCCAACAAATTAAAGGGAAAACCTATCCGTTATGAGAGGAAAATTCTGGACACAGTTCATGGAGAAAAGACACACAACTGTGCGGTATTTTTACTGGAAATGAAGAATGGCAAAGGTGAGCTACAATGCACAGCAGAAGTATCAACACTAAGCAAGTTGACATCCGTGAGGAACGTGAAGCCAAAGATAATACAAGAGAGATACCACCATCTCAAGGGATTAGAGTTTTCGGATATATCAGACAAGGATGAGCTGGACGTACACATCATCGTAGGATTGGAAGATTTGTGCAAGATAAGAACTGGAACGATGATTTGGGGAGCTAAAGGAGAACCTGTTGCAGAAGAAACGAAAATGGGATGGACGTTATTAGGTCCAGTGGCTGATGAAGGAACATCACAAAATCAGGAAAGCCGAGTACTACTTACAAAGGAACAATCTTCAATATCAGAAAGTCTAGAAAGGCTGTGGGACCTAGACACAGTAGGAATACGTGAAGGAGATGAAGTACACGATATGTTCAAGGATACAATAACCTTCAATGGGCAGAGGTACTGTGTGGAGTTGCCATGGAAACAAGGAAGTTACTGTTTGCCTAGTAACAAGGAGATGAGTGAAGATCGGTTGAGAGGACTGATTAGGCGTTTAAGGAAAAACCCTGAGCAGCTACAAGCATATGACAACGTCATAAAGGAACAACTGAAAAGTGGGATAGTGGAACCTGTTCCGAAGGACGAGTTCACTAGTAAGGTTCACTACATTCCGCATCATGGTGTTTTCAAACAGAACGCAGAAAGTACAAAGTTACGTTTAGTGTACGATGCGTCAGCAAAAGGAAGAAGGACTGATAAGTCGTTGAATGAGTGTCTGCACGTGGGACCGGCGCTCACACCATTGCTCTTTAACGTGTTGACAAGATTCAGAACAAAACCAGTGGCGTTGGTTGGAGATATACAGAAGGCGTTCCATCAAGTTGAAGTGTGTACAAGAGATCGAGACAGTCTGCGTTTTCTTTGGACAGATGACCCGGTTAAAGAACCACTAAGCATCAAGGAGTTACGCTTCACTCGAGTTATCTTTGGATCCGGACCAAGCCCATTTCTTCTGAATGGCACCATTCAGAAGCATCTCGAGCAGTATGAAGAAAGAGACCCTGCATTTGTAGAGGAAGCTAGCAAATGTTTTTATGTAGATGATTATGTAGGAGGAGCAAATAACGCTAAGGAAGCAATGGTGCTACAACAGAAGCTTGAAGAAAGAATGCAAGAGGGAGGATTTGCATTACATAAGTGGAAGTCAAATAGCAAAGAAGTTATGAAGGATCTGCAATTCGAAACAAGTCAGAATGAAGAAGAGACGTATGCAAAACAAGCCCTTGGAACAAACAATGGACAGGCAAAGATTTTAGGAATCAACTGGAACTCAGCAAACGACTTGCTTTCAATCAATGTCTCTCTTAGCAGCAATCAAGAAGAAGCGTTGACAAAGCGAGAGATGTTAAGTGAATTGGCCAAGATTTATGATCCATTAGGTCTCATTGGGCCAGCCGTAGTGGCTGGAAAGATCGCCTTCCAAGAAGCTTGCAGAGATAAGAAGGACTGGGATAATCCTGTTAATGAGAATGTAAAGGATAAGTGGAACAAGTGGCAAGGAGGATTCTACGAACGACTGATTGGTGTGACAAAGAAAACCTTGTTTAAGGCAATCGGACGATCCGTGTTAAGGTTTAGAGAGCTTGAAACAATGTTGATCAAGGTGGAAGGACTGTTGAACAACCGCCCTCTAACGTATCAAACAGAAGAACTGGATCTGGAGGTTATCACACCTAACCATTTAATTTTCGGACACGCACTACCTATCATTGGGGACCATGATGAAGATTCAGAAGAAGATGTTGTATTCACCAAGAGAATGAAGTACTTGGAGTCGAAGAAGAATCATATATGGACACGGTGGATGAAAGAATATATTCTCAATCTTAGAGAATACCACAAGATAATTACCACTATTGTTGATCCACCGAGATTGGGACAACTCGTACTGATCGTTGACGATTCAGTTCGAAGAAGATATTGGCAAATGGGGAAGATTGTGAAGCAACTAAAGAGCAAGGACGGTGTAACCAGGGCAGTCAAGGTGCAGATTGCTTCGCAAGGAAAGTTGTATGAAATCGAGCGTCCACTGCAAGGAATCTGTCCACTCGAAATTGATGCTCCAATAAACAAGGAAAAGAACGATGTAAGCCAACTGAGAATACAACCGAGAAGAGCTGCCGCAACGTCCGGCGAGAATAGACGCAAGTTAGTAACTGACATTTTAAATCAAGACCCTTAGGATCTTGATTTGGGGGGAGTGTTGCGAACACTGCAAACAGGACTGACAAATTGATTGACACTAATCCAATATTAAATACTCTAACCAGATACGTTGATTGTGAAACACCTTTTTTAGTTGAATTTGTTGATGAAGAATGGAAAAATAGGTAGTTGGTTTTTCTGTTGCTGTTCCATATGTTTAGAAATCGTTCGTGGGGATCACAAATAACGAACCCACTCGTTGTCGGAAGAAAAATATACGACACTTAATTACACTTTCTGTTTTCTCGATCAGTTTCTTTAAGAAGGTGTTTCTTGGCGGTATCGGGATGTTCTTCATTGAATAGTTAAACTTAATCTGTTCCATCTTGAGCGTTGCAGTTATCGACAAGAGTGCTCGACTAAAATAGGAGCGTATATATTTCTCTATAGCGGTCTAATCGTGCACCAAAGTGCTCAATGTACAGAAGTACAGAGCGGTAATAGAGCAGAAGCAAGAAAGGAGACTAGTTTTCTGTAACTCAGAGTTTCATGCTCTCGCAATCATCAGACAGACTATAATGATTTACATCCTGATCCACGACGGAATTTATTTACAAGGGTGTGATAAGAATAAACAAAGGGGGGCTATTTTTACATGGAAGTCAATTAGATATTTGGCGTTCTATTGTTCTTCAGGTAGAATTTATTTTCGTGCCGGCATTTAGAAATCAGCTCAGAGCGTTTGTTAAGAAGTGAGTCATACTAGATGATGTAGAATGATGTAGCCGAAATTCTTTGAAGGCTATTGTTGTCTGAAGCTGCACTGCCACCACCAATGAGCGGCCATCACAACATGCCGACCGGGCTATGACTTGTGTGGGACTCGAACCCGCGACCCTTTGCTTTCCATTCCTACCTATACTTAGATATATGTGTATATCCAATTTGTCTGTGGTCCAATATCTTTCTATTATAGGTCACATTATGACTTACTTTACTGTACTTGGTTTATGTTATTTGTCATTCGGTTATGTGTCACTTTGGATCTACCAATATAATTGTTATTGTTATTGTTGTTGCTGTCTGATGCAATGTGTCTTCTTTCAATTTAGTCTGAAAACCCGCAGATGCTGATGGAAAGCTCGAATATGATAGCACAAATGATGGAATACTTCATTAAGCACCATTCCATTTTGTTTCCTGTGACCGAAGATGAGAGGTTCTTCACGCCCAAATCACCAAATGGGACACCATCGAAACATGCTGCATTGCCCAGGTATTTTATGTCACTTCAGAGCCTTAAGACTACATTAGAAACCCGCATGAAAGGAACAGTGGATTAAGAGCCCCCAGGCTGGTATTAAAACAATAGAAGGAACAATAGCCTACTGTCTTTTAACAATGGGTTGGATGCACAATTTGCAGGCTCTTACATGCGGATTTTCACTGTATATTGGATGTTTTTACTCATGTCACCGTTGCAAGTGATGCTGCTATAAAATTCTACCTCTAATTTGTGTGAATACGTTTATGTTTTATTTGAAGAGTTGTAGTGAAAAATTGAACTTTTAAACTATGATTTCCATTTCATTCCAGTCCCATAGGTGGACCAAGCTTGATTGATTTTGGTGGCAGCAGCCAACATGGTCACAGAAAATCAGCTACTTTTCCAAGGTTTCCAAGAAGCGCCTCTGCGGACGCAATTCTAAGTAAGAAATGTTCAAATAATATATTTACTTCAATGCTTTGTCTCAGTTGGCCTTTCATTTTGTTTCTGATTGATGTTAATGTGGATGAATCTGATTTTAGATCCGCCAGAAAGTTTGCCTAATGGAAAAATTGAAGCATCAATCGAAGAACAAGGTATTAATTATTCCATTATTGATATGATAAGTCCATTATGTATTTAATGATTTTCAGAACGCAAATTATCCTTTTTCGTTACAGTTTGCAAGTACGCAACTGTAAAATTTTCGCTAAAGCCTATTCGTCGGGGGCTATCCGTGTTTTTAAGATAACAATTAACCAAATTATATCTATCCCCTAATGCAGATTTGGAAGCGCAAGTCGACGAGCTTGCATCAGAACTTGAACTGCAGAGATCACAGTTTGAGGTGCAAGTTGGCGAACTTGAGAAGAAACTCGATGCACAAAAGAAAGTCGTTGAGATGTTAAAGATACGTCTTCATGAAGAACACAAAGCAAGGTAATATTCTTTGTTTGACTCACCCTTTGTCTTCCTTTTCAATCCCAGAATTTCGAAATAGGAAAGAGCACGCGATTGCTATATTTCTACACTGTAATTACTTTTGAAAGTTTATTTTTCAGGACTCAAATAGTCTTGTAATGTTGTACCTCAGTCAACTCTGTCTAATTCGAACACCCTGGGGAAGCGTGAAAATGTTCGAATTACAAAACGTTCGAATTATAAAGGTTTATTTTATAAGGGTTGGTTCTTTGGTGATCCTTGAAAGGATGGAGAATTTCGTTCGAATTAGATAGAGTTCGAATTACACGAGCTCGAACTATCCAGATTTGACTCTATTTAGTTTCTATATTTCTATATTTAAATAATTTATTCTACTTCAAAATAAATATATCCTCTATAACAATGGTTGTATTAGTATGTTATCAAATTGTGAGTATCGTTGATAAATTGATCTAGCAGAAGAAGGATATTTTTGGTAAGACCCGCATCTAGTTTGTATGCGCAAACGTTTCAGGCTGGAACAAGGCCAATGGTAGTGTTTTTCATGTTTGGGTTGTATTCCTTTTATCGTTTGTCTTTGTAGGACTGCTGCAGAACTAAGACTTGAACTCTATCGTGTTGGAATCGAAGAATATTGTCAAAAGTTTGGCGGTGAGGATATAGGCATACATTTGAAAGATGAATAACCTGTAAACCTAAATCTTTGGGAGCATTCTTGAGTTTTATAATCATTGGCTGCGATTTCGAATTATTCATGCATTTTAGTTGTTTATAATATTTACAATTTTTTTACATTAATATAAAGATTTATATATTTCTTGTTATGAATAAGGATTCTCAGACTTGCTGGCTCTCAGAGTATCAATACATTCAAGTTGCTACAGTCAATTTTTGACATTTATTTTATTTGGTCTCGAACCATTCTACAATAGGGAACGAAAGTTCCTGGGACACCTGAAAAGTTAAGACAAAAATGCCATGTTTTTGGATCACAATACGACCCCTGTTCCCCCCAAACAATGTTGTCTTAAGTACAAGCCTTTTCTCTTCACTGGGCCGAAGGAACTTCGGTGATATAGAATACAACAGCGACGGCCTCTAGAGACAACATTGTTTTTGGGGAGGGGGATGAAGTATGCGTGTAAAACATGCAAAATCCTTTAAGTGTCTAAGGACTTTTGTTCCTATAATATCTTTGCTCGAACCAATAATAATTTCATTGTCGCTGTAATCCGTTCTATCCAGGGCCAATGAAAAGTTACCAATATGAATAGGTCTTTTTCACGATCGTGTCCACATCCTGTGTAAATGGTAGTGACGTGTTAAAGGTCTTGCATTCGAGACGACCCTTGTTTCTCTGCTAAAAAGATTTTCTAAGGACTTTGTAAAGTATTTCAATATGCTTGCCAATTTGTTTTGAAAAGGCATAGACAATGTTTACTATTTTTAGACAACATTGGACTTGTTTACTGCGCTTTGGGCAACATCCCGCGCTAAATTTCAGCCCCCTTGTGATATGTCTCTATATCTGTAAAAGAATGACTCCAATTTTGAAGGCTCTCTCACTCAACAAAGAAAAACCTTCATTACCTTAATGCGTGGGTAAAATTCTTGGAAGAGAGCTGCTTGCAAGCTATAAATTTAACTTTAAAACGTTTTCTCTAAATAGCAAACTGTATCAGTACACTACGGGGATTGGTATTATTAATGTTTTTCATTATAAGGCGAACATTACACCAAGAAGGATGGCACGATGGCACACATGTTTTGCGTGTGAGTTACATCAGGTGCCATTGTCAATAAGTTGAATAACAAGTGACGTAATCCCGTCATGCATTGTGTACTTTTGAGACATAAAATTTTCTGTCATCAGCTTCAGCTTTGAGAGGAGCGAAGAAAGACAGAAGTTGTTTCTTTTTTTTGTCACCTACCTAGAGCTTTACGCAAAACTTTAATTTCATTTTTGTTATTTTGCCTTTACTGGCATGTGAATTCACTTATTCGAGGGAATTTATTCTGGAAAGAGTTTGAGGAACAGAAGCTGCGATTGTTATTTGAGGATTTCTAGCGCTATATAACACCGTTTTGGAAGCGTCCAAATGCACGAGTCGGGCGTCGATCTCGGATTTGATCTTTGGGAAGATCTCGAAATTGAGTTAAATAAGTGTTACACCTTGAAATCCCAGCCGCTCCAGAAAGTAAATATCGGGTGAGTTAATAAATTCATATATTTATGCGAGATAGGAGACCTTTAGATTGCATCTTAGCGCGAGGAACAATTTTCTGAGAATTAACTTAGAGAACTAAAAGCACTTAGGCCCCTTCGCCAATTCACAGCCCACGGGAAATAGCCCTAATGAACTCGCGTTTTTAAGGATAATTATTTCCGTTACATGCAACGTGCCTTTTTTAGATTATAGCTCCAGTTTAATTTGTTAAATCAACGGTATTTTTATTTGTTTCACGTGCAGTAAAATTGATATCTTGACTTATCGATGCATGCTTATATTTCACGTCACATGTTAGCATAATGGTTTCGAAAAGTCTCCTTCTCTAATACTGCTTTGAATTTTTACACAAAATTCACCTAAATTCTGATAAATCAAATCATGGCTATTGATTTGAAAACAGGGCTATTATTAGTCCTGAAGACTTTCGCGAAATTCCCAAAATTATATGTTATTTGCTCTCTTTAAATTGATATTATCCATTTAAGGAAGATATTTATCCCCTTTGTGCTTGTCAACCAGAACAAAACAACGATCGATTGTATTGCACACGGTTTCCATTAGTTTTCAATGGTATTGTAGAATTTATTTTGAATTATTGTGGTTTTAGATTCGGTAACAAAAAAGAAATGCCCCTATTTGGGGATTATGTTTTCATACACGTTTCTTATTTTGTAAGAAACCTAGCTCAAACCC
The DNA here is from genome assembly GCA_013076295.1 of Sanderia malayensis. NCBI lineage: Eukaryota > Metazoa > Cnidaria > Scyphozoa > Semaeostomeae > Pelagiidae > Sanderia > Sanderia malayensis. The sequence continues at coordinate 5,588,015 of RQOL01000616.1, read as the reverse complement.
TACTAGTGAAAGTTTCTTAAATTCTCTATTGTTTTCTATTGTTAAGGAAAACAATAGAGCAAAGGAATCTATTGTAATTTAGCACAAATTCTACTAGTAATTTTCCTTTAAAGTGGGTTCTTATAAAAACGTAGGGTTTTTGACATTTTATTGTTGTTAGACCCCCCACTGCCCCTTGACCCAACAGCTCAGCTCATCAGCTTGGGTCAAGCAGACTGTCTGAATCCTTTTATAGAATGCTACTTTTGATCACAAAGAGATAATTTATATAACAACAAATAAGATGCTAATTCTTAGAAACCAAAGTTGTTGATTCTATTCCTTTTTTGTCCAAATAACAATGGGCTATTGTTATGTTAACAGAGGTTAGTGCCCATTGTTCTCTCTAACTATCTGTTTTGTCCCTGAAAGAACAATAAGGATGACACAACTACTAGTTTCTTTGTTGTTGTCTAAGATTAAATTGAAAAATAAGAAAGATGCTTTTATTCTTATTGCTTGGCAACAGTTATGAACATTAATTGTTGCGTACTGTAAAAGATTTACTAAGCCTCTCTTTTTTATTAAGCCATGTCTTTGATAAGCACCTTTTTTGATAAGCACCAGAGTTTTTACAGTAATTTTAGTACTGTTTCTTGATTTTAATCAACAAAAATGTATGTAACAAAATGCTTAAAGCTGCTGGTATACCTTAAGTTTGGTCTTGATGGCAAGTATTTTTCATTTGATATTTCCAGATCGGAGACAGTGTTGCAAACTATGGATGCACCAATGAAGATAAAACCCGATCCTGACATGCTTCTATCTGCATCTGCTCCGTCATCTTCAAGTAGCTACCTGATGAGGACCAACTTCAAACAGCAACTACAAAAGGAACATATAATGCAAATTGAAAAGCGTCAGACCAATAATGTACGGGAATTACTCAGCCAATCATCATCTATGTCGATACCCAACGAGAAACCGCCAGTGCAAAATGTTTCACCGGATGTTCCTGTTGGTATTTTAAAGGTTTGTCACTTTTTTTACTCTTTCATTGATAGACCATGCCTGCTGTACTAACCACTGAGGCCAGGGCCTGGCCCGGATTTCATAGTTGCTATGTGTAGAATTGCACTCTACATTTATAGAATACAGGGTGCAGTGCTTAATAAATCAGAGATTTTTCTAGAAATCAATGAAATTTGTTTTTAGAGCATAACAATAATTTCTACTATGCCACATTCATAAATATTGTTATCTTATTTTTTAATCTAATTTCTAATTATTAATTAATTTTTTGTAATGAAAGGGAGATTGCCCTTGTCTGTGAAAGCCCAAGGTAATGTTCTGTATGGTAGGGGTAATGTTGTGTAAAAACCTTTTGTTAAAGGCCCACAGGAAATTATCCATACCTATAATTGAGTGTATTGTGAGATTCATATTTTCAGAGATAATCCAAGTGAATAAACTTGCTCAAATCTTGGGCTTACAGTTTGGGAAATTGAATGTTTTAGGTATATGACGGAGTACCGTAAATGACGGAATTAGCAGCCCCTGCCAAGTAACTGCCCCTGCCGAGTAAGTGCCCCAGGATAAAGGCAATCTTTTGCAATAAGCGCCCCTGCCTGAATAAGCGCCCCCTAAGCAAGCTGGGCTGGTTGTTTAATGATCTTGGCCTCCGTATAAGCAACTTAAAGTGAAAATATTTCTTTTTATTCTTCGAAATTTCTGCAGTGGCAACCCTAAAATCGTCTGTAAAGGCGGAAAAATTTTCCTTCCAGCAACCCATTTGTCATGTACATTCTCGGTCCAGCAACCCACAGCTGAAACAAAGTTTTCTTCTTTGTTTTTCATGAAATTATCTATAAGATGAGTGCGTTCAATAGGAATATGACCAACCAGGGTCCTCCATCAGAACTGGAACAAACTGGAAATAAATTGTCTCCCTTACATGGTGTGAGCAAAATAACAAGCGCCCCTGCTGAATTAACCGCCCGTGCTGAATTATCGCTCCCTTTAAACTGTTATTTTTAAATAATCGTCCGGGGCGCTAATTTCGTCATTTACGGTATGTTCATGTTCAAGTGAGAGTTCTTTAGAATTCATTGAATCTTTTTGAAGAATTTCGAGCGTCTGAATTCCTTAAAAGTTGTTAAATCACTGGCAGAACTTTGCTCAGCTTTTCAGTGTGAGTAAAAATCCCAAATGAGTAATTAAAAGAACAACACGTGCCCCCCCTTTCTATCGAGCTTTTCGTGGAAATAGTTTCGTGACAATAGTCGCATATATGGGTGTTCTGGAGATATATTCATGTTTGTCGATGAATGAGCATGCTTTAACATGCCGTGACAAATCCTGTTGCTGTTAAATACTGGCTACATGTTTTGACATTCGCATTGAGGCAGTTAATCCTTGAGGATATGCAGTCCAAGCCCCGAGATTCTCTATCGCAACACACCGATTTAATTCCATTAATAAAAGATTTTTTCCACATTTTTCCGACATTATTCGAAGTCTTTTCATGTCGCATTGAATGTAGATGGAGTTTTAGAATCGTTCTGTCGAAGATTCTTGAGACCAGGTTATTCAGAGGTCTGGGGTCGACTACGTCACAGTGTTGTATTGTTTCATCTCATCGCGTCAGTGAGTCGGGAAGAAATGGAACTTGACACAGCTTTTTTGGCGTGTCCAGGCCCGTCCCGGCTTGAATAGTCGACACTGTTCCGGGTGACAGAGTTTTGTCTTTGTGGGTGCTGAACATAGGTCGCAGAATAGAATTATCATATTTCTCACAACCCCCCTTCTTTGTTTCGATGGGAACAGGGCCGATATTCTCATCACATTGCATTTTGAATTTATTGCTGGTCTTCTTTACGGGTGTATAACAATGTTGTTTGTATCTCTTTCACGTTTTCATGTGCACTTATAAATCATTTCGGTGTTAATTTGTTTGTTGGTTCTTTGTTTGTTTTATTGTCGTGCGTGTTGGCTTGCCGGCGTGGGTGGATTGGCTATTTCGTAAAAACGTGAAAACCAGAATCTCAGCTGCGATTGTGTCGGGGTGTCAACACGACATTTCATTGGCACAGCTTGATGTGTGATGAAAAATGCCGGGTCTCTCCCTTTTCCCTTTCTGTGCTTCTTTCTCTGCCCACAACGTTGATCTTATTTCATTTCAACTCTGCTCTGTTTGGTCATTATTTGTATCGCAAGTGTGCAAAATGAATGGCTTTTGTTAATCCATACATGCCATTGGGGCTTTCTGTATCAGTTCAGGGATCGTTTTCGTCGTGTTTGGCCATAACGCGAGCTCCTTCTTTCGTTGGACAACACAGCTGAACACGTTTGCAGCGGCCGTATCGAGATAATTTCTTATCATATTTATTTATTTTGTTATTGCCGAGTTGAACTGTGTCCACAAGAGTCTTGGGCAATTGTCGTTTTGCTCGTTAAGAGCAGAATGCCAACTAAGACGAAGGATATCGGTAAACAAGCGGTTGTTGCTCTTCCAAAGAGATCAAGAAAGGTAATAAATAAACAGGTTTATTTTTCAATAAACTTTCTGATGCAGATTAAAGATCTGAGCTGAATTCAGATCCAACTATTGTTTCTTTTTCTTCATATTCTAATGTCACATCATCCATTGTGTGAAACTGTTCACCGGTCTGTTTCTTAGTTTTTTTCCAACCATAATGATTTATATGTTAAAAAACAAACATATCGATTATTGTATTATAATTTATTTTTGTTCGGATCGTCATGCCCCCTATGGAGTTTGCGTCTTTCCAAGAAATTGTTTCCTGCCTTTCGAAACAACAACATCCTTTTGACGCTTTCTGGGTTTTGCTCAGCAACACAGTGGTTTGCTGAGAGGCGTTTGTGACTCTTTGTTATGTCTCTTTGTGATGTGTGCAAAGTATACAGTGGAACCTCCCGTCCCGGGGCACCTCTATGCAACAGTTACCTCTCTAGAACGGAGCAGCATTGATTCTAATGTAATAAGTCAGGCTAGTGTTGATTCTAGCCTGTGAGGCTAGAACAGTACGCGAGAAGATAATAATTCAATAGCATGTTTTCTCCAGTTTGACAGCTTCGCTAGTTTTTTCTTCACAATGGCACGAAGTCGTATCAAGTCGCGACAGAATGACCACAATTGAGGATTCCGCTTGCATTCTTATGACTTTATTTGTCGAGGTTGCAAGACGTGTCAATTCTGTCACCAGAAACCCTTGCATTTACCCCCTGGTTTTATGCCAGTTTCTGTGTCAACCCATTGTGATCAAGTCAAGTAGATCGATTCCCGCCGGGGGTCATACCTTGTTTTATATCACGTTCTGCAGATTTTTATCGATCGATGAAACCTTGAAGATGATGCTTTACTGCCGTTGCTTCGGGCGATGGGATAAATCTGTTAGAGCAGTGATTGGGATTATGAACTTGTCGCAGGCTGTCTTGTGGTGGATCACGAACCTTTGGTTCGAAACTCAACAAACTGTGAAGTGTTTGATTTTTTAATAATATGTATATATATCATTGTGACCATTGTTTGATATCTGTCTTCTGGTGTTCAGCCACCCACCCACTCTGCTACTAGTGTCTACGTGGTTATAGATCTGTATTGCTAAAGGTGCGCAGCCACGATGAACAAGTCGATACTCGCTTGGCACACTCAGTTGTTGCTGATCTTTTTGTCAGCTTCAATGGTCTGGCTGTGTATCAGATGTTTGTAGAAGTCTCTCTTGTGTCCACATATCAGTATGGCAAGCACTGTTTTCTGACTAACTAGGTGAAGAGTTTTGTCTTCAAATCTGATTACATGATAGAATTATCCGTTTCTCACTTAGGTCACAACAAAGCTAGAGAACCCAACCTCGTATCACCTGAAGCAACAACAAAAGAAGCAACTGAAAGAGTACTTGAATACGAAGCAAAGACTAAACCCTGGCCCTGCTTTACCACTCGATACTACCAATCAAGATTCTTTCTATTTCAACAACATCAGATTGAATGCTGCCAGTCCAGATATCACGGATTCTGCAACTGCAAGTGCTGGTAGTGAGGTGCGTAGGTGGTGTATGTGTATATATGTAGCTGGCTAGTAAAAGCCACACTTTATGCCTTGATGGCCCAGATAACTCTGCATATCATTTTCTACAAAGCTCGGGTTTCGAGGCAGTTTTTTTCTAGTAATCCGTTGGTTGCTCATAGCGAGAGTTGTGTTTAAAAAGTGTTTGTTTCGTTTTTTAGTATGACAGCCTCATAGACGATTTCTTTGGGTATGTTTTCTTTGATTTATCATTAACAAATTTATGCTACTGTCCTTAATCCCCTTCATCCACCATTCAAAAGCAATGTTTGAATACATGTATTCAGGTTGTATTCTAGTTTTTGTATTTGTCTCTGTAGAACTTTGAACACAGTAAATGAAGATATGTTTAACGAATGCAATCCATTTCCAACTACGGTAAGAATACGCTCTTTTACGTATAGCAAAGAATTGATAATTGGTCCGTGTCAATCCAATCTTTACGTATTTGGTTGCTTGAGATGTTACAATGCTTATTAACTTTCAAATAATGCTAAATATGTATTTATTTTCAGTTGCCTACCAATACGGGATTAATGGACCTTTATGCTCCTGACATGAGCACTGAACAACAGTTTGATAATGTACGTATCCATCACATTTTTATTCATATTACTTTAAGTCTCGTTATCTCCATTCACTCGCTGCTTTATTATTGGTTGACTGTGTTACGCTTCGTGTGCTAGCCGCTTGATGTTAAAATATTACTTCATGTCATTATATTACTTCGTGCTATTATATATAATGATTATCATATATTTGTTTCAATAGCAAATGCCCCATCAAGTATCGGCCTCTTGTCCTGCGACAGTCAAACAAGAAGGTAATTCTATGTGCACACTAAATTCATTATTAATTATCATTATGATCATCAAAACAAAGGCTTGCCTTGCCAAGATATTGCATCAGTCAAGTCCGTTGAAACAGTATCATGATACTGTTTTAAATAGTATCATGATACTGTCATGATATTAGGCCCCAGTGTGATAGCACAATGTTGGTTAGATCATTACTGCTTAACGCATCATCCTAGTCGTAGAGCCCAGTTTTAGTGGACGGTACTATCATGATGCTGTCTTTTAATACAGGCCCTAGTGTGATAGCACAATGTTGGTTAGATCATTACTGCTTAACGCATTATCCTATTGTTATGTCCTATCGGTATCCTATTCCATGTTGGCAATTTGTCATGTACATATAATTCTACAATAGTAGGGAAACCTCACTTTTAGTAATCTCATTGCTTTTGTTTTCAGTGCCCACTAGTCCCTGTGATACAACAATGTTCACCAAGGATAGGCAAAAGAAAGACAACCACAATATGAGTAAGTAAAGCTGCTTAGTTAAAGAAACAAAACATATTTAATTGCTTGAGGAGATTAGCAAAGCTTGGGCTTAGTATCGATGGTTTAATTTCCCTTCAACTCACTTTTCTTCACTTAGCTTGGCTTGGTTGTGATCCTGTTATTCTCTATTACCGTAAATCCTCGATTAAGCCCCCACCCTCGAATAAGCCCCCCTCAAATAAGTGCCCCACCTTAAAATATTTTTTGCCAAATAAGCCCCCGGGGGCTTAATCGAGGACTTAGCTACGGTATAGTTTATTTATTCAGATTTTTGTAGAAATGTGGCATGTTTATAATGATTTTATCCTTTAACAGTTGAAAGGAGAAGAAGATATAATATCAACGACAGAATTCGCGAGCTTGGTGCATTGATTCCAAGGTCTGACAGGTGACGCTTGTTAATAAACTTCTTATTGATTGATTAATTGACTGGTTTATTGATTAACTGATTAATTGGTTGATTAATTGATCAGCCAAGTGATTCATCATTATCTATCAGCTTGAGTAATCGTCTTGAGGGGTTGCATTGCTTGAAGGGTTGATCGTCTTCAGGGGTTGCATTCGAGTAATCGTCTTGAGGGGTTGCATTGCTGAATTAATTGGGCCATCGGTGGTTGAATGACATATTACCATTCTCTGCTTGATCATAATTGCGGCGAAGTTTTCACGTTTGGTCTTTTATCGTCTCTCTCTCAGTGACACGAAGCAGAACAAAGGTACAATTCTCAAATCATCCGTTGATTACATCAAGAGGCTAAGAAAAGAAAAAGAACGACTTAGATATATTGAAAGTCAAAAAAGAGGATTAGAAGAATCCAACAAGAAGCTCACACTGCGAGTACAGGTATGTTTATTAATTATCAGCTATTTGTTTGATAGTATGTCCCCCCTGAAGCCACACAGTTTTGGCTGTTGTTTAATCATACCTTGCATATACCCATAACGGGGGCTGCTATATACGTTATGCTTTTAAAAGTCGGATGGTGAAATAATCTCACAGTTACGTCCAAAGGCAGGACGTAACGAGATTGAGAAAATGACATGAAATTTCTCTGCCTTAGCTTTAATTTAAAGTCATGTCAATAAATCCTTGTGTTCTCAATATCATAACCATTACGGCGTTTGGAATGTTTTATTTTCGTATTTCCATGAAAATGCACTAAATTATCCTCGTTCGTTCCACAGGAACTCGAACTTATCCTGCGAGCTTCTGGAATTGCAACCGAGCTGCCAACGCCAAATTTGGAGTCGAATTTCAAGGGTGTTTCTGGTCTGCAACTGGCAAACATTCTACTGAACACTACGGCAGGAAGCACAGAAGCCCCCAGCAGCAATCTCAGCTCGCCGAGGCAGTCGGTGAGCTCGGCCATGGAGGCAAGTCCACAGAGCACGGACGAGATTTCACAATTGAGCTCGATACACAGTGAAGACATGGAAGATGATTGAGAATGTGTGTACACAAGCAGAAGCTTTGATGCTCTTACTGTTACTACTGCTAATATGAATACCACTACTACTATGACTAATACTGCTACTACTGTCATTGAAATATACTGCCTACATTGATCTGCACTGTTTGGAGGCGTGGAGTATGAAGAGACATACAGGAATCACGGTAACACAATCTCTACTATGTTCTAGATGCTATGATAATATATGATGCGTTGATGGTGCAACCATGGTACTGCGTTTACTAGAATGTCACCGAGATAAAGCTTTACAGCAGTAATGTTTTTGCACCTGCCACGAAGCTTGCTTGCTTTTCAAGTTGCCGCTCACAGTTCGGTGGGCTTTCGTGGTTTATATGCCTGGATAATAACAAACTTATGGATCCAAAGATAGAAATAAATGCAACATTAAGAAGGATAGCGGTATGAGATTTCTTCTCGCATTCATCTTCTGGACATTGTTGAATAAGCTACGTGAATATAGAGGATCGTAAATTATTGATCAGAAACATTAATTAGCCATCTGTGATCATTTCTATGTCGGTGAAGTGGTTTATTTTGATTTTAAGACTTGTGATGATTGGCTTTGTCGTGAAGCTTTGTTTATGCAACCGTTCTGCTCAAGCAATGGAGTGTTCTGGAGCAGTTGGTTTTGTGGAGTGCTGTGCTATTAGTTAAATGTCAAATTCTGTTTAAACTAGTGGGTTATAGATGAGCACTAAGTCAGACAGTTGCTTGAAACTGCCTCGTGAGCCAGAATCTTCTACGTAACGGAACCTGCTTTTTAACTACTTGATTCATGCAATTGTGTACTCCTTTAATTCCAGCATGCATTTCTTTCTGATCAAGGTCTTAGAAAGTAGACAGTTATTGTCGTGACGTAGACAGTTGTCATGAAGTGATCATTAGTTCAAATGATGTTGTTAGTTTTGAATGGTTGATATGAAAATTGTTAAATGTAGTATTATTTGCGCGTGATTTCGGATATCTATTAAGCATGACACACTCGAGGCATGCGTTATCGTAATTTTATCCCACCGTAGTAAGTAGATGATCTATCATGTGTTGTTTTATTGTTTTGTGTTTTGTCAGATGTTGTGTATATATTATATGTTTTTATGATTCACCTGCGATCTTTACTCACTGATATCAGCGCAGGTTTTTCAGTGTTTACTTCTCAACTTCATTTGAATTGTACTGTATTGTTATTACGTATGCAGAATGTAACGAGTGTTTAAGCAATGTTTTTATTTTTATCCAATTTTGTATGTAAGCGCTAGCTTGTTGGGTATGTTCAATTATTAGCTGTTGCACTTGAAGAAGTATTTAGATACGTGTGGTAGTGGTGATATTAATAATTGTAACGTGCAGTAGAACATAGATTTAGATTGCAATTCTCAGCCAGCACCAGTTTCGAATGTTGTTGAAGCCGTAATATTTTTTTACTTAACTGGCACATAAGTAAATTACTAAATATATTCTTATGGATTTATTCTTGAGCCTTTTTCGCTCTCTTCATTCACTGTTTTGTGTTTATGTTTTGTTTTATGCGATTATAATTTGATTTTACACAATTTTGAACTCGTTTTCGTAAATGCAATCTCATAAGAATAAAATGGAAAGGAAAACCACATGGCTCTTCTGTGTTGTTCGTCTGTAAAATGCAAAACATTTTTTCAAGCTACTGCATAATGCATGTAATTGTAAAAATATTAACACCAAAGCCAAGAGCTGTCTAATTATATTATACAAGGCAGCTGGATTGCTTTTGCAAATGGTACCTCTGGCAAAGTACAGATGACACTTATGTAATGTTCTTATGTTATGTAATGTAGTATTAAAACTACTGTTTTGTTTGCCTCCGAGCATTTGTCCCCAACCTCGATTGGTTTGTAACAATAACAATCTTTGCCAAGTGGCCAAGGAATTTGGTGACTAGGAAGTGCAATTCGTGTTTACAATTTTTGAATCCAAAAACACTACAATTCATATGCTTTGCAATTTGTTAATAATCGGAGTGTTTTTCAAATAAAGTTATACCTGTTGTTGATAAATAGGAAAAAGTGAATGAAATGGTGACAAGCAAAAATAAATGACACAAAATTTTTGCCTTGCCAGGAGGTTTTAATTTTTGGACGCCCTATGACCTCGGCCCAGTCTTTTGAGATGCAAATCAAGTTAAATGCGCGATGCGCCTTGCCCTTGTACTGTTTCGGAACAATATGGATAAATTTACAATGTTTGATTGCACAAGTTCAATCATTTATCGGAATAAAATGCGCTAACATTCAAATATTGCAAAGAAGATATCACCTCAAGGTTAGTGATATATTTACCGAGGTTATCAAAGGGATTTCATTGTCTCAAAAATAGATAGCTGGTCTCCACCTTTATTTTTACATTATCTGAGTTCACGTGTTTTTGATATGTTTCACCAACCTTCTCCAGAGGTTATTGTCAGTAAATATTCTTGTTGTTGAACCCAATTTTTACACAAAATGTCAGAGTTTTTTTACAAAAGCCAAACTCAAGCATGTTATAAGCACGTTAATTGTTTCATTAAGCCAATACACCTACCCGCTGTTGAGAAAGATCGATTTCATTTGAATACCCTTCTAGTGGCTAGGCCAAACATGAATCCAGACGTAATTGCACAATGTTTTCCACCACTGCGAAGACTACAACTTTATACAAGGATTAGGGCGTATTGTCTGAACCGAGATGTCGCTAAATCTTAAATCTTTCGAAATATGATGCGATTTATCTTAGAAAAATTGCTAGGGTTGTGTTAATAAAACATTAATAAAGTGTTTATAAACACATCTACAACTCCCACTATATGTTATATCAAGGGTAAATAACATGACTTTCATGTCCCTGGAACCAGATTCAGATTCAGATTCAGAATTAGATTCAGATTCGACAATAACCAACAATTGATTGTCCATAAATCTTTGAGTTGTAAATATTAAAATACCAAACCTGAATTATAGCCACCCCAATGCAATTACCTGTATTTTGAAGATTTTTCGAAAATTTGTCAGACAGGGGGTTCGTCTATAATTCAACTCATACAAGCAACTGCGGAAATTTTAGGCCAAGCCACTCTGGTGTAAATCTGCCTGAAACAATTCGTAAAACAAATCTTCGTCTTTCAAACCCAAATTATAGCCATCCCAATGCAATTTCCTGTATTTTGAACATTTTTTGAAAATTTTTCAACCAGGGGGTTCGTCTATAATTCAACTCATACAAACAACTACGGAAATTTTAGGCCAAGCCACTCTTCTGTAAATCTGTCTCAAACAACTCATAAAATATATTTTCGTCTTTCAAACCCAAATTATAGCCATCCCAGTGCAATTACCTGTATTTTGAACATTTTTTGAAAATTTTTCAACCAGGGGGTTCGTCTATAATTCAACTCATACAAACAACTACGGAAATTTTAGGCCAAGCCACTCTTCTGTTAGTATGGCTCAAACAACTCATAAAATATATTTTCGTCTTTCAAACCCGAATTATAGCCATCCCAGTGCAATTACCTGTATTTTGAGCATTTTTTGAAAATTTTTCAGCCAGGAGGTTCGTCTATAATTCAACTCATACAAGTAACAGGTATAGAATACAAGTCTCAAGTCACCATTGTACTCTCAGGTGCCTAATTGCCGTTCCCCCCCCGCTAATTTATTTTTGAAAATTTTTCCAACCCCCCACCTGTTCTTATTAGGACCCCCCGCTTATTAAATTTTTCAACTTCGCATGAGTGACGCGTATTGAAAATTCATATCAGAGTATTCAAAATCACAAAATAAATAGATACCAGTCTTGCATAGACAAAATAAGATAAAAATTTAGTCATGAAAATCAACAAAAATCTAACCCCCCCCCCCCCGCTAATTGGGACCCCCCCTGTATCCCTGTGGACGCTGCAGGGATATAAGAGTGGTCAAATGATCTTAGTTCTCGTTTGAACGAATGTGCCCTCAGTGAGAATAGCATAAGAGTCCGGGGCCCAGAACCAGGCACTTGCCTCTATGAGTCAAATTATAGACGAACCCCCTGCCTGAAAAATTTTTTAAAAATCTTCAAAATACAGATAATTGCATTGGGATGGCTATAATTCAGGTTTGAAAGACGGAAATATATTTTATGAGTTGTTTGAGACAGATTTACAGAAGAGTGGCTTGGCCTAAAATTTCCGCAGTTGCTTGTATGAGTTGAATTATAGACGAACCCCCTGGCTGAAAAATTTTCGAAAAATGTTCAAAATACAGGAAATTGCATTGGGATGGCTATAATTCAGGTTTGAAAGACGAAAATTTGTTTTACGAATTGTTTCAGGCAGATTTACAGAAGAGTGGCTTGGCCTAAAATTTCCGCAGTTGCTTGTATGAGTTGAATTATAGACGAACCCCCTGTCTGACAAATTTTCGAAAAATCTTCAAAATACAGGTAATTGCATTGGGGTGGCTATAATTCAGGTTTGGTATTTTAATATTTACAACTCAAAGATTTATGGACAATCAATTGTTGGTTATTGTCGAATCTGAATCTAATTCTGAATCTGAATCTGAATCTGGTTCCAGGGACATGAAAGTAATAACATGAAGGAAGATGATTGCATATCATACATTAATCTTAAAAATTTTATCAGCAAGCAATAATGTGCAATAAGCTTTAAATTGCATTCCACAAAATGGAATTTTGTGGTGAAAATTTAGTAATAAAATAAAACCCATCCCACTAAAGTTGAAGCATGTGACAAAAACTGAGATTTCCATGTCTCCCCTAACTGTATTTCTTCAGAGCAACATCTGCAATGATAACTAACAATAAGTCATGTTTACAAACTTTGATAATCCTTAGGAAAATGTAATTCTTTTATTTTCAATGAATTTGAAACTAATATCCATGACATAAGAATTGTTTTCGTCTCCCAAATTGGTAAAACTTATTTCTCAGCTCAAACATTGCCTCTTTACAATAGAACTGATCATGCTATTTTGCCACCCACTGTAATCACCTTGTTTTTAACTCTATTTATAATTATAACTCATTTTTATATGTGCAACATATTTGTGTTACCTACAGAAAATTCAGAAAATAATTGGTAAAAATAATTAGAAGAATTCTGCATTAAGATTTCAAAAGGATTTCAAAGTCTTGAGACTTCCTGTATTTACAACGAGAAATAATAAACTCTTTAATTGAATTATTTTGGGTAAATACGCTATCAAAGGCCTTGCTCAATCTTCTCCACTGCCTATTAAAAGATATTTTGTTAATCACCAATGGCTTTTTTGTCTTTTGAAAATGTCTTTTGAAAACAATATCTTTACAGAACCTTTCGACCAGGTTCTGTGGACCTATCCATATTTCATTTGCCTGTTTATTTAATATTGTGTCAAACACATTGCTAGTGCTAGGTGTTTTTAGGCAGAATATTATTATGTTTTTTGTTTCTGGATGTGTGTTCTACCTGCTAATCTTGCTATACAATTTTATTTATATGCTGTGCACCATTGTCTTTCTGTTCCTTGCTAATTGTTTTGGCTAGTTTTTCTGACTGGTTTATTTGATAAAATTTTCATGATTTTAAAATTCAATAAATCTCAAATGCTAGACAGTCTGGATGATTTGAATATTTTTGTTTTAAATTTCCCATGCCAAGATTAGATCTTGCAATTTGCAGAGAAAACTCAAGGCCTAATTCAAATATTCTCAAAAGATTGATTTCTGAGGATAAATTGCACTGGATCAGATATCTCAAGAAATTGCTGTCTATATTATTGAGCAGATGGTCCTGTTAAAAATTAACAGAAAAACATGTCATTTTATTCATTAGGCCAACATGTATTTGTTTGTCAATATACAAGTAAACCCTGGTATTTGGAAAATGCCAAATTCCCGTCAAAATTTCAGCGCAAATTGCATAAAAAATACCCTGAACTATGTTATTTGAATTATTAAAATTGGCTTAGTGAATCTCATTATCTTTTTTCTATCGTGTTTTGAGGTTTGCTATCTGCCGTTTTGTTTTGCAATGTAGACAATAAATAAATTTCTTCTCACGACATAATAGACTGTGGTATATATCATCGTTTCGTTAGACTACAGACTGTACAAATACACGTTTATTGATGGTGCAGATATCGTTTAAAGAAAACAGGATATGTATGCGTTTGGGATCGGCAATGACATTTTCTCCCTGTAATAATAATAATAATAATAATAATAATATAGCATATCCGGCTCGCAGTGCATGTGCATGCGTACACTCTTTGCCTCATGCAACGCTCCAAATTACTTTAGAAATTTTTTTCCACTTGTCCCTGTCACCAGCTATTGTTCTCAATATGTCTAAATCGTCCCTAGTTTTAAACTTTCTCCCTGTCCTAAAGTCTTAAAGTCTTAATCTAATACTTTCATTTTTAGATTTGATGCTCTTTGGCATGATGGGATGAACATAACTGTGCATCAGATAATTTGGAAAGAGTGAAGAAATCAACATAAAGAATTTATTGGAAATTAGAGCTAAATTAGAGCGTGAAGTCATATTTAGCGGTGAAACGATTGGATAGCTGCCCATTTATGGCATACGTTTTCAACTTGCATTGGTGTACAAATAAACGATAGTTGACGTGAGTTCGAGTTGATCTAAAACTGTTCATGGATAGGAATGCAACATCGGAAGAGGGAAGGACGTTTGAGGATCACCAATTTGTTCGACCCGATGATAACACTAAGATTCCCTCACAGTCGCCCAGTCTACCAGCGTCAAGCCTCACCGGGAGCTTCCCCTACATACCTGAAGACTCGTGTGACAGCATCTTGAGCTATGATGACCAGGATGATGATGACGATGATGACTCCGTGGAGCTGCCTTCCAGACCGCAGTCAGCGTCCTCTTCTTCCCAGGTTGGACGAGGGTATCAAGGAATGCTGTCAGGTGAGTCGTCATGTTGGCCGTTGTTTTGGACAACACGTCTTCGTTGATCATGCATGCATGGACTTGACAAAACCCAAAGTTTGTAGAAGGAGAATATAGAGCACAAGTAGAATGGATGGATGCAATGATGAATTCGTTGACAATAGAGCATGCAAGCGATAACATTGCACGTAGAATTAGAGTAGAGTATTTAGAAGAATAGAGCACGTTGAAGGAGAATAGGTAATGTAGGATGAGAATAGAAGTAGTAGAAGAAATATGGAACTAGTGGAAAGCGGTTAGAGCTTTGCGGAAAGAGACTAATGCATGAAAAATGGGTTAAGATCTTGATTGTTGTGGCAACTACCTGTGTTTTTTTGTAATAAAGTTCGGGATTGCATGTTTGCTTGAAAGTACAGCGACCACCGCAATATCGCTTCTTATCGCAATAAAGCTATTGCGTACAACTTTGTCTGTCTGTTTTCAACCGCCACATTAGCATACCGGCCGTGTTTTGTTGCAGGAAGAAGCACGAAGACTCAAGAGCCGTCCGCTGTGGAGGAGCTTCAAGCGTTAATGCAATCGGTTAGAGAGGAGTCGTCGAACTCTACGGATAAAATTGAAAATGTCCCGGATGCTGGCTCCGAAGAAAATGAAACGTCATCGATGGAAGTCGATTATCAGAGGTCTGCGGTGCCAAATTTGGAAATGGTTGAACAACCTGAAGAGGTAGGCTATTGATACAGTATAATCCCGCATTTGAGAACCAACGATTGGAGAGGAGAACCTCCAGGCTGATATTTCTGTTCAAAACAACAGAAGAAGCAATAGACAATATTGTTTTTGAACAATGGGTTGGATGAACAATTTGCGGGTTCTTACATGCGGATTTTTACTGCACTGCAATCTCATAATAAAAATAGCTTTGAAAATCGGAAACATAGCGAAACATAATAACCACTGCTAAAGCTTTCGCTATGTTAAGCTATTTTGAAGTTCTGTACCGATCGAAGATTAATCTCATAATAATAAAGAAACTTGGCTGCATGTTGTAAAGATTGTTAAAATTCTCGTCATTTTGGATGAACCATGCATGAAGCTTAGACACGACTTTCAAATCCTTTCCCCGTTATCATTCTCTTTTTTACAAATGAGCTAGATAAATTGATGTTTTGTACGACTTTGTATGATAAGTTTATGTGTACATCTAATCTAGGACATCAAAATAACATATTAAATCTGGAAACGCCACAAAATATAAATTGTTTAATTGTCTGTTCATCTTGTAGTCGTATCGAGCTCGTTATGAAAGTGAAGGATGTCGAGGTCCCATTCGTGGTATCAGTGAAAATGGTTTCCCAACTGTAAAGGTTCGTGATCAAACTATTGCTATTTCAATGAGCTATTGACTGTGACTGATATAATGAATTGAGCATGCAGACTTAATGAGAGTTTCGTCTGTGTGGGACTGTTGACATGATGAGCATGTTATTATAAAGAACATAATAGGGAACCAGTAGCTGCAATGGTCAAAACGATATGTTTAGCATGGATGGATGATTAGCTATCATAGTAGACAAACTTTTTGGGCACTTGTAAAACTACGAGGAAAGGCTGCAGACCCACAAGCTTCCCTTTTTGTGGGTTTTGCTTTATTTAACCCCCACTCCCCTTACAACATTGCTGTTATCTCAATCAGACCCTGGGCAACATGGAAGTGGAATTTTGTCCATATTTTAGATGCCTTTCTTTAGAGAGAGGCAATGTTTGGGGAGGAGGGGATGAGGGATGCGTGCAAAGTGTACCAGGGCCTTTTTCTACTGGTGTAGCTGGCATGACTGACTATCGTGTACGTATCTGGCAACAATCAGCGCTAATTTGATAATTTTTTTTCTATCCTCCACAGGTGAACGGGTACACGGGTAATGTTGTTATGACTGTTTTTCTGGTAACTGATAACGGTGAGCCACATCTCCACTCCATCACTGGACCGGGGTCGACCAAAACAACTT
Organism: Sanderia malayensis; assembly: GCA_013076295.1. NCBI lineage: Eukaryota > Metazoa > Cnidaria > Scyphozoa > Semaeostomeae > Pelagiidae > Sanderia > Sanderia malayensis. The sequence continues at coordinate 5,571,210 of RQOL01000616.1, read as the reverse complement.
GCAAAGAAGTCAAATTGAAGGATAACATAACTGGTATTCAGACGTGGATTGGACCGGATCAGAATATGACGGCTGTGTGAGTTTCCATTTCAGACATATTCTCGGATAATGTCATGGAGAATCTTGTGCTTTTATGCAATCAAACCTTCATTGGTTTAGGACCTCTTACAGTGCGCGTCTCTCTGCAACAGAATATTGATTTTGTCCAAAGAGTACCACAATACCATAACGTGCATATCTTTGCAGCAGACACCACACATACTGATAGCACATTGATTGACCCTCGTTGATAACAGCTGTCATAGTTGAAGTGGCTATCCAGTATAAATATTCGTACTTACTTTACTTTACTTTACTTTACCTTCAAGTGACAATTAGGGAAACTGACCTCAGGCTTTCATCATGTCGGTACTCTATTTGTATTGGGCTCAAAGCCTCCACAGCAAGAGATAGAAACATTACAGTAAATCCCCGCATCCAAGAACCTGCGCATTTTGCATGTAGCCAATATAGCTTATTGCTGAACCGAAAAGGGCCATTGTTTGTTTTATTGTTGAAGTGCAATAGGCTACTTGTTTTTCTATTTTTCTGATCAATCTGGAGGTTCTTACATGCGGCGTTTTACTGAATTGCATTTGAGGATTGTCATTGATGAGCACTGCTGGCAAAATTGTCTTCTTTATAACGTTTTACGACTGGTCTTTTATCAGGTGGGATTCGCTGAGTGTTCTCCGCATTCGTAATTGGGATGCTGATAAGAAGCTACGAGAACGGGGTGAAGATCCGGCAGCTTGGAAGAACAAGAAGAAAGAGGCACGCTTGATGTTCCAATGTACCGTTCCACAAGCTGCTAATCGACCAGGATACATTTTAACATGCCAATCACGTCCATTTCGTTGCAGTAAGTTATCAGGTTCATTAGATCGAACCTTGAATCTCTGATAAACAGCTATCATTTACTGGATAGTCGATTTCTGCCCCATGCACCTCTGTTTATCTCTCCAGTCGAATCCATCTACGTTTCTGTGACAGTGCTTTGTAAGTCTTGTAACCTGCTATAACATTGAGTAAGTGTACTTTATTTATGCCCTTTACAGCCGCTCCGTCTGGAAACCCAGAGATATGGTGGATGAGCACGAAGGAGAGCTTAGCAAAAGGCGGAAAGGAAGCCGCCATTGTTGGCAAGAAGTTTGCAGCTGGGTATCGCGTTCGGTTTTACAACAGTGATTCGGAAGGTAATGCTTTTCTTTTATCAATCACCTCTAAGAGTAATAATCTCTATTGACACATCAGAGTCTGTGATATGGATCTATGTTAACTTTATTGCTTACCGTTTTGTGTCTTCCAGGTGTTTGGGAAGCCCTGGCAGATATTGACAGATCGAAAAGTCACCAGGTAGCTGAAATAACCTGGTTTTGTTTACTTTCCGAGTGAGATGCTGCTCTCGATGTGAATCTGGATGTGATGATAGTGTGGTACTGAAGCTGGAAGCATTGGATGAATATAATTGTTGTCATTTTTTTCTTTCAGGGTGCTATTGTATTCAAAGTCCCAGCCTACAAAACTGCCAGCATCGAGAAGTCTGTTGGAGTCAGCGTGGAAGTCCGGGTTGGTCCGGAGAAGGACAAGCGTTGTAGCGAGTCGGTTTCGTTTCAATACGTACCGGACGACGATGGAGACCAAACCGCAACGAAGTCGTGCGCTCAGTGTAATTCAATAAAGACCGCACTGTCGCATTTATTTGAAAAAGATTCCACGATAATTAAACCCGAACCTGATGTGACAGACGAAGGTGCGAATTCTAATAAGCAAAGTTCACATGTCGAGACAACTGAAGCTAGAAGGAGGGTGAGTGTAGATGCCATGGTTGATGACAACAGTAACAGTAGCAGTATAAATGATATTGCCACTCGCGAGAGACAACAACAAATGGATGAGCAAGCAAGGATCGTGGAACAAATCAGACGATTACAATCTCTGCGAAATGTACCAGTGAGTGACGTCTCCAAGCCGATAACTCGCCCACTATCGTTTGAAGGGAGAGAAGAGGGTAGCGGAAAGAAATTGAAAACCTCGTTTGGCGATTTCATTCACATGTCAAATGCTCCGGCTGCCTCGCAGGGATCTTCTTTTTCTGCGGAGGCGGCCGCCTCGCAAGCAGCTGTCATTCTGCAAAATCAACAACAACAGCAACAAACTCAACAGCAAACCAGTGCGTCGATATTATCATCAGTCGCGTCGCAAGCTACCGATCTACTGCAAAGACTCGCAATGGCTAACAGTATTAACAGCAGTATCAACAATTCGCATGCCATCACAGTTAACCAGCCGACGTCCGGGGTGAACACGAATGCCAACACGGGCGGAGGGCAAATCAATCTGCAGCAATTACCGAACATTGCTTTTTTGCCGGCTAATATTTCAAACACCTCCCAACAGCAACAACAACCGATTGGTTTGTGTTATGTTGATAATCAACAACAACAGCACATTATCAGGGCCTATGCGCCCGTGCCATCGTTAATTCAACACTCGATACAACAGCTTCAACAACAACAGGTCCAACCCCAGCAGACTGTTTTATCCAGCAGTATTGCAAGCCAACACCATTCACCAGTGCTGCAACAGCAACAAACCTCGTTTTTACCAACCATTCCAACTCAACAACAACAACAACATCAACCACAGCAACAGTTCGTGCACCAATCATTTCAACCTCAATCGACACAGTTCGTCCAGCAATCGTCGCAGATTCAACCAACAAATAGATTCGCGGCTGTTATCGGTGCCATTCCAAGCATGTCGTCGCAAATCGGCACGTCTAAGGCTGCCGAATTCGTCGTCTTTTCTTCCGGACTAAGTGGTGCTCCTGCCGTGAGTAGTGCGGTATTAGACCAGCACATTAAGCAGGAACCAAACGGGATTAAACCGTCGTGCGCTATTGCACAGACCAGCTCTGTTACGCCACAGATCAATGACGTCTGGAGTTTTGGGAGTCATGTGGCTGCTAGCCAGCCTGTTCAGGTTTTTAGCAACACCATGCCCATTCAGCAATCAGCTACAAATCCAAGCTTGAATAAGGATGTGATTTGGTCGCTGGCCCCAGGGTCGCAGACATTGTACCAGATTCCAGCACAGATTCCAACCTTGTCAACATCTGTGCAGCAAAGTACGGGATTCCTGCCGTCCAGTAGTGCCGTTTCGCAGTTCATAGCCCAGAGTCAAGCCGTACAAGCTGCTCAATCGGTACAACAACAAACGCAGGGCACAACACAACCAGGTCAAGGTGTACCTCAACAAGCTCAGGCCCTACCCCAGCAGGTCCAGGTAATACCACAGCAAACTCAATCTGTACCGCAACAGGCTGGAGTGATGCCTCAGCAAGGTCAGGTTATGCCACAACAGCCTCAGACTATGTCCCAGCAGGTCCAGACCGTACAACAGCAGGTCCAGGCTGTACAGCAGCAGGTCCAGGCTGCACAGCAGCAAGCCCAAGCTATATCTCAACAAACCTCACCTGCTCTTCAGCAAGCCCAGGCTTTACCTCAACAAACTCATCCTATTCCTCAGCCGACTCAGTCGATGCCTCGCCAGGCTGAAACTCCCCCACAACAAAATCAAGCTGTGCCTGCAAACATGGGAAGCAACAGCATGGTAAGCAACAACATGGTAAGCAACAACATGGTAAGCAACAGCATGGGAAGCAACAGCATGGTAAGCAACAGCATGGTAAGCAACAACATGGTAAGCAGCATGGTAAGCAACATGGTAAGCAACATTCCGAATGTGTACTCTGCAACCAATAACATGACGAGCGTTAATAATTATTTGAACATGGCATTGGCTCTATCTAATGTTAACGTGTCCGCAGTTGGTACATCTCCAACTGACAATTTCATATCAAGCTCGCATATGGTGAGCCCTAGCAGTAATACGATAGTAAGCCTTGGCAGTCAGTCGGCAGTTGTCTTTCCCATGGATAAGCCAGCAAATTCAAGCCAAGACATCGGCTCGGTTAGTGATGCCACAAAAGTATCTGAAAGCAACACATTTAATGTCGTCAACTATCAGCCTGTCAATCAATCGGCCACGTATCAGTTCACGACGCAATTACCAGCCTCGTCGATGGAAAATAACATGCAAATAGAACCAACGGAAGGCTGGTCAGCCGCTACGGGCCATATGCAAAACACGGCATCTTCGAATGCAGCTCAGAACTTAGACGAACCAGAGAAGCATCTGAGCAGTGGACTAGCACAGGATTTAAATCGCCTCTCTGTCGTTGGAAGTCAATTGCAACCGAACAGTATGCAAAGCGAACCGATTAGTATTCCGTCGAATAATAACCAGCAAGCCGAACAGTCTGAACAACGTGCTTCGGCCTTTTGCCAGCCGCAACCCATGTCACTGACAGAGGATCCAATACCGGCTGATTTGATTAATAACAGATTGATGAAGGAACAGTCAGGTCAGTTGGATATGCCAGCCGAGTTTCATTCTCGGGATGCGACAACAGCCGATAGCAAATTCATACAGGATGCAATTCAAAGCAGCAGGCAGTTTGATAATAAGCAACAACAGCAGGCTTCTGTTCTACTTGTATCCGAGCAGCAAAAACTGGCCGATTCATTTCTCGTCTCGCCGCAGAAGGATTGCGGTGTGCAGGCCAACGAGTTGCATTCCATTGAGCAGATTGCCAGCCAGGTGAAACCTACTCGTGACGAGAACATGATTGATCAGTATATTAATCAGTACGATCAAATGAAGAGCCTTGCCGAGCATTCAAATATTGCCATGTTGAACAGTGATTTCACCGCGGCAAATCAAGTGATCGATCAAATCCGATCTCCTGATCAGTCGTTTTCTGGCAACAGCAATACTTATCAGCAGTCTTTTACAACCGGAGCGGTCGACTCGAGCGTGTTGGGAGGCATGCAGAATGCGAGCAATACCATGGATGTCAACGCGATGAATTCTCAATCGGTCGCAGCCATGCAGGCGAATTCAGGTGCTACTGGCTGGAGCCAGCAAGGCGCTGGTAGGGTGGGCAACAGATCATTCGATACCGCTGAAGCAGGTAGTGGTTGGATATCGAACCCGAGTTCAAATGCATCCTCGGAGCAATCAAAGATCGAACCGAGCCCCGACAGTGGTTTTTCGCCCGCTTCAAAAGAGGCTCAGATGGGCACGATATTTATAAGCGAGCAGGGTCACTCAATGGACATCACAGAGAGCCTTCACCAGCACATGCAGAACATTTCACAGCAACAACAACAAGGTAGCAATCAACAGCAACAACAACAACAGATGTCTGCTAATATTTCACAGAGCCAATTCCAAGGTAGCTCTTTTCAGGACATACCACCACATCAGCATCAACAACAACAACAGCAGCAACAACAACAATTTCAAGCAAATGTAAACAGCGTGCCAGGTTATTCGTTTCAATCGCAATCACCAGTAACCGACTTTCAAAATCTACAACAACAACAACCACCGAATGCCCAGCACGCCACTGTCATGCAGCCTAGTTTTCAGCAGACGTCCACAGAAGGCGGCTTTCAAAACATCTATCAAACCGATACATCGCCAAACAATCAACAACAGGAACAGAATTTTGCGCAAGTTGATCAACAGCAGTCAACAGGGCCAAGCAACGATGAAACCTCGTGTGTAAATACGTCGCAAACAGTAGTGGATAGCGCTGCCATGTATTCTCAACAGGTGAATAATGTTTCCACAGAAGAAAGACAAACATTTGATATTATCCCGTTCACGCCTGCTCAGGCGAGACAATCTGGTGAGTCAGTTTTTCATTGTCTTCTGCTTAATAATTAAAAAATTATATTTGTTCATTTCTTCTTTTGATGTTTTACCTGCTGATGCTAATCTTGTTTTTCTCTTCGTGATGTTACTCTTATTCTGTCATTATTCTGTTGCTGTTATTCTGCTATTTCTACTCTTTCTGCAGCAATTTTTTCCCATATTTCTTGCTACTTTTTTGCTACTTTTTTGCCACTTTTCTCTGCTTATTTCGGTGATAACTTTTTATTTTTTGTTTTTACTGCTTCCACCATTGCTTCAGTAACAACCCACATATAAGAACCGATGGATTAAGAACCCCCCAGGTTGATATTTCTGCTCAACACAATAGAAGAAACAATGGCCTTTTGTCTTTTAACAATAGCCTCGTGCAAAACTTGCTGATTCTTATATGCGGGTTTTCACTGTAATCATTTAAATCCTACCCTTTGTAATTCTCCTCCCTTCTGATACTGCCACGGCATCTGTTCCTGCCTATTGATGATCCTATTTCTCACTGATGCTACTTTGCCTACCCCTTTATATTGTGAAATTATAAATGATGACATTTTCGTTTTGTCGCCAGAGTGGAATGAACTGGTAGAGGACACGAAGAAGTTCCTTACTGAAGGCCTACTGAACCAAAAGGAAGGACAGGTAATCATAATTGCCGCATCAATCTTCCATGGATTTTAAATTTGATTAAATTTGATTCGGACTCTGATTTGCAGTAAGAAGCCGCCATCAACAAAATTACCATTGTTCTGTTGTTGTTGTTATTGATGCTGATGTTGTTGATGTTGTTGATGTTGATGTTGATGTTGTTATTGATGCTGTTGTTGTTGATATTATTACTGAGTTAATGTCATTTATTTACGTTTCCTTAACAGATTATAGTCTCGTGCGTTCAACAAGAAGACAATCTACTTCTAGAAATGTATCGAACATCGAAGATGGGATCGGAGGATAGCAAAACCAAGGTGATTGAAACACTGAAGCATTGGGTTTTAAATGTCAAACATGTCAGTACGCAGTAATGCTTTCTGATCATCATCATCATCATCATAACACCACGTGTGCGTGCGTGCCAGATGCCACATAATAGCGTATTTTAGAATTACATATCTGGTTATTGTCACCGGCTGCTATTTAACGAGTCCTGTATGCACCTTGTTCACTTGCAAAGAGGACTGGATGATTTTGCAGTTGGGCCGATTGTAGAACTAGGTGTATTGATTTGATGAACAGATTAGGTTATGATCTAGTGTTATGGTTGGACTTATATGTTATTTTGACGTAGCCACTGTTATTGGGCCGAATTTCGCTCCATACTGGCCTCGGTTGAAGTCAGCATTGATTTCAACAATTCGCCGCATTGGCGCAATGGCGCACGACATCTGCCTTGCAATGCCTGATTGGCTCATTAATGCACCAATCCAATCATTCCATGCTAGTTATGATGTCGGCTGTTAGGAGCGTCCCATGTTGATTGTAGAAAATGCGCAAGCGTTGCGATTTGTTTGAGGAGTTTTCATTCATTTCTTTATCCGCTGCTCATCTTTTGTTTTATCGCATTTTGCGTAACGCATGTGCATCATAATTTATAATTTTTTCTGCTGATCTTTTTCAACTATTTTTAAACGCACCAAATATTGATTATATTATGTGGTCTGAAGAATGTCTGTCGATCTTTGGGAACAATTGGCTTGATTTGAGAGCTTCGAAATTTGGAGTTGTTTTATAAGCTTTAGAAATATCCAAGATTTTTGGTTCCATTGTCGTTTTGTGCTCGCAAATCGCAGAAATTCTTTGAACTTGGAACAAACTGATGATTTCTCTAAAGTTTGTGAAGTTTTCGCACCCCAGCATTCCAACACCATTCTTATTTAAAGATTAGATGCCTTCATTACTCCTTATTTCGTGTTTTTAGTAACATCCAAAGATGAACACATTGTTCTCCGACCAACTTTATTTATTTTTATATTATTTTACGTATATATCATTTGAATTGAAGCTTGCTTGCTATATAAACGGCTGCTGAAGGTGTGACCATTTCGCCCTTCAGTCGTTTGTATGCATTAGTAACCATAGACAGATGCTTGTTGTAGATTTAGTTATGTAGAGAATATTATATTATGATTATTAGTGATGGCCCCATATCTTGTCGTCGTTCGGAGGCCTTAACCAACTTTTTTCTTTCGGAAACGTTCACGTTATCTTTCTGGTTAAGTTAAGATGCAGTTGAGTTTTGTTACAACGAATCCTCTCCCTCCTACATTTAACGAAAATTCCACTGTATGAATAACTAAACGTCCGCTCCTTGCCCCGTTTCACGGGACGTTTTACATTGGCATTAAAGACCACCATCCCTTATTATAACAGTGTATTACTTGGCTTCCTTCAGAATTTGTTGTATCGGAACTCCTTTGCAGTTATACAGGAGGATAATAAGTACAAATGCACAGTAGCTATACGTATTTATTTGCAGCCTGTACTCATTTATGTAGAGTATAAAGGTACACGTATAACAACCTATGAAGCGTTATTGGTTTTTACCAATTTACTTGTTCTTACATGTGGCCTTTTACTGTAACAGTATATTAATACCAATCTCTAGATTTCTTGATAGAGTCTCGAGTTTTATTTAGAGTTTCGTTTCATGTATTAAACAAATTATTTACTTATATTTCTTAACTTATCATAGATCCAGCCATCTATACCCTCGTGCCTCCAATTTCGCACTCCATTGTTGCTTTTGAAAAGCTTTTTCTAACGATTGTTTATTGAAATGAAATTTTAGTTGACGTTGACTTATTTATTTGGACTGTATTTTCAATGGTCCCTTTCAAGTCTTCATGCGCAAATTTACTCATCATGCTGAAGGATCGAACCCCAGACCAATGATTGTCTAATCAGTCAATAATAGTCCAATGCGCGCATGTGTGTGAACGTCTTGGCCATGATCTAGAGGCTTGCCTCGACCCCTCCCTGGCCTAGCCTATCCTGTGGGGCTGCAGCAATGGCTGGCGTTTATATTTGGCGTTAAAATCCTGCAGAGATAGTTGTAAAGAACAAGTATTTTTATTAGAAATGAATGCAAGGTATGTGAGTTTATTTTACTCCATTGTTTTCTCTTGACAGTGTTTGATGTTTGTTTAAAACAAAGATTAATTGATATATCTCTCATACTATTATAGATACATGCTTTGCGTTTGCTTATAATTTTAAATTTACTCAAAGACCAAAGTATACCGGTAGACCTAAAATTAGACTTCATCACTTCTTGTCAGAAAACAGTTATAAATATTTAATGCTGCCTTTCAGAGTTTCGATTATTAATAGTATTAATGGATTGCAATGGCGTAGATAGGAAATTTTATAGAGGGGGCGAGCAATTCAGATTTTCCGACAAAAATTTAATAAGCAATTTTATTTCTTCAAGACTACGAATATAAGATAAGGAAATTAGCTAGAACTGAACGTATACAGAAGATATTTATTTTCCGACAAGATCAGCAATTTTCCGACAAAACGGCAGTTTAGCTTTACAAGTGGGTTTTTCGCCCCCCCCCCCCCCTGACCCCCCTCTATCTACGCCACTTTGGATTGCGTGTTTCCGATAATCATCACAGGTAAAAACGTGGTAAAATTAGTGAAATAACACCAATTTGAAATTCTTCGTGAAATACCACACTTCTATGAAATTCTACAGTCATAAAAATGCTATTATTGTGAAGTGCCTCGGTGAAATGCTACATTTAGCGGGGAATTTCTCGGGAGTGTGGTATTGCACCTTTGGTAAAATACCACACGTCATTTCAGATAGCACATTAGAGCAAAGCACGTTATTGCTACTGTGTGTGATTCTGCACTACATTTTACGAGTCATTTCCTGTGATATTTCTGAGAAAGGAATCCAACATACAAAACAAAAACTGTATATACATTGAATGATTAATTATTATTCATACAGCTTCAATAGCCGGGTCACCGAATCATAGAATCGATGTTTGTTTCGATGAATTAATGAATGAATAAATGAATCGATGAATGTGGGAACATATCTGTGCTGCCCATGTTTAATTAATATTGATACATACATATATATAAACAAATAGGTTTGTCTGGCAGCAATGTCACACTTTGACTAAAAAGTTTTGGCACATCTGCTAAACCATTATTCGTTTTATTATTCTTTTTATTATACTTTCGTTTTCATAAAAATTATTACTCAGGGCGATTAAAGCTTGTATTGTAAAGCTAAGGCTAGCTCATATGCGGCTCGCCTTGTCACGTGTGCCTAGACACATAGAGGAATTTTATTATTATTTATTATCGTTCTTTACTATATTGTAATCTATTATCATTTATTATCGCGATTCGATAATTTCGTCAACAACTTCAAGAACGAGTTTTTTTTTCGTACTTTTTGATGTATCTTTGACTTCGCCTGACGCATCAATCACGAAAGGTACCGAGTTGGGAACCATGAGATAGTTAGCGTTTTGTTTGATCAACGTTCCTGCTTCTAACGTATCTGGATAGACGTAAACGTTCTTCGATTTCTGTGCTGGCTGCTGCAATGGAATCACTTCATCTAACGAAGAGGGCAGCGTTTCATTACTATAGTCACTTAATGCGACATCGACGGTTAGCGTGCAAGCACGATTCCGCTCCTCACCTAGCGTGTCCTTTGCACTGTCCAATGAAGTCGTACGCCTTGCCGACAGCTCATCATTGCTACGCGTCAACGAAAGGCCGCGAATCCACTGTTTCGCCGCCTCCTTGTGTTGCGACGAGAAGAAGCCGACGCAAAACACGGTGACGATCATAATGAGTTCGATAGTTCGCGTGGATACTTCCATGCCCCACACCTCCCAGTTTGGGATGTGCAAGCTGTCGTTTTCCTCGTAGGCAGAATTAAACACAATGAGTATCTTGACATTCATGTAGAAGTTTATTGCGAACTCAAGGAACATGAGCAGTGCGAGTAGACGCAGTTTCAGAACCATGCTACGAAAGTTGCGTGCGTCGGCGTGCACGATTTTCGAGGAGGTCCTTGAACCTGAGGACGATGATGTCGAAGTCTCTTTTATCAGACGAATGGACGGTTTGCGGTTTTGATTCATGCGTCGGTACGTGCCGCAAAAATACATACCCAAGACGAAGTAGGTAAAACAGTTGACCAGACTCAGGATCAATAGAAAATTCACCATCCACGCTCTCGTGGCCGCTGAATTTGCACGAAACACGATGACGTCCTTGATCACCATGTCCAGCATGTTCGTGGCCATTTCTAGCACCAACACGACAGTGTATTTGAATTTCCATGTAATGGCTTCCAACCTCGTTGTCGATCTGAGTATGAATAAGAAAACCGTAAGCGAGACGGCCATCAGAGACGAACCAAACGCCCAGAGGAATATCAGAGAGCCTGTTGCTATGGACGACTGATTGTAGGAGAAGAGTAACGTGACCACACGTGATAGACAGAGCAATAGTAGCATGCCATCGATGAGAAGTATGCGTTTTCTCTGCTTTGACTTATAGTTGCGTTTCTGTAGCAATGGACAGAGCACTAAACAACCGTCCAGGATAAACAGACTGCACATGACGTACTGATAAACATCCCAGTTTATTCCTGCCGTTTCTTTGCTTGCAGTTGATGTTGAATTCTCGATAATGTTGCCATCTTGCATGGCAAGATACAGTTTGAAATACGAGTCGCCGTACATCGGTGGGTTCATCTTGATGTTCGGTGACTGTGAGGCAATGTCTTCTGAGGAAGAACTTTTGAGCGAATCTCGTAGGACGCTTTTCTAGCTTTTGTATACGTGCTTCTCTTCGAGCTTATATATCAACGTTGTAATCTCCGTGAATGTTGAGGCTTTGGCTTGCAAGTGGTTTCATCTGCTAATGGTTTGGAGATATAAATCCTTTTAGTGCTTTCACCTGCTTCACGAGGCTGTGAAGTCGTACGAGATTAGGAGTCTTGTAATTTACTTGCCTTTTTCTTTCTTGCAGCTGATATACTAAGTATATTTAATTATTTCCGTACCGTTTGTAATGATGCCTCATTATTGTCGTTTAAATCCAGTTAGTTGAGGTTTTTTGTCTTTGTGTGTGGATTAAAGTGTTCAATAAGAGTTATGCCCACTATACTGCAACTGTTTTGCAATTCTTACAAGAGTCAAGTGTCACCTGCACCTACTACTTTTAGTACTTGATCAGCTCTTGACTTAAGACGTTACTCTCATATGTTGCTCTTTCTTTATGCTATGTATTTAGGTAAGGTCTGCTATGTTCTTTGCTGTAGGCATTTTTCATTATGCAATGAGGCTTTTCATTTGGCGTATGGCAACATTTTTGTACAGCTTTGACTTAAAGTTTCCACGAAAACATCTTCGAATGAAAATATTTGACTCCAGATCAATCTTTGCTCCAAGAAAGCTCCATTCTTTAACACACTTAATGTATCCTCCTATTTTCCATTGATGATATAATCATCAATTAATTTTCTCACCATCTTCATTCATATAAACATATATATTGCATTCTTTTATCTCCACATTTTTGTCTACTTTTGCAACAACAGCCAAAGAATAACACACAGAAATAAGCTTCACTTCGATGTATCTTGTTTGTTAAGCTCAATAGCCAATTTAGGCTTTTGTTTGTTAAATGCAAAAGCCCTCGATTGCTGTAATGCACACTCCCAGAATATTCTCGCATCGGTTTGATTGTGATGTTATTTTTGAGCAAACATCGAGAGCTGCGACTGCCCAGTATATTTCAAGGCCTAATAACCCTTATCGAGGCGTGTGTTGCATTTATGCGAACTTGTGGTCGCGCATTGCTGGTAGTTGATAAATGAATGTTTATTTCTTGAATGCACAATTGTCACCAAGCCAATACTGAATGTGCTTGTTGCATTTGATAAACCATATTTTGCAGGTGACCAAGGGTGCGGTGCTTCGTGTGTTGTCTTGGCTTTGCTGCTAGTTGAGTCAAACGAATTTATCCTTTCGTGCGATTTTCTCCTATTTTAGGATGAATAGCATGGGGATGAATAGCAATGTTATTGTTATTCATCCCCATGCAAGCGTGCCAGATAACAATTCGGTTGAAATCTGACTGCTTATTTTAAGAAGTAGATTTCAGTGCCCCAGTCTTGTTTAAATTTAGCGTCTCAGCCTCGTTTAAGTTTAAGCCAAAAACAGCAAGACGTTTTACCGTTTAAATTTAACATTACTGATTAGGTATTGGTTATTTTTTGGTAAATCGTGGAATTTCGGTCAAATATGCTTTGAAAGCAAGGTGACAAGAATATGTATACGAATCAAGGCAAAGTTTAGTCAAGATCTTGACCTGAAGGCTCAAATTAATTTTAAAAAGCAAAGCAATATACTGAATTTACAGCAAGTGCGCTTATTTCCTTGAACATGGTACCGGCTTCGCTCTCACAATCCAGTTAGTGTTATTAACTATCGCCAAGTGATTTTATTTGCGACGAAAAAATTCAAGTTTATCAATCTTCATGTTCATGCGAAACAATGAAGAACAATGATTTCACTAAAAACTAGGCAAAACATTGGTTTATATTTAGCTCAGCAACACTGACTCACACAGGTACAGCAATTACATTATTAATGGTATGATTTCAATTGCATGCATAAATCAGAACTTCACCCTGTTCTTCTTATCAATGTAAGCACGCATTGACCAGAAAGGATACGTTGTATATTGTTTGTATTCTATAAATATCTGAAAAACCCGCTTATAGCTACTCCACCGGCACTTTGCTAATGTGTTTTTATTCTCAACATAAGCAATGAAGATTTTCCATTTTTTTCAAAGAAAATTTTTTTTTGCTCTCAAACTTTTTAGCAATTTCCTAATTTCAGCACGAAAACTTTCTACAGGCTTTATCAGCAGCAATTGAATTGTTTACGTCACCCAACACTCGCATTGGCGAAAGTGTAATGCTATGTATATGATGAATAACATTTTTACGTTCTCTAACGAGTCATCTCAATTGATTTTGTTAACCAGAGAGTGCTACACCCATTTTATAAGAAACCCTTCATAAGAAACCATAACCACCTATTTTCAAAACTTTAGCGAGAAAAATGTTAACAACAACTTGCGCACTTCATTCCCACAGATTTGTAACAAATCTCAACAATGTTAAGAAACTTGGTAAGAAGCTTTTCGTACCATAATTAGGTACGAAACCCTAAGAAACTAAGAAACCATGGTGCGAAAATTGTACATAGTTTCTTATAAAGAAAATGGAAATTTGGGCTCAATATCTTTGCAAATGATTATCAGGATGGGGGCTATATTCGAGGGGAGGGCTTATTCGAAGGTGGGTGCTTATTGAACTCCCGCCATGTCGAACAAATTTTCCTTTCCTTGCGAGTTCGAGATTGCGAGATTGCGCTGAATCGACTGTATCATGAAACATTTCTAAATCAACCACGGATACTCCTCCAAATCAGTGTGTCACTTTGTCTTTTTACCAGAAGTGCGACTTTCAATGACATCATTTTGACACACTCATGACACATCTTTTAAATGGCTATTCCTTCCAATCTTGTAAAAAACGTGTACGTTGATTACCACGTGTTTTTCATCGAGCAGCACCGTTTCAAAAACAGCAATTTTTACACTAGGTGATAAAATTTCGCAACCGTTGTGGCATGCTAATTGCCACAAGGTAACACGTCCAGTTTCAGCTGATTTCAGGAGTTATTTCACAATAGAACACACCTCGAAAATGAGGCCATCTTTTCAGGTAATTAGAATAATTACTTAGTTTTATGCGTTGTGAATACCAGCATCAAATCAAATAATCCGCACTTGAATAAAAGTGCTATTGGTGGGCTTCGTTATTTACAGTAATTACATTTTGGTATTTGCAATATAGCAGTTTAGTTTAAAGACGATTTGAGGAGGCGGTAAGTAATGGATCACTTTTGTGCCAATTATTCCTACCAGCTTTTTCGTTTCTAGTTTAATTTTGTGCGAAAAGATCTTTGGTATACTTCTTGCATTGCCTTGCTCTTGAGTATTTGACACCCCAGGTGGAAAATAGCGTTTGTTGTGCTGTGAGTAATGATTGTTGTACCATATGCCGTTTTTACAATGACCCTGCATCAGAATACGTCACACTGTCGTGCTTCATGGTCTCGAGATTACAGTATAATGTCCTTGTTGAACTTATCTATACCCTCCACTATTCGATTTTACCGTTACTTATCTTTTTCGTTGTCGTCACGACAAATGTGGCATTGTTTCTTAATAATGCTCTTTCTGTAACCATCTGAACAAAAATTCAGTTTCATATAACACGGTTAATTAACATCATGTTATTGTGTAATAAATAACAACACTTATTAGTAAAGATTATTTTCGATGCAGAACGCGTTGCATTTTTAAATCTTCTCAAAATCGATCTGCTTTTGGGGTAATAAAAACAATCAGAAATGTGTTCGTGGTGGGCAGCGATTATTTACCAGAAGCTTTTTCGTAGCTTTTCAAAGTCAAAATATCAGAGCATCTTCTTAGCTAATAATTGTTAATGATAAGGGATGGACTCGGCAGCGAATTAAATCTTAATGCTTGTGGGCAAACTGTACACGCATCGCATCGCATCTGTGTCCAGAAAGTTTTGAACTGAAACAATTACATACGTCGAAATTCTGTTATCGAATTTTATCACATGCATGCTCAGCAAAGTATAACTTCATCTCTTCCCTATAATAGATCTTACATCATTGTGAAGTTTGTCAATAATGCAATGCTTCGATTGCTCTATTAAGGATTTTATCTCAAGTATTTTGAAATTAAGACCAGATAGGCTATTTGTGAATAGGAAACTCGAGAAGTATTACGATAAACCATATAGAACGATAATAACAAGGATAGATAGGACATTGATTAAAATGAAGGATAGCTCTCGGACACGAAAGACAGTAGCAGGCCCGTCGAGAGACAGCTCGGGCCCTGGGGCTATAAGCAAACAAGGGGCTGTTTTATCATTGCTTTGCGTTAGCAAAACGTTTCACGGGCCCTTCTCGGGCCCTTTTTGAGACCCGGACCACGGGAATTTACCCCGGCTACCTCCCTCTTCCTCGACGCCACTGGACACAGTAGGAAAGCTGGGACAGTAAAGATAGCTAGGGGACAATTTGAATAACTGGGATTGCCATGCCATGGCATGAAGGACAGTGAGGCTAGCCAGGATCACTAAGATAGTAAGCTTATCTAGGAGCCGTGAAGGATAGAAAGCATAGCTGGCACACAACACGAACGGCAGCTGCATCGCAAGGATTTCTATGTATCGATACATGCTATACCGTAATGCTTCGATTAAACATCCCCCTTCTTTTAAACGCCCCCTCGAATAGAAGCCCGCCTAAAATATAAAAAACTTTAATAAACGCCCCGGGCGTTTACTCGAAGCATTAGGGTGTGTAAGAATCCTTGCATCAGATAGGTACATCGCAACACATGAATAATATGTTCACTTGATGGTGCACAAAGCTCCCTTTTACCCGTTTACTTGGACCATTTTATTGAATTGCTAGGTGGTACAAGGTGGAGGGTTTATTTGCAAACGGAAATCAAACTCTTGAAAAAGCTGTTCACAAAGGGGCAACTCACCGGAATCAAGCTGAGACTGGGAACTAGTCTATAATAGCGGCGCGGCCTGCGGCCTATTACATGCCTTTCATATCGTATCGTCTTATTATTAATTAAGTTTATATTTTGGCTCACTGAATTTTCGCTCAACATCAGCGTATATCTGCACCAAATCAATGCAATTTTAAGTTGAAACTGCTCGCTACTGAATTGCATTCACAATTCGTAAGTATTAATTCTGTTACCATCCTGTTAACGTCACTATTGGAGAACAGCATTTCAAGTCGATAAGGAGTAATTAGGCTGAGGGCCCAACCCATTATTCCACAGATAGTGGAATTCGCATCGGTATTTGAGCAATGAGCAAGTTGTGGTTGATCTGAATAAACAAAAACAAACGATAGCTCGTTGCTTTACGGCAGTAGCAATATCCATGTTTTTGTTAACCTCTTCACTAAAGTGTGGATGATATAAAATTGGATTGTTGTTTCGCACTGGGTAAGATTATGCTGTTCAGTGGCAAGCCCCGCATGCAGCCTTTGTCCACTTCGAGATAGACAGACACGCAGTAGAGGTCCTTTGACAATTTTTATAAACACGACGGTTCATAAGTGTTCAATAGTTGTGGCAAAATTTTCTGACAAGTAATACATGCTCAGTGGTTTTATTTATTTATTGGGAATTTTAGAGCTTTCTGCATTTGTTATTGCAGGCAGTGGAAGGGCAGACCTATTATGTTTTCCCTTAATTACCTTTGTTGTCTTTATTTTCTTAAGGAAAAAACCTATTGTTTCCAGATGTTTTGTGTGTATTCAAAATAATCCTCAAGGGAGTTGCTCAACAGGAAAGAATTAATAATATTGACATACATTCTATGCTTGGCTTCAGCCAGATGCAGGCAGTGACTTTCCTACTGGAAAGTGTGTCAAGGCTGGGCATTTGTAGTGATTAGCTAGGTGCAATTTCATAAAATCATAACCAAGAAAGAGCCTTGGCTTTTCCAGGTTTAAGTACAGAATAGAAGAGAATGGCAAGTCGCAGGAGGCAAAACAATAGCGCATTCAGTGATGATGTTGATTATTCTTCTGATCCGGCTATGGTGATATACAAAATTGGCATCTACGGTTGGAGGAAAAGATGTCTGTATTTTCTAATCCTACTCATCTTGATTCTCGGTATCATTAACTTGGCACTTGTCATTTGGGTTATCAGAGTACAAGATTTTTCATTTGTAAGTCATCAGATTTTACATCCTTACTTAACAGCTGTGAACTGTTGTTGTGTTTAAAGTGATTGATAGCCTTTTTTTGTGATAAAATTGTTGCTGTGATTTTAATGCATTCTTTGAATTTGTATTTGCTTTAGGATGGTATGGGCAGGCTGAGGATAACAAAGAATGGCGTCATTCTTGAAGGACCGGCTGAATTTGTGAAAACACTCAAAGCAAAGTACATCATGTCTAGAAAGGTGAGGCATAAATTGCTTGTTATTACTGCTTCAATGCAATCTTTCATTCAGTATTCTTATAGATACCCTAAATTATCTTATAAGTGAAAATTTGTAATATTATGACATTATACAGTTCACATCTAATATATTAAACATTCGCTTTCTTCAATCATTTTCTATCTCTCCTCATTTTGGCATAGTATAGGCGGGACATCTGTTGTTTTTAATATTTTTGAGAGTTTGAGATGTCAACTGTGCTGTGGTAATGGGCTATTATTAAAGTCATGATTAGAAGGATAAACAATTTGTTTTTGACAAATGTTAGAATGAACCCTGATTTTGTCATTGAAAATGTGCCATAATAGCCATTTGTAAATTGCCATCAAAATAAATCTTTTTGCTGCTTTAGGATGCTGCTTTGAATATTCAGTCGATGAAGAATGTGACATTGTCAGCTAGAGATGCAAATAACAAAATTACTGGACAGATACATGTGGGAAATGAAGAGGTTGTAGTGAAGAGTAAACGAATGCGTATTTTAGATGAAGCTGGCAAAAATCTGCTGTATGCGGATAAAGATAAGTTGGAGATCAACGTCCAAGGAGTTGAGTTTGTTGGTATGTCAAAAGTTCTTTCTTTTTTGTATTATGTGAAATCTTTCTCTGATGTTCCAAAGGTTTGTTTTACAAATATTGTTTTTAAAGCAAAATCAATAGCATGATGCTGCTTGATATTCGGAATACTTTTTGCAATACGAAACTGTGTTGTTTGACTGTGTAATGATGGCAAATTTTTATGGTTAAGTAGCCATCAATAACTGACAATTACAAGTTATTGGTATTGAATTATTAAGCATCAAATTATCAGCGATTAATTAACCGTCAATGATTTGGAAGATAAGTAATTTTTTTTTGTTATGAGTATCATCGTGTGTATTTGCTTGCAGTTCCAGACGGTTTGAGATTTGACAAGTCCATCCAAACCCCACTGGTTTCTGCTGGAGAGAAGCAGATTCTGTTTCTTGAATCACCGACGAAAACCTTATTCATGAATGCTGCTCAGGGCATTAAAGTCACATCAGTTGCCAATGACATCAAAATTGACAGCCTTTACAACATTGAGCTTGCTTCCAAGTCTGGCAAGGTAAGCTGGTGTTTGCAATATCTTACAGGCAGCAACATTTCACGTGAATACATTCTATTTCTATGATGTAATACCATATCTTTAATGTAATGTGTGAGTAAGTTCCTGGAGGTTTATTCGAGGATTAAGTTATAAATCCAAACCTTAAGCAATTATATTTACGAACTCTTATACTATTCTCACCGGATGAATTTCTATGAACTTATAATAAGGCTAAGATATGCGCCCCTAAGGACCTTTAGGGATCTCGGGGAGTTGTTTACATAACCCTCAGGGGAATTAGGCAGTATATAATGAGACACGCGTGGCAAAACAGCCCTTCTTCAGCAACTAGCAATATGCTGAGAACGGCCCACCTCTCCTCCCGCAGCGACGGTAATATCTCTCTCTGCCTTTCAAACTGCGAAGCCTCCTTCGCACTCTCCATATCTTAGCCAAATTGAAAGGAAGAGGGAGACATTCGGTGAGGATAGATTACTATAGACAACTCTTAAAATTCCACTTTGTTGAAAGACTTTGTTACTGGTAGTTCAAGGTCTTTGAATTAATTTAGCCCATTATCGCCAGTCTAGCTGGAACAGAAGACATGCCGAATATTAAACTCCTATCGTTTCTTCCTCCTAACTTTACTCCTTCTGGCGTCTTCTCTTTTCAGCGTCTCCCAATGGCGAGAACACTCGGCCTGTTAATGCAGCAGGCTGTTGTTAGATGTATCATGTAAACTGGTGTTGATAGATAATAATTTCTTGTCTTTCCTTAATTCTAGATTGTTATGAACTCTTCCTCTGTCATATTCAATAATTTGAAAGCAAGTGATGTCACTGGAACGCTGAAAACATACCCAAACGCGCGCGAAGTCTGCATGTGTGCTGATGGTAGCCTTTTCCTTGCCCCAGCAACTGGTACTAACCGCTGTCTAGTCACATCTGGTGTTTGCTAATTGGGACATGAAGTGTAAGTGATTTTACCTAACCTTTTTCAGGTCCCTTGTGGAGATTTTATCAGTGCGGGGCTATTTTCCTCGCCATTTATAAAATCTTTATATTATTCATATTTTATGTTAGCTGTAATCTATAACCTCTTCACGTGCAGAATTTTCTGCTACATTTATACCGTTTCGTTATCAATATATATGTATATATATATATATTCATATGTACTTCACATATTCCAATACGAATGCTGGCACATTATACCATAATAGCACATCGCATAGGCATATTCATAACTGACGATATCACAGTACCATGCCGATATCTTGTTCCTCCTGGTATTCTCTTCCCCACACTGCAGTAAAATTGCGATAACTCGAACCTCGAAGGGACCGTGGAAAGTGATTCAAGTTAACAAACGTTTGAGTTATCTAGGGATAGAAAATATAGATAATACCAGCAAGGCTTTTAAGGGGGATGCAAATTGGTTCGACGCGAATTTGAGTTATTGGGGTGTTACTGTGTTTTCTCTTTTGGTCGCCTGAACAAACTTACAGTGTCTGAAATCTTGTCCACCACACGACGATTTTGCAGTGCGCAGTGCCGCAATGACCAGTAATCAAATCACTCTGTCTTTAAATCTCTTTTTATCACTTTTTTGTAGTTTTTGTGCCAGCTTTTTTTATTCTTATTTCAATATTGTAAAAATAAAATTTATATTTATGCGGACAATAAAGTTGTAGCACCCTCGTGGGGTGAGGGGTGTTTCTGTTATTGTTTCGTCAATGTTAGAAGTAGGTTGCTTTACTTGTTATTTATGCCAAATAATTGTAATTCCCAGTGCCCAGCTTTTCGGCACTTTTCTTCGCGTTTTAGCTTCATGTTTTTTCTAGTACTTACTTGCTCGTATATTCCTATGAAACTTATGGACGGTAGTGAATTTTGAAATTTTCCAATATTTAATTCCAAATAGCGTTACCTACAAACGATTTTTTATGCCTTTAATAATACGAATTTTGTAGATAGCTTACCTGTTCAATGAAAACTGAGTAATGCAAGATTAAATGCGAAAATTTAAGACAATTTGCATGTTTTCTACGACGTTTCTTGCTCACGCCATACGCATGGAAGAAAGCAGACTAACAATAATTTCTCATCATATTTGATTTCACATTTATGATTTCAAACTTCTCTAGAATGTGACCTACAATGATCATTAAGGAAGCTAGCAAAGCAAGTATATGTTATTTCTTATAAATAAAATGAGTTTTAGAAAAACTTGATAACTTAAAAGACAATCTTGATACTATAAATCAGAGTTGATTTGTTTTGAGATAAACTAATCTTCTTCATCGGAGCTGAAAAATGGCCTTGTCGTTTTATTTGGTGGTGAGGTGATTTTCTTTCGGCACTTTTTTGCTGATCGACGACCAGGAGTAGAAGAGACATCAGAGAGGAAACTTGTGACAGGACTGTTCAATGGTGTGGCACTTCGTCGTCTCAGATTGTACCTTGAAGATACAGAAGTCTCTAGAATCTTTGATTGCTAGAAAACAAAAGAAGAAACGTAGAAGACAAGCAGTTACATTTCAAAATGCAAGTGATAACTGAATTGTGACAACATTTATCTGGATACTGCTCTAAGGGATGGCCCTGAATATTCCACTGTCTTGGATAGGCTTCAACTCTTATGATAGAAAAAATCTGCATGTAAGAACCAATGAATTAAAAGCCCCAGGAAGATATTTCTGCTAATAAACAACAAGAAAGCATAGCTAATTCTTGTTTAACAAAGGCTAGATGCAATATTCACAGGCTCTTATATGTGGATTTTTACTGTGGAGGATTTACATTTTCTTCACGTGATTGCTTGTTGGTGGTGCTGAAATTCTTTGATGTCTTTTGCTGTCCTTTCAGAAAGTTCTTCTTTGAAAACACATTGCTTTTTTTCTTAGATTTAACTTTAGGTGCTGGATCATCTTCGTCAGAAAAAAGCAAATCTCTTTTCACAGATTCCACTTCAGATGGTCCCTCCACATGATCCTTAGGTGTCAAAGGAGACCTGGTGAACATTTCTAAAAATGTGCTAAATGAATTAGATTTTGCATGTGGTGTTGATACTGTTGGAATGCTGGACGGGCTGCAAAAATGAAAAAAACTGTTAATCATGCTGGACGTTTGATCAACATTGCAAGTAAATGAGATGAAATTATGCAGTTTTCAGGGAGAACAATGAAGACTTTTTAAGGAAACACCTTCAGCATCCAGGTTAGGGTCCATTTTATAGAGGATCCTTATATTGTGTTCCCCATTGGTGACTACCTTAGCGAGGTGTCTGCTTAATAGAGGTATCTGTTAAGCAAAGTTTCACTGTATTCATTCTAAATACCTTGTAGTATCATTATGATCCTGCAGATATTTCCTGTTTTCTGGTGACTTGTTTGACACAGTTATTTTGAGTTGCTTTGCTTTTTCGAGGTTTTGAATTGCTAGAACTTGTGCTTGAATTTCACGTAGCAGCTTATTGTTGACACTGTTCAGATCTTTGTACATACTGGCCACATATCCAAGTATGAACAGGGATATGGCAATGAAGATCTTTCTCACATTCCAAATGCTTGCATGCAAAGCTTCCTGAAATTAAAGAGCATAAAAATTATTGAATATCATGTTGTGAATTTTTCATGAACTTGGCTAAACTTTACAAAACGAAAAATATATAAATTGTGAATGATTCACAGCACATTTATTGCAATGCATATTGTCTTACATTAGAACCAGGGCTGACATCTTGGGATTGCAATTGTCTTTTCACTATGATCTTTTCCAAGAATACAAGTAAAATGAACATTATAAAAAGAATCAGTCTTGCACCAGCAGTACTTGGTGCACTTGTCAGTAGATAGCAGGTAATGATGGTGATGAAATAAAATGCAATAGACTGAAGACCAATAAATTCACCCAGCAGCATGCTTTGAAGTTCTGCAAGTTTATCAACACCAGCAAATATTCCATCAAACGTGCTGCTGAAAATAGCTTTCTGTTCATCAGCACGTTGCTTCATCTCTTCAAAAGCGATTGTTGCAGAAGCTGTTGAGTTCTGAAGTGCTTGTTTTAAATTTTCTTCATGTTTTAGTATACTGATTTGGTTCTGCAATGATTTATTCTGAGCATCCAACACCGTTTCTTGGTTAGTGAGAGACTTTTCAAGTTTTTGAACTGTTTCTTCAGCTGTATAGGATAACTTTGATATTGTTTCTGATGTTCGCTTTCTCCAAATGTCACTTTGCAGATAAAAGCAAACGTCAGAAACGTGGGTATAAAACTCTGTGTAAACCAAATACGATGTTGGATCGTCTTTCTTCATCAAATTGCTACACGACCTGAAGCTCTCTACACTCGTACAGTCGTATGTTGGCAATCCTGACTTTTCAAAATGACAGTTTGCGAATTTCATGGCAAGAATACTTTGTTCGATACTCGTCATTTCACTGCAGGTTGATGCCAAATTTGAAACGGCCTCCGTCCAGCATTCACTTGCCCTTGATTGATACTTTTTTAAAGTTTCTTCTCCTCTTCTTAGCAGCCTCTCTTGCTCTGGGATATCGAGAATGTTCCCCGGGCCAGGGGCAGTTTTGCTTCCACTTTCAGAATCAGACTCTGTGGACATCGTCATCAGAAAGCCTGAAGATATCAGCAAGCCAGCAAGTATTCGATACATCGTCAGTGAGAAAATTAAACCATTTCCAAAAGAATGGTTTTGCCTGATTGCTCTAAAATGTTATCTTTTTGCTAATCTTGCTTTGTGATGCCGCACTCCCGCTCAATTTTTAAATTTAAAAATATTTTTCAATTTTCAACGAAAGCAAACAATTCAACTCAATTGCTGACTCTGAAACCTCGTTTCCAGAATATCTTTCCAGATTTCTAAAGAATAAATTATCTTTGAAAAAAGTTGCCATTTGTTAACGAAATGAAATGACAATGAAATGAAACAGCAACTAAAATGGTCCATTTTAGTCCATTTTAGTCCAAGTTGCCATGATTGTCTACAAGCTCTCAAGACTTGTTTTTCGTCCCTTGTGAGACTTGTTTTTCGTCCCTTGCGAGGTGACATGTACAAGTTTTTTTAAAGAAATAAAGATAAAGTAAAGAAATAAGAAACTTGCAAAGAAACTTTTCGTACCATGAATAGGGTGAAAATATTGGCAAGATAAGCAACTGCAAATTGGTTTTTTTTAGATCAAAGAAACATTTATGATATTTTACAAAACCTGAAACATTGAAATTAGAAAAGGCGAAATTTGTACCA
The DNA here is from genome assembly GCA_013076295.1 of Sanderia malayensis. Classification (NCBI taxonomy): domain Eukaryota; kingdom Metazoa; phylum Cnidaria; class Scyphozoa; order Semaeostomeae; family Pelagiidae; genus Sanderia; species Sanderia malayensis. Next base: position 5,546,925 of record RQOL01000616.1, on the reverse strand, counting down.
ATGAACAACCGTACTGGCGCTGACAACATTAAATCAATATGAAGGAATGAAGGACGCGAATACAGGGTGCGCGAATTGCAAATTTTTTACGAGAAACTGAAGAATTTGCTATTTCTATTTCCGATTACGTATTACTTTTAAGCCTTGATAACGAGACCAGTCATTTTAAGTTTTTATCAGTAACAGCAACAACAACCCTAGAATCTGAATCTACTTAATGTTGAATCCAGTTCTGATTCTGAAAGGGATGCAGTATTTTGCTTTTGCAGCATAAAGTATCTGACTTGTTCACAATCAAGTCTTGAAATTTATCAACACGGACATTAATATATAAACTTCTGATTGCAAGATTTGGTTACTTTCATAATGGATTATTTATGAGATCGACCCTTGGATAATTTATGTCATGAACTCTAGCTGTCATCAACTACTAATAAAAAAACGTACCTACCTCGTCCCATAAAGAAAGATAAATACAGGCCTTCCAGCTGCTAACTGCAAATTACAAAGAACCTAAATAATTTTCCATTGAAGTACAAGGTAAATTGCTTATATTGATGAAATGTTATTCAGCTCTCTTATTTCTTTATACTCGTTTCCAATTTAACATTTAGCATTTCGTAAATTTGCAAGTCACCGCCCCCTTACTAACCCATCTTTTGCGTGCGTGCCATATTATATTCGCAGTGACTATTTGACCGGCAGCCGGCTAACATTCTCAAAAAACTATTTGACCGGCAGTCATCTGCACATGCGCATTGCTTACATATTGATTGGCGCTATTGGCGCGATTTCTTTGTTGGAAATTGACAGTCCAATGTGTGTGGACTTGCTACATAGTTACTCAATTTCTATAAAAGTTAAGAAATTTTTAGAGTGTAGGAAGAACAAAAACAGTAATTAATTGTTCTTAAAGTTTCTTAAATTTTGGGGAAGCAGAAAATCTGTAACTTAGGTTAAAAATTTGAAAAATTGTCAGGCCAAACTTTAAAATTTAAAGTCAGTTTCTCATTGACAAGTTTTTACTGCAATATTGCTCAAAGTATAGATTTTCAATAATTGTATAAATATGAGCATGCAACTTTAGAAAATCAGTTTTGTTGTATGCATCTTGTGCATGGTATATGGTAGCCTAGGCTAATCTGGATAATCTGTGCCAAAACAGTTCATATTGTTGATTGAAAATAAAAATCAGTAAGCAACATCAAATATACAGTCATATACAAACTAAACTAAATTTTTTTAAAGAAACTTGGTTCGGGCTTTGTAGTAGAGTTTCTTAATTTCAGGCAAAAATTTTATAGTAAGTTTCTTTAAATTTTTCCATGACTTTGTTGATAAACTTTTCAGAAAATCGTTGTAACCAAAATTAAAATGTTGATGTAAAAATACTCGAAACATAGTTTCTAACTGTGGATTTACATCGTTAAATTTCTAGTGGAATTTCATAATTTTGGCTGCTACATTTTGTAATGAGCAGTTCTTTATGAAAAACTGTAATTACAGTCAACTCTCTCTGAGTGGACAACTCTATAAAAGCGGACACCCCTTTAAGACGGACAATTCTTTGAAGTCCCTGCCAAACGCACCCAGAAACTGTAATTTCCTGTAAAGTGGACACTTGCAAATCTAAAGGTGTTTGCTTAAGAGAGAGTTCACTATATTTGAATGAATATAAAAGACCTATAAAATTCCAACAATTATTCACAGGTATTCACAGGTATTCTTCTGACTGAAGGCCCTTTCAGACCACTAGTGTCAGATCTGAATCATCCCCTATTTCCACTGTGCGCATGCGTCGATTGGGAATGTAATCCACAGGTGCATTATAGTCATACACCAATGGATGATCCTTGTAGTACTGATCTAAGCGCTTCTCAAAAGCACATACTGTTGGAGCATTAACCACATAATCCGTTAATCGGTTCCAACTATCAGCACATCTAAATTTAAATGAGTTTTTCCTTATATTCAGTCTTGGTCTTTCCTTGTAGATTTTATATTTATGCCCTCTGGTACTATCCACATTGCTCAGTGCAATGAAATCATTACACACCTCTGGATCATATTTGTTTGTTAATATCTTGTACATTTCTATCATGTCTCCTCTGTGTCTTCTATATGTTAATGTTGGTAGTTTTAATCTTTTTAAGCGTTCACTGTAACTTAACTCTGATAATCCTGGCACTTGTTTTGTTGCTCTCCTTTGTACATTTTCTATTTGGGTGATATGTTTCTTCAAGTATGGGTTCCATACCTGGTTGGCATATTCTATCTGTGGCCGAACTAATCCTTTGTACAGTAGATTAAAACTCTCCATATCCAATTGCTCAAATGTGTGTCTTATTATGTATAGCACAGAGTTTGCTTTATTCACTTTTTGTGTTATATGATGTTCAAATGATAGGCTGTTGTCAATTACTATCCCTATATCCTTCTCTTTCTCAGATTTTTCTAATTGTACTTTGTCATTGCCCATTGTGTAATAATATTCATTTATGTCATCTTTTCCAATTCTCATACTTTTACACTTTTGTGGGTGAAACTTCATTAATGACTCAGTTGTCCAATCATGTGCCCTATCCAGATCATCTTGCAATTTCTCACAGTCCTCTAATGTATATATTCCCCTAAATATTTTAGTATCGTCGGCGTAGAGATATGTTTCTGAGTCTTTCATTCTTTCTGGTAAATCATTAATGTACAACACAAATAATAATGGGCCCAAGACGGACCCTTGAGGGATCCCACTTATTACTTCATGCCATGAAGAGAAACTGTTATTTATCCTAACACATTGTTTTCTCTCTTGTAGAAATGCTTCTATCCAATTTAGTACTTGATCAGTAATCCCATATGTTCTAACTTTTTGTACTAGTCTATTATGAGGATGTCAAATTGCACAATAAATGAAAGTTACAATATAATTCTGTCTACATGGAAGCCTGTACAAGAGGGAGGAGTATAGTATATCTCTGAAAAAATTCCCACATATCTCATACGAATAGTCTAGCTATATCTCTACAGTAAAATGGTAAGTAAAGATTTCTAAAATTGAATCTTTCAATATCTCTTAATTATCCAAATATCTCTAAAAGACCTCGGAGCTCTCCATGTAACCGATGGTGTAGTGTTCTTTTGCAATCCCCAGTCATTTAGGGAGGATGCAAAATTTATTTTATAACATGGCCGGTGGAAAAAAAACTTTTTGAACTTCTAAATAAATAACTTTGTTTAAAAGTTTTGAGCTGACATTAAATGAGAGCATTGCACCATGGAAGAAACTGACATCTTTTTTATATTTTAATTTTCATCTGTGTGGCATTCTTTTTTTGCTTGTTTCAGCAACTTCAGTTTTTACTTTTTTCTTATCCAATCTCACAAAAAAATGACTGCCCCGTACGTTTTTGGCACAAAAAGTAGTTACCCGTTGTTTATTAGCCAAAAAAGGTACCGACCCTGTTGTGTTTTCCACCGGCCATGTAATAAAATAAATTTTGCACCCTCCCTTAAGGTCCGAATACACCTAGCTATTTTACATTATTTATTCTCCAGACATCCCAAAAATAATCCGTCGGGGGGGGGGGGGAAATCGAATTAACACCTTGTCAAAATAAGCAAAAGAAGCTGAGAATATTCGAAACTATGATTGGATGGAATAAAATCAAAACGTTTTGATTTTATTCCATCCGATATTCTCAGCATGATTTTGTGTTTCTAGCATAAAACTGCAGACAATATTCCGTTATTTATTCTAACCGCGGCTATTTTAAGAATAAATAATGCGAAATAGCTAGGTGTATTCGGGCCTTTACAGTTGCCCTTGGAAAAGTAATTTGACGTTATGCGCATGTGCAGATGACTGCCGGTCAAATAGTTTTTTGAGAATGGTAGCCGGCTGCCGGTCAAATAGTCACTTCGTATTATATTTTGAAATAAGTTCACCTAATCTTTCTAAAATTGGCCTATGTAGGTATGCCTCTTGAAAATTACCTCATTGATAAAGTCATTGGTAAGGGCAGCTATGGTGAAGTGTCACTAGCTAAACATAAAAAAGATAAGAAACAGGTGATGATATATTTATTATCCTTACAATATCATATCATTATGTGATAATACATATTGTGTCATCAATCTATTGTATCATCAAATTTTACTACCATTCCATTATATTTTTTCTAATAACAGTATGTCATTTTTCAGTATGTTATAAAAAAGATAGACCTTCATGGGGCATCAGAAAAAGAAAGAAATTTTTCAGAGCAAGAAGTAAGGACTTGATTTTTTAACTTGTTGACCTGTACGAAGGATTTGTTGCTTTGCAATATGCTTGCATTGGCAGCTTGGCTTTTGTAAAATCACTCAACATCTTGTTTTTTCAATTGTTGTGATTAATTTCTCTTTAACTATCACAGGTACAAATTCTTGCCAAACTAAGGCATCCAAATATTGTTTCTTATAAAGAGTCATTTCAAACATCAGATGGATTTCTTCATATTGTCATGGGATACTGTGAAGGAGGCGACTTGTATACAAAACTGAAAGAATATGGAAAGCGGAATGAATATTTATCTGAACGACAGATTGTTGAGTGGTTTGTGCAGATTGCAATGGCTTTGCAGGTAAATTGACTTTTTTGTTAGTGTCAGTAGGGAAACATGTATGGTGCATTATCATGATGATCATATAGAGCCCTTTGACGTTTGAAAGAAGTGCAGTCATCAACTAATATATCTACCTTGTTTGGTCTAGTATATGCATGATCGTAATATTCTACATAGAGACTTGAAGACTCAGAATATCTTCTTGACGAAAAGTAAGATAATTAAGGTAGGTGTTTTGATACACATTGTTTGTATACACACTGTACTACACTGTATACTGTACTATGCTGTATACTGTACTATACTGTTTATATATACTTTATCATACAGTACTTTGTCGTACTATATACTGTACTATACTGTACCATAGCGTACTGTGCTTTACTATATTGTACTATACTTTACTATACTTTACTATAATGTTTATATATATACTTTATTATATAGTACTATATGGTACTATATTGTACTATACTTTACTATACTGTACTCTACTGTACTATGCTGTACTACCGTACTATACTGTACTATGCTGTATACTGCACTATACTTTTTATGCATACTTTATCATACAGTACTATACTCTACTGTACTGTATCAGTCTACATAATTATTAGCTGTTTCAGAGAAATATACAAAAAAGCCTTCAATGCCTAGCTCCATGAGCTTTATTAAGAAGCCACAAGTGACATTTTTCTGTTGCCTTTTTAGATTGGTGATCTTGGTATTGCAAGAGTCTTGGAAAGTACATCTGACATGGCTACAACATTGATTGGAACACCTTACTATATGTCACCAGAACTGTTTTCAAACAAACCATACAACCATAGAGTAAGAACTGATTATTTCACACCTATAATTTTACATCACTTCTTACTTCACTTATTCAACAGAGCTGATGTTGATTAGATTAGATCAATGGAGTGGGATATGTTTGGGAGTTTGAATTGTATTTTTGCAACTTACGTTTTTTCAGTCAGATGTCTGGGCTCTTGGCTGCTGTGTTTACGAAATGGCAACACTTAAACATGCTTTTAATGCACGAAATATGAACTCATTGGTGTATAAGATTTTAAAAGGAAAGGTTTGTCTTTTTTACGCTTGTAATCAACAAAATTATCTTCAAAATTCATCATTTTACGCTATGCAGCCTTATATGTGTGTTTACATCAGTGAACTTTATGTAAAATAGGACTTCTTATGTAGAGTTCACTGGTTTGCATATATTCACACGGTTATTTTGAGCTCAATAGCAATGGTCACATTGTTTCATTTTGTTTGCCATTCAGACTCCACCAATGCCAAAGCAGTATTCTGAAGACCTTTGTTCAATAATCAAATCAATGCTGGCATACAATCCCTCCGAACGACCCAGCGCATCAAAAATTTTACGCCATCCGTTCGTTAAAGAGCACATCGCAATATTCTTGCAAGGCACGAAATCGCGGTAGGTTATACTCTTGTATGAATTCTCAAGTGTAATATTCTTGCAAAGTCTTAGAGAATGTATGCAATACATTGTTATGGGCTCAAAAATTAATATACACTGGTAGGGATCAATTTCTAGAGTTGCATTGCTCTTCATTTCAGTTTATTTTAGATGTGAGTGTGGACGTTAAATTTTGATAGGTGTGACAATAGTAAGGGACAATAGTCCTACGAAAGAAGCCGTAAACTTCTTTTTTGTGGTCTTTGTTTTATTCAACCCCCACACCCCCTAAGATAATTGTTCTGTAAATCAGACCCTTGTGATCATCGTGCAAAAGGGATTTTGTCGATATTATTATGGCTGTTTCTAGAGACAACATTGCTTGTGGGAGGTGGGGATGAAGGATACGTGAAAAAGTTTCCAAGTGTATCAAGAGTTTTGTCGTTAGGACGTTTCGTACCTCTGACTAGTGATTCCGCATTTTTATAGGAAAGAGGTGAAAGAGAAGCGAAGTAATTCAACTAAGTCAAAATCAACAGTGGCCTCGAGTACTGACTCGAACTTATCTGGTTCGAGTGAGGCGAACGAGCAGGCAATTGCCACTGCGTCTGGGGTAGATTTGGACATTCTTAATGAAGACAGGAAGGAGAAGTATATAGTTGCGGAGGAGGGCATCGAAGAAGATAAATCGAGCAGGAAACTCGTCAAAAAAGTCAGCAAAGAAAGAACGCCTAAACAACAGCATAGAGACACGGATGCTAAAGGTAAAGGTGCGGCCATAGAAGTGGTACACGAGGTTAAGTCAGTGCAATGGGACGAGAAACCGTCTGGGGAGCAGAATGAAAGGAGGAAGCAAATGCGAGAGAAAGAAGTGGTCTATCGTGACGACCCAACACGAGGAATGCAAAGGCAACAGAGAAGAGTGAGATCAGCTGAGAGCAAAGATCAGATTGCAGCGAAACCAGAGAGCGGAAAAGATAGAAAATATCCAGCATCACATTCTAACAGTCCATTCGATAAGGTAAGTAATTTATTCTGAGTGATATTGAGATTTGGTGGCTCAGGCTGTTTTTGCAGAATCATAGCTTATGGGCTGTGTTTGCAAAACAAAATTGCCCAGGTTACAGATGAATTCTGCAAGACAGGATTTTGAGGTTCCTTCTGCGAGACAGCATTTCGGACTCCCTTCTGCAAGATCTTTGCCAAGTTTCGTAGCTTACAAGATATTTGTGCTTGTGCTCAGTGTCCAATCGATTTATGACTCTTTTCTTTCTTTCCACCCAGCAGCCTGTACAGGTGAAGAATCCCCGACCACTCCCACCAGCACCAGTTGACGCATCGCCCAGCTATCAAGGAAGAGATAGAAGTAATACCGATCCAGGGGCTTCAGGGTATGCAGTGATTAATCATGTAGCAAAAATGCCTTGAAGAACAATTCACCCCTTGCTGCTCTCTCATTCACTTAATGGCTATTACTAACGTGCAATTTTCTTCCTGCTTGTAGAGATGAGTTACCTTCGCAAGTGGCTCTTAATCAGGTACGATTTACATCAAATAATGTTTTTCTGCAAACAAATAATCTTTTTCTTTAGGTGTTGCACAATTGTCCAATAATAGTAAAACTTTCACAGTAAAGTAAATTGTATAAAGAAACATGAACATTTTCAACGTTTCGAGCTAAGCCAGTTGTTAAGTAATAGAGCAAGCGCAGTAAACATGTTCAATTTTCTGTACCAATTGAGCATGCTTACTGTACTTGCTGTAATTTCGTATATAATTTCAATATACTGTAATTTCAGTGATGAAATCTATATAGAAACACAAATTTCCTATCATTCTACCTCTCGATTTTTGTTACTTTCCCCGATGATGAGAGAAGTATCTCTCGAAACATCGCACTCGTAAATTATCCTGCTCATGACATGATAAACTTCTATTCTTATCATGAAATCTATGATTCTATTAATGCACATGTTTCCTATTACATGTAGCAACCTGCTTGTGGGCCGAATATCTCTGCAAGGCAGAAGAGACGTATGCGAATCAACAAAGAGGGAGTTCCCACTGTTGCCAGAAAAACAAGCAATCCTAAGCTGGGTAAGCGCGCTTTTTGATCTACCCCTGAAGATCATGACAGATCTCAGTATAACATATCTTATTTTTGTATACAGTTGAACCTCGAGAAGTTGAACTCCCAAGGGCAAGAAAAATTTGTTCCACTTATCGAAGTTTCGACTTATCGAGGTTCACATATAAAGCATACAGAACCAAGGGAAATGCAAAAATGATCGAGATCGGTGGAGTTCCACTTGAGCGGTAGTCGACTTATCGAGGTTCAACTGTATTTCTTTCTCGCTGGCTAGTGAAAATGCTTTACGCACCTGGGTTACCAAGGAGGAAGGTTTATACTCTTCATATGTCGCAATATGAATTTTCTTCGTAAGCTTTTTTTTTCTTTTTAAGCTGTCTCTTTTGAATTTAATTTTTTCTTTCACAAGAAGCACATCCACACAAGCATGCTGTCCACAGCAAACCAGGTAGACGCAGAATGGTTGACTCAGTCGATGGTCCTTTGAAATCCCAGGTAATTTATTTGTTATAAGTTAACAAGAAATTGTTGGTTTTATACAAGCTTTTGCTATTCCTAAATCTCAACAATTCGCACCAACAAGTTTTTTTATTTGAAAAATATTATTTATAATTCCCTCAATTTTACACGCAACAGAGAATGCATACGCAGGAACGCCGGAGAGGTGGGAAAGTGTCCCTCCTGACTTTTCTTAAGGGCGCAAAAGTTCCCTTTTAGTAATTTGTTTGGAGAACGTTGAATACGATACAACGCAAACCATGACTTAGCCTTTCAAATAGTTTGTGATGAAAACAGGCTGCCTTTCATTTCTAGCTACTCCCTGTCCTACCATTACTCCGGCGTCCCTGTGTATATTCGAAATATTTGTAGTTAGACATGCAGATATTACTTATTAGACAATATAAGGTAAAAATATCCTCTGCTATAGCTATAACATGGTATTATTCAATACAATCCAATGCAATAAATTATAGTAACCAATTGATTTTTTTTTTAATTTATAGCCTGATGAAGACAGCAACAGTGACGCTGAAGATAAGAAACAATTTGATGACAGTGAGCCAAGCTCACCTAGTGCTGGGTAAATATTTTTTCTTGTTTCCATATATTTGCCAACTTTTGAAGATTGCTTTATCCATTGTTTGATTCAAGAGATATATCAACTTCAGAAGCTTTGTATTAAAAGTATGCCACAAGATTTTGAGATGTTTCTTGTGATGCAAGGGTTATTTCTGTTACTTTACAAGCTCCTTTGAAAGCTCTTGGCCTGATTTGTCTTCAAGTATCAGATAATATCTATTCGACGGTGCAGTACCTTTTAAATCAATTCCTGATGCTATTTTCTTCGCAGTAGAGAACCATGTGGTGACATCGCAGACCTGATAGGAACGATGCGGAGTCTCGATCAGCGTCCATCTTCGGCCCGATCTGCTACTTCATCTCCTGAGGAGAGTTTGCAAGAGCCAGGTATGACATGAAACATCCTATGCACAGCATTCTAATGTACTATATTCCCGATAAACAATTAAGGCTTCTTTTCAGCTTATTAGCAATAATAAAAACCTTTTTTTTAGTCTTCTTATTGGTATTCTTCTTTTTAAGTTAAGATTGACCATGTAGTCTTCTTGATCTTGCAAGTGCTGTTGTATTAGTGTTGAAAGTATTTTATGCTTTGAGAACTATTTTATTGTCGTTTTCTAGAATCTTTAGAAGCGGATCACAGGCAGTTGTCTTCGACGCTATCTGGAAGACTGAATGATAGAATTGAGCGTCTTCGTAGGTAAGCAATAGAAATGAATTTCAAATACACTGTGGCTTCGCAATTTAGGAACTGATTTTTCAGATAGAGCCCTGTTGCTTACAAAGATCTCCTATTGTTTTTATATTGTTCTTTTGAGAATATGACCCTAAAAATTTCTAATAAGTGGTTTCTTATTTACCGGTTTCGCTGTACAGCCTTCTTTAAATTAACTATTGTGAACTAGACAAAAGCCGTGGTGGCACTTAGGGTTGGATTCATTGCTTGTATTCAATTTTTGAGTTGAAACTACTTGTGCAAATGAGTTGAATGTATGTGTGAAGAGAGTTGCTTGTGAAGATGCGTTGTTGTAGAAAAATGATTAATCTTCATTATGTGATTTTCTTTGACGATGAATGATTAAAAATAATTAATCTTCATTGTACGATTTTTTTATTTTTCAGCAGCTACTGTCCATTTGCCATTCTTGTCCAAAATATTGTCGAGTTATTTTAGTTATTGGTGTTTTTTTTTCATTCTGCAGGGAATGCATACGTGGTATAGGCGAGGTTTTATTAAAAGATTGTTTTGCTGTGTTAAATCAAGAAGATGATGACGAATTAGAGGTTGGTGTTTCATTACATTAATTCGAACCTATGTCCCCTTTTTCTACCCTTTATAGCTCTTAAATTCATTAGAAATCATTGCACAGTGCGGCTGCTCTACCACTACAGTTGATGAGTGGTTGCTTGGGGGCAACAAGATGGCTTTCAAACTTCAGGTATACAGCTTTGTGGCTTTGTCTGTATCGTTTCGGAAGCTTGATAACTTTAAAATGGAAAATCTTCAGTCATTAAACGTTTTATAGAAATTAAACAAAACTGATCTATTTGGGATTTGTCACTTTCTCGATTTATTATCGATAATAAAGCAAGCAGGAACCAAAAAGTTGCTGCAGAGAAGATTTTGTGAAGCAAAGAGCAAATTTTATGTTTTCTGCTCGCTTCCCCAAAAAGAAGAGGTTTTTTATTGTGAGGTTTCTGGACGATTTTTCCCAAGGTTGCAAGTTTTAGCGAGAAATTCAGCTAAATCACTGACATTCATGTGTAATGACGCAAGTAAAGCCGCCGAATTATTAATAAGTAAACAAACAGTTCCTAATTGCGCAGCAACATTAATATATGCGATCCTTTGAAAGGATGCGCGGGCTATTCAAGGCTTATAGGTAAAGTACGGAACGCGGAATTGTGGAATGGAGCACTAAGGTAATGGATTGCTGTGTTGAATAAATGAATTATTGCAACAAAGCAATGCAATGCTTAATTAAATTTGGGGATGAAACGATTTGGTAAGTTGATATTTATCCAAAATATTTGATTTGATTCTATTATCCGTTTATGAATTTTAGGTTTTCCATTATTCTTATGTTATATTCCACAATTCCATTTCCCATGTTCTACTGATAGTCTTAGATAGGTTAGCGTCGTATTCTTCTCATTGTGCTAATGTTTATCAGCGATCTGTGAACCTTACGTGTAACCTTTGATGTACTGTTAATATCGTATTGTACCGATGGGTGTAGTCATGTTACGAACGGCAAACCGACATGTAAATCAATCTGTGTCGAGCATTGTGCTTCGCGTTTGATCGTAACGTCGTGTTTGCTCTCACGAGGCGATCGGACATCTTTGATCTGTTTTGATGAGCTGCAAAGTTTTTAATTAAATTCTTGGCAAAACAAACCCAGATTTAATAAGTCTAGCCGTGAGGGGTAGTTGAAGGCGATGTATAGCGTGCAAATAGCCTTGAAGCACTGCCCAGGCAGGGTTCGCACGAGTTTGCAGATTTCACGTTTTTTTGAAAGGCCGAGGTTGGGCTGAAGCCTAATATTTGACGATGGATGTAATGACGTTGCAAAGTTATTACATGTCTTAATAATTGCGAGCTTATATCAATTTCTCTATTGATTTAACTGATGAATCTGTCGTCAACTAGTTTGTGGATGAATCTTGTGTTTATGAACATCAAGTTAAGCTCTAGAGATAAACTGATCAAACATAGTTGAGTTTTATTTCCGTTTATATCATTTCGAGAGTACCCTGCATTATTCGCCGTAATATTTCCAAACGACTATTTGCTCAGTGTCGGGGAGTTTATCTTTGACTTTGATTGTGTGTTATTATTAAAACAGTGCTGTTAGTTCGAGAAGATTACATAGTATCATTCAAATCCATGTGTTACTCATTACTTACTGTGGTCAAATATATTCTGTACAAGGGCCTTCCCTCTGGCTGGGGAATTTCACGATTTGTTCTATTACACGTGCATGCAAATAAAGAGAAACCTTATGAGAATGACGCCACTGTACATAGCATACAGTGCTATCTGGCGTATTTTATATGCCTTGTGGGATTGGGCACCATAACCTCGTTTTCGACGAGTTATCGACATGAACAGTCTCACGTTCTTGTTCTCAAGCCTTTTAAAGTAGATCCCAATTCTCTGATTTCTAGATGCTTTGTCTCAGGTTTATGATTAAAGTTTTGCAACAAATGTTCAGTGAGCCCATGTATAAATCTTTCGCTATAATGTCTATTATTTAGTATTATTTGTATTTGCTGCAATAAGATTTAAGCTTATTTTCTTTGTTTATGCATATTCCGTTTTTTTCTCTAAGCATTTATTACCTAATTTCACAAGTCTATGAAAAGCTTCACTTTGTTTCCAGGGTGATTTGGTGAAGTTCTTTCTAAAGTATTTACCATTGTTTTGCAAAGTGTTTCATTAATTCCTCATCTTAGGCCAACTTCAATCCTTTGACTTCGTGATCTCTTGTGCTGCCATTCACCGCTGGCCGCGCCCGCCTCCAAGAAATGCGTTGGACAAAAGCAGAATCGGGGGGATTTTATGGCACCACGCCCCTTTTAGTACCAGGAAACACCCTTTTTCCAATAGGGAACGCCAATGCTTACAGCAAGATAGCAAATTATTTTATCAACATTCAACGTGGAGCAGCGAGGCTGTCCGTCAATTGAGTTCTTAGGGTTTCTGACAACAAGTGTCGCAAACAACGCATGTCTGCCAAGCAGTTATGAAGAAGTCAATACTTGTCCATACTTGTTTTTATGAGAAACCGGTTTATAAGAAATTCCATACTAGAGACTCCGAAAACGTAAGAACCTCGCAGAACCAAGTCAAAATTGGTGAGAAGTATCAAAACTATAACATCAAAAAGAATAAAATGCAACAACTTTGGCCTAATTCGGAATTACTTTTATAATTTTTTTTTATATAAAAATTCAGCTTTTTTGTTTATATTTGAAGGCGCATTTATATCAAAGATAACACAAGACACTGTACTAATTATGGTAATCATTAAAAAGGACCGAGCTTCTTTGCCACAAATCTGTGGCGTAATGTTCGCCGATTCCGCTGTGGACAGCAATGAGCAAAGGCTTCTGGGATGTTTCAGCTGTTTAGAAAAGTTTACAGTATCTTGCGTCGTGCTATAGACTTTATATGCAAATAAGACACTGTTAAGAAACTTTTGTTACTAGCAACTGGTTAAAAGTTAAAAAACTTTTAGTACTCAAGACCCGATTACGTTTCTGGTAAAAAATATGCACGTACTTTTCATTCAGTTATGAGATAATTCATTAAGCCAGCCCAAAACAAGTTTGTTAATCTGGGGGTTGTAAAAGTGCGAATCGCCACTATTTTATCGTGGAGTAATTTTTTAAAAAGTTAAGGTGGCGGTTTCCAAATTATGGAATTTTGGAAGAATGAAATTACCTGGTTAAGATTTCGCTCCTTTCCTGGAATCTTAATTGAAATTACGGGACGCCCCCTCAAATTCTGTATAGTTATTGAATGTTGAAAAGCTTCATTTGGGTGGATTGAAAAGATAGCTTCATGTGGCTTCATATGCTATGCCGGTATGAGATTTGCAACCTCTTGCAAGCAAACAATTTGTTAAGTCCCGTTCTAAAGCGAACACATCCTAACTCTAATTAGTCAGTTACTTGCCATCATTTGAATTCGAATTTGTTCATATTGTTGTTTTTAGCGTGTTACATTTTTGCCCAAGCCAAAGTAAACCGCACTGTTCGCAATGATAAGAAGGGGAATTCTCTCCCTTTCATTCACTACAATTCACACTCGTGTTTGCCAGCAGCTAATTTCTGTTGCATGTAATATACAATGCACACATAAATGTATTTTATTATAACATGAAACGCTAAAATCCTGAACAAACCACAATGAATCACCACTATTATTCATATCGCACATATTATGCTCTCTTATCACATATGCTTTTTATGCAATATAAAAAGCTAAGCTAATATTGTAACAGTGATCATACACACTGAAAAAGACTCTATTGAAACCAGGTTTACAGCTCCTATTGCATCTAACAGGCCGACATAAGCAATCGTTTGCTGTCGGCCCCTTTCATCTTCAGCTCTCGTGTGCAAGCACACATCTGCAACAGTTACACAGGTGTCACGTGACCGCCCAACCAAACACCACCACTTACGAATGAATTGAATTATGTGCTGTTTTTTCTGCCACTGTATGCTTTTCGTGTTTGCAGTTGCCTATCCGTGCGTCAACACGCCCAGGTCCGGTTTGACTACAGATTCTATCGTCGGCTTCTTTTTACAGTGGGGTGAAAATATTATTCTCATTACTCCTTCACCGTTAAACGATTTTCTGATTTTCTGGATTCAAACCAAAAAACATGTTTTCGTGTTTGGTTTTCCTTCCTTTGTACACTGTACACCGTGTTTCCTGTGTGTACACAACAGCAACACGTCGTGTCTGCGCATGGGCAGAGGATGCAAATCCTCACAGATCTCCCAAAGCCAGTGGATTAATTCTTTTCTCATTAAGGGATTGCCGCTGACTGAACTGTAAGGCAAACCTGAATAGAATGTTGTGCGTTGTTTTGAACCTGGATCCAATTTTCCACGACTTTTACACCTTAAGGATATTTGAAGATGAGCGTTCTCCCGAACCCAAAACAACTGGGGATCATGATCTCTAAAAATCTTTATGTACCTGCATCTTGTTTTCCTTGTCTACTCTATATTAATAAAATTTTATAACCTGTTCTATTAATGAACGTGGTGATTACATGGGATGGAGGGTCTTGTAGATGTGCTCACAGATTGAGTTAGGTAGGTCGTTAAGAGAAGCGGTACAAGGCAGGGAAAGTGGGAGGAACATGCTATATCTGAACGGCTTTGGTGATTCTCCTGGTCATGTTGTGTTCAACCAATTTCTGTTTGAAATACAAATGCAAGTTGATCATACTTTGTTTGTTTGTATAGCGTTTCTCTTTGTTTTCTTTCAGACTGCGTTTATTGGTCTGTTGGGAACTGAGAAATACGAATTGTTTGGAGACGCAATTCGCCAGTTAAAATTTTGCGAAGAATTTGCACAGCATCCCATGTAAACAAGGTTGGTTGCGAGTCATATGATCACGATTAATACTTATCATATTGATTAAGCCATATATATATATATGGACGATGGTGGTAATGCTCGTGACGTATCGGGATCATTCGAGTGTAGGCTTGTAAAAGACTCGTATGGGCTGTACCATTTGCCAATGCATGTCACGTATCAACTGATACTGTTACAATCTTCCATCAGATGAATTTACCAGTATATGTAGCTTATAATTTGAATTTCTCGCACTTGACAAAGCTTTTGTGCGTGCTAAGCGCTTCACAACTGCAGAAATTTTCCAATGCAGGGCATAAGTCATCTCTATTGTTTAGAAATTAAGTAGCAAGATGCAGTCAAAACGCGCATGTAAGTACTAGCAGATTTTGAATTCAGCCCATTGTTCGAACACAATACACTATTGTTTCCTCTATTGTTCAGTTACGAAATTGAGACTTGAAGTTTCTTATAAAGGAGGTTCTTACATGCGTGTTTTTACTACGGTACATATCTTGATTGATATCGAAGTCCACCATCCACCTCGATATGTTAATTTAGAAACCGAGTATATATAAATTCAGTTAGATGCTCAAGTAACTCTACTGCAGGCATGGCTTATGAATAATTGAAATCCTTTATATAACAAATTTAAATAGAAGTTTTATGAATTATTCAAGCAATATGTCGCACGAAAATGGAAATCGTGCTAAGTAATTCCTAGCAAGTCTTAATTTCATTAATTTGTGAAAAGAACAGTAGAAGGCTTAATTTAAATTGCCTGGTTGTCCTTGGCTCTATCTTTGTTTTGTTGTCGCGCCATGAATTTGACGGACGTTATTTTGAAGATTATTAATCTGTTTCATGAAATATTTGGATCAATTACGAAAATGTTTTAACAAGGGCATCAGCAGTGCAAATAGTGATGACCATGATTGTGATGGCAATAACAATCGTCGGCATTGTAATCATTCCCATGGACCATTGCGAATGTTCTTCACGATGCCCATGAACATGATGACCAATGATGATTATTATTATGATTATGATGATGACAGGTAGTCGAAGAAATGCTGCAGTGGACATGCGGACAAAACTGACGGACCTGTGCGAGAATCCTTGCTCTACGAGGCTTCAGACAGTCTCACTATAAAGTGAGTGCAAATGTTTGCATAGAGGATTTCGCCGATTCCAATCGCAGAAACTGAATACGAACAAGATCTCGCCTTGCCATGGCCTACTAAGCTTTTCTAGTTGTTCGTGGCTTTCTAAACCCTCTAGAAAATAATTAAACTAAACTTGTAAATATTATTTATGCGGCATCCATTCACGGCAGGCTTTCCAATCAATATGAAAATGTTTTGAAGAACAACATTTGAACATGGAACTGAAAGTACAGAAGATCCGTCTCTTTAAACTGTTGGTCGTGTTATTTGCTAACAGAACTGTGCGACTTATAGACAGTACAGGCAATTGAATAAATTCGCAAATTAGATTCATCCCATATCGATTATCAAAGTAGATTCGTGTACTTGTGTTTGATTTTCATTAGGCACTAACATGTTTCAAAGTTTAAATGGAAGCCAGATATATTCCACTCTCTATTATTTTTTTGGTTGGTTTCGTTTTCCTGCTAGTTTCAATATTTGCTCGGTTTTGCTGCACAAAATAAATTGATTTTGAAAAGAGCAGAATTTTCAATCAAGATAATGCTATGCTTTTGTTTATTCTTTTGAATTACGCCAATGGAGGAATATTTATATTCAATTTATTGTAACGTTGTGACATCATTGCTTTTAATTTTTGTTTTATTTTAATGCAACATGCATTGAGATGCAGCATTCAATCAATTTGATTTCGAAATGCTGCAATTTCAAAGAAAATACTCTTTGTTGTGTTGCAACTCTTGAGGCTTTTCGCCTTTTGCTCATCCCCAGGGCCTTTTTTATTTTTGGCGGGAAAATTGAGTGTAAATTTCATGGGATTTCTCAGCGAAAAGAAAAACAAACTTTCACTAAAACCCAACAGCTATTATTAATTTCTAAAAGGAAAAGTTTTGCATGGATGAAGAAAAAGCTGTACACAATGTTTTTCTTCATTTCCCTCTGGAAAAACCACTCTTTGTTTTACTTTTAAATATTTCTGCAAAAGTGAGCCCAAATGAGAAAAGTGAATTTCCCATTCATCCTCAGTGTATTCGTTTGCATCCAAAAGTTATCCTATCAGCACTCAATATTCTGGTCACGTTATTGCTGTTCACAATATGATTGGTTAATCTTGAAGCATGGTCGAATCTTTGCAAAACTGCCTCATCATTGCCTGCAAGTGAATTATTGCGTGAAAGTGGCCTATTTGTGAATGGAAAAGTAATGTAGTTTAAAGATACTAATGCTGACCTAACCAAGACTATTTCTGAGGTAAGGACACATTTATGATTACATTATGTAATTTTTTAATATATTATTGGGGATGGTAAACTATCCGAAAATTGAATTTCCAGTCAAGGCCAGCAAAGTTTTCTTGTATGCAAGGCAGTCCAAAGTCCAATTACCTTGGACTGTATCCCAAAGCTGTATCCCAATTGTTTTGTTTTTTATTTCTCCTCTCTAATAATATTTCGAGCTCAGCTAATTACTTTTGTTGCTAATTTGTTGTACTACCAGATGCTAAATATTTTTAGCATCTGATAGTAGTTTATTTTTAAGTTCATTTTCGCCATTTTGGCCGAAGGCTGCGTTGGGATTCATCCATGTTTCATTCTATAGTCATGAAAGTTCAGCAAATGTCATACCATAGAATAATGAATCCCTATTGTCTTCTTAAAACAATAGTTTCTTTGTTCCGGGCTTGTGTCCATTGTACTCTTCAACCAATTTTTTTGGAAAGCTGGAAAGCTCTGCGCTTTGCTGCTGTTCACCAAAATCGAAAGCAAAGCAGCCTTATCTTTCAGATTTATGACTCGCAGGTTTTTATGCCCCAATTTATTCATCCTGCATCATCATGCACGCATTTGGTCTATCTGGCCTTTGAAGCCCAATGTAATGACCGCAAAGACTATTTGCTTAAATATTCAATATGTATGATTATATATTGATGGACTGCCAAATGGCTAACGATGACCACACCGTGACAATCATACTCGTTTATTTGAATAGCAAATCAATTCCGAAAATTTTATCGATAGCTTGATATAACGGAAAAGTAAAATCGATATCTGCTACTGCCGCTTTACGCAATTATTTCAATCAAAAATTTTAAGTAACATTTTGATGACTTTGTTGCCTCAAGGAATGTTACAAAAAGTGCCGACAAATAATTTATTGATCCTGAAGATATCCCACCCTTGAATTTGATAAATAAGTGGATGCGAGGCAAGGAGTCATAGTCGCATTTGAAAACGAGGCGACTAATCAAAGCTTGCATCGAAATTATCAATCTCAACCCTCCAACGTTTTGCGCTCCATCAAGAGTTTCTGGTTAGGCAAAACCTTTGACAACTTATCCGATACTAACAAAGTCCCATATCATGTTTACTTTCGTGGTAGAATCTAAGTGACTAATAATTCTAAGTGACTAAAATTACTTTTCATTTTGCACGGTTTTTGTGCCAAAGCAACTTTGTAACCTTCGGGCCGTTTTGTACCCATTTTTGCAAGTCGCATTTCGTTAGGTGGTTGGTTATTTTTAGATAAACATGCAATGGAATGCTTTGAAGGGAAGCAGTAAATTATATAACGTAGCAATGTTTACCCCATTTGTTTGTGTAAACACACACAAACACGGTCACAATCACGATAGGATGAGTTGTATTGTTAGTTCTTGATGAGGCTAACGACACCAACAAACATGCCTGTAATGCATGACCCGTAGCGATGGCATATATTTGTTTAGTGCCTGTTCTGTTTCGTGTGTATTGCTCGGGTTGTTCAGCATGAAATGCCAACGAAGATTTATTCCCTTGCACACGACAGTCTCGTTAGCAAACATTTCCTTTGCCGCTAGAACGCGCCGATTTGCCGCCTAAGATGCCATGTCTGCGTTCATGCAAGTTGTGGGCCGCGCACGGCAGAAACACCGAGCCGTCGGTATGAACAATAGGGCGCTGCGCAGTGTAGTCGGTGATAGATACACACACAAAAGGAAAGACAAGCCTAATGTCTAAACAGAGGCAACGAAGAGTGTGTACACTTGATGTGATTGACACGGATTGTGAAACAGCAAACACCATCTGAAGATTGATTGTATTTTAATGCACTATCTTGGCTGCTTGAGAGTGGAAGATCTTTTACGACTTTAGCAGATTAAGATAACAATCCAGTACAACCACTCGGCGACTAGCTCTTCAGTATCGTCGGATAAAAGTCAGGAGGAACACACTGCAGACACCAACACACCAAACCATATCCGATTTGCATTTGCATTTGCTATCAGCATATACGCTGGTTGGTCAGTAGCTACCGAGCAAATAAGCGAGTTGTCCGCCAGAGAGCGAGTTCTGACGACGTTTGCAACTGCATCACTGTTGCTGAAAGAGCCACTGTACACACACACGCATATGGATAGAGAGATATACCACATAAATTTCAACAGCTGCCTAAACTAAGGACATATCCATATCGATTGAGCCTGCATAGAGCCTCGCGTACGGCTGCCTGTTTCCCTGGTGGCTTGCTGCTGGCTTAAAACTCATAACATAACAGAGCAAACAACATTCGGAGTGCTTACCACGATTGTCTATCGGGTGACTATTGACTAGTATCGGTAGAGAAGAACTAACGTCATCTGTACACAGAAAACAAGCAAGAACAGCAAGTATAAGCAACTGTATTTACAAAGAGAATGGCACTTGTAAACCCTTCGCCCGCATCAACACTCGATCGAAGTAATCCGATGGAGAAGGGAGGCGTCGTAGACAACGATCCCTTACGAGGTGGTGTAGACGAAAAAGAACAGTCCATGGACTCCATTCAAGGTAAGCCTTCTATTCATATTTTGATATTTCGTATACAGATCTGAAAATCCCATATACATTTGGTCTGAATTCAGCTTTCTAATTCAGCAATTTATTAATTATTTCATGAGATACAGTAACGATTCGACCGAGTGATAAGTCACGTACGTTGGAAAATCGAGCTAATATGGAAAGCTGTGGTTTGGTTCTTTAGGCATGTAAAAGCGTCACTTCGTTTGGATTATCTTGTTGTGATAAGACTGGCAATTAACATGCTGCCCTTGTGCTCAACATTCATCTTATTTCACACCCGTATGCTTTCTGAGTTTCAAAACAAAGCGTAGTTGGTATAGTAAACCATTAACGACTTTCTCGCCCTGTGGTCCACGATGATAATATGCAATTTGTCATGTTGATATGCCATGTATGATCAATTTGCTTTCATTTCAAAAAGACTTGCCAAGTATGTTTTAGAACATCTGAGATTGAAGCGAAATGCTCTGGCATATTTTTCTGCTAGTCTCAGCGCGACGAGTACCTAATAATCATCACAGAAAACTCTTATAGCTATCACATCACCTTGGGCTTTCTTTGCTCGTACATACATTGTTAGAAAATCTCGAGTACGTGCTAAATTTATACCTATCCTCTTGCTACATCGAAGGCAAGTCGCAAAATTAGCGAATACCTACATTTTCATGCACCAACCGTTTAGGTAACAGAACATTACTTTTATAGAAATCACGTTTTCAATTGCTAGCTTATGGACTAGGCTAGAATTTTTGCATCTGAACTGAAGTTGCTTAACTCTACCTTGGATTGAAACCAAATTGTTAAAATTTTACGAATCATTTAAATGATTCAATATAATGTTCAAGCTTAGACAGTTTGTAATAGTTCATTCCATTCCATATGGAGCATAATAATTCTAACTGATGGAAAAAGTAATTCACAAAATAGTGTGTTGTTCACAATAAAGCAATAACAGCAAGTATATCTAATATGCTTCATTTTGTCGACATAGGGATCCTTGTTAACCAAACAACTAAGAAATGTACCAGTAAACTGATAACTTAGAACAATCACCCATGGTTTTTTGACCATGTCTTGCTAACACGTATCAAGTCTACCCTTTGTCCAAATATAACTGTTTTCACCTGCGTTAAGACATGCAGTTGTTTGAAACTATTAATACTACATTTAGGTACTATTATTGGGCATAAGTTCTAAGCTTAAGGCATTAATTCTGTCAGCTGTAGAGATGGCAATAGTTTGTGGTATTGTAGTATGAGATATATTGTAGTATGACAAATAGTCTGGTAGCCAGAATGCAGCTTTTTATGAAGTGAACATTTCTTAGAGAACAATGTCTTCGGGGAAGACATGCCACATTTGTCCCGAAGTCTTGGTGCTTCTTTCTCGCCCCAAGAGCAACCAGCTTAAAAAAGTAATTTGTTAATCGAGGAGACATTGTCCGCTCTTGAGTTGTTATAAGCAAGCTCTGTACTTTGAGAACACTTTAAACGTTTCAAGCTGAGAGAGCTTGCTTGAGATATTAATGTTGCGGGAATGTCTTGGGCGCCATTAACGTTTTATTCTTAAAAACAGTTGTAGTTTATGAAGATACTACATTACTCATGCTTGGGAAATTGTTGCAACATTGAGAAGTCGTGTACTTAGCTATGCTCGTCTTTTTCTATGACCAAGAGCCAAATTCCCATTGGGGAATTATCTACACACCAATGTGTAGTTGGCATAAATGCTATCCAATAAGTTCTTTCTAACTTGAATTGGTGTAACGTGCTTCAAATGGTTTTTGTATAGCTACCCTGAGAGTCTCCCTAAAGCTTCGCTTGTAATGTTAAGTCAGTGCATTCAACTTCGTATCCTTTGCATCCTATTGAAGGTCCTTGTTAATTCTCAGGATTGCTAATGCTCACAAGCTCTGTAACGGATTAGCAAAACTTTAACAACAAAACATAGCTATACCTATAGGCAAGACTTGCATACATAGTCGTATGTACATACTGCAATGCATCGCGGAATTATCTGTGATTACATAGTTATGCAACTAGTTTATGTGTTTTCGCAGCTTGTAGTTTTAGTTGGCAGTTACTTCAATACTATTGAATGCTATCGAAGCTTAATTTTGTTGGCTATAAAGGATCAGGGTGAAAAGCTAGAGAAAATAAGGTTTTAAAGATAATCCAAGGACTTTCTTCAGCTCAGGAGTTTATCGATTTAACATTAGAATTACTGAGAGATTTCGATAATACTAATTGTACAGATTTTTAGTCTGGCCTTATTGAAACATGTGATTGAAGTCTTAGTTATGGCTTGCACAAGTCTGATTTTCAAACATGTCTTTCTCTTTAAGAAAGAGAATCATCACCTAAAATTATACGAGTCATGTTAAGGATTACTTGCAGCAATAATATTAACACGATTAATGCTATTAATGCGATGGTTTGTTCGCACGTGCAGCTGCAAGTTTATGTTTTCATGTTTACAAGCCTTTTAGCACGAATTGTGATGAAAATAGACAGATAGCCGGGAATAGACGCGACCGATTTTCGTACTGACATTACTGCTACTCTAGTCACTGATTCATGTGTATTTTGTTAAAGTTCCAGTTCTACACTGTAACAGAAACGTTTTTAATGACAGTGCTTAAATCGGATTTGCTTTCTCTCACGTGCAGATCAAGATAAAACCTCGTCCAGCTTCGGTGAAGAATGTGGAGTTGATCACAGATTGCGCAGACAGAGAACACATTTCACCGTCAACCAACTGCAGAAATTAGAAGCATGCTTTTCAAGAAACAGATACCCAGACATGGCCATGAGAGAAGATATCGCACAATGGACTGCGCTTACTGAATCCAGAGTCAGGGTATGCCTATATATGTTATATGCTTCAGACTTTCTATTCGAGTACTCTTATCTATTCCGTATGAATGTATACACAGGTGGCTAGCTTAAATGGCATAGGATGCTGTGTTGCTAAAATCATACACAATGCAAAGTCTTAGATGCCAAGCATAAGTACTTTAGCAGAGGGTGTGGGTATAACACAGATAGTGATAATAACAATTACCATGGGCATAGATTCAGATCGATTCTGCCCTAAGGTCTTCCTAGTGCAAGTCCCCTAAACCATTGTAATGCGTATTTTCGCTGTATTCAAGAGATCTAAGCGCACCATAGCATGTTTATGGAGTTGGATGTTTTTATAAGGAACATGTAAAGTCAGTGTAATGTCCCGCCCTGACGAGATGCGACTTGCTCTATCACATATGCTTGATGTAAATAACAAAGTCATTGCTAGAAGCATGCTTTGTGTGTTTAAACTAACCATGAAAAACCGATACTGATTATCAAAGGAATGCACTGCTTAGAAGTCCAGAAAGAAGAGAGTGAATATGGGAAGAATCACAAAGGAGGGGAAACAGCTGATCTCTGTGCTTGAAATAGTATAGGAAATTAGACAAATCCCCAAGCTCGAACTGCAAAATCCACAGACTTATTCAATCAATTTCGCTCCTTTTGAAGGATCACCGACAAAGTAAACATTGTGATACATTTTCCCTGAATTGTTAACTCAAAAAATTGCTCAATCATTTCTTGTGCGTGGGTGAATCCAATCAAACGAAAAACATGCCATGCTAAATTTTGAAACATTGTTAGATGCAGTCAAACAGCAAATTGTACTGATTCATATGGTCTGGACATGTTTACTTTACTTGCTGTCACACTGCCTTGGATTTGAGCTACATGATCAGCAGTGGCGACTTTTAATAAAGTTAACAAGGGGCTTTAGGGCGTGCTCCCTTTGAAATTCGGGCGTTGTACATCGTTTCCCTGCCCAAATGTTATTTACTACAGATGCAACATCTAGTAAATCCAGTGAATTGCAAACGGAACAATTTGGAAGATGGCGCATACCTGGAATACATAAAACAAAAAAGAATATTTCTTAGACTTCGTTGAAATTTAAGTTAATTCTTCGGGGAGCCCGTTCCTTCTATAACAAATTGCATTTCAATTTAACAAGAGGGACTGTGCTCCCTTGCGCCCAGCCTTAATACTTGAAATATCTTCTTGCAAGTCCCTTGCAAGAAAATAGGTTGAATAAAAGGTAGATAACAAAATGTTGTGGTCGTGATTTAATAACTATACTTTTTATTATTCCATCTTTATTATTAGAGATCAGGCCGTGGTATACATACTTTATTGTTGCCAATGTCCCAAATCTGAAAAATTTAAAAGAAGTAAATTGAGATTGATTAAAGTTTATTAGCTGTATTTTTGTGCATATATCCCTGCCCTGCTTTAGCTGCTAACTGGCTGTCACTTGATAAAATGTAACTTTTATTTCTTTTTATCACAGATTTGGTTCAAGAATCGTCGTGCCAAATGGAGAAAGAAGGAGAGACATCTTGAACGCCCGGATATGTTTAATTTCTCAACACGTCTCGACTCCGCATGCGCTTTTGATCGTCGCCCACAATACTCCTCCTCTGTATACGGTGTCCCTAATTACTCACCATGCTCCAGCAATGACTACAACCGATCTGGGGCCCACTATTATCCCCAGAATTCGCATTGGTACCTCGACTACCAGAAGAGCACGTCGCCATCCTGGTACTCTTCACAGTACAGCGACCTCTCCAGGCTCACAAGCTCATACACGTGTCAACAGAACTCAACTCTGCTTCGCAATAATGACATGCTTAGCTTGCCCCTAACCCCAACCACGCCTGTCTTTCCTCAAAATACCTCGTACCCCTAGATAAAGGCGCGACGGTACATATTTTATTTTCATTGTTAGAAGTAGACCTACCATGGATGCCAAGAGAGTACTTTAAGATATTCGTGTGTGAATCTAATGAAAGTGTAACGAAAACACTGTCTTTAAATGTGACAATCATCCATAGGCTTGCCTTTACTCAGCACCAACGAAGAGCTTAGCTGAAGTTGGAGCCTCTTATCATATCATGGTTCAACTTCTACCTGTAACAATGTTCTCGTGACATTTTCGCACATATTCTTGCACATTTTGTTTTGGCCACTTCATGATTTCACTTTTTTGTTTTGCTTTGATTTCTCTAATCAACCAGTTATCAGATCGAAAAATATAAACCCATATATAGACGACCAAATAGATTCTATTAGCTAAAAAATATATATTCTGTACAGTGCAATTGCAGCCATATAGATTGTGATTTTAAATTACGAAACTATGAGCGATTAACATCGTTTTTGTAAATGTGAACATTAATGAAAAATGTGTAGTTTTTCTTTTACTTTGTTGTTTTTATAGTTGAGATGAAATCTCGTCAACTTGTATTGCTTGAGATTAATAAAATCGTCGATACATTTGTTGACGTTAAAATTTTTCTTATTTTCACAAAGTATGTAAGATGAAATAGGAACTGTTGAGTGCATGGCCTTTAGGCCTTTAATAATCGAATGGAAAGGAGACATTTCGAAGTTTCTTCAAATCTGCAGAACACTACTGTCCAAGAGATTTAAAAACGGCCTAGTCAAGCATCGTTTTTACTGTATTGTATTATTCTTGTAGCACTAACCACTATTTTAACTTTGCAACATTTTTAGAAGAGCTATATAAATATGTATATGTTCTTTAGGATTGGGTTGCTGTAGTGCAAGTTTTATTACTGATTTGTTTTTTCTGTTAATTATTATAGATCGTTATGAAATTTGTTCCTTGCGTTCAAGTCTGTTTAACTGGTATTACTGCTTAGTACGTGCTGAACAAACATTCAGCATGACTATTCCAGCAGTTGTTCAAATGCTAGTTTTTATGTAAACGTTGATTGGTTGGGACTTTCGGGACGAGATGGGGATAATGTTGGCGACAATACTAATGAAAGAAGACCGCCTTGACCAAAGTTTGATAAAAGAGACACAGGAGTTAAAGATCAAAGCACCGATGTCACTTCAAGCTTTAGTGATTTCATGCAGTAAACCTTTCATTCTGTCTCCTTCATTCAGTTTGTGAGTCTATTTTCATACCAATGTTCATCATTTTCTTTGTCGTAATGATACTCATTAACGGAATTCTATGCCACTAATTTATGCTGATAATTTGGGATATGGAACATGTTGAGGCTTTAGCAAGGGAATTTATTGCGAAGCAGTGACGCAATTACTAACTATTCACATTTACCACGGAGTCCAGGCGCTTCCTAAAATTCTTAAATTTGGGTGGCTTCGAGCGTAGGTTTTAAAGAACCTTTTTAGTGCTCTTCAGTGCAGTTTATGAGATCCATAACGTTCACACCGACACCAAAAATGTAAATACCGTATTTCCTCTATTAAGCGCCCGGGCGCTTATTAAATATTTTGCAAAATTGGGTGGGCGCTTATTAGAGGGGGGCGCTTATTTCACACTTTTTGATTTTAGGGTGGGCGCTTATTGGAGGGGATCGGTTAAAAGAGGGTGGGCGCTAAATAGAGGAAATACGGTAGTTCGTTTTATTAAAATTCTATTAATCTATTAAAGGGAGCAAATTAAGGTATATTTTAAAGGGCCCCAGTCAGCAAACTTAAGTGCAGCCCTGTTGGGAAGGCCGACTGATAAAATATTCCTTTCTTCCAGACGAGAAAGAATGAATTGAATTCTCACTTCGAGATGCTCCGTTTCGCCTCATGTACCCTTGTGCTCTGGTTGGAAGACAAGACAGGCTTGTGGGATAGTACAACGCAACAGTGCTCCGCTCTGTGAGGGCGTGGCTTGCCGTGTAAAGGTTGTAATACTCAACTAAAGTTGAAAGCAAATATCAATCAGTGTTTGAATGGGTAAGCTGGTATAATGTTTCCATACTAATGTTAACACACTTATGGCATGCATATTATAGCTATAAAATCTGAAAGCTTTGCATGCGAAACATAGCGTTGCATCTCCATTTTCATACATGCTGGCCTAATTGCAATGGCGCCTGAATCTAGGTCTTAAATCGTGAAAACAGCAATGGATGTACGCCTTCATTTTTGCTGCGTTTTATCGTACATTTTCAGATTTTTAAGCAGATTTTCCATGATCTATGTAGAATATATTTGTTGAATGTCAATGTTTACACTGTATTGTTCACTTTAAAATGATTGCAAGATTAAAAATTAGCTCGATGTAATTCAAGGATTAGTGGAGCTCGAACCAAGGAGGCCAAGGTCAAATGATATGACGTTCAAACGTCACAAACTTTAAAAGGCCAGAGAGGCTCAACTTCAGGCGGTCTGGAAACAAGTGTGCAGCATTTCTCTCCGTTGTAGGGTATGGTGGTTGTAGGGTCCGTTGTAGAGTATGGTGGGGAAGCTTAGGCGAAGTCGTTGATTGGGAAATTTGCGAAAATCAAAGCCATCACAAAGTAGTAGAGTTTGCGTTCTACGTCTACCCCAAGTAAGTGAAAGTAATGCTGCTATTACAGTTTGTTCGCATAAAGTTTATTCATTGAAAGGTCTGACTGCTCACTGCTATCTCGTTGTATTTGAAGCTGTATTCAAATTTATCCTACATCATTGTCTATTCCTCATGCAGGCCTATAGGAAATGGCAGCAAAATTCAAAACTTTGAAGTCCTAAACAACAGTAAATCAAATGCGAAGGTATGCATTAAGTTAGGTTAATATATCATTTGATTCATAACTGCTAAAATGCTTTTTCAGCGAGTACTTTATGATTTATCGAGATGCCCTACTTTGAAGTTTGAAAATTAGCTATTTACTACAACCCCTAATAAATTAATAATAAATTTTGACAATTGTAAGACCGACAGGGTTCGAACCCGTACCGCTACTGGCCTAGCAACATTCGTCTGGCGATTTACCAACAAGGCTATCCAATCTCAATATCAATTTTGTACTTAAGACCCTGAAGACTTGTTGACAACTTCCTTTCTTCAATTATGACGTAGAAAGGAATTAGAATACATTGGGTCTTGGGTTCGAGTCTCGTCAGCTCCTCTTTGATTAGTTTGCAAAAAAAATTATTTTGTTTGTTTAGACACTTAGTTCTATCAAAGAAAACCTGAGCATATTAAATATCTTAACAAGTGCATATCTGCTTAGGTTACGCATATATTGATTTTAATAATTTGAGCCCATGATGGCTGACTTTATTGAATGCTCTGTTCGCCCACCACGACCCCAAATTGCATTGATGATTATATACTTAGCACAAACGAATTCGAAGCCTCAAGGTTAAACCCCATCATTTCCTATTCTTTAAATTTATATATTAGCTTATTATTATTTGTCATTTAGGCATCAATTTCTATCAAAAATGTGCGGGAATGTGAATACTTTAATTATCCAATATTTATATTGATTTAAGCCTTAAATAAGTAAATTGGTGATACCACTGTGAATTTGAACTTTTAATCACTGAAGTCATGTGAACCAGAGGACCATGCTTTACTGACTGCTCTATGCACCCACCACCACCCCAAATTGCAATTATGATTATATACTTACCAAGTGAAGTTCGAAGGCCTTGAGTTCAAGTCCCATCAACTCTCATTCTTTTATTGCAATATTAATTCGTTATTATTCACTTTTAGAAACTAATTTCCATCTAAAACTGCGAGAAATGTGAGTACATTGATTATCGTTTCAAAATTTATATTAATTTAAGTTTTAAATAGAAAAATAGATGATACAACTGTGAACTTGAACTCTAGATGACCGAAGATCTTTGACCCAGAAGACGATGCTTTACTGATTGCTCTATTCACCCACCCACCACCCCAAATTGCGTTGATGGTTATATACTTAACAAGAGATTCAAAGACCTTGAGTTCGAATCCCATCAACTCTCATTTTTCAATTGCAATATTAATTTGTTATTATTGACTTTTAGAAACTAATTTCCATCTAAAAACTGCGAGAAATGTGAGTATATTGATTATCGTTTCAAAATTTATATTAATTTAATTTTTAAATAGAAAAATAGATGATACAACTGTGAACTTGAACTCTAGATGACCGAAGATCTTTGACCCAGGAGAAGATGCTTTACTGATTGCTCTATTCACCCACCACCACCCCAAATTGCAATGATGATTACATACTTAACAAGTGAAGTTCAAAGACCTTGAGTTCGAATCCCATCAACTCTCATTTTTCAATTGCAATATTAATTTGTTATTATTGACTTTTAGAAACTAATTTCCATCTAAAAACTGCGAGAAATGTGAGTACATTGATTATCGTTTCAAAATTTATTTTAATTTAAGTTTTAAATAGAAAAATAGATGATACAACTGTGAACTTGAACTCCAGATGACCGAAGATCTTTGACCCAGGAGAAGATGCTTTACTGATTGCTCTATTCACCCACCACCACCCCAAATTGCAATGATGATTATATATTTAACAAGTGAAGTTCAAAGGTTTTGAGTTCGAGCCTCATCATTTTTAAATTTTTCATTTATGATAGACTTTTATTTTCTAATTATTTTTTTACTCTTTCAAGTTTAAAGTATGTAACTGCCGCTGTGCAGTGATGTCTGTGATGCAGTGATGCGAGACCTGGGTATTGCATAGTTGTTAAGCTCGAACTAATTCAATGCCTGCAAACCCTACGTAAGGGTAAGTATCTTTACGCACGTCCATGTATCTTTATATAATTTTACACAATTTATAAATTTATTCGATGCTGTTTGATTTCTTTTCTTTGCAAGCTGTTAATCGTTACGTTTCTCTTTTGTTTATTTCACTATGTTTAGTCAATGTAAACGTGGTTTAAATGTAATAGCTACTTTACTCAAATATTCACTACTATTTCCTAAGTTTGTTGCCATTGCAAAAGTTGATAGTTCCGATTATTCTTGGTTTTATAATATTTTATTAATCATTATATAAACAAATATAATAACTACAGTGTTTGTTTCACTTCAGACCAATATGGATGCGTCAATGTAAAGTGCTAGGAGCTAACAGCTTCACAAGACTTGCCTCCTGGTGACTCACAAGCCTAATGGAGCTCAATTTCTGCAAAATGGCAAGTAATATATATTATTATGCACTGATCTAATTAGCATTGTTATTCTTCTTTCTTTATTAAGAACCCATTCTGTTTGTGACGTAAATAACATCCAAGAAATTAGCAACACAATGAGCAAGATATAAATTATGATATGATGATGATGATAATGATGATGATGAAGTTTCTGCTAATACGCTCACTGCATTTCATTCCTTGGCATTGCTTTATTATACTCTTTTCATGGTTACATTGTGTAGTATATATCAAACACTGAATCAATGTTTTTATTTCTTGTAGCAAGAAAGAAGAAGAGAAGAAAGAAGATAGGTGAAGACAGTATCTGTTATATTTTATTGTTGGATAACATGAGATCAATTTGTCAAAGTGTCACTTAATACTTTACAAATTGCTATCTTATATTACCTAATAATAAAACACAACTAATATGTCTTCTCCTTGGGAGTCCATATTTCCTTGGGAATATTGAATCCCCTTGGGAATATTAATTCCTTTGGGAATATTAATTCCCCTGGGAATATTAATTCCCTTGGGAATATTAATTCCCTTGGGAATATTAATTCCCTTGGGAATATTAATTCCCTTGGGAATATTAATTCCCTTGGGAATATTAATTCCCTAGAGAATATTAATTCCCTTGGGAATATTAATTCCCTTGGGAATAGTTATTCCCTTGGGAATAGTTATTCCCTTGGGGATAGTTATTCCCTTGGGGATAGTAAATCAATTGGGAATATTAATTCCCTTGGGAATACTGATTCCCTTGGGAATAGTTCCCTTGGGAATAGTTATTCCCTTGGGAATAGTTATTCCCTTGGGGATAGTTATTCCCTTGGGGATAGTAAATCCCTTGGGAATACTGATTCCCTTGGGAATAGTTCCCTTGTTAATTGTTGTCGTTTATTAGGGGTGAGCGTAAAAAAATATAACGTAATGAATAGTAGTGTAATAAAAAAAAACAATAACGAAAGACAACAAATAGAGTCTTCATTCTTCGCTCGTTGTCTGACATCATCTTCATACTTGCTACAAGAAATAAAAATAATGAATGATATATCAATATTTACAATAATATAACATAATGCTGAAAAGATTATTCCCAAGCAATACGGAAAGGTAAAGTGATAATAACAATCATGGCTTTGTCTTTTTTCCAACTGTCAAATTGTCAACGATGGCTCAGATATCGATATCTGAGCCATCGTTTGCTACACAGCAGCAACCACATTCTTTGATCCTAAAAGAATGGAAAAATCAAAGGAGAGTAAAAATCGATCATAAATAAAAATTTAATAAATGATGGGGCTCGAACCCAAGGCCTTCGCACTCATGTTGTTTGGTATATAATCATCATTGCAATTTGGGGTGGTGGTGGGTGAATAGAGCAGTCAGTAAAACATCTTCTCCTGGGTCAAAGATCTTCGGTCATCAAGAGTTCAAATCCTAAGTTGTATCATCTATTTTTCTATTTAAAATTTGAATTAATATAAATTTTAAAACGATAATCAATGTACTCACATTTCTCGACGTTTTTAGATGGAAATTAGTTTCTAAAAGTCAATAATAACAAATTAATATTACAATGAAAGAATGAGAGTTGACGGGGTTCGAACTCAAGGCCCTTGAACTCCGCTTGTTAAGTATATAATCATCAGTGCAATTTGGGGTGGTGGTGGGCAAATAGAGCAATCAGTAAAGCATCGTCTTCTGGGTCAAAGATCTTCGGTCATCTAGAGTTCAAGTTCACAGTTGTATTATCTATTTTTCTATTTAAAACTTAAATTAATATACATTTTGAAACGATAATCAATGTACTCACATTTCTGGCAATTTTTAGATGGAAATTAGTTTCTAAAAGTGAATAATAACAAATTAATATTGCAATAAAGGAATGAGATTTGATGGGATTCGAACTCGCGGCCTACGCACTCGCTTGTTAAGTATATAATCATCATTGCAATTTGGGGTGGTGGTGGGTGTATAGAGCAGTCAGTAAAGCATCTTCTTCTGGGTCAAAGATCTTCGATCATCAGGAGTTCAAGTTCACAGTTGTATCATCTATTTTTCTATTTAAAACTTAAATTAATATAAATCTTGAAACGATAATCAATGCACTCACATTTCTGGCAATTTTTAGATGGAAATTAGTTTCTAAAAGTCAATAATAACAAATTAATATTGCAATAAAGGAATGAGATTTGATGGGATTCGAACTCGCGGCCTACGCACTCGCTTGTTAAGTATATAATCATCATTGCAATTTGGGGTGGTGGTGGGTGTATAGAGCAGTCAGTAAAGCATCTTCTTCTGGGTCAAAGATCTTCGATCATCAGGAGTTCAAGTTCACAGTTGTATCATCTATTTTTCTATTTAAAACTTAAATTAATATAAATCTTGAAACGATAATCAATGCACTCACATTTCTGGCAATTTTTAGATGGAAATTAGTTTCTAAAAGTGAATAATAACAAATTAATATTGCAATAAAGGAATGAGATTTGATGGGATTCGAACTCACGGCCTACGCACTCGCTTGTTAAGTATATAATCATCATTGCAATTTGGGGTGGTGGTGGGTGAATAGAGCAGTCAGTAAAGCATCTTCTTCTGGGTCAAAGATCTTCGATCATCAGGAGTTCAAGTTCACAGTTGTATCATCTATTTTTCTATTTAAAACTTAAATAAAAAAAAATCTTGAAACGATAATCAATGTACTCACATTTCTGGCAATTTTTAGATGGAAATTAGTTTCTAAAAGTCAATAATAACAAATTAATATTGCAATAAAAGAATGAGAGTTGACGGGGTTCGAACTTAAGACCTTTGAACTTCACTTGTTAAGTATATAATCATCATTGCAATTTGGGGTGGTGGTGGGTGAATAGAGCAGTCAGTAAAACATTTTCTCCTGGGTCAAAGATCTTCGGTCATCAAGAGTTCAAATCCTAAGTTGTATCATCTATTTTTCTATCTAAAATTTGAATTAATATAAATTTTAAAACGATAATCAATGCACTCACATTTCTGGCAATTTTTAGATGGAAATTAGTTTCTAAAAGTCAATAATAACAAATTAATATTGCAATAAAGGAATGAGATTTGATGGGATTCGAACTCGCGGCCTACGCACTCGCTTGTTAAGTATATAATCATCATTGCAATTTGGGGTGGTGGTGGGTGAATAGAGCAGTCAGTAAAGCATCTTCTTCTGGGTCAAAGATCTTCGATCATCAGGAGTTCAAGTTCACAGTTGTATCATCTATTTTTCTATTTAAAACTTAAATAAAAAAAAATCTTGAAACGATAATCAATGTACTCACATTTCTGGCAATTTTTAGATGGAAATTAGTTTCTAAAAGTCAATAATAACAAATTAATATTGCAATAAAAGAATGAGAGTTGACGGGGTTCGAACTTAAGACCTTTGAACTTCACTTGTTAAGTATATAATCATCATTGCAATTTGGGGTGGTGGTGGGTGAATAGAGCAGTCAGTAAAACATTTTCTCCTGGGTCAAAGATCTTCGGTCATCAAGAGTTCAAATCCTAAGTTGTATCATCTATTTTTCTATCTAAAATTTGAATTAATATAAATTTTAAAACGATAATCAATGTACTCACATTTCTCGGCGTTTTTAGATGGAAATTAGTTTCTAAAAGTCAATAATAACAAATTAATATTACAATGAAAGAATGAGAGTTGACGGGGTTCGAACTCAAGGCCCTTGAACTCCGCTTGTTAAGTATATAATCATCAGTGCAATTTGGGGTGGTGGTGGGCAAATAGAGCAATCAGTAAAGCATCGTCTTCTGGGTCAAAGATCTTCGGTCATCTAGAGTTCAAGTTCACAGTTGTATTATCTATTTTTCTATTTAAAACTTAAATTAATATACATTTTGAAACGATAATCAATGTACTCACATTTCTGGCAGTTTTTAGATGGAAATTAGTTTCTAAAAGTCAATAATAACAAATTAATATTGCAATAAAGGAATGAGATTTGATGGGATTCGAACTCACGGCCTACGCACTCGCTTGTTAAGTATATAATCATCATTGCAATTTGGGGTGGTGGTGGGTGTATAGAGCAGTCAGTAAAGCATCTTCTTCTGGATCAAAGATCTTCGATCATCAGGAGTTCAAGTTCACAGTTGTATCATCTATTTTTCTATTTAAAACTTAAATTAATATAAATCTTGAAACGAAAAGCAATGTACTCACATTTCTTGCAGTTTTTAGATGGAAATTAGTTTCTAAAAGTCAATAATAACAAATTAATATTAAATATAGGAATGAGAGCTGATGGGGCTCGAACTCAAGGCCCTCAGACTGCTCTTGCTAAGTATATAGTCGTCATTGTACTTCGGGTTTGTGGTGGGCGAATAGAGCAGTCGATAAAGCATCGTCCTCTGGTCCACATAATTTCAGTGATTAAGAGTTCGAATCCACAGTTAAATCATCTATTCTTTTATTTAAAACTTAAATTGGTATACATATGAAAAGATAATTGATATATACTCACATTTATCGCATATTCTTTGAGTGGAAACAAAAAGCTGAAAACAAATGATAAAACGTAGTTCATTAGCCAACTAAAGGTACAGAAGTTGACGCGCCTAAAGCCTCAAGACTTTCTGACGACATTGTTAAGTATGCAAGTAAAGACTACTTTTCATAAAGACTCCTTCATAAGGAACCTACATGTAGAGGGGGGGGACTTAAAACATAAAGAAACTACTAAAACAAAATCCCCAGGGAACGTTTCAAAATTGAATAATTTTATTGCCGCGAATACTGAGAATCAAACAGATGTGCCAACCATTTAAAGTAAAATCACACATACGTGCCGTAATTTCAATATTTGTTTACAGAAAATGCAAATCAAAAAAGAGGCAAGAAACGGTCACAAAAAAGTGTCCGAAATAAGCTTCAAAATAAATAATTAAAGACAGTGTCGGATTATAATAGAAAATATCTACATGTTGAATTTTGATGATAAACAAGGCCAAACTTTTGTTGCAAAAATTTGCTAATTTATTGAATGCAAATATGAAACATAAGCTGACTGAGGCTCGAGATTGCGTTAAACTGTTGCAAAAAGTAAGAACAAGCTCATAGTTTGGTCCTACTTTCACCCAATTTTTAACACGAAACTATAAAAAATCGTTATACCAGAGTTTCTTAGCTTTCACCCTATGGTACGAAAAATTTCCTGGCAAGTTTCTAACACCCAAATTTAAGTAATTTTCCTTAATTCATTGTCCTTTTCTTTATCTTTTGTCACTGCCAAACATGAATTGAATAGAGAAGTAAAAAAATGCAAACTCAATCGCAAACAACTAAAATATGTTTTAAAATGTAACTCAGAACAAAAAACTAAACTAAACACGCTAGACAACATAGAAAGTTTCTTAACGTTTTTTAGTCACAAAAATCCCCTACCAAAGATTCTTAAGTTTTGAAGATATGGCCCTGCAATTTCTTATAAAAAATGGGTGCAACCCATGGCTCAAAATAATTTCAAATATCCGTGCCTCATAGCCAGCCGCAAAATTGTGCAAACTTGGGCTTTAACAATAACTTAGTCTTTGTTTTCATTAAAATTACAAAAAGGTTTTTAAAAAGAAAAACTTGAAACTTACCTTCTATTGACTTTGTCTTTATATTCTGATGCTCTTTGACTGACAAAAGACGCACAATCGTTTTGTTTTGCCAATTGAACTTGCACACGAAAGCAAGTCTGTATTTCTAAGAAAGTGAAAGATAGAAAGTTAGGCTTTTGGAAATTATCTGACAATGTTATTAATTCAGTATTAGGATCCTATTCATAACACAGTTGCTGCACAAGTTCAAGAAAAATTAGCTTCAAGTTGAAAACGTATAATTCCAAGTATCTTTGGGGCCTATCACGATAGGCCTACTTGTCCTCGAACCAAGGAACTACATTAGCTACAATTTTACGTTGCCTAAATTAAATGCGTTCACTATAAAATAAAAAATAATTAATGTCAAATGTAAATAAAGGTATGACATACCTGTTAATTGCATGTGCAAACTATGATTTCCTTGCAGAAACGTGACTTTGTTGATCACAGATCCGTATCTTCAACAAGTGGTCTGCTCTCCATTCCGGCGAAATAATGACAAGAAAGAAATGCAGATTGCATTGCAGCTTCTACTTTGAAACACGTTTTCGAATTCCGAATCACATTAAAAAATTACCCAATCAGATCGCAGAACGATGCCAAATTCCAGCAAGCTAAATCGTGATTGGCTAACTCCAAATGTAAACAATAGTTAGGATCATTCATGCATCAAAGATGCTTTATTCTTGTTTGAATAAAGGAACACAATGCAATGTGTTATATGTGATATGGTTGATTTCAGTCGCAGCAATACGCTAAATTTAAAGCATGGCTATCGTGTCATTTTGTTTCGTGTCAATGCAGACCTAATCAATAATCTACAGTGCATTAACTAATGTAATAATTATGATTATTATACAATTTAAAACTTTCTTTCTACACGTCATACCTATAATTGGGGACAAACGTCTTGGGACACCTAGGGTTTTTGCAAATTTTACACTCACAGCTCACCCCCTTCCCCAAATACACTGTTGTTCCAAGAGGCCGTTGTATTAAATATCGCTGAAATTCTTTTAGCACGGCAATGAAAAAAGACTGGTGCACAAGATAAAATTGTTCAGGGAGAATGGGGGTCGCATTCTCCTCACAAGGAACAAAATGTGCAGAAACTTTGCATTTTCATCTGAATTTTTCAGGTGTTCTAGGGACGTTTGCCCCCTATTGTACATGCTTAAAGAGACATACAAACCCCAAAACAATTAATTCTCACGGAGAACTACCAATTACAAACCAGAAGAATACTCTTACTAATTAAAACAGAAGGTGCATATTCCTTACTAAACTGTACGGCTGGAAATAAATATAAATAAGCAAATATGTATGAGAGAGACAATTTACCCACTGTTTACATTTTCTGTCCACAAGAGCAAGGATATCTGTTTATTGGGTATGATTCACTTTGATGTTGCATTCTTTGCAAGCTGCTTTGCACCACTGCATCACGTCTCACATGGCATTCGTAGCATTGGCCAGGACTGACTGGCCTGAATATTGGTCTGTAAGCAGAATGATTCGGAGTCACGGCCACTGCAGTTTGAATGCGTTGGTGACGTCGCCATTTTGCACGCCGATTTGAGAACCAAACCTGGAAAAAACAGACGCAAGAATATATAAACTTGGTATATTTCAGTATGCTGTTATCCACTATTCTTTCGTCAAGAAAGAAAAAAATGAAATAAAGAAAGATAAAATGCGAAAAAAATTCTCTCATCCAATCTCGAGTATTAATATTTCAAGTGCATACAAGAGAGATTCAAAATGCAAGGTGTATCCAGGCTCCTCATAAAATCAACTACTCATAAATTACTTAATGATTTCATTTTTCACCTGCACTCTTGCTTCTGACATGCCAATCTTCTCTGCTACTTCTTCCCGCGTATTCACGTCCGGATAATGGCATTTTTGGAACTCGTCTTCGAGGACATCAAGTTGTTTTGTGGCAAACGTCGTTCTGCTTCGTCTTATTTTGCGCTTCGGATTAACATGTGGCAGACGGGCTTCTTCGTCTACTCTCTCTAGTGTCTCCTCTTCGCAGGAATCAGCGTTGCTTTTCTGCTTCATGTGAAGCTCATCTTCCGAGCTCGCTGAAGAATAAGAGCTTCTTGATGGTGTTCTTCCTTCCTCCATTCTCTCTTCGTCTTCTTCGTCAATAGTCGATGCTTTGCCTGCTGAAGGGTATCTGGACCCAAAGAAAGGTTTTCTATCTAAAGGCTCGTTAATTTCAATGCTTCTTTTCTCGTTCATAGTCATGCTCTCTCTTCCTTTTGATTCTAAAACAGAAAACAATATAGCTTTCAAATACATGAGCAACATGAATGAACATCAGGAATTAAGAAATTGTTGCTGCAGAAGAAACAACAGAATATATTATTGTTTATCCTCGCGTGATATCAAAAGAACTCTGCCAAAGAACTTACCAAAATGTCGATCATATTCTTGAGCCAACTCTTCCGATTTACCAAATTGTCTCCTGTATTCATCGTGTGTTGGTGCTGTTGGTTTCATTGGCAAATGGATCATATGATGTGTCTGCATCTGGTCTGCGCAGTGGATGCCACGAAATGGGGAGCAGCAAGATGCTGCATTAACGTAACGGCCTGATACGGGATACTTGGAATCGCATGGACTTGAAAGCAGCAAGTCTTGTTCGTGCTCCAGCAATGCCTGACGCATTGATCGCTCTGACGCCACTCTTCTTAAAATGCGATTTATCGAGCTGACACTCGGACAATTCTCAGGAGTTGAGACGCCATCTTTGATCAGCTTCTCGCGGATTTCCCAAGCAAATACTGTCGAGTTTTGTGCTTTGTATTGCTCAATCTTTGCAACGACTTCTGGTGTTGCAACCTTGGGCTTACTGCCACCAACAGTCCCAACTCGAAAAAGGCCGTAATCGTAATACCTTGCTAGAATAGAAAATAAGGTAAGAAAATAAATTAGAAACAATACCAAAGACTTTCAAAATAACTGCTGCGTGATATCCCAGATTAAAAACTAATGACCTCTAAAAGTATGCTAATCTCTTAAGTAATTTTGATCAGCTACATTATTTCATCTTGATTTTGAATATGACTTGAAGACTCTTGTGACTGTTCGAAAAGGCATACGACACAAGATTTCTTACCAAGGATCTTGCTCACACAGCCATGTGAAATGCAAAGTTGCCTGGAAATTTCACAGGAATGAACGCCCTGTCGTGAAAGCTCTATGATGTGATGACGTAATGTTTCTGGTAGCGGTCTGCCGTTGATGAATGGTCCACCGAACTGATTGAAGTTGGCGTGGTCGCTTCTGTAGTCATCTGCAGATGAAGAATTAATTGTAATGGGAAAGCTACAGTTGAAATGCAACGTTTATTTACGAGGCAGTATTGTACTACGGCATTAATGCACATTTACTAGTGCTAAGTTAAGCTAATACGGGCTAATACTGTTTATCAGTCGGTAATATCATTAGTCATGTAAATTATGCATCAGTAATTAATGATCGATCAAGCAATCACTTGACGCTCGATCATTAATCATCGCTTATTAATGTTACGCGTATAAATGCGAAAGAGTGGACTTCTATGACCTGTTTATGAAAGATTCAATATCGCATAAAGTGCTGCGGAGATATCAGAAAAATAATCGGGTAAAATCAGTGGATGATCAAACATTTGAAGACATCACAAGATCCGATTGTTGAAACAGCTAAAATGACGACCAGGAAGTCATCATTTAAGCATAATTAGCTATTAATTTCTACTTCTGACCTTTTCGTTTACTCATGCTGCCACTCAAAGTATCCTTGCTTCAATCAGATTTCAACATTGCACACAAGCCAAAGAAAATATTAAAAGTCCTAGAGTAAACAAGTACAAGGCTTGTGCTATGCTATTGCAAACAGAATCCTGTAGACAAACAGAGGTAAAAAAATGCGCGCAGATTATCAACACAGCTTTGAGAAAACTCGAAATGATACAAAATGAAACAAAATCCACTCAAAGCTGAGTATATAATGATTAAGAATGCTTTGAATTAGTTAGCTGGGCTTTTTCCTCACAAAGCAAGATTTCTTTTGGGTTGTCAAACTAAAACCGCTCACGCAAAAGTCGTTTGGTGTTACGAACCGAGCTATTAACCCCGTTTTCGCTAAAGCAACTTTTCTGGCGATATTATTAATACAGTATCACAATATCAAGATGATTATGCTTTCAATTTTGGTTTCTGATTATTTAAATAGGCCAATCATTGTCTTGTAGCTGAGAAATGTTATTTTGAGCGATAAATATAATTTTTTCAAATTTTTAGAGCAACAATAACAAGCAAAAATAATTGAAAATAGAAAAGTTTGCCAAGCTGTCAAAACTCAGCCGTGACTGAAATGTTTCACCGCAGAAAATTTTATCTATGCAAAAGGAAATCTACCGAAAACGATCTCTGAAATACTTCAGGGCGGCAAAAGTAAAATAAAGACGAATTGTCAATATTTTTGAATCTTCAAAGTTTCAAAGACCCAAATCGACCATCCTGATTACATTTCTCAAAACAATGTCAATGAAAGTGAGCAAAAATTTTTAAAAACCGTAAATGCTTCGTAGAAACGGTTTGATCAGCTCGACTGACTAAACATTGTTGTTGATACGAGAAAAAAGAGAAATGATCAGTATTTTTCATAATGTTTAAACATCAGTCCCTATAATTTCATTTAACTTAATTAAATTTATAAGACAAATGTCAACGAATGCCGCCTATGTGGATGATTTTATTTGTTGAACTCAGATGTAGTAGTCTCGATTTACCGTCATGCAACAGCATTAGCCATCCATGCGATTCAATTTACAAAACGATAAGTGCCAATTACAGAGCCTCGTGTTTGATTTACTAATGGAAAGTCAAAGATGAAAGAAAAATTTGCACGCTACGCATCTACTACATTTATTGAGGATCCTCGTTCACACCTATAGGCTGTTTCTGTAACGAAAAAAGCTTCGTTTTAAATTGTCATTTTGGCGATATTTTTGCGTTGTTGTTGCTGCTTTTTGACGTTCACAAGTGTTTTATCGTTCTTTGATAAGTAATATCGAGAGCAAGAAAGACAAAGCAAGAGTCTAGAATCTCTTCTAAAACAAAAAGTTAATGATTTTTTGAAACCATTCAAAAATACCGTGTGAATGACAGATTGGAATAGCTTGTTGCAGGCAATTTGATTGTTTTCAGATGACCCGAATTTCAAACTCGAATATGATTAGATGGAGCTATCTCTATTACTTTGCTTTCTCTGTTGTTTTGCTTTCTTCTTGCACAGCAATGGTGTGTAGGACACATGCGAGCGTAAAGATTGCTTGTGATAAGAATAACAGTAACAATGATGAGAATAATTAGCCGCATAAATGATTCGTAGGTTGCTTTGTTCTGAATTTGTGAGCTTAAACAAGTTGCTCGATAACTATGAGAAAATATTTCAAAAGATAATCTGTTCGCATAACAAAATGAACAGTGAACTGCGCAGAAAGCAATTGAATCGAAACAATCCATATATGGTATGCAATTAGAAAAGTAGACGGTAGAAAAGATGCATGCACACGATGTTTTTCGCTAAAGTAATTAAAATTGATGGTACATTCATTATGATCATCATGATTATGTTTTCATTTCATTGTCATCTTATCTAAACGATGGGAAAACATATGCGAGTTCTCGCCATTACTAAAATTGCCTAATTCATAAATGGCAAGCTAAGTGATCATTAACACGTAGAAACTTTCACAATGTAATTCTGTCTGTATCAATCACAACGCAACCTGCAAAGTTTTCAAAATCAATATAGCTACGATTCAAAATTAAAGTTTGACATTGGCATGCCAGATGGTAATTTTTGGATTTAAGGCTTTGTTCTTTTTCGAGTTAAATATCAAATCTAAGACTCGAATTCTGACTATGCGTCACCCAAACTGAGCTAGCATTTTAAAATACACTCTGGTCTTGTGTTCTTTCAAATCGATATATTAAATCGATTTTAATTAAAACCCATACTCAAATTCGCAGCACGAAAATGATAAAATAATTCGCTACACTTCCACACTCCTTTGTAAATTTAATTCATTTTGCTGACAAGTTCAATTAATATTTCATATTGTGCCAAAGAAAATTAGAAAATATGAAAAAGTCGCTAGTTTTTCATACCATTTGCATTTTCTGCGGAGCAAAATATACTTTAGTCAAGAAATAGAGAAAAAAATCATGTGTGCCTTCTTTACCAATTCATTCTCAAAATACGTTAAAGCGAGGAGGCCATTTTTTTAAAAAGGACATTTACAGAAACGACGAAGTTCCAAAAAACAAGAAATGCGCAAGATCGGCAGATTAAAACTGCTTAAAGTTCCCTTGACTTTCTTTCGATAATATTGCTCACCAAAAAAACTGTTCTTAAACCTAAACTTATGACAGAATTGGCTGCATCGCCCGATAGAAGACATATAGAGAGGAAAGGGGCAAGGGTTGGGAGCACGAAGCATGGAGCACTAGAAAGAAGCAAAAAAAGCAATAACTGCCGTGACTTACCGATGCTAGACATGTCTGCTGGACGTAACCAATTAGCTGATTGACTTTTGCTTGCTGCAATAGATAAGACTGGCTGTTGCGAATGTTGTCTGTAAATGGAAAAAAGGAGGGAGATCAAACTGTGTTATGGAGTTAAATCAATAGCAGTAAGCAATACACGCACACCGCCTGATCAATTGATGAGCTCAGAATGGCAAGAAGATGTTCAAACAAAAGCTTATCTCACCGTTTTAATTAGAATTCCTTGCCACTGTCCAAGGCTGCTTCTGACAACCAAATGAATTCCTCTCGGCAGTGTTTGTAAATTTATAGAAAGTTATCGTATAATATGCGATGATAAAAGACAGGATTATTAGGCTAGTGATGATAATCACCGAGCCTCAAGTACCACCTGACGTTTTCCCTGGCCTTGTTTTACAGATGGTAATGGTTTTGTTTCCACTTCTAATCAATGGATATCAATCTCCATGGATCTGGGCTGCTCTCAAAAGGGGTGTGCGTCAGGTAGATTCAAGCCATTCGTCACCCTACAATTCACAATCCTCGCCGTTTTGCTGGGAGAATTTCGCCATTTTCACATCTGTTGTTTGCTGTATAGAGCTTTTATCCACATATTAGACAATAACGAGTGGACAAACGAGTGTATACACTCTTCAATTGCATACACTGTACAAGTGATTCGTATAATATGATTGTGTCTCGGCTCTTTATGTAAAACAAACTGAACGGGCTGTTTAAATGATGGACCTTGGGAAAGGATGACCAATGTTTCCTCATGATAACATCTGATTGCAGTAAACTCTTATTAATTGAATCATTGCTCTCGTTTTGTGAATATTTAATAAACAATGCGTGCTTTACGAAACGCTGCGTGTACCCATGTGCTACATGGGTGTGGCCATCGCATGTTCTTCTCAAATCTGCTTCTTGGACAACAAGAGCTACAGGATGCAGTGCACAGATGAGCATAGCTTATTACAAAGCTGTCAATTACTCAACAATCGTCCATCTACATCTTTCTCTTTGGGAATTCAGTAAAAACAACATTAAAAATGTCAGGCCTAAGCTGAGCTACTGAGCGAGCAAGTGAACTTTACTTGATTAAAATATTTAATATATATATAATCATCGGCAATAATAATCCAGCAGTTACACTCTGTGGGCATCTGGTATGGCACTTTATCAAAGATATTAACATAAAGGTGTGTTGAATTTAAGATTACGAAATGCACTCTGGGACGCCGAAATTAAGTTCCAACTTTCAAAACGTAATTCTCCTGACCATATTTACCAAAATAATCCCAATTAATCCTTACTGCGAGTAATTTGCGTAAAAAACCTTATTGTTATTTAACTAGAAACCTACTCTAGTGAAAACCTTAGTTTTAAAATCGATTTAAAAATATACGAAGTAAACTATTGCATTCCTTGTCAGGCTGTATATTGCAAGATAATTAGCCTCAGTGCAGCAGGTGCTTACATAAATGCAATATATGACATTAAAGAATGTGAAAACCAAATGAAATTGCAATGAATCGTGAATTTAACACACGTCTGATCAAATGAACATTGATTTTGTCAATTGATCTACCATATATTCAAATGAGTTGCAAGCTACACAAAATGTAAGTAAAACCATGGGCGAAATCTTGCTGGTCTATACCAAGCTGCCAATATATTTGGTACCACTTATATTGAACATTTTGGGAATTTATCTGCTAATTCTTACCCCTCGTCCTGGTTGCAACAAATATCATTTGATTAATCTCAGTATCACTGAAGCGATGATCGCCCTAAGTCAAATATTAACAGCCATACTACAACTAAGCAATGCTACCTACCAACTAATACGAATCCCATTTGTTATGGTAGCATCTTCCTACATAGCTTTGTATTTTGTGATGTATCTGATGAACATTGAAAGATTTTTCAGTGCTATGTTTCCACTGAAGCACAGAGTTATTGTCACTAAATCCCGTGTGATTAAGTCATCGATAATTGTATGGGTTATTGGTGCAATTTGTGGAGCTCTTCTTAACATTTACGACGAATTCGCGCTATGTTGCACCAT
This sequence comes from Sanderia malayensis, assembly GCA_013076295.1. Classification (NCBI taxonomy): domain Eukaryota; kingdom Metazoa; phylum Cnidaria; class Scyphozoa; order Semaeostomeae; family Pelagiidae; genus Sanderia; species Sanderia malayensis. The sequence goes on along the minus strand of RQOL01000616.1, from coordinate 5,502,376 downwards.
GGGAATAACCATAGCTCTCGATGTCGTAATGGTACTTTTATTTCTGATTACATATGGCTGTATTTTGGTAAAAATGTCACTCAGACGGCGTCCAGGAAGACAAATCAACAATCTACCATCGTCAAATGAAAATAACGCAAGACGAAATCGTCACATCCTCATCAGAAATAAACAATTCTTCATAATAGCTGGTTTGATTATCTTCACATTTATCATTCTTGTAGCCTCTATAGATGTAGTCAAGTATGTATATTATGGAGACAAAGTTCAATTTCCAGATGCACTGATTATAGCTGGTGCTTTTGGGCTTATGACAGACCCTATCATATACATATTCCTTCAAGCTGACACAAGGAAATTGTTCATGCAGAAATTGTGCTTGCAAAGTAGCAGAGACGATAGATCATATGAATTGTCATCTCGTTAAGACATAAAGTCTATACAGATGCATTTACATCATCAACTTGCCAAAATTGATTCTTATTTCTTTGATTGATAATCAGGTAAAAATATCTACTCATTTTAAAGATTTCTTTTCCGTATTCGCACTAGTAGTTTCCAGCAAAAAATTAACTGTTCTGGTTTTCTTTCGTGTTCAAATGGAAAAAATTTATAATCTATGTTATCCAGGAATTTTCCCAATTTGTTTTCATAATTATATCTGAGAAGTTGGGTGAAATGTTTTCACTGAAATAAAGAATTGCAATCACGAAGGGTTGTCTTATCAAAACATTGATTCTTGCATGATACGGATGACTGGATTTAAGTGTTGGATTAGTACTTCTTTTTGTTGCCTCGAAATTTCTGCCATTGTAATTCTACCAAACTTACTTTATAAAATATTCTTTGAAAGACGAATTGTTCTAGGTTCAAAGAACGTAGAAGTCTGGTAACTAATGATGTCACTCAGAACGATTGATAAATAGAATAGGCCCATGCGTTTGTCATTCACATTATTCCTTTAGAGATTTGTGGGATATATTTACTGTTTTGGTCATTCTAACGACACCCAGGTGTCTACAGAACAACATCCAGGCGCATAACATGAATCTAGCGTGAGATTTGATAAATTTTTTAGTAATTCCCTTTGACGGTCCCTTGAGCTTTTAAAAGTGACCGCTATTAGAGGTTTGACTGTAGTTTGGAATGTGGCATTAAAGGCCTACTGTAGCAAAAAATCACATTCTTTATTTCTACAAAAATTAAAATTTGAATCTTGATCGGTTATTTTGGTGCCTGTTTTATTGTGATTTGATCACAAAAGTATGTTAAACTCGGCGTTAAAATAAAGCATTGACCATAAATGCTATGACATTATGTATAGCGAAACACATAGTAACTTTTCTTTACAATAGGAGGGAATGATAAGAACGTTCTCAAAACCGTGTTGTGCGTAACTCTGACCTTTATTATCAAGTCGTTTCCCAGGGTACGAAACTATAACTTTCCGTGCGTCGTTTCAGGTATAAATAAAGAGATCCTTAAATTATGTTAAAATTAATCATCATGGACTTTTCCATTATTTATAGTTGACCATAGAATTTTCACAAAATAATAACAAAAAGTGTTTGTTTTAGTTAAATAATCTTAAAGTGCATTTTGGGTTGCAATTAATTATGCGGCCAAGCTTCAATGCTTTATTTCCTTCCCTATATTAACCATAATTATCTTAGTTGATCTTTAGATGTATATGAACAAAGCATACATTGTAATGGCATACATTGGTTCGTATTTAACAAGAAACCTGCTATAACTAATATTACCGTTTTAAAACCAATTGAAAACAAATTACAATGTTATGTATATTATTATATTGTTTTTGAAACAGCACATCTTAGATAATAAACCCAAGATAGGCAGGTGTAGATAAAAATTTATAGAAATGGCAGGTGTAATATTATATGACATTGAAAAGCGTGAAAGTAAGCGAGAATGCAAAAAACAACAAATTTAACGAATGTATGAAGAAGTGAACTTTTGATTGTGTCAATATTTCTATTATGTGCTCAAAAAATATGCAAAGTGCATCAGATCTAAGTAGATACCAGGAGCCAATCTTGCTGCTCTATGCCGAGCTGGCACCTATAGTCCCGTGCCATTTCTATATTAAATAATTTCGGAATTTATCTACTAATTGTTGTTGCTAGTATAAATTATAGATGTGTTACATCATGAAGCTGATTACAGTTGTTCTGAGAATTCTATGACAATTCATCTACACTCTAAGATGTATGCCCAAAATGTTTCTGCTTTTCTGCAGTATATATGTCCAAACTTGTGTAACTTATTTAGGTAATTAATAATTGACCAAGACAACACTCTGAGATTCGCCAATTTTATAGCTGGTTTGATTATCTTCACATTTATCATTTTCGTACCCTTGATAGATATGGTTAAGTATATATATTATGAAAACGGAGCTGAATTCCCAGATCCATTACTCATAGCTGGTACTTTTGGACTTATGACAGACCCTATCATATACATATTCCTTCAAGCTGACACAAGGAAACTGTTCATGCAGAAATGTTGTTTACAAAAACGAAGACGATAGATCATATGAATTGTCATCTCGCTAAACTTTAAATGACGAAACAAAAGTTCACGCAAATTGTAAACATTCGCTCAAGTATAGACAATATTAGATTGCTTCTATCCAACCAATGATAAGTATTGACCAATAAACACAACCACAAGCTTTAAGACTACACTTTTTTTTTTTAATAAGCAACCGCTCAATAAGCAACTAGGGCTGGATTGACCCTAACATTAAGCAACTCGAGGGCTTAATTGAGTTACTGTTAGCAACTAAGAATTCAGACGTCATTTATTTTAAAATGCTAAAACTGGGCACGAATGTTCACTGTGCTGTTGAAGTTCTTGACTAACATGTTTACACTTACTGTCTCTTAAGTCTTGTGTTGAAGGCGTTACAGTTGATGATTTTGACCCACGAACTTAGGAGTGGTACCCTGGGGACAGGAGAGGCTGTTATACGTTTAAGCAACTTTTAAGCAACTTTAAGGGCTAAAATATCCAAAATTTTAAGCAACTTTCAGGGCTGGACCAAAGTCTAGTTGCTTATTAAAAAAAAAAAGTGTAGACTGAAATTGAGTTGAATTATCCAGCCAGCTGGCCCCAGAGCATCGATCATTCACTGGACAACTGGCGTTTCTTAAAATCACAAGGAATTCAGCTCCCAATATAAACACAAAGTATGACTTTTAAGAGTGTGAAAAGTGGACAAGATTGCAACGAATCGCGACCTTAATTGGTATCTGATCAATTGAACATTGATTCTGTCGATTACTCTAACATTTATTCAAATATTTTGCAAGCCGAAATAGATGTAAGTAGAAACCATGGGCCAAATCTTGCTGGTTTATGTCAAGCTGCCACTTTTTCTGGTACCACTTATATTAAACATTTTGGGAATTTATCTACTAATTCTTACCCCTCGTCCTGGTTGCAACAAATATCATTTGATTAATCTCAGTATCACTGAAGCGATGATCGCCCTAAGTCAAATATTAAAAGCCATACTACAACTAAGCAATGCTACCTACCAACTACTACGAATCGCCTTTGTTGTGGTAGCATCTTCCTACATATCTTTGTATTTTGTTATGTATCTGATGAACATTGACAGATTTTTCAGTGCTATGTTTCCACTGAAGCACAGAGTTATTGTCACTAAATCCCGTGTGATTAAGTCATCTATAATTTCATGGGTTCTTGGTGCAATTTGTGGAGTTCTTCTTAACATTTACGACGAATTCGCGCTATGCTGCAAAATGAAATTTGTAATAACTCTGGATGTCATAATGGTTCTTTTATTTCTGATTACATATGGCTGTATTTTGGTGAAAATGTCACCCAGACGGCGTCCAGGAAGACAAATCAACAATCTACCATCGTCAAATGAAAATAATGCAAGACGAAATCGTCACATCCTCATCAGAAATAAACAACTCTTCATAATAGCTGGTTTGATTATCTTCACATTTATCATTTTCGTAGCCTTGATAAATATGGTTAAGTATATATATTATGGAAACATAGCTGATTTCCCAGATGAACTGATCATAGCTAGCACTTTTGGGCTTATGACAGACCCTATCATATACATATTCCTTCAAGCTGACACAAGGAAACTGCTTATGCAGAAATGTTGTTGTTTACTACGTAACGAAGACAATAGATCATATGAATTGTCATCTCGCTAAACTTTAAATGACGAAACAAAAGTTCACACGAATTATAAACATTCGCCCAAAGTATAGACACAATAAGAATGCTTCTATCCAATCAATAATAATTATTGACCAATTAACGCCTGAATTTAGTAAAGGGACCAGATGTTTCATCTAAAAGCGAGTAAATACGCGAGTAGGGAATTTCATAAAAGTATTGATGTTTTTAAAGTGTCGAAAGATTGATTATTTCAGGCACATTATTTATTTCTGCGGTGGAAAGCTTCCTTTGTCTACAACATAATATCAATGAATTATTCTTATTTCGCAATTTTTAAACAGGTAAAAATTTTTGACCTGTTTTGCAAGAAACTAGAACTAGGATTGCAAAAATTACAAAAATAGTACTTTTAAAAAATTAAGAAACTGCAATTTCCAGTTTAAAAATGAGTTTATTGGCTTTAGTTTGAGCGCGGCATGAAAATGCTTAACTTCAAAGCTCAACCCAACATTTTTGTGAATTCTTTTGTTATGCTCCATCTGCACTCTAAGTTATGTACGCCCAAATGTTTTATGCAATAAAAATGTACGAAATTGTGAAGTTTACTTTGTCAATGTTCATGGTTGATCAAAACCACACTATCGAATTCTAAAGACACAAAGTTTCGTAAAAACAAATCTGAAATAAGCCCTTCTATGTTTGGTGCAACGCAAAAGTACTAAAATTTAAGTGACACAGTGTGTGCACACTTTCCAACAATCCGTTACTTTTGGTATGTTGGCATAACAACATAAAATATGAAGGAAAAAACTCTAAAAAGACCTATTCTTTTCGTTATTGTAAGCCAGCATAATTATCTTAAAATTGAATTCTTGTAAAAAGGAGAGAAGCACCGTTAAATTCCGGCCTCGTCGGGTTCGCTGGCGCTCATGAGAGGTGCCAGTTCATTGTCCTGATTAATCATGGTTGGTTTTAGTCTTCGGACGGAATTTAAATGTAAAGATGCAGTGGAAGAGACGGCAAAAAATGTTACAACAAACGACAGGTAAATGTCCCAAACTGGGCAATTCACTAAATAATAGCAACAACCACAACCTTTAAAACAAGTCTGAAACTGAGTTCAATTATCAGCCAGCTGGCCCAAGAATATCGATCACTCATTGGACAACTGGTGTTTCTTAAAATCATAAAGAACTCAGCTCCGAATATAAACACAAGGTATGACTTTTAAGAGTGTGAAAAGAGGACAAGATTGCAACGAATCGCAACATTAATTGGTATCTGATCAATTGAACATTGATTCTATCGATTACTCTATCATTTATTCAAATATTTTGCAAGGCGAAATAAATGTAAGTAGAAACCATGGGCCAAATCTTGCTGGTTTATGTCAAGCTGCCACTTTTTCTGGTACCACTTATATTAAACATTTTGGGAATTTATCTACTAATTCTTACCCCTCGTCCTGGTTGCAACAAATATCATTTGATTAATCTCAGTATCACTGAAGCGATGATCGCCCTAAGTCAAATATTAACAGCCATACTACAATTAAGCAATACTACCTACGAAGTGCTACGAATCGCATTTGTTGTGGTAGCATCTTCCTACATAGCTTTGTATTTTGTTATGTATCTGATGAACATTGACAGATTTTTCAGTGCCATGTTTCCACTGAGGCACAGAGTCTTTGTCACCAAATCCCGTGTGATTAAGTCATCGATAATTGTATGGGTTTTTGGTGCAATTTTTGGAGTTCTTCTCAACATTTACGACAAATTCGCGCTATGTTGCAGCATGGGAATAACCATAGCTCTGGATGTCATAATGGTTCTTTTATTTCTGATTACGTATGGTTCGATTTTGGTGAAAATATCACCCAGACGGCGTCCAGGAAGACAAATCAACAATCTACCACCGTCAAATGAAAATAACGCAAGACGAAATCGTCACATCCTCATCAGAAATAAACAATTCTTCATAATAGCTGGTTTGATTATCTTCACATTTATCATTTTCGTGGGCATAATAGATGTAGTCAAGTATGTATATTATGGAGACATAGTTGAATTCCCGGATCCACTAGTCATAGTTACTACTTTTGGGCTTATGACAGACCCTATCATATACATATTCCTTCAAGCCGACACAAGGAAATTGTTCATGCAGAAATGTTGTTGTTTACAAAGTAGCAGAGACGATAGATCGTATGAATTGTCATCTCGCAAAACTTCAAATGAGCAGAACTAGACAAATGTCCACACTATTTATAAATACTCGTTTAAGTAAGGAGAGAATTAAATTGCTTCTATCCAATCACTGATAATTATTGACCAATAAACGCCTGAATTTAGTTCTAGAACCAAATGTTTTACATGAAAAACATGTAACTGCATGATTAGCGAGTTCTATAAAAAGTATTGACGCCTTTAAAGTGTGAAAAAGATTGATTATTTCCGGCACATTATCAATTTCTGCTGTGTAAAGCTTTCCTTTTTTAAAATATCAATGAATTTATTCTTATTCCTTCGAACAATAAACAGGTACAAATATTTTTGGCAAGCCAAAGTTTTAAAAAAATCATGCAGTAAACAGTTTAAATGAAAAAAGTATAATATCTTTATATAAGATAAAGCTTTCATAAATTGTCGGTTTCTTAATTCATTATTCAACTAAACTAATTCTCAAACGCATATGATCTTCATTGTTCAAAAGTACATTAATTATGAAAAACATTACTGCAAGTTTTTCTAAGAAACTGTCTTAAAAGAAGCTGGAGCCAGATTGACCAAAATTGCACGAAATTGTACTACAAGGCTGATATAAACAATTGAAAAACTGCAAATTTTCCTGTCTGAATAAAGAGTAGTGCATCAAACTTCAGTTTGTGCAATGTGCATGGCAGCATCCTTGTAAATATCAATGATGCATTTATAAAAAAGGCATTGATATTTACAAGGATTTAAATTTTTTGCATTTTTAAAATCTGCTTAAATTTAGGAGTTAATTATGCAGGAATGTTTGTAAACTTCATTCTCTTCGCTATAGAAACCATGATCACGTTCTTCAATCTTTAAACATATAAATTTCGTGCATAAGGTAATAACATGATTGTAAAGTAAATTAATGCTACTTAATGGGAACCTGTAGTAGCTAGATGTTGTTAGAGAAAATGACTCAAATGATCTATTTGACCTAGAGGTTGTTTAGGTTATAGCTTTTATATTTACATTGTTGGGATCTTTGTAGATCATGGGTCATTTATTGTTACTCTTTATAAAATAGACTTAGTTTTAGTTCTAGATTTACTTTTGCTTGTACTTGTTCTTGTTGCTGATGCTGATAGTTTTTGTTCTGAATAAAACGTGCGCCTATTCAATTGTCTGCTTTTATCAGCTGTGCCGTTTTCAAAGAGATTAAAATACACATCAAGAAAACTATTACATACCTTGTCAGGTGCATGGTTAGGATAAATAGCATATGCCAAGCCGGTGCCCTTATAAATGCTATAAATGACATTGAAGACTATGGAAAGCAAGTGAAACTACCAAGAATCGTGGATTTAACAGATATCTAATCAAGTGAACATTGATTCCATTGATTACTCTATCATTTATTCAAATATTTTACAAATCGCAATAGATGTAAGTAAAACAATGGACCAAATCTTGCTGGCTTATGTCAAGCTGCCAATATTTCTGGTAGCACTTATATTAAACATTTTGGGAATTTATCTACTAATTCTTACCCCTCGTCCTGGTTGCAACAAATATCATTTGATTAATCTCAGTATCACTGAAGCGATGATCGCCCTAAGTCAAATATTAACAGCCATACTACAACTAAGCAATACTACCTACAAAGTAGCAGAGACGATAGATCATATGAATTGTCATCTCGCTAAACTTCAAATGAGCAGAACTCGACAAATGTCCACACCATATATAAATACTAGTTTCAGTAAGAATATATAGCAGATTGATTCTGCTTAAATTGATTGACTATTGTTGACGAATGAATGCCTGAATTTCAAATTCGGATTTGGACGCCAAGAAAAATTAGTATCTACATTATTTTGTATGCTTTAGTTGCAATTTCCATACAACTTGTGGATATATCAACATATTGATTGATTATTGCTGGCGTATTGTAGGTATACTTGCTTCTGTAAGCCCTGTCATCTTATACGGGTAACTAACCACCTGTCCAAAGAAATATTCTAGCTTCTTTTTTTGATTTATAAACAAGTATAAATAATTGACAATTTTAAAGCCTTGCTATCACATTCGCAACAGCAGATTCGAGCAAAGAAGCATAAATGTTCTGATTTGGTTTTTCGATGCACGTTATTATAATCTGTGGCATACACGAACTGTCAAAGTTTGCTTTCATAAGTACTTCTTTCTTAACTGGAAAAAGGCCTCAACCTAACAAGAAAAACATGGTAAAAACACCCTTGACATCGTTAAGTATAATCATGGAACTGTCTTTCACATACACATCACATGTGCCAATTATCTGTACCATAAAACCGGTTACGTAACCGGTTTTAATTGAATTGTTCCTTAGAATTGAATTATTCATGTATCAATGATGCATGAACAACTCTATTGGGGAATGGTGGCTTGCAGGTAGTGTACATAACGTACAATCACACATTCAAGAATGTCATCAAACTAATGTAAACGCAAATTGCTATTCTGCTGAGCAAATAAATAGGTTTGGTATCCAAAAAACAGGTATCAGTTCATTTTTCAAAACTTAATATTTAACCCAATTAAATTCTCCCAATCATAATAATTTTCTTGTTCTTGAAAGTTGAGAGGCGTTCTTTTGTCCCTTTGAGCAATCTCTGAATCTTAAACTTAAATTGAATCTGAAGACTGTTCCTCGAAGCAATTATTGTGTCAAAACTTTATCATCCATCACAAGAAACCATGGACATCTTGGAGATAGTGTTATCAGCTGTTATACTGATGATTTATCTGATGTCTCTCACATTGAACGTGCTGGGAATTTATCGTATGAGCCTCATTCATCGAACAGGCTGCAGCAAGTACTTTCTAATCAACCTCAGCCTTTCAGATGCACTCATAGCATTAGTCGAGTTGCTTTACGTTACTGCCAAACTGTGCCATGCATCTTTGAATATGTTGAATATAATTGGCCGCATTTTATGGCCTTGCTATTTGATCTGGTTGTTCATCATTTATTCTATGACTATTGATAGATTGCTAGGTGGAATGTTTCCACTAAAACACAGAGTCATTGTCACAAAAAGTCGAGTAGTCAAAATGACAGTTCTTGTATGGATAGCTGGTAGCATAAGTGGGGTAGTTCCAACTTTTGATGGTCGTTGGATGGCCTTCTACTTGAAATATATATGGCTGACACTGGATGTCATGTTGGTGCTTTTCTTTATCGCAACATATACTCTTATTTTCATCAAAATGTTATCTGGACAGAAATACCTCAATAGCCAAAATAATTTCGAAAATAACGATTCAACAAGACGAAGAAACCTTCACGCCTTCAACAAAAATAAACAATTCTTCAAGATTGCTGGTTTGATCATCTTAACATTTATCTTGTTCGTCATTATACCAGAAATTATTCAAATCGCATTCTACCCGGGAGAGCATATTTATACAGCGCCACTCGAAGCGATTTTCGCTTTGGGGTTAATCACAGATCCTCTTGTATACATCTTTCTTCAGGCAGACACAAGGAAACTGTTCAGACGAAAATTCTGTCGAAATAGCAGCAGAGAGAATAGACCACAGGGGTTTGCAGGCCCTCCCTCTTCTTCTTCCTTCTAGACCCCCAGGAACACAAACCACGCGTGTATCACGAGAACAAGCAAGCAAGCCATCATCTTGAACTTCACATTGACAAATTGTTAGAAACAAGTGTCATTTGAATAAGAAAATTGTGATGCAACAGTAGGTTTGGCTCTCGGTCTGTAAGGAGCAGTTTTGCAATTTGTCCTCCTGAGAATCTTTTTCATGAACAATTTCCTCAGGTCAGCTTGCAAGAAAATGTAAATAAAGGGATCAACGAGCAAGGCAAAGACGTAGATAATGGTCAAGTACGAAGGAGTGTATTGATTGTTGCGGGCGTATTGTAGGTATAATTCTTTCTGCAAGCTCTGTTATCTTATACAGGTAGTGCATTGAAACTAACAGCGTGTCTAAAGCAAATATTTGACCATATCAATACATAAATTCTCGCATTTTTTATCTATGAACAAGTACAAGTATTTTCGTTCTTATAGCCATCATGATTATCTTAAAATTGAATTCTTGTAAAAAGGAGAGAAGTACCGTTAAATTCTGGCCACGTCGGGTTCGCTGGCGCTCATGAGAGGTGCCAGTTCATTGTCCTGATTAATCATGGTTGGTTTTAGTTTATCTTCGGACGGATTTTAAATGTAACAATGCAGTGGAAGAGACGGCAAAAATGTTACAACGAACGAGAAGTAAATGTCCCAAACTGGGCAATTCACTAAATAATAGCTACAACCACACGCTTTAAAACAAGTCTGAAATTGAGTTGACTTATCCAGTCAGCTGGCCCCAGAATATCGATCACTCACTGGACAACTGCTTTGCTAGCAAGCAAAAGAAACTCCTTCGCAGCAACAAGCATTGTAATATTTCTATTTTGTTTTTAATTAAGAAGAAACTTGTTTTAATCAATATTCGTGTTTCTTAAAATCATAAAGAGCTCAACTCCGAATATAAACACAAAGGTATGACTTTTAAGAGTGGGAAAAGTGGACAAGATTGCAACAAATCGGTATCTGATCAATTGAACATTGATTCTGTCGATTACTCTATCATTTATTCAAATATTTTGCAAGCCGCAATAGATGTAAGTAGAAACCATGGGCCAAATCTTGCTGGTTTATGTCAAGCTGCCACTTCAAATGAAAATAACGCAAGACGAAATCGTCACATCCTCATCAGAAATAAACAATTCTTCGCAATAGCTGGTTTGATTATCGTCACATTTATCATTTTCGTAGCTTTGATAAATATGGTTAAGTATGTATATTATGGAAACATAGCTGAATTCCCAGATTCACTGATCATAGCTGGTGCTTTTGGGCTTATGACAGATCCTATCATATACATATTCCTTCAAGCTGACACAAGGAAATTGTTCATGCAGAAATGTTGTTGTTTACTAAGTAACGAAGACAATAGACCATATGAATTGTCATCTCGCTAAACTTCAAATGAGCAGAACTCGACAAATGACGACACCATATATAAATACTAGTTTCAGTAAGAATATATAACAGATCAGACAGATGGATTCTGCTTAAATTGATGGACTATTGTTGACGAATGAATGCCTGAATTTCAAATTCGGATTTGGACAACAAGAAAGCTAAGTATCTATATTGCTTTGTATCCTTTAGTTGCAATTTCCATAACAACTGGTGGATATATCCACATATTGATTGATTGTTGCGGGCGTATTGCAGTCATTTTATACTTGCTTCTGTAAGCCGTGTCATCTTATACGGGTAGTGCATTGAAACTAACCACCTGTCTAAAGAAATATGCTAGCTTCTTTTTTTGGATTTATAAACAATTAACAATTTTAAAGCTTTGCTATCAAATTCGCACCAGCAAATTCGAGCAAAGAAGCGTAACTGTTGTGGTTTGCTTTTTTCGATGCACGCTATTATAATCTGTGGCACACACGAATTGTCAAGGTTTTGTCTTCATAATTACTTCTTTCTTAACTGGAAAAAGGCCTCAACCTAGCAAGAAACATGGTGAAAACACCCTTGACATCGTTAAGTATAGTCATGGAACTGTCTTTCACATACACATCACATGTGCCAATTATCTGTATCATAAAACCGGTTACAGAAAAGAGATTACCATGATTGCAATAGTACCGTATTTCCTCTATTTAGCGCCCACCCACCTTTGACCGCCCCCTCCAATAAGCGCCCACCCTAAAATCAAAAATTGTGAAATAAGCGCCCCCTCTATTACTTACATTTTCACTGTTTGGTTCAAGTAACAATAACGTAGAAACTCTTTAAGGCTGGAAAAACACTTTCATCGGGTCGTGAGCGTTTGGAAAATCTTGCAAAATCTAATTTTGCACCAATATATGTTGACTTCTTTAGCCGATGCAAAAATCAATGTATCAATGATGCATGAACAATTCTATTGGGGGCTGGTGGCTTGCAGGTTAGTGTACATAACTTACAACCACACACTGAAGAATGTCATCAAATTAAAGTAAAAACAAATTCCCATTCTGCTGAGCAAATAAATAAATTTGGTATCTAACAAACAGGTATCATTTCATTTTTGAAAAATTAATATTTAACCCAATGAAATTCTCCCAATCATAATAATTTCTTTGTTCTTGAAAGTTGGGAGACGCGTTTTTGTGTCCCGTTCAGCAATCTCTGAATCTTAAACTTAAATTGAATCTGAAGACTGTTTCTCGAGGCAATTATTGTGTCAAAACTTTATCATCCATCACAAGAAATCATGGACATCTTGGAGATAGTGTTATCAGCTGTTATACTGATGATTTATCTGATATCTCTCATATTGAACGTGCTGGGAATTTATCTAATGAGCCTCATACGTCGACCAGGCTGCAGCAAGTACTTTCTAATCAACCTCAGCCTTTCAGATGCACTCATAGCATTAGTTGAGTTGCTTTACACCACTGCGAAGCTGTGCCATGCATCTTTGAATATGTTGAATATAATTGGCCGCATTTTATGGCCTTGCTATATGATCTGGCTGTTCATCATTTATTTCATGACTATTGATAGATTGCTAGGTGGAATGTTTCCACTAAAACACAGAGTCATTGTCACAAAAAGTCGAATCGTCAAAATGACAGTTCTTGTATGGATAGCTGGTAGCATAATTGGGACAGTTCCAACTTTTGATGGTCGTTGGATGGCCTTCTATTTGAAATATATCTGGCTGACACTGGATGTCATGTTGGTGCTTCTGTTCATCGCAACATATACTCTTATTTTCATCAAAATGTCATCTGGACAGAAATATCTCAATAGCCAAAATAATTTCGAAAATAACGATTCAACAAGACGAAGAAACCTTCATGCCTTCAACAGAAATAAACAATTTTTCAAGATTGCTGGTTTGATCATCTTAACATTTCTCTTGTTCGTGATTATACCAGAAATTATCCACATCACACTCTACTCGGGAAAGCATATTTATGCAGCCCCAATCACGGCGATTTTCGCCTTGGGGTTAATCACAGATCCTCTTGTATACATCTTTCTTCAGGCAGACACAAGGAAACTGTTCAGGCGAAAATTCTGTCGAAAAGGCAACAGAGAAGATAGATCACAGAGGTTTGCAAGCCCCTCCTCTTTTTCTTCCTCTTTCTAGACCCCCAGGAACACAAACCACGCGTGTATCGCGAAAACAAACAAGCAAGCCATCACCTTGAGCTCGACATTGACAAATTGTTAGAAACAAGTGTCATTTGAATAAGAAAATTGTGATGCAACAGTAGGTTTGGCTCTCGGTCTGTAAGGAGCAGTTTTGCCATTTGTCCGTCTGAGAATCTTTTTCATGAACAATTTCCTCAGGTCAGCTTGTAAGAAAATATAAATAAAGGGATCAACGAGCAAGGCGATGACGTAGATAATGGTCAAGTACGAAGGAGTGTATTGCTGCTTGGAGTAAAATAGCATCAGAGCTATATTTGGCGCCAGTTCAAACACCATGAAACTCAAGATGATCAATGAAATTATCCTAAAGAACTGTTTATTTCTCCTCATGAGATGGTTTTCTCGTAATGTCATGCTTGTTGTCGTAGCATCGTCACTCTTAAGATGCATTCGCTTGATCATGATGACGAAAATGCTGCCGTAAGCAAGCAGGCAGAAAAACACGAATATAACATCAAGAATTAGCCAGATGTACGTTCTGAAGATCACATTGACCTTCTCGCCAAATATAAACAGGGTCGAAAACAGCAGGCCCAGAACCCATTTGAACACAACCGTTATTAGCATACGTCGTTTTGTCAGCAAATACCTATGCCGCAAAGGAAACATGCTTCCCAGCATTCGATCGATGGTAATCAAGTACATTGCAAAATACCAACAGATGTAGCCGCTACTTAGTGCAACATTGAAGACAAATCTCCTGTCGGCACTAACGCCGCACAATTTAGCAATGTCATGTGCAATGCCGAATAAACAAATGAAGATTTCAGAGGCACTTAAATTCACGATGAGAATCTTTTGACTGGGACTTGAACGTCTCACAAGGCTCAACATGTAAATGCCTAGGCTGTTAAACACAAGCGACACCAAACATATGATCATATGTACAATCGTAAGTGCAATATACTTCGCATCCATAATCCCGTTGCGGCGTTGCCTGAACATGTATTCGCACTTTTCAGAAGACTAGTCTGTAGTTTTATTCACCTGGTACATTACTTTGTCTACTGGGAACAATGATGGTAAATGACTCCTTAACTGATCTTCTTTGATTGCTTTGTGTTTTCTTGTGAAAAGCATTTCGCGAGTGCATTACGAACATTCATGTTTTGTTGTCGACAAAGAAGTTGCGGGGTCAAGCAACGTGAATGCAAAATTGCACAACAGCAGATAACAGTGGAGCCTATTAAAGAAACCCGCAATATGTTTCAGGCCAGTACATGTGGCACTATACACCGTAATTAAAATTCAACAGATACAAGAGCACCGCAATAATGTATATGATGTTATCGGTAATGTAGACTTGATTGAAGAAGACGGGGTTACAAAATACATCGATGCAGATGCTGGTGATTGTGTGTAAACACAGATGCCCAAATACAACCGATTACATCAACATGCAGCTTTTATGACTGAGATTCTACCAGATAAAAATCAAAATTTTCAATTTGAATGAAAACAAGCAAGTGCAGCTACGAACCTAAGCTATTAATGAAGAATTTCAATGAATCTTGATTGCAAACTGTTTTGACAAACGAAGGCAATTAGTTTGCGTGAATATCCCGATAGACTACATTGAAGTCTCTTGACAATAAGCAAAGCGGAGGTTGCTCAGTAGGAGACATTTTCAACTACCTTACCGATTCATGAATGTTCTTTGAAATTTCAGACGACGACATTTCAGAACTAATAATCCGCCAGATTAAAACATCACAAGCGAAACTACAAGTCCTTGAACAAGTTCATTTGCAGTAAACGTTCTACTAAACTCCCCTCTCTGATGATCCCCCTTTGGAAACGAGACCTCCCCCTCTCTATTAAGCCCGCCTTATCTTCGAAATTGGGAACTGTGATCAATGAAATTGTGATTGATTCAAACACAGAAGCTCTGTTGAGCAGTTATTCTACACGAATATTTTTCAGACATTTTTCATCTGAAGTTATTTGTCAATTTTATCAAGGTGATTCTAATGGTAAAGTTCTGATAATAATCCTTGTGGAGCCTCTAAAAGTAGATAAATCCCCTGGCGCTTTCCAGAGCCCTTACAGTAATCAACCAAGCAAAAAACCTGCTCAAATCCAGGTTTAGATCAAAAACAACATCCCTGAGAGCGGGCATATTTTGTGCGCAAAACAAAAACAAGCGTCTAAAAAATGACACGAATTTTAAAGTCCACGCTCCATTAGATATCCTATCTTTACTGTATGTAATCAATATCCTTTTACTGTATATTACATCTGATCAATCATGTTTAATATTTCATAACTTTTTACGACCTTAAATCTTTAAATAAGAAGCCCATGTATATATAATATATGTATAGATATATGCTCCAGAACATGGGGAAGCTTTGGGTAAATAAGAAGTATAAAGTATTTCAAAATGCTCAAAAATGTCATAGATTTGCATTGTCCTTGGTTTTGCATAACCTTATCTTTGTTATCTCACACATTGAAAGCTGTTCTTAATTCTTTGGGCATCACACAAAACAAAGGTTAAACCAAAAGCATGCAACAGTTAAACCATAAAGACTGCTTCATGTGCTGACAACATTAGCCATCTTTGCACAGCTATGTGTCACCAGTCATAATGGCAATGAACTCCTCTTCATTAACTAGAAAGAAAACAATCTACCCATAACAATTTGGAGATGGGCTCTGATTGTCAGCAAACAGAGGAAGAAAATGTGATGGTGTTTTAACATATTGAGGTGCAAAAAAATGCACAATTTTCACTTGATTAACAGTGGAGCACAATTTAAAAAATCTTAAAGCAGCTCCAAGATATTGCAAGGAATATGAATATAAACCAAGGTAAAACATTGCTGAAGGCAATAAAAAAGCAAATGCTTCACACTACACTTGAGAAAATGCTCTGTGCACACAATTACTTCAGGCTCAAGGAACACTTGTGGCTGTGTACACAACAGGTCATAGGCATGGACACATACTTGAAAAAAGCTTGAAAGTCTCAAGCTATAAAGTCAACAATTATCTGTGTGTTCTCCATTCCGTGCCCAAAAACTAAAGCAAAGCCCAGTCTGTCAAATGCAAAATCTGCATTCAGTACTGGATGTATCACCACACAAAATTGTTATTACAATTGGAAGGCAATCATAAAATCTTTAACTTTTGCACCTCTATTGTTTGTTTGTGATCCTGGTTAACAGGCATTGAAGGAACAATAAGAATTGTCTACCTCTCATGAGATATCAGTTTTTTGGCCAGAAAATACATGAAACATTTAGGATCCCAATAAATGAACATTTGTTGGATATTACGACCAGTTTGACTTTTCTACCTCTTCTGGGCCACTTGAAATAACTTTTTACCAAAAATGTATTAATTGATGCATATACTTGCACTTGTAGCAAATGAGAGCAATTGACCAGATAGAGCCCAGCGCATTTGAGAAGCAATCATCTTACATAATACAATAAATAAATAAAAGCACTTACTTTCACCATCGCCATCTTTGTCGAATTCATCAATCATGGCTCTCAACTCCTCATCTGTCATGTTTTCTCCAAGTTCTCTGGCTACTCGCCTCAGATTTCGCAAACTAATCTTGCCAGTCTGATCATCGTCAAATAGTCGAAATGATTTGAAAATCTCCTCTTGTGGGTCCCTATCAAGCATCCAGTCAGTCACTAGAAAAGCAATCAACCAAGATTAAGGTCATTGTGGCTCTCCATTCACGTTTCTTGCCCCTTGAGTTGAGCCACCCCCAATTAATGGAGCCATGCGAGTATAACATTATTATACTTTCTCTCTTTAGACATTTAAAATGCCATTTCCTGTAACAAGAAAAGTTTGATTTTTCAAGTTGATACTTACTGACTTCTTGAAAATCTTCAAAAACTATTTTGCCAGTTGCTTCGCGGTCATAATCTTTTAATATTTTCAACACATCAGATTTTTTCACATCAAAACCAAGAGCTCTCATTGCAACCTTCACAATAAGCAAAAATATAAAAAAATGACCAATTACATTATATGGGTATAGTGTGTTTACTTAGGCCTAAATTAAGTCATTTGGGCAAGGGAATTCATACGTTGTGAAGCAACTAAAATGAAAATTGCGGATTTGGTATACGAAGAAAAACTTAAAAATGCTTTGGGGACCCAGCCTCAGGAGAAATAAGTTTGGGCCTAAACATCTTGGCTCTAAGCTCAGAAGAAATACCAAATTTATAGGCCTACCAACCTTTAGCTCGTGGTAATCGATGGCATTGTCTTTATCGGTATCAAATAAATCAAACGCTTCTCTGATTTCTTGTTTATGTTCTTCGCTGAGTTCTCTTCTCTTTGATTTTGAGCGAGCTTTGCTCAATTCTTGCGTTCTCAATGACAAGCTCATGACTGAAAGTGTAGTAACTGAATTCTTCTGATGGAATTCAAACTCAGAAAAAATCCAACGGATCAGAATGATTGACTGTTGACGATGGACTTTTGAATTCAAATAAATCTGCTATTGCTGCTTTCTAGAATTGGTTTTCATGTTTGCTTCTTGCGGCATGGTATTGATCCTTTTCTTGTTAGTTTTTCTAACGACAATGAAGGTGATTTACACAAGTTTGACACGTTTGTCAATAGTTTCCTGGTCAACAAAAAGCTAGCGTTCTTCACTTCTTCATTAATCACGGGATCAAACAGCTCTTTATTCTGTAAAAACATTAATTTTCATTAACTTTCCTCCAGTATCCGTAATAAACATGAATAATAATACTTGCTTACGTTGAACGAATGGCTCGCAAACCGAAATGGATCTTCCCAAACCAAGTTTGACTCCTTTCCCTTTGACATATATTTGACAATTTTCTGCCAAGTACCATTAATCTCTGTTTAGTGGACCAGTCTGAACAAACTCGCAAACACATCAACGTACATGAATAATTAAATACAAAAACACTAGATAATTTCCAAGCGTTTTATTATTGTTTCATGTCTTGCAAAAATTTAAAAAGCACATTAGAAACTGTACAAGTCAACAAGTATGATGTATTTTGTGAGAGGCTTTTTCATCTTCGCCTGTTGTTTTGGTAAGATTTCGGACCGTCTTAGCAAGTACAGAAAGGGTTTTCTATAGAACCTGTAGTATGCAAAATTTTTGCCGTTTGAATCGTTATTTTGAAATACCATGAATTAAAGTATCACTCAAAAGACTGTGGCAAAGTTGTTTGTTTTCATAATCTCTTTCATAAGCTTTCATGATATTTGAATATTCCAGTATTTTACTCTAGTTAATACTGCATTTTTTACACTGTACAGTATTTTACTTGCAAAATTAACGTTTATTGTAGTCGCACTGGGCTTGGCAGAAATAACAATGCCCCATCCAGACGAGAACTTGAATATTTACATGCTTCCAGTAGGCGAGGGAGATTCGACCATAATTCAATGCCCGACTGGAAACCTTACATTTTTGAACATGGGCTCGATGTACACGCACGGATATTGGAGTGAAAACGATATTGAAAAATTTATCGGCAACATCGAGTTGGTTAAGCAAATCATAATATCACGACCACACCCTTCTCACTACAACCTTCTGCCAATAATGTTCGAAAACACAGAGCTGCTAAAAAGAGTTTACGTGACTTGCTCGTTGGAAAAGTACGCAGATGATGTTCGCATGAAGAGGTGGTTGGATAAGATAAATAAAGAGAATAAATTAATCGAAATAAAGTCTCAAACAACTGGAAATTTTGCTTGCCTGGGAGAGGATTGTCCGTCATTAAAGCTATGCTCTGATAGTCCATTTTTTGAGAGTAGAATTCTTGCGGCCAACCTGGGCGGGTGCTCTGGCAAAGATGGTGATATGAAAAGCGATAGTCTTGTACTGCAGGTGAAATTTTACGACTTCAGCATGCTATTGCCAGGGGATTTGCAAGACCCGTCCACAGAGAGTGTACGAATCACAAAGCAAGTAATTGCAAGTGTCAGTGACGCGGAAGATCTGCAAGCTACAGTATACCAAGCCTCAGATCACGGCCAGTGGGAAAAGGCAAACAAGTATTTCTTCATCAATGCAATCAAACCAAAATACGTTGTTATCAACAACGCAGTTCCGCGAATAAATTCAAGTAATGAATACACGCCAAGGTGCGAGCTGTTGTACTATCTGGCACACAGGGAAGGTGGCAGCGTGCTAAACCTCGATAGCACGCAGTCATTTCAATGCGTTTGGGAGGATGGTTCACTGGGAAAATTGGACGAAACAACAAGAGCATTGTTCCTGACAGCATTTGATGTGAACGACTACAAGGTTCGACGCATTTTACACATCTCAAGTGACGGAGAAAAGCATAAAGTATCTCATATTCCGCTCAATTTGCCCTGAGCAGAACAGAAAGAATGTTTCATCCTTGAAAA
This sequence comes from Sanderia malayensis, assembly GCA_013076295.1. NCBI lineage: Eukaryota > Metazoa > Cnidaria > Scyphozoa > Semaeostomeae > Pelagiidae > Sanderia > Sanderia malayensis. The sequence continues at coordinate 5,482,332 of RQOL01000616.1, read as the reverse complement.
ACGATGGATTTCGGGTGGGACAGACTTGTCCTGAGAAATACTTCAGATGACATTGCGTCCACCAAACCAGTCTATTTTCTGTAACCAAGCATATGAAAAAAGCAAGCAAGCTGTTTTAAGAAATTGAACTCGAAACAAACGCCATGAAATATCCACTCCTTGGATCATATCTATCCGAACCCTTTGTTAATAATACAGATGTAGTATGCATAATTAGGAAAGGCTATAAAATATTATTTTACTTATATACTCTGCTCTAATTAATCCCATTTTGATATGAAGTAGCAATAAACATGTAATTGGTATTTGTGGCGTGAGCATTATGTTGTCTTGTCAGTAATTCTAGAAATTCTATTGATAAATGAAGAACGAAGATAATGAGAATAGGATGGAAGAGACACGTTGACAAAGCAAAGGGTACTGCAAAGATAGGAAGAAATTCTTTCATCAGAAAAATTCTTATATCTAAAACGTCTCTTGAAATAATCCAAATTCCTTTCTTAGTTATAGTACTTATATGTATGAAATTTTATATCTTACAATGGTCCATTCGTTATTTTCAAAGTCTGTATTATACAGTACTTGCTGTCACGAATAAAATAAGAAATATCCGTAGTATCTGTGTTTATCTGAAAAACCGGAACAAACCAAATAATAATAATAGTAATAATAATGGTAAAAAATAGACATTTCATTAGTCAATTGATAAACCCCACTCAACGAGAAAAGATATCAAAACCATGGGATTGAAATGCAATGACCCAAAATTAGAGAACAAAGTACCATAAATACTCGAATTAGCCCCCTGGGAGCATATTTACTTTTATTATTAAAAGGGGGGCTCATACAGTGGGGGGGGCTTATAAAATTATCTGGAAAACGCCACAAAAACTACATGTTAAAGCCTTCATGAATATCCACAAATATAACCGAAACAAAAATATCACTAAACTCAGTTAGGGGTAGGGGGCCTATTCAAAGGGGGATTCGAGGATTTGCGTTACTATTAATTTACGAATTGGGCCAAAGAGAAGAATAAGCAGTTACCATAAATAATAATTGCAGATAGCTATATGAAATGCATTTTGGCTTTTAATAAACAGTCACTTAAAGTTACCACAGGCATACTATGTTAATTGCTGTACTTTATACCTTACCATAAGTTCAAATTAAAAAAAATGCTTCCCACTATTACCTGCGCACTTTAGCTACGGATTCCAGGCGACAGAAGATGGTTGAAAGCGGTTTCCATGCATGCCTTCAGGTCGTGATATGAAACAACCAAGATTGATTGCTCATCTCGTGACGTCAGACATATTCTTTCCGTTGAGCCAGCATCGAGCTGAAAAATAAACATTAGAAAAAAGTTAGAAGACGAAACAATCCATCAATACAGGTCATATACCTCCATGGTTTGACTAACTCAGAACCCTGTTGTTACTTATTATACATGGTCGGTCAGATGCAGAATTGAAGGCCCCTGGAAACTCTAGCAACTGGAAGAGTATAACATCACGCATACCTTGTTAAGACAGGATACAATGTGAGCCAAGTCGATCCACGGAGTGCCAGTTTCAGTGACTTGATGAAACAAGTAGTCACGGAATAGCTTCAGCAGATATCTGTCCCCGGTTTCTGACCACTCGGGGTCGAGATTGAACCTTAGCACAGAGAAAAGATGTTATTACACCACAGAATTACTACATAACATACGACGAGGCTTTTATCACATAAGAGATTATACTTACTCTGGTCTTTCCAGAATGGTTCCCAGTTTTGATAATATCCTCAGAAGACGACCATTCTCGAGTTCCTAGAAAACAATGTATACAATTTGAAAAAAATAAAGAGTTGAAAAACGAAAAAAATACAAAGAGTATAATTATTGAAAGAATGTGAAAAATGAGCGAGTTTTAATTTCCTGATGCAAATACAGAAGTTTCAGTTTTACCTTTGAGAGTTCTCTCTCCAGAATGTCGTATCTTCCTTGCAGAGCATCCAGCTGGCTGTAAAACCTGGCCCCGATCACAGGCATTACGTCATTAATGCTCTTCGGTGCTTGCTTCGATGAAGGATGTTGTCCACTCAAGAGATGCCTGATCAAAAAGATGGCTAAACTGTCATGCATAGAATCTTCCAACCAATCACATAAACTCCCAATTAGGAATTGCGAGCAAATCAACGCATCAATCAACCTTTCCTCACGCATACAAGGGCAGATTGGGATGTTACATAAAACAACGTGGACTCACCAGATGAGACTCTTGAGGTCAATAGAATAACTTTTAGCGACGAAGTCTAGTGATTGCTGAATGCTCTCGTGGTGTATAGCGTCCAGGGAGTAGCATGACAAGGCGAGAATCAACTTGCCAAGGGCAATTAAATCTTCTTGCTAAGAGAGAAGCAACATTGAGCTCGTTAGCACACAGTGTAGGCAAATCAGATGCTACCATGACTCAACTTCAAAAGGCATCAACGTGCAAAGATATGAGAAAATACCTGATAATGAGACATTGCAGCAGGAGTTCCAGCATTAGCATCGTTTGACAGCACATCGAGGATTCCCACACAATTTATTCTTAACCTGCAGGATAACAAACTGGATGCTTTAACACCAGACAAAAAAGGGTTAATGACAGCATTTTCAATAACAATAGTCGAGTGGGTAAACCTTTAAGAAAACAAATACACAATTGGCTGCACAAAGAGAGTTTGCAAACGAAGGGTGGAATTTATTAATAAGTGCAAAAGATGACAAGTTTTGCATGTTATACCAAGAGCTTCATTACATCAAAAGGGGGTCAGTTTATCTTAACCCTGCTCCACTTAGGAACACATCCTGAAGCTTTGATGTGGTGAGCAGTAATCCTATCTGCAAGGGGGACTTTGATACATCCCGATTCCAAGATTCCAACTGTAAAAACACGCTGGATTTATTGCTCGAGGCTATGTACCTTGAATTTCCAATTAATAGTATTTTCGATGGATCAATGATGCGACATGCTAGTCCAACACTGTGCACCAAGCGCATCGCTCCAGTCAGCTGGATGATGTAGTTCCAGAGAAGTCGCTCGGGTATGACATTTTGTGCTGGAACAGGGATGTTGTACTTGTGTTTGGGCGTCCACAGGGGGTGATGGCTGGGTTTCGCGTTCTGGTTAAACTGTCCCGTCGCCGTTGCTCCGGACGCACCTGAATTCGGAGAAAAATGGCGCGACAGCAACGTCTCAGAGCCGGGGTAATAAGCGTAGACGAAGACCAGAGCTGGAATGGGAGAAAAACAGAAATATCGTTATCATCGAGCGTAAATATGACGCACAATTCGTGGATCTAAAAACGGTCATTGCTACGATGCACTGTAACAATATTGCTGATGCAAATCAATTTAGTTGAAACGAAGTGCATGATACTCATATTGACAGTAATTCAAGATTCCACACATATATATTCCAAAAACGTTGCATTCGAATTATATACTTATCAAAGAATATGTCAAGCAAAGATGTTTGTAACAATACAGCATCCCGAGGAATGCTGATTTCTATATAATAGCCTTAAGCATGATTGTTAATTGCTTTCATTTGGGAAAAAGCCCTTGCCATATATCAATTGCATAGCAACACTTGATTGTTACAGGGATTTCCTTAGATTGGACAGATAGGAAGTAAAACTAATTAGAAAAAACAATGCAAATGACATCATTACATACATGTATCTCCAAATGCCTTGGTTGTAAATACCTCTATGAGAGGCACAATGTTTGTGTTCTGAATTTTCTTCCATTGCTCGATCATGCCAACAGCCTTTGGATTAACTGAGCGATATCCTAGATTAAAAAAGGAATACAAATGTGTGGAACATAAGACATAAGATAGTTATGTGGATTTTATGAGTTAAAACTGCTTTTAACAACAACAGAAATCAGAGGCTTGTGTGGTAGATTGAGAGAATATTACCATGAACTCTTCTGAGACAATAAGTCTGTCCATCCTTTGAAGAAAGTGCCTTGTAACAGCTTGATGCATAACCAAACATGCCCTGATTCTGGAAAACAAAGAAAAGAGACATGTTCATTCATTTTTTCAGATTAGTAGATGAAAATATCTGGATGCAATAAGGATTTAATGAACTTGAAGATAAAAATGCACCTGTTGACTTTTGCCGTCATCCAGAGGTGACAAAGTATGATATGAATCAACATTTGCAGGCAGACCTAAAAACAAACCAAACAATCCTAAGCTTGCAACTTTGCAGATTTTTGAAACAATAAATACTTGTAAATAACTTACAGGATAAGAAATATACAATATTTATTGAAGAATACAAAATTAATACAATCTTACTTTCATCTATTGCATTGATGCGTAAAATAGCTTGCTGTCTTTGAAGCTCCTAGGTTGCAAGATCAAAAGCAGGTTTCAACAAAAGTAAAATATAAACGTTAAAAAATGTAGCAATATTTAAAACGTGTGACGAATTTAGTAATAGTGATTACCATTTTGATTTGCTGGGAAACAAAGAAGGATGGACTTTCTTTTTTGCTTTGTTCTGGGAATGGCTTTGGCATGTTTGGAGCATGAAAGTTTTGTTGTAGTTGCTGTAAAAAAACAATTACATAACTCACTCTCTCTATTTTCAAATTGATCTATTTTACCTGACTGTAATCTTCAAAACAAGTCATTGAATGGGTAATATCATAATAATGCTATCAAATAATACCCAATGAGCCTCAACTTAATGGTTACACGGTGTTTAGAAAAACGGATAGTAACTTTTTGGTTGGCATGATCAAAATTGGAACTTTTTCAAGGGATAGACATCTAAATGTCAATCTTTAAGATAATATATCTTTAAATCTCGTAATAATAATAATACTAAAAACAGCTACCTGCATTTGGGGAGAATCAAACTGGAGACGCTGAAAATTTCGTATCACGCTATTTGTTTGATCAGGTTTTTGACCCGCAATTTGATGCTTCTTTGGACTTGATGGTGTCGATCTACTCTCGCCGTATTTTAGCTGTCTCGGCACATTTGCAACTCCGGGAAGTAAAGCAGCAGTACCACCACTTGAGGATATTACGGAGTCATCCACTGAAAATTAAATTTTATACATCTCATACAATATGACCTGCTTTGTATTGTAGCAAATTCTGTAAATAAACAATATCAGCTACTTAAGATAACTCAAGATTTTGTGCTACAATTAAAAATGATCAAGTAAGCAACAAAGTTATTAATGTAATTACTAAAGTCCTAAACTCTATCAGCCACATTGGCTTGATATTGTCCCAGCATAATAATAATTTTTCGAATAAATATGAACAAGACAAACCTGACAGTGGACTCTCTACTTTTCCTTTTGCATGCACAAACTGGCAGTTTTCTCCATAAAAACAATGACCATTTGTTGCATAGTATTTGCATATCTTACTGCTCTTTCCATTTGCAGATGAGTTATCCATTAAGCATTAAAGTTTTCCCCTCAAATTTATCATTGATTTATTGTAATAATACCTCAGCAGAGCAGAACGAACAAAAATGTAAATAATCTGAAATATACCTTCTCCACTCCAAGTAGTATACCGCTACCAAACAGTATTACATACACTCCAAAGTCACTATTTTCAATTTTAAATGGCTAATAACGTATGTTTAAAATGCCTTCCAATGCGTTCTTGCTGTAGATTCTCAATGCAACCGAAAAACTTGAAACATTGGTGACCTTCCTGCAGAGGGCCTAAAGTTGGCCTAGCTTGGAGTCCAGTATATCACACGAATTTCCATAGCCCGATGGCAATCTATTTGCTAATCAAAATTTCAAAACCATCAGCTTACGAATGAGCAGTAGACAAATCAGGTAATTTATCTCGGGCGATGGCTTAAATGGTTCGAAATTTATATTTGAACGACAAATCCGAGCAGCAGACATTACAATATTTTCAACTGCGCTGTTTTGTTTCCAATTTCATCTCTCTTGCTTTGGCCTTGCGTTGCGATTTGCGAATGGCGACTAGGCGCCAGTTCTCGCTCGATGCCCTGCAAATGAATTCGGGATCCCTTCCAAGTCCCAAGCGGGATCTCACACCGCACGAAGAAAACACTTCAATTATAACAAAATCCCAAATAATTCCAGAGTGCTTGTATGCAAGTATTACTCGGGGAATTAACTTAATTAATACACTAGAATGAATAAATTGCAAGAATAAAACCAATATAATATGCCGATGTGTGTCTGCTGAATGACAAGTGTAAGAATTTCAAGGTTTATACGTTTAATTATTTTAAGATTCAGGGGAACTTAAGTATAACGAACCCTTTGTAAAATGAACATCACAGTTATGTTAAATAGAGCATTTTGTCCTTTAATTTGCATCACGCTACAATCTAAACTCGTTTGGCAAAGTCATGATGCATGAAAGTTTTACTTGTTCCTGTCCAGGTTGGATGTAACCAACGTAAATCCACTTCATTTTACTTGATTTAATGGTTGCTAAACAAGTTTCTCTAATATACACTCAAATATCAAGATCCCTTTTGCATAGTAAATCAGTCAATGTTGTATATATAGGAAGCAATCAATGTCGCAGACATTGTTTGTGTGGTTATTGTATAGATAGGATCTCTATGGTATAAGGTTAAACACAGCCTTCTTCTCTCCTTCTATGAGGCCCTTTACATGAGAAATCTCAACCCGGGTTGAGTTCAACACGGGTTGAGTTTCAACTCGGCTGACGGTGTAAGCCTTCATCGCGTTTACATGAAGGAAGCCGAGTTGAAACTCAACACGGGTTGAAATTTCTCATGTAAAGGGCCTATCTCCGGGATGCTTGTGATGAATGTGATGTATTAACTTCGTATTATCTTGGTTCTTAGGGTCTACTAATATTCACAATGAATGATGCAATTACCTTAAATTAATTAAAATTGTGATAAAAACTATAATTTCTGAACATCTGGATTGAAACTAACCGTGTTAATAATATAAGCTGATAAAAATAAGAAAGTCGTATATATTTTAAAACCAAGTAGAAGGCCGGTGCGTCTATTAGGAAAGTAGCCACTCTTTCTCTGAAGTATACAGTCTTTCTCTTCCCGCTCTCTTGGTGCAAAGCATACGGTGGCCCACAAGTGCAAACCAAAACTTTCTTTTTGAAACCAAATCTTTCTTTTCGAAACGAAATCTTTCTTTTTGAAACCAAATCTTTCTTTTTGAAACCAAATCTTCCTTTTCGAAACGAAATCTTTCTTTTTCAAACCAAATCTTTTTTTTATAATCGAAATCCGCAAGAAATGGCAACTTCTTGCTGCAATCGAAAATACCACCAGGTACGGCCTGATTGTGAGAACGGAAGGAATGATGTATTGCGAATGTTGTGATGCAGTTGTGAAGCTTCACTTTAAATTTTGCGAAAAATGTGGAGTAGAGCTCGATCAAGAAGAGCTAACGATTACTTACTATTTTGACCAAGGGATCGAGTAAGAGAAAATAATTTTATTCCTTTCAAAGCATCATGACATGCAGATGTCCATACGAAAATACTCGATCCCTTGGTTTGAAGATTTGGTTTGAAAAAGAAAGATTTCGTTTCGAAAAGAAAGATTTGGTTTCAAAAAGAAAGATTTGGTTTCAAAAAGAAAGATTTGGTTTCAAAAAGAAAGTTTTGGTTTGCACTTGTGGGCCACCGTAAAAGCACGACTACGCCTATGATTCTAAACAACATGGGTGAGATTTCTATTTTCATCATTTACTGTTCCATTCAATTCAATGTATTGATCCTGGTCAGTTGCAGCGGACTTTTTCTTCTTCCAAGAAACCGCCAAGTTTTCATATCCATGGTACGTTGGCCTGTACAATAACAACATTCAAGAAGATTGAATTGCATGAAATGCATTGGCTACAAAGGGAATATGACGAGCCAATCATCTTAAACGTATGGCAAAAGCTGGGTCAATACAGTGGATTCGAGCGAACTGCAAGGAAGAGAAATAATAAGCTCACGTAATAAATATAAAAGTTGGACTCACCCGCTCGGATCATCTGAGTCGACAGTGGATCCATCACTGTCAATGGTTGATTCCTCAGGTCTGGTTGTTACAGATGCATCGGCATCAATCAGATGAGATCTGCATTCATTTTCACCTTCGCCGCTTTCCAGTCTAAGGTAGACGGTATTCTGCAAAATAATCCAAACATATGCATTTACATAAACACCATCTGCATTTGTGAGGTGTGCGATTAAATCTCGTATGCCACTTGCCAGAGAAACCAGACATAAGCGGGCAGGTGCATGTCATGACATTAATAACTGTAGAGCTTAATAATGTGTCCACCTAATGGTAGAACTTAATAATGTGTTCACAGAAGATGCATATAACGGGGACTTAAAATGGGACAATACTGCAAAAAGATGTGTTACACTATAAGTGCAGTTCAACTCAACAAAAGCACTTTAGAAGCACGATAAAGGTACCTTATAAGAACACTAAGCAACCACTAAAAATACATTCCAGGTGCATTATAGATAGATATATTAACGCCACACAATGAACTATGAGTTCAACTTCACTATGAGTTCAAGTGGGAATGGATACGAGGGTTCAATTAGTCATGATTGAAAGCCGTAACATTAACTTACGCTGTCTGCAGTGTTGGCAATTATGTCAAAGACAAGTTGGACGAGTTTGGAAAACGTTGGCCTGCACTCTGGCTTGTTATCCCAGCAAGAAAGCATCAGGGCATAAAGTGAATCTGGACAGCATTCCGGCTTTTCCATCCTCTTGTCTGCCTTGAGATACGCGAGAAATCTGTCTGTTGATATGCCGGGATAGGGTGAGCCCCCAAGGGTGAATATCTCCCACACAACGACACCAAATGACCAACTGTTGTAGAAACAAAGTAATTCTTCATTCAATGCATTATATTATGGAATTAATGAAATATTGAATAAAATACTGGTTTCTTAAAAATAACATTTCGGAATGGAAAATTGGATTGGAATACTGAAATAAAAATAGGAATGAAATACAGTAAAAACCCGCATATAAGAACCAATGGATTAAAAGCCTTCATGATGATTTTGCTGCTCAAAACAATAGATGAAACAATAGCCTATTGTCTTGGAACAATAGGCTTGAAGGAAAATTTACAGGTTTATATACGGGTTTTTACTGTACTGGAATGAAATATTGGAATGCAACCAAACATCTATTTCATTGTCCATTGTTCATTTCGTCAGAAACATTGCAGCAATGCATTGGGGCAAATTGTATCTATAATTTTACTACTATTTCCCATCTTTTCCATTGGCAACATCAGCCTAAAACCCAAGTGGTATCCATTAGTGTGATAATACAGAGAGATTAATCAAACTTACACATCACTCTGAATTGTGTAGACAGAGTCAGCTAATGATTCGGGGGCAGTCCATTTCAATGGCAAAACACTGGTTGATTCTTTCGTGTATATTCCCTTTTTATAAATATCTCTAGCCATGCCGAAGTCAGCAACTTTCACAACGTAGTCTTGATTATGATCTTTAGAAACAAGAACATTGCGGGCAGCCAGGTCCCTATGAACGCACTATAAAAAGAAATGCAAATATGATACGGTTCAAACTATCAATGCCTGCAGCTGAATGAAATCAAGAATGAAGACGTTCCATTGCTTCATTGGCTATCTATTCGTTATAATGCAAAAGCCATGTCTTACCTTCTTTGAAGACAAATACTCCATCCCTTTGGCAATTTGATAAGTGAAATTGGCCAAATCGAAATACGTACAACTGTGTTCAAAACAAATGTCGTTTTTAGTCCACGAAGGTTCAAAGATGTCCCTCTTGCTTCGAAGGAATTTCGACAGGTCACCAAACAGACAGTATTCCAATATAACTAGCAGCTTTCCACCTCTGGTACAAGCACCCAGCAAGTTGACAATGTTCTGGTGCTCTCCAATGTGTATAAGGATTTTCAACTCAGATGCTAGGTCTTTATAATCACTGTCGGGTGCATTGCCTGCAATTAACAGAATGCAAGGAGGCAGTAAGATACCAGAAACAATCAAATATGACAAATCTAACGTGATTGAATCACAGAATCAATCTTTCAATAGTGATCGAATCACAGAATCGATGGATCAACATCAGGCCTTACTTTTGAGAGTCTTCACTGCTACAGTCGTTTGGTTTGTGTCTTTCGACAACTTTGCATTGTGGTAGTATTTTGAGAAGCTAAAAGCTCGCGACATGTTCTTAATCTTTGCAGGCGATCTTCGTCCCACTTCTGCTTGGAACTCCAATATTCCCTGCGCTTTTGCCAACCACACCTCTCCAAACGCACCTCGGCCAATTGGTTCAAGGAGATCAAGCTTCTTTCTGGGGAACTCCCACATCGGATCATAAGGCAATCGCTCGCCCTGATCATTAAGGGATCTGTTGTTGTCAAGCTGGAAATTCAAATAAAGATCAGAGTTAATGAGCGCCGCATTAATTACAGCAATAACCTCCGGCCCTAACAAACCTGCCCAAAATAATTGCAACAAGAACAACATGATACCCAAGGGGGTTCATTTTACTTACAACAAAATTGTCGAATGGCATAAGGTAACGTTCATATTTCTTTTTCATTCCTCTATTGTAGCAATAAGCAACAAAGATAACTATCAGAATGGCCATGGCAGAGCAGCTCACAGCAATTGCAACAATTTTGGTGTTTGATTTTAAAATCGACTTGGGCGAAACAAACTCTGTCTTTGTGTCTGCAGAAAATAATCATGACAATGTATAACAAACATGAACAATGAGCGTAGTAAAAGGAGGGAGCCGCTTACTTTACGCTGATAATAAAGCAGCACTTGAGTGAGTGTAATAAATAAATGCAAATTGCTACAAGGGGGGGGGTGGGGAGAAACAACGGCTCCACCTCTGGCTGCGGCCCTGGTAAAAAACTATGAGCAGTGAACGAAGGCGTAATAACAAAACAGAATTTAAAAAGGTAACTAGAGCTTTTAATGTAAAAATATTATGACAGATATAAATACTTGGCAAAGCTGTAATGTTGAGGAAGACAGAAGCACTGTGAGATCCTTCGGTATTTGTAGCAACGCACGTGTAAGTACCACTATCCAGGGCACTTTTCACGTGCGTGATTTGCAACGAGCAGTTCATGGAATTGGAGCATGATTGAAGTTTCTTGCTTCCTTTAAACCAGGAAACGGTGGGTTTAGGAGAGGCAGTGCGAACCAGGCAATCGATAACGACTAGCTTCTTATAGTCTGCAACTAATAGCTGAGAGACGTTCGGACGCAAAACAACGAAAGGTGGCTCTGCATCTATAGCAAAAATAAAACAACGATTTCTCAAATGAAGAAAGAGCCAACTACTCAGGAGAGTGTTACAACGTAAGCTTAAGCTACAACCTCCTACCAGGGGCGCAAATGAAGGGGGTGTGTGGGGTGTGAAATCCCCCATCCCCAAAGTTTTAAAACCCGGTCCCAGTTGCTATTTTTAGTGATAAAGTCGGTCCCGATCCAGCTGTGGGCTTGAACTGCTTCTTGTTTTCAATAATCTTAAACCAAGTTGTACTCTGGGTTGTACAATTTGGAAACTATCATTCATCTAAAAAATCGGTCCCTCGTGAAAATAACTCGGTCTCTTAATCGCACACCCCTTGAACAAATTTTGCATTTGCGCCCCTGCCTCCTACTACCAGCTCTGTTATGGAAACAAAAGAACGTTATGGTGTGCATTCACAAACCTTTCACCAAGAGTTCAAAGCTAGCTGAGGTATACGGTCCTATGCCGACCTGCCTTGCGCACGTGTAGACCCCTTCAAAAGATTTGTTAACATTGCTGAACCTGATAACTTCGATGTCCAAAAGCCCTGTATTTCTTCGATGCACCATTCTCTCGTCAACTCCGTGTTGCTTCCCAGTAGTATTGCCTTTAACCCACTTTAGGTATGATAACGACGACGATAGTCCTTTGCCTGGTGCTTTGCAAGATATTTCGTAATTCATACTTTTCTCCAGGGTGACACTTGTCACGTTTGGCTCCAATTGAACAGGAACCATTCTCTTTTCTGAAATCGAAGGTGAATAATAAAAGTAAATTTGGGTGTGTTATAGACGCTACTGCAAAGAACTTTGCCATAATGTTTCGAGGTTAGGTCGAAGTAAATGAATCACACGCACGTATAGTTTCCAATCGTAGCTCTCATTCAACTAAATCACACAAGTTACTCAAACATTAGACTCACTACATTACGTTCCAGTGCCTCGCTCGTAACTTGCTTAACTCAAGGAAAATAAAAAGATGGTTGAACTGTCAATCTGTTGCGTTGTTCGTTTTCCTCAACCGAGCGAGCAAAACAATTGAGGCACAGGGACGCAACGTAATGAGTCTACTCAAACATAACGTGTTCATAAACACGTATCCCAGAATAGGAGACTGAAACCTACTTCATTACATTTGCAATAACATAACACAGTCTTAAAAATAGTTGGCCTGCTTGCAGTCTGCAACAAAGAAACAATACATAGCAGGATTTTGATAAGATGAGTTCGAGCACATACCTGGGCGAGCTAGCATGGTACCCCTATGCCCCCAGATTGTGCGATTCCCCAGCTGTGCCTTGCAGAGAAAGAGCTGATGTGATTGACTGGGATTTGCTAGAAACGTGAAGTCTTGGTGCCGCCTGCGCAGTGTCGCGTTGAACAATCGACTGTCTTTTATGTTTTTCTTTTCAGTAAAATGGCCTTTGACGAATAATGTTGTTTTAGCACTGGCATTATTTGTTCTGCACTTGATGTCAACCAAGTCGTGGAGATAATGAACCATGAAATTACTGTTTGGCTTTTCCAGAAAGGTGAAATTTCCTAAATGAAAGTAAACAAATGCAAATCAAACATTGTTATTGCCCCTTTTCCAAATCAAAATCCTGTTCCTATTCCTGCTCCTATTCCTGTTCCTGTTTCTACCATGCTCCAGATTTTAGCAGCAAGTTTTAGCAGCGAATCCGCAATAACTCGAGCTTCGGCTTACTCGAACTAATTGATACTTCCATATTTGATATTTGAAAGCTTTGCTAATACTTTCCCATCCTCGCAAACTCAAACACTCGCTCGCTCTCAAAATATTTTCATCGGGCCTCTGGAGGTTCGAGTCATTGGGACTTTACCGTATTCTCTCGCGCATGTGTATCACAAGTTGCAGGTTACATTATCACAACTTATGTATAATCCAATGTGCGTTCACACTGACTGCATGTTTATGTAACGACACGCGAGATTTAATTTAATTTCTAATAGTTGATTCGTGGTGAATTTCGTGGATATTTAAGATTCACTGTGTTGCTAATTATAGTGTTTGAGGTTCCCAAGAAATGGGGTTCCTTTGAAGACAATTAAACACGCCTCGAAACTGGTTTCGCTTTAACTCCAACAATACTTTTTCCTCACATTCGTGTATATAATAGCATTGTGCATTGGATCAAAATGATTCAAATCGCATTGGAAACCAGTGGGAAATTGTGTTGAATAAAGAATACAGGAAATGCAGCATTGGATAATGACAATGCAATAAATTCACAAGGCTGTTTACGAGCGTATATAGACCTTAGAACCGTGCAATAATTCATGCCATGTTTGTTACACAGAGTAATTAGGCTTAATTGAAGAATCAAACAATGCCATGCTCTGGCAGAAATATCATTGATTCGCGTGTTTACGTTTAAACGTACAGTAAAGTAAAGCAAGCTGGGAAATTCTGTGCAGTATAAATTGAACAAATCGATATATGCTAATATATAGTGCGTATTTTGGTTGATTTGTATTAAAAATGCACGAGTTTTAGCTTGGCTTTGCGATCATATTGCGACCAAAAATTCAACATTTAAGTGAGTGTAGTTGGTCGTCAGGAAATAACAGCAATGTTTTCAAATATCCCCACGAAATTTAACAGCGACCAACGTTGGGTAAGCAGATGGATTGGCATGGGCAAAACCCATCTGCACTGGCTGAGCAAAACACTGAGAAAATTACTTATCACACGCTGCAATAGTGTCGTAAAATACGCGGTGTGAAGAAAGAAATCATTTGTTTTGAAAATATAATACAGCTGGTTTCTCTTTCACAATCACAACCTTGATTAGCTCTGAAAAACTAAAGCACGTCTCTGAAGCAATTTGTATTGGCATCCTCGGTGCATTATTAAATTTGACTTTGTAAAACCAAGATAACATAAGATTGTTATCTTGATAAACCCATCTGCAATTGGATGGGATTATGTGATAGATCTCCTACTTGTGTAACTAGCTTTACTTCCACGCTGTTATGCAGGTGGAGTTGATTCAAATGGGATTTCTCGACTCAATAAGGGCTGGATACTTCCGACCTAAAATTAGCTCAACCTGATTGCTGGGAGAGCTCTACTAAACGCAGTATGCAACTCGAACAGATGTCGTCTCAACTGATACACGTTCTGCCAGAAATCAAGCCACGAGGTTTCCGTGGATAAACTGCCTGTTTCGCTTACATTAATCCACAGGAACATGGAAATGTAATTGTGTTCTATAGCATACACTGAAATCGACAGTGGAACAACACAATAAGCATGTCGGATTGATAACCTTTGAAGTCAGCAGTTTTCTTTATCAACGTTGTATAAATGTTTTAATGCGCCTGTATATATTGCTAAAAGTTATCAAAAATTGAAACGAAACTAAAAGGGCTCAATTTTAAACAGGAAAAATTACATAAGAGTCCAAATAGATGGGTACACATGCCCCATACCTGTTAAATAATCAATTAGAGGAATACTTAGTCGGCCTAAGTGATGCATTCATGAAATATAAAAAGATAAACACTACCAAATGAAAGATAAACTCACCTATTCTCCAAGGCTTTTGGTTGATTTCTTCAGCTTTTGCAGCACAAATAATACAGCAAACAAGGCATATTATTAAACGCAATCTTTGGTTGGAACACATTCCGCAGCCTGTAAACATGTTTTCAATAAATTAGATAGTTCTGGTTCATCTGTAGTAGGCGTTAGCGTATTTCATCAAATGAAATGAAATAAAAAGCTTAATAATGAACCTGACTAAAATAACTCGACAACTCTTCTTCGGTTTAGGTAGCCACAAAAAAGAATAACTTACTACGCGTCTGTATTTCGAGCTTTATAATATCCGTTTTCTATATGTTTTGTTTATGTTTCCGCTTCATTAGCATGCATTCGTTCTCAGAAAAATTTCCTTGCGATAAGCACTCGTGCGTACAATTACGAAGAACGTGAAACAAAGATGACTTCTGCATTTCAATGACTTTCTAGTCTCGTTCTGACGTCGAAAACAACACAATTTAGGTGGGTAGTGCTAGGCAAAGAGACCGAGTTTGAATAAACTGTACAAATAAATGCGCTTTTCATTTGAATTGCATTTAATTAGCATTAAGAAACTGGTCTATTGTAACTTACAAACCATGGGGTGTTATGATATAAGAAAAGAGTTGAGAAATTCATCAGGCAAACCAGGATTTCAAAATGAATGGCTCCAAATACGATTACAATTCATTGAAGGCAAAGGCGTAAAATATGGAGTGTGGAATGAAGAATGGAATAAATGAAGTGGAATGGGATGGAGTGAATCTATAAAACATGGAATAGGAAAGCTACTTGGCACATTATAACAAAATATACATGAATGTGTTCCTCTAGATCTTGCTAGCCCTATTCTATTAGTCGCTTATATCTATAAATTAAAATTTCATGATATTTATCATCATTTCCAACTCTTATCATGTGCTCAAAAACAAAATTCTCCTCTTTAGGAAGTCAAAACCAAGGCAACACCCGAGGTTTTGACTTCCTTGGTTAAAGAGCAGAGTTTGCTCCTTTGAAGGCCATGTCTTAACTGGTTTAAGTCCATGGATGGTCGAAACCAGAAACTACAAGCTGTCAGCTGACTACTCAGAATTTCTGGGGGTAAGGTTTTATACCAACTTGACTCACATTAATAACAGCCAACATAGCTGAGATGGTTATCCAGTATAAATATTTGTACTTACTTACTCAAAAGTAAGGGGAAGGGACAGAGATAAAAGATGGACTTTTTAAGGTTGAAAGGGGCACCTTTTGAAGAAACAATAACAAGGGGGTGCTGGGATAAAGCTTTTTGTTGGGGGTACATTCACACTCCTGGTGTCCACGATAATAATGCTTCACTCTTCCAATAACCATGTCCTTCACACACGTCACTTATCCATCCATCCATAATTAACAAACAACGGCAACCAGTGACGGCAACAAAAAAGGTCGTCTGAACAGCAACAGCAACAGCAACAATAACAGCAACAACAACAACAATGACAAAAGAATTTTATTCCCAGACAATCTGTCCATAGCAAGTCCTACATCATGAAAAAGAACATTTTAAAGCCTTAATGATGTTATTTTTAAATCCACCAACAGTCTTAATTGTCTGGTTCGTGACATCCAGCTTTGTCATAGTTGTTTTCAGCGATGATTCGAACGAAAATAATCAACTTAAAGGCAAAACACATAGCAATCCCTGTTGTGGAGGGTCGAACTCGAATCTAGGCCCATCACCAGAAGACAAAAAAGCAAGCTCTATTTTACTGCAAAATAACGAACAGCAAAATAGTTGCAAAAAGGATGAATCAAATATGAATACAGATTGTAAATACGCTATGGGTGGAAACAAAATCTTTCATAAGACCAGTGAAAGCGACAAAACTGTCGACCTTAATGAAAAACCAACTGACACACCGAAAGGCCATATCTTATTGAATAAATTAGTCGAAATAAAAGGAGGAAAATATTTGATAGGTACTGACGAGCCCTATTTTCCCCAGGATGGGGAAGGGCCAGAAAGAGAAGTTGTTGTTGATGATTTCAAAATTCAGCAATTCCAAGTATCAAACAAAGAGTTTGCCCAATTTGTTGATACCACTGGTTATAAAACTGAGGTTGAGTATACACGATTTTGAAAATCAATAGAAATAGTAGAAAGGTATGATCTCGTCTGTATTATGTTCTGTGTAACTAAAGGTTAAATTTTTAATTAATATAATCTTTATTCCACAGGCTGAAATATTTGGAAAGTCATTTGTTCCAGAGTTTTTATTAAGTGATAAGCAGCAGTCTGAAATATCTCAAGCAGTAAGTTCAAAAAGAATTAGTGTACATCAATTAATTAATTCTTCAGATTTTTTAAAAGTCTTGAAGATTACTTGTGTCATGCATTGGGCAACAATTCTGTTGAAGTTTATCATGCATTTTTGATTCTAGGTATATCAGGCACCTTGGTGGCTCCCAGTTGATGGTGCTTCATGGAAGAGCCCAGAGGGTGTTGATAGCAATGTAGAGAAAAGGTTGGGTTAATTTTAATTGGATAGTCTACTGGCAGTATCTAATCCTGGCTTCATTTAAATGATTATCTTTTATGTGATACTGTAAATGCTCTATAAAACCCCCTTCTTTAATAAGTCCCCTTGTTCAAAGCAAGATTTTCAATGAAATCTCCTCTCTATTAAGCCCTAACTTCATCAATTAAATAACCCCCTACCCCCACCAGGGCTTAATAGAGTTTTTACCGTATGTCTATTGTTCTACGTTTTCAGACAAGATCACCCTGTTGTACATGTGTCCTGGAATGACGCAGTTGCATTTTGCAAATGGAAGAACATGAGATTACCAACTGAGGCTGAATGGGAAGTTGCAGCAAGAGGCGGCAAGAAAAGCAGGTAGCATTTCACACATCTACGATGCATCCTATGAATATAGACAGCAAATCAAATCAGATGGAAACAAAACAAATCAATGAGAAACTTTCAATTTTTTGTAGATTATTTCCTTGGGGAAATAAGCTTCTACCTCGTGGTGAGCACCGAATCAATATCTGGCAGGGGAAATTTCCCGAAAATAATACACAGGACGATGGATATGTTGGAACAGCTCCAGTCAATATGTATAAACCTAATGCCTATGGCTTGTATAATATGGTTGGTAATGCATGGGAATGGGTCTCGGACTGGTGGAGCATTCGTCATCAGCTTGAGGAAAACTTGAATCCAGTAATTACATTTCATACATTCTATTTTTGAGAGGAAATATATGTGTCAAATACGATTTAAATTGTGTTGTTTGTAGTTTCTTTGCGTTCATAATATTGGTACAGTTTCTCTCTTCTTTCATGTTAGAAAGGGCCAAGGACTGGCAGAGATAAGGTGAAAAAGGGGGGATCATTCATGTGCCACAAGGTAAGAAATCACATTGCTTGAATTTTTGTGGAAGAATATCCATTTCTCCCTTTCCTTGATGATTATTTGACAGTATAATACCCATTTCAGAACATTTGCTACCGTTATCGTTGTGCCGCTAGAAGCCAAAACACACCGGACAGCAGTGCCTCAAACCTTGGCTTTAGGTGTGCGCAAAGTGTAAAATGATGTACAGAACAATCAAGTAATGTTTACACAGTTGACAACTCTTGAAGAGCTGCTTTGGAATGCCGGAAAGTCAGACAAAGAAAAGAGACATGTCATTACCAACATTACATACATGAATATTATATCAATTTTATCTATTAAAGAAAGCTTAAATTTGACAATACCTTATTTCCAACTCTGTCCCGAGGAATTAATCTTAATTCTGAACCATGCTTCAAAAAAACGTTACCTGAGAAATAATTTTTGAAATTTATTTTCAATAGCATTATGGAAATATTTTTTTATTTTATTGGCTTCTCATGGTAACAAATTGAACATCAAAGGAGAAATGAGCAAGAACTTTACCTGCTGTTTGAGAAGGATTGATTCCTATGCCATCTGTATAAAAAAACAAGAACTGTTAGATACACCTTATCACAACACCTGTGAAATCTTATTGAGATTTTTGTAAAAAAATTATTGTAGGTGTATTTATTGTATTTCCATACCATTGGTTATTATTGCACTAGTGGCTGGAGGTACCTTGAACTGAAAGAAATGCAAATATAACAGATTTTGTTCAAACTGTTCCAGGTGCTTGTATCGCATAATGAATTTTTAAAACGTTCATAATTTTGGCACACCAACCTCTTCAGCGGCAAACTTTAAAACTGCTGTGAACGGTGTGGCTTCAGGTACGCTCAAGCTAAAAAATATTCATGTTACCGTGAATCTTCCAACAAAACCTATAAAGAGCCCTCTGGGGGGCTTGGCTCAAATAAAATTCCCCACCACACCAGCAGAATACAGGTACATTTTACAAAAAATTCCCCTGCGTTAAAATCACGTAATATAAAAAACAACTTACACTTTGTACGGTAATTTTGGATCAGAAGTCAGAGTAATCTTGAATGTTACTTTAGCTGCCCTTTTGATAGAAATAAACAATCCAAGTTAAAGCATGGCTGGGCTGGGGATGATGGGGACGGACACAAAGACAAGACCGCACCTACGACATGACACAATAAAAATGCAGCCATCACGTAATCTATTTTAACGGTTATCAGTAGAAAATAAAATCACAAATACCTACATTCTGACCGAAAAATCTGTAGTGATATTTCCTGAATAACGCAGGAATGAATTTTAAAAGTAATAGTGTCTTCTCAATGAATTTTCTTTTCAGCAGCAACTAGGCCAATGCAATTAAATACATCAGTGATGATGATTCTGCATTTAAGCCTCTGTTTCGTTAAATTACCTCGTAACAGTACAGCGTAAAATAACAATGCAAAAGACAATGAAACAAACGCAAACATGTTTCGTTTCCTTCATCATTTTCGCCACTCCACACAACCACAAAAGTGATTTGATATATTCTGTAATAAACAATCGCAAAGACATTGCTGTATAATTTAATACATATTTCATGCGCCTGAATTACACGTCGGTTAATAATTAAAGTTCTGTGAGAACACGAGCTGTATTGCTGTGCAGCGGTGGTGAATTTTTATTACACGCAAAAATTAATTAAGCAAAGAAATTACTAAACCAAAGGTCATTGTGATAATTTGAAATGCACTTTGTTCCTCCTCATTGTGATAGAAGAATGCGGATGACTGGATAAACTGGAAACTAAAACTACTGAAGTAAGACAAGTTTCACCTTCACAACACTGGAAGACAATTCGAGTGTTTCAAAGAAACAGGAAGGAAGATAACAGACAGTATCATTTTTGCAAGCTGACGACTACTGGAAAATTTCAATATATTTCTGTGTTCGTGTGTCGTTTCGAGCAGAGTTGATGTGTTGCACAAAAAAAGAGCGGGATGAAAGTTGATGTTACAACAGCAACAAACAGCTGCCAGTCGGTTTATCCGAGCAGACAGGGCTTCGGTGAAACCAGACTTGCATTGTTGTTAACTTGTAACGTCGTTGTGACTTTGCTGAACATTATAGTGAACATATTTCTGATCTTCGCACTCAAGGCCACAAACCAACTAAGGAACCTGTCCTGTAAACTCATAGCCTGTTTGAGTCTGTCAGACATTTGTGTTGGTCTCGTATTACAGAACGTCGTCTCTGTTTTGCTCACCGCCTTCAAGAGTGAGAATGGAAATTGCACGGTCGAACTCGTAAGCCAGTTTCTCTCTTACACTTTCCCCCAAATTTCTGGCGTTATGATTATGATTATTGCCTTGGACAGATGGGTTCACATGAAATTCCTCAACAAATACTCTTCGATGATGAACCAGAGAACGGCCTGTTTCATGATACTTGGTAATGTCGTCTTCGCACTTGGCATCGCTATTGTCTCCGTTGTGGCAAGTGTGTATAAGAAATTCTTTCTATTCAACGCAGTTCTGATCATCATGGATTCCATCGTGATCCTTTTGATATACGTCGCCTACATATTCACGTTCAGGTCCGTGAGAGCGCACATGAAGGGCATGAGAAGACGCGCGAAAGAGAACGACCGCGTGGAGGATTATCACCGCGCGCAAAGCACGACGCCGGCCCTTGCAACTACCGCCGCGGCAGCGGGGGCCATTTCGAAGAAAGTCGACAAACGCGACGCACAATTGGCTAAAACAATGGTCTTGATATTGACGTCACTGACAGTTTGTTACATTCCGTATTTCGTGGTCGGCCTCTACTGGTCATACGTGAGGTATTACAAAAATACAATGACCAGCCTCGCTTTGGATACGCTGGTGTGGGTGTCTTTTCTACTTGTGTACATGAACTCCTCATTGAACGCAATCATATTCATTCTAAGAAACAAGCAAATGCGCAGACTGCTTAAAGGCCTCCTGGGTTTCCAATCACCAACGGAGCTATCAACCATTGAATCGTCTGGACCTATCCAAAGTAGTAGAGTGTAACTGAATTTCGGGCTTGGAGTGTGGCAATTGTGAAAACTTGACAATTTTCTTTTGGTATGTAATTGATTCCAATTTTTGCTGCTTCAAGTTAAGTATTTGCAAATTTTAGTTCAGAAAATAGGTACGGCCGAGTAGCTGCTATCCAATGCTGTACATTATATTAAAAAATTGTATTATAGATAAAAGATTTTGTGGGTTTCCCACTAACATATCTGGCCTAAATGTCGATATAAAGAAACTGAGATCTGAAGGGAAGTGAAGTTTTGTTTTGCGAAAGCAAATGGAATCTACTGGTTTATGTTTTCAACATGAAAAGTGAAAGCTATTCAAACACAAAACAGGGCAACATTTAAGTAATGTTCAAAATACAAAATACAAATAATAAACAGTTTAAAAATGAACAACTGTGTGAAGAAGAAGATATATACGTGATCCTATGACTTTATACACTGTTTCTAAAAGTGCAAACAAATAATTATTCCGAACCTGGTAACCTTTGTTGTAATCTTGTAGTGCGTCCCCCCGTCCCATAAGAGGGGGCTAAAAAAGCCACCCGGATTCACCTGGTAACGACGCAATGCAGCTGGCATGGCAACCGTGAAAGAGCACGTGATCATAAAATTCAAACATGCAAAACAAGGTGACCAAATACAGGTTTGCCGATAACTCTTTGGAATGGGTAGCTTTACGTTTTTGCTGTTGCTGTTAAACCGTCTGACAGCACAGAGCAGATTGCCTTGTGGGTAGACCAGTGCTTCACTTGACAGGGCCTGTGGGTGGAAAAAAGAAATAATGAAAATAAATGCTGGTTAAATTTGCAAAAATAAGCATCACAAACCGTAAAAGCTTATTTCCAGTCAAGCGATTCGGGTCAGTGTGCTGAACGCCCGAATTTCTCGAGATAACATTAACTGGTGAATAAATAAAAATTAATCGAGCATCAAAGGCAGTTGTTAAAAAATTTTCAGCAGTGGGAAAAATTTGCAAAAAAGGAAGAAAAAAGTAATAACCAAAAAAGGCACACGAGTCTACGCTGAGGTAAAACCATAGAGATATCTCTAAAACATGCTATTTTAAAAGGATGCCACAGTTCAAACAAGAAACAAGATTTACATGAAAGTGCAAAGCCAGGTAGACAATTGAATTGAAAAGTTGATTTTCGAAAAGTGTGTATGTAAGTGGGAATTGACAAGGCCCATATTTCTGGGGAAATTTGTGTGACTTTGAGGCTTACTGCCGGAGAAGACATTGGGCCTGCTGGCAATCCTTCCCCGATAGCTATACTGTTAACAAATGCTCTGCGAACATCAAAGGATTCCCAGCAGCATGAAATGCGGAAAGAAAGGTGAATTGTTGGCTTTCTAAGCTCCCTATTCTACTTCAGCAATAAAAGTGCAAACTAAGTTGTACAAGGGTCTATTATTCTATTTCATTAAGAAGGTTTGCAGACGTTGAGACCAACCTTAAGCCCCGAGCTTTACCGTACCGATCAAATCATGTTAACATCTAAGAGCATTAGGACATGTTGCCAAATCGAAAAAACAAGGACGTCTCGTGAATAATGTGCATAACATGATTTGAATTAATATGAATAGAGACCATTCCACTTCTTGCTATAACCAAAGTCTTGCCAGGTCAGATCAAGTTCGAATCTGCATGCAAGTTCGAGTCAGCTATTGTGATCAGGCTTGGGGATGTAAGCATGGAATAGAGTCACTACATTGTATCCCTGTACCTCGCTCGTAACTCGCTCAACACAAGGAGCGAGCAAAAATAAGTGAGCCACAGGTACGCAATGTAGTGAATCTAAGCATGGGATACATCGGATTAAGTCAGGGCACAGCAGCGCATGCCAGGTAATGAGGTCCAGCATGAAGACAGTCTCATCTACAACTAATCTGCGGGACTCTTGGCCATGTAGTAAAGCAAGTCATGTTGTAAAAAATAAAACGATATGATGTCAAACACGCGAGTTACCTTGAACAGTACCATTCATTTCGGCATTTCGAACAACGTTTCGAAGCTTCGTTACCACACAATGCACACTTTGGAGGACC
Source organism: Sanderia malayensis (assembly GCA_013076295.1). Classification (NCBI taxonomy): domain Eukaryota; kingdom Metazoa; phylum Cnidaria; class Scyphozoa; order Semaeostomeae; family Pelagiidae; genus Sanderia; species Sanderia malayensis. The sequence goes on along the minus strand of RQOL01000616.1, from coordinate 5,458,945 downwards.
TTCTACCAAACTCTCCAATACGTCTATATTATAAGTAGCCGCCCATCTAAGAAGAAATCAATATATCAGAGTTAATAAATTTTGATTAAGAAAACCGAAAGACAATTTACGTCACATTACACAAGCTACAGACATCGAAGAAACGGAAATGGTTTCTCAATGATATGATACATTGAAATTGAAACGACAGTTCTTGCGTATGAAACAATTGTTTTCAATTTTTAATGAAAAATTGATGTAATTAATTAAAATTTCTCAGTCAATTTGTCAACCGAGCTTCTGTTTCAAGGACATCGAAGACTTAACACAGCTAATATAATTATCAGCTAAAACAACAATTCATTATTATTCTTATTCAGCCTCGCATTACTCAATGCATGCTTAATAAAAGCTAATTAAAGACGAGGCTGAGCATGGAAGCTTGTTAAGACCAGTCAAACAAAAAAGAGGGTTTCGATAAGATCACCAATACAAAACTACAGCCGAACTGAAAAAGATAGCATCAAAGCAAAATCGCCATGTTTGTAAACAGATGTAAAAACAGGATTGATCAGATAATTCATAATTTGGCCCAGTCCTCCTTCCTCTGACGCGGCATTGAAAGAAAGCACCATGGTCACCTATGGTGGAATTCCTGGGGCAAGGACTAGTTGGCGCACAATTCTTTTTCATTTGACATGACTCACGCAATAACAACAAAAGCAACAACAACACTTATAAAGCAATATACTCAACTCCCTCCCGCCTGTCTCCACAATTACATGGAGGAGACGGGGTGTTTGCTTCTTTTTGCCGGTGTCACTGAAGAGAATGCCAATACTTACAGCAAGGGAGCGGCCCTCCCACATCGTTTTGTCAACAAGCAGCCATATAAACAGCACTGTTGTTGTTCAATAAGTCAGAATAGAGGGCAGGGGCACAGAAGCGTAACCAATGTGTCCATTCAATTGTGGTCGAACCCGAAGGCTGATCGCCATCAGCAGTAATCGACGGTGATATAATTTCCTCATTTCTAGAGTGCTCTTATCTTCTTGGCACACAGAGACATAACAGAACATTTGCAAGCAGCGTCAGAAGGCTGCTAAATAGTGTTAACCGTAAACAAGAAAACATTTACCATACAACATCTCTTCGTGGATATCTTAATACGGTGGTGCTGGATATCTTAATACGGTGACAAAACGAAGAGAGAAGAAAGCATGTTAGAAAAACAAGGCTCGAGCTTATATTTGCGACGAATGACAGTGAAATACTGTTTAATTGTAATCATTAGTCTATTCATGACAACTACGGCGAGTCGAATTCTCTTACTGCCATTTCCATGGCCGAGCCATTACAAGGCGCTAGAGAAGATCGGCGAAGAACTGTCAAAAAGAGGCCACGAAGTCAATGTTATAATGTCTTCCACAGAGAAATACCGAGGTAAGGTGTCATTAAATACAACTGTGTATCATGTACCACATCTGCCTAACAATACGTTTGTGAGTGTAGCAGAAGAACGGCTGAAAACTGGCTCCGGTTTCGGTCTGAGTTGGCTAGTACAGTATGTTCAGTTACTCGACACGTACGGCAGAGCGTTATTAGAAGACAAAAAAACGGCTGAATACGCAATCAAAGCGGACCTGGTGCTGTCAGACACGGCATTCCTAGTTGCGCCGATCTTTGCAAGTCATTACAACTTGCCACTTGTATTTCTATCTCCGTTCGGGCATTTGCCTGGCTGTATGGCCGACGTGTTGGGCAACATTGAGAACCCATCGTACGTGCCCACATTCGTGGGAACGTCGCTGTTCGAAAGAATAGGACTCCATCAACAGATGGGCTTCTTTCATAGAAGCTTCAACCTGCTTGCGAATGCTTTGAGCAAGCTGTTGAGAGAACTCGTCACGGTGCAGATACTGCGGCCGCTGACCGAACGATATTCGAACAAATCACTGTTGAAACTGTGGAGAGAAAAAACGTCACTTGTTCTCATACCGATGGATTACTCGGTGGAGTACGCCAGACACGAAGCACCAAACGTCAAAATGATTGGGCCGCTAACAACGACCGATAGCCGTAAGTCGCCGCTTCCAAAAGAATTCAGGGACATAATGGAAGCTTCGGTTAACGGTGTTGTCGTGGTGTCGTTTGGAATAACCAACGCCATACACCAGAAGCATGTGTCTATAATACTGAATGTTCTGACGAAACTCAAGTACACTGTCATATGGAGGAATGACATAACAAAGATAAAAGAATTGATTTTGGATGAATCGTCAGCAGCGAAGAATGCTTACAACAGGGCAAATCTGTCAAGAAACGAGAATGCAAGTTGTTTATTTTCCAACCAGTCGATCCGTGGGGAGTTCGCCTCACCACAGTGCCAAATCAATGCAGAAAGGACAGAAGAACAGAGCGTGAAAATAGGCAACAATGTACACGTATTCGATTGGCTGCCACAACAAGAGCTATTACAACAGAACGCCTCCGTACTGCTTATAACGCACTGCGGAATAAACAGTCTGTACGAAGCGATGTACCATGCCACGCAGGTCCTCTGCTTGCCGTTGTTCGGTGAACAGTTCGACAACGCAGGCCGTGTGATAAGCAGGAACCTGGGCAAAGCAATAACTCTTCACGAATTGAGCGAACAAAGACTGCAAAGGACCATCGAAGATTTGATTAAAGATGATACGTCTAAACGTGATGTAATTAAAGTTTCAAGAAGACTACGGCGTTCAAAACAAAGCGCGGCGGAAAAGGCTGCCCACTGGATAGAAATTGTCCTGGATGAAAATGGCGACATGAGTTACCTTACGCCAATCGGCGCTGACTTGTCCTACATCGTGTATTTTTCGATTGACGTCATAGTGTTTTGGAGTTTGGTACTGATAGCTCTGTATATGCTCATATCCAAAGCACTATCGACTATCGTACGAAGCAATGGGTTTTTTGACTATGTATATGGAGATAGTGCGAGTGTCTGATGTATGATAACATTAAGAGGGGGTATTGATAAACACTTCTTTATCTCTCTGATCCCTTTTACTGATTTGAGGTGGTTATCCACCTTTTTGAGCAAAAAATTTATTTTTTCAACAATTTTATTTTTTGCATCCAGAATGTCAATAAGCTATTCAACTTCAATATTTTAGACTTTTTTGTTACTCTAATGCTCAAAGTAGGACCATAAATAGCTTTTTTCCACAACTACTCAAATTTTGTGTTCCTTGACAACCAAATAATTTTCGTTGCTATGGGGTTTTTACGACTCCCACAGACGAAACTTTCAATTTCCATCCGAAATGATATTTCTCTTGCATTAGTTGAGTTGAATTCAGTTGGTGTACATTCTTTGAATTCACTTGAAGTAGCTTTCAAGAGAAAAAAGCACGTGGTGTTAGTGTGGTGGTAGAATGATTAGTTAAAGTTTTGGTATTGTCCTATAAATTACAAGTTTTTTCGAATTATTGACAATGGTTGGTCGTAAAAAGGAGACCAAATATCGTAAAAAGAGAAAAGGTTTTAAGGGTGTCATGAAACAGAACCTGGACGACACAGAAAAAGATGAAGACCTTGTTCAAAGTGCGACTTCATCTGGAGTAGGCCCATGCCTTTCCTCTTCAACTCCAACGAAATCTTCTCTTGATAAGGCTAATAGATCCTTTGAGAAAATATCGAGAAACTGCCCTATTATTGAGAAAGATGGAAAGAATATAATAACAAGGAAAAGGGCAAGATCTCTTGGCTTGGATTCAACTGTAAGAAAAAGGAAAAGAATCGAAAACTCAGCTGATTACTACAACAAAGAAGCACGTGGTTTTAAGATTATAAAAATGGATCAGATGCAAGATGCTCTTTCGAAAGGTGCAATCTGTGCATCTTGTAAAAGTTCCAAAGGAAAGCTTGTACTTATGCAAAATGATCAACATAGAATGGGCTTAGATGAACAGCTCATCTTAGAATGCACAAACTGTAAGAATAACATCATCTTTCGTACAAGCCCAAAAGTTAAAAGTGATGTGTGCAAATCGTCAGAAGTGAATGTCAGATGTGTACAGGCTGGTGTTGAAACTGGTCTAGGCTTAAGCAATATTAAAAAAATTTGCACTGCTTTTGATCTAGCACCACCAGTAACCCATACTGCATACAATAAGCTGATGAAAGTGATTGAATGTGGCTACTCAAGGGAAGCTGAGGCATGTCTTCAGAAGGCTGCCCATAATCTGAAGATTAGTATGAAGAGTAAAGATGCCAAATATGAGAATATGGACCCTCTTGGTGACATTTTTGATGTCAGTGTTTCTGTTGATGGGACCTGGCAGAAAAGATACGGATATTCATCTCTACATGGAGTTGTTTTTGTAATGGCAGTTGAAACAGGAGAGGTTTTGGACTATGAAGTTCAAACTAAAGTTTGCTTTCAATGTAAGTCAAAGGCACATGAAATAGGATCAGCCAGCTATCAGAGATGGTGGGATAACCATAAGCCTGTTTGTGACATTAACCATTCTGGATCTGCAGAATCAATGGAAAAAGATGCTGCTGTGAAAATGTTTCTGCGCTCTATTGAAAAGCACAAGCTAAAGTATACCACATATGTTGGAGATGGAGATTCTTCTTCATATGGAGTTGTGGCTGATGCAGTGCTTGAAGAATATGGAGCTGATTATCTTGTTTTAAAAGAAGATTGTATTGGCCACATACAGAAAAGGATGGGGAATGGATTAAGGACCTACAAGAAAGGTATGAAAGCCTCAAAGTTACCGGATGGTGGCACTGTTGGTGGAAGAGGGAGGCTTACTGATGCTGTAATAGATTCTCTCCAGAACTATTATGGATATGCTATAAGAGGACACCCCAATGATTTGAAAGCCATGCAGAATGCTGTATGGGCTGTATACTATCATACAATAGCTGGATGCAAGGAGAAGCTTGCGACACAACACAAATGCTGCCCCAAAGGAAAAGATAGTTGGTGTAAGTACCAAAGAGATGTTGCTTTAAAAACAAATACATATGACCAAAGCAAATGCCTACCATATGTATTTAGAAAAGAATTGCTGCCATTATTTAAGAGGTTATCAAGTGGAGATCTTCTCAGTCGTTGTCTGAAGGGGCTAACACAAAATCAAAACGAGGCCATCAATAATGTATTGTGGCTGAAATGCCCAAAAAGAGTTTTCTGTGGTAGAAGGAGATTGGAAACAGCCACTGCAGCTACAGTATTGCAATGGAACAAGGGTGCAGGAGCAATTACAGAGGTTATGGAAAAATTGGGGGTGAAAGATATTGGTGCAAACACATTTAAAGGTTGTCGCTCTATCAATGCCTCCAGGTTGACAGGTGCAGCGCAGAAGTGTAAGAATAAATACAAGAAGCAAAGGAGAAATTTAAGAAGAAAGAGGAAGCAGAATACAAAAGCTGGACAGCATTACTTAGCTGGTGGGTTCAGCATCCATAAAACCCCAGACAATATGTTACCAAAGTCGAAAAAAGCCGAAAAGAACATTACAACAACTGACATAAAATTTGTCAATGAAAATGATATTCCTTTAGTTCAAAGGAATGTAAAAAGAACTGCCAAAAAGTAGACCAGACATATTAAAATGCTACTGACAATAGTGGGACAATAATATATATATTATGCTAAGTGTTGAGTTTTCTTCTGTTCTTGTTAAATTTTTTAAATCATGATTTGTCTTAATAAATGTATATGCAAACTTCAAAAGCGTTTTTGAAAAACAGCCTCCTGCAACATTGAGAAAGGATTTCTCAAAAACTATAGAAGATATTTGACTCAAATTTTCTCTGAGACATTGTTTTGAGGACCTTATTAGGATGAATGGACAAAATTTTGATATCAACCATATTTCAGTTTTTACCTGGAAAAAGGTCTTTTTTGGAGTTTCCATGGCAACCATTACCAGTAAAACAATTTCCTCCGTTCATCCTAGTAAGAATTTCATAACGAGTTGTTTGATGTATCACTTGAAAGGGTACAGTTAGCCAGTGCTTTGAAATCCTTTTGCAAACACAAATGACAAGCTCAACAAAATTATCCAGGAAATGAAAACCAGTCATGTGACAATTTCTGTTTTTGGAAAAATATGTTGCCGAAATGTTGATAAACGCTGTTTGAAAATTTCAGATCAATATCTTAAGGCAATCCCGAGTTATGGATAATTGTAGTAGAAATCCTGTTTTTTGCTCAAAAGGTGGATAACCACCTTGATTAATGTAAAATTTGTCGCTCCTTTCCTTCTTTATATTGGGCCCAGATTGCTGTAACCACAGCCTATTGTTATTGCTACGCTTTACGTCAGCAAAATGAATGACCCGATAAGATGTTTTTCGATAAAATATAAGAGACTGTATCTCAATCTAAAATGTTAATTTTCATAATGCTAGAAATAATTTAAAAACCGAAAAGGTCATTGCACAGGAAATGAAAACAGTGATTAAACTAAGTTTTCATGAAAACATTTTAGCATAGATTGCTCTCACATTCGTTAATTCATCCAACCATTCAATCCACCAATTCATTCATTAATCTATTAATTCATCAATCCTCCATCTATTCACTAATCCATCCATTCATCAGCCCCCCCATTCATTAATCCATCCATCCATTAATCCACGCATCCATTAATCCTTCCATCCATCCAAGAATCAAGCCATTCAGTCACTAATCCATCCATCCAGTAACCCATCTATCCATTCGTTAACCCATCCATTTAACAATCCATCTATTCATCAATCCATCCATCCAGTAATCAATCCATCCATTAATCCATTAATCCAAACATCCATTAACCCTTCCATCCATCCAAGAATCAATCCATCCAGTCACTAATCCATCCATCCAGTAACCTATCTATCCATTCATTAACCCCCATCAATCCATCCATCCAGTAATCCACTCATCCATCCCTTTATCGATTCGATTCAAATCCATGTCGAATTTATCAAATTCAAATTATAGATAAGTTGTTAGCGTGTAGCACGTAGACTATAGAGCTTTTATTTACCAGGAATATATTTAAGAATTCTTATTAATCGGCCTTTGTCGTATATTAAGCATTAGTTGGTCACACAGATTTCTAAATCCTTTAAAAATTGCGAATGAGGACTCCAATTGACACCAGGCTGTTAAAATAAAATACCACCTGAAAACGTTTTGTTGCCTATTTGCTTATCTGATCCTCGTAAAAGCAAACAGTCAGCGTTCAAGCCAGGAGCTCTTAAGTTCGAGTCCATATCAAGTAACTAAAGCCCGTGGAGGTAGAATAAGAAAAAAGAAATGAGAGAAAATAAATAAGAGAATAAACTTACTTCATAGCTTGATCTTTCATTTCCACATCAGAAGGTGAGAAATATTCTTTCATCTGATATTCTGCAATATCTTTCCATTTTCCTTCAAACTTTCGCTCCAAGGCATCACGGATTTCAGGTACCTATGAAAACAGTAAGGAAATAAGACTAACACACTAAATTTGAAACTTATTAAAGCTCAAACAGTCAAGCCGACAAAAGTTCAGCTGCATGTTAAACGCTCTCGGCGCATAAACTGGTGAGGTGTAGCTGTTTGTTAAACGCTCTCGGTGCATAAACCAGTGGGCTTAATTCAACGGCAATGTAGCTGCTTGTTAAACGCTTTGGTCGCTTAAATAAGCCAAGCTAATCCGACAGCAACGAATCTGCTTGCTAAACGCCCTGGGCATTTATACGAGCAAAGTCAACCCAACAATAATGTAACTGCCTCTTAAACGCTCTGGGCTTTAATAAGCTACAGTGACAAGCAGAGAGACCTGTTCGATAATGAGTTCTTTTTTCATGCTGGGCGTTTCCATGATTGAAAGTTCTTCTAGATATCGCTGCATGTCAGCCAAATGAGGAATCTGATCAATTAAAGCTTCGTTCAAAAATTTCCGCAGCTAAAATAGCAAAAAGAAATTCATTATCAAGCATGAAATCAAATAATAACCAACAGAACCAGCTTGGAATAAAGCTCCTATTGCGCTGTTACTTTGATCTCCTACGCAGAGGCGTTTTAAACGGGTGTATGTTGCGTTAAGGTAAAAATAAGTGTTGAGTAATTGACAGGTAGCAACAGGTCATTTTTAACATATAAAGTGATAGGGAAATTCCCCGTCAGCCCCTTTTATTACCCCACCAGTAAAAAATGTTTGCCCCACCACTCATATTCAGCGTGTCTCGATTGAAATATTTGTGAAACAAAGACACTTAGCGATGATTGGGCATTGGAGTTTTACAGCAGACTTCAATTCGTTAAAGGATATTTCAGAAAAGATAGCCACCATTATTGATAAACTGGAAATCAGAATTCTTTTATACGCTCCATTCCAAATTTCAAAATTATAATTGATAGATTGATAATCTGCGGATTCTACAATTATAAAGGGTCACGAAAGGGGAAACCAAAATTGAGAATCACTTAAAGTCTCCTTTTCTCAAATGATCCACGACTGATAAACTCTCAGTGCTCTCAAAGAATGCCTTGGGTAGCAACTATCAGGATGGAAATTAACAGGAAAACATTTGATTACATAAGTTGCGTGAAAACAAGTTAATCTTTAAAACCACAAATATACCTTTAGTATTGTGTTTTTCCTATGATTCGTAAACTCGTATTTTCTCTGCGCCTCTTCTGACATGAGAAGACGATAAAGCGTAATCCATATCTGCATAAGAACCAATTCGAGATCCATTATCATATATTAGACATACATTATCATATATTACACATCCATTATAATATATTAGACATCTATTATCATAAATTAAATATCTATTATCCAATCTGAAGATGTCTATTGTCTCTTAGATTACCGTCTCTTAGCGACTGAAAGGTTGACGGAAACTTTACCTGTCCTTCAATTTTTTGTAGCTTGATACTTTCTGATGCTGATAGGTCGGACCACTCTTTGTTCACAAACATTTGTACTTTACCTAAATTAATTCAATATATTTGAATATTATTGACAACACGTCAGTTATTGACAAACATTACACCGCAAAATGTTAGCAGTCAGTTTTGTTTTCGAGTAGATTAGATCGCTATACAACATAGCTTCACAAATGATACAACCAAGATAGAAGTCCATCATAATCACATACCTTCTCTGGTAATACGCTTCCAAGGCGATATCTCCAGTAGGTTAACCAGCAAGCAAGGCATGTCTGCGATTATAAACAAAAGACGAGGTATAGGATAATTATGATTAAATTGCACATAATATACATAACGCTTGATAGTGGCACGCAAGCGTACAAACACGCGATTAATACACAATAATGGCACGCAAATTCACGTGAATACTCAGTTAAAGTGTCATATGCAATCAGCACTTACCATGAGTATTCAGAATTCGCGTCATAACACTCAATGATAAACTGGAAAGTAAAAAATATAATTCAAACAGTCCTGGTGGGTTTACACATGGCCAAACTGTGCCAAATTTACAGCCAGAGCTAAATTATCTGATAAGCTGCATATCTAACAATGCTTACTAGAATAATAATAATAACAATATTGTCATTTAGACAGGGTTGGCTTGTCAGCAATAAAATTGCTGTTATCAATAAGGGCCAATAAAATAAAATGTGTTATTGCCTGTTGTTACACACAATGGTCAGCTCACATTCCTTGTATTCATATGCCACTCATTGATTAATAATTATGAAAAAAGCATGCATACCTATGCATGTGATCCGTTATATAGCTGAAGAGCGAAATGGCCTTTAAACAAACATTGAATGTTATACTTTCTGCCTGCCTCTCCAGCTCCTGAAAAGGCAAAGCAAACATGAAAATACATGTACAGTGTTGTGCAACGTGTGTTACATTCTATTAACAATAGCTGCAGTTAAAATGAATTGGTAAATTAAAATAAAGTATTGCAATAGTTGGAATCACCTCTTTGACTGATGGATTTTTCCTTACTTTGTCATCAGGATCTTGATTTCTCTCTTTCTCAGCCCTTGCAAAAAAGTGGGTCAAGTAAAGGTTGATATATATGATGCAAGAATAATAGCCAAGAGAAATATAATGACAATAACAAAGATGATGATTGAACCAATTGAATAAAAACAAAAGTTGTAATTCTACCTTATGATAAGAGATGTAATTTTCCGACAGCAGTAGTCCACAAGGTCGAGGATATTATCACCAGCACACTCACAGGGTTCCTATGTCAAAAATCCATCATTATTTGTGTGTAGCGGTATGTACACTGTATTTACTCCATTAAACACCCCCTCTAAATATATGCCTCCTAAAAGAAGCTGAAACTCAGAAATGCTTGGGGCATTTAATAAATTAAATCTGGTAATTTGGCTTAGTTGGGGAGAAAATAGGACAAATGGCAACAAATTTGTGCTAAATTCAAAGTCAAGATTAAGCAATAGAACCACTTACAAAGAATTCTTCAACAACTTACCTTGTGGTATAGTACTGTCTCTAATAAACTAAGTGATGTTGCTTCGTGGAATAGCTTAAAAGGGATAGAAACACATGTAAAGAGAGCCTATGAAAAGGCCCCAACATTATGTCATCAACATGCCATGTGGATGAAGATACATTCATTATATGTGTTTTGAAACTCGCTGATTCAACTTACCACCATGTAGATTGGAAGTGATGAATTTGATGTTATCTCAATATCCAAAATATGCTTGAATACTCTGTTTTGCCAAAGCTCGACTGATATCAAGTCATAAATAAGGGTCATAATCTAAAAATGGAAAATGTACCCCTTATATTAGCTTAGATATTTCAATAGAGCATGTTGAGCATGTATGGAATGGCTTTCAGCCAGTGCTGGGTGCAATTGCAGCCCAGGTGCATTGATGCAACAAGACCTTTAGCATATCCTGTATCCTGTGTGAAATGACCCTTAAAATTCCCCCACCACAGCCACACCAATCCCAAACGTTCTCCGCAGCCTCTGGCCGCTGACTTGGAGTACACAGAAGAATGTTCTTACTTTATTGTGCGATATCAGAGCTTCTTGAATAAATTCTTCTGTATTTGTTGATGCATTCAGAACCGCCTGCAACGAGATTCCTAAATTAGTACCCTATGCGAGTAAGAATCCGTGGTATTATAACAATTAGTATATTCTTACTCTTGCTTCACTTGTTCACTCACTTGCATGTTCAGCTTCTCTATGTATTCATGTTGGGTTCTCCACCTTGAAAAATGACATAAACAGCTAGTTGTAAAACTGAAAAATCACTCCAAGAAAAGTAATTATATGCAGAAAACTTCCCTACCTTTGGTTACCAATATCACTAACAGAAACAGTCTGCAATGCTTCAATGTACATGTCAGCCTCTGCATGACTTAGTATGTTTTCAGCCGCCATTTTGATTCACTTGGCTTGTTTTGTTGTTGTTGTTGCTTAGGGCACAAACATGCCCCGCCCCCCAATTCGAATTTCTCCCAAAGCGTTGGAACTTGGATACAGAAACAAAGCACACGGATAACTTCCCTTAAATTTGCATTGTTTACGCTTTAATGAATAAATTCTTATGACGAATATCAGTAAAACAATTCAGCATTCAGCGTCATTATTAACTGACTACATCACATTCAACATAAAAACTTAATAGGTAAAAAATTATCAATAATAATGAAACTTACAATGGGGAACAAAAGTTCCTGGGACACTTGGAATTTCAGTTGATAATGATATGTTTCTGCGCACTTTGTTCCCTGGAAATGCAACCAACCATTCCCCCAAACAATGTTGTCTTCCTTTGTACAAATCTTTTCTCATCACTGGGTCAAAATTCGGTGATATGGAAAACAACGGCCTCTAGAGACAACATTGTATTGGGGGGAGGGGGAATGAAGTACGCGTGTAAAGCATGCAAAATCCTATAGGTGTCCAAGGACTTTTGTCCCCTATTATAGATACCCAAGCGGTGCAAAAAACTATAAACATCCGCCGGGTCAACAGCACTAAAAAGCACCGATTGATGATTTTAATTTATTCAAAACATATCAAATACTCTGGATACGTTTGGTTATCATGATAAATCACAAAAATTGTTGGACTGGTTGGTGAATTCGTGGTGGAGTCGAACATTTCGGTTGAGCCAGTGTGCTTCTTCGGAGGTGCTTTCATTTCCGAGGAACCTGTAGTGTATTCGCCAACAAGAACTCGTGCAGCATACACGTATCTATGGTTCGTGGTAGATGATGTTGAAGTTTCTGTGAAGGGTCTTGCATATCTCAACGCATAACTTGAATTCAAAGCAAAATACGATCCCTTTCCGTAAACTGCAGCTGAAAAGAATAACAATCGTATCATTACATGGTGCAGTTACGAAATGGTTAACGTTGATGTTCGACCAAATGAAAGACAATTACTGTCTACAACCTTGGTCATGGCTCTGACCATTACATGTTGTGCAGTGGTAGCAGAGACCAACTGAACTGGCCAATGAATGCTCAACTCGGATTTGCAATGAATTAGTGATGGACAACAATGCTATGCTTGTTGCAACTTACCATTCTTACCAGCGAAACTTCTGTTGAAGCCATGATGATTAATCTCGTCGCAGGTATCTTTCGTAGTTCCGTGAAATAACTGCATTTCATTGCTGCCACTACCACCACGCTTGTCCATGGACTTCTTCTTCAGCATAAACGCATGATACAACTGAGGATTCTGTATGCGATGCACGGATACGATTTTGCTAACTCCTCCTCCGCAACTGTCTCTAAATCTCTTTACGACACTTCCATGCTCGTGAGTGTCCTCCGATACAGCCACGAGCTTGTGTGATTCACCACTGGTCATTGGAGTCCAAGTATGGGGAAGTTGATCTGTTAGCGAATCTACACCAAATACAGATCAATGTCTTAGATTAAAAGCAAGCCAGCGACGCAAGGAAATAGAATGAAGCATTCATTGAAGCTTCATTCTGTTTCTGAAGCTTATCATCCATTGAACTTATGGAGACAACAGTCTCTCGCAAAGATTAGTATGCAATCTTTGAAAGCCAATCCATTGTACTAAAAATTTTCGGGGATTCCTTGGGAGAACAAGAGCTTTTGGGCCTCTTGACTTATGCCTAAATTAACCATCGCGATTTACAGCAAGGAGTTTGGCAATTCTAAGCAGAACCACGGCCTTGTGTCGCGAAAGTGTACGAAATGAAAACATGATTAATTATATTCAATAACATTAATCAGAAAATAATCAACTCACAACTTGTGGTTCTCTTGGAAACCTTCTCAAACTCCTCTGTGCAAAACTTTTGAACCTTAATAATGTCTTTGGGATCACCATTAAGCTTGATCGTACCTGGTTTCGAGAGACAATAACATGTAATATGCGCCAGTTTCAAGCATGAAGCATGTAATGAATGCATTGCTGAGTATGGACTCAAATGTGAATGCCCTTACCTTTATCATCCACATTAGTATCTACATTACAATCTGAGGCAAACTTTCGGATCTTCATTAATAACAATAGATTATTGACCATAGGAATAGGTGGCTGTATTGTTGTCTCACTGATGTAGTCACTGACAAATGTCTTTATTCTTTCTATTGCAGTGGTAATATTGGCTTTACTAAAGCTATATACCAATAGCTGTAAACGGTCATATTGCTTATCTTCAATTGTGGATGTTCTACGAGTGCTGCTGGTGGAATCTGATGACAGCATAAGTGACTGGCCAGGGTCTTCTGGTTTGAACACTTTTTTAAATGCTGCTATTGTGGTCATATCTTGAGCAAAAGCCGCAACATTGACTTGTCTCACTGTCGTTTCAGAAGCATGCGTGGTCTTGAAGTCTGTGATAGCGTCGTTAATCATTTGTGCAACAGTAAGAGGATCAAAGCCACATCGACCAGTGCCAATAGCTGGTAAACTTATCGACTGGAATCCCTTTGCTGATGCCTCAATTAGTACGTTTGTTACAATGACCTTAACATTCTAGAAAAAAAATCGTAATTTTGATGGCATTAAAAGGGCTCCATAGACAACGAAAGAATGTACAAAACCAAACACAATAAAATCCCAATAACCAAACGGTCAAATACTAAATTTGAGAATTGCCGAGTTTACAAGTGCTAAGTCTTCGCAGATTCGAGTGAGTGGGGAATTATGAGTAGCTAACTTTCTGTATAATATTCTCGGGTAAAGTTCTTTTTATCGTGCTTTCAGCTGCTGTGAGTAGCGAAGTGTAATAAAGTAAAGTAAAGAAGAAATACATACCGAGAGATTATTTCCAACGTGAACGTGAAAGATCACTTTGCAATTCAACTGATATCCAGGTGTCTCAATAATTTTACCAAGGGTTTGATTGAGTTTCGACGACAAACCGACTTTTCGAGTGCATTCTTGTTGTAGCTGTGGCCCAGCTGCTTTGCTGAGTGCTTTTGAGCTTGCATTACTGTTCAGGTCCAAGTTTGATGCCGTATTCACAATGACATCGGACTGAAAACAAAATGCTATACATCAAGTACATAATTGATAACATGCCATAAAATAGACTAGATGCTTAATTGGTATGCAACATATTCAATGAGATATTATGCTGCTTCATTGCATACCCTAGCATAAGGAGATACCCTGCAATGGTTACACACATCTGTTATTAGCATGTGTGCTTAACCAAAAAATAACAATGAAGTTTACTCACCCTTTCATCCTCAAGGTTTCCAATAACCAATTGAACCTTTATATCATTCAGACTATCGTCAACATGCTTCAAAGCTGGTTGTGTCTTCACAATAGGATGTATAACTTTCTTCTTCACCGCTTCGACAATCATTACTGAAAACTCTTTTTCGACACCAGCCTTGAAACTTTTGGCAATGTCTTTAGCAAAGAGCTTTACAACCCCAGGTTGTTGCAGCAAAAGATCCTCAACTTCAATGTCTCTGATAGTTTTTGAAAGTCTACGCTTTGCTTCATTCACACCAACCTTCTCACCGTGTATTGTTATAATTTCATCTGTTTTAGAAATGATTATTTTGACAAGGCTTCTCTTCCAATTATCCTCTATACTCTCCACAACACTGCCCCCAAACCTGACAAGGAAAGCAACCATTTCTGCACCAGGGGTGAGTGTTTCAAGCACTAATGGCTTGATAGAACTGCATGAACGTCCCCCTCCTCCTCTCTCCTCAGGCTCACGTTCTACCAACAGTTTATACAAATGGACAGAATATTCATCATTCAGATGTTGCTGCAGGATACGAGAAGCTGACTGTACATCACTTTCATTTATGTATTTCAGGAAAAGTCCATTGTTAGGAACTTTATCCAGAACATATACATAAACTTCATTAAAAATCAGCAGCTTAGCAATCAGCTTTTTGCCACTCTCCAAATACATCAACTTTTGAATATTTGCACTAACATTGATAAATTGCTTTTTCAAGCATTGTTCCAAACACATAAGACAATACTTTGCATCTTCACACGATTCAGTTTCTCCAATAATTATAGCCATACTTGTGCCATTGTCATGTGAGATTTGGACATTGAAGATTCTCTCAACCTTTCCAATCAACCCCTTGTGATGGAACAAGAGAAATAAACTTTCGGCCATGGGATGCTCAGAGCTAGAAGCAAAACATGACATGGCTGAGGATTCCTTTTTCAAATTTGCTGATGTTTGTTCTTGTTCTTTTCTTTCTTCAAGCAAACATTTTGATGCATCCTGCTCTGACTCTTCCATTAAAGATCGTGCTAGACTGATGAACAAATTGTGAACATCCACTACAAGAACGGTAGATATGATCATTAACAATATGGAATAGTTTTCTTGATGCTATACCAATGCATCTGGTTCCCAGGACAAATATGGCATACAATTGAACAGATAAGTGCACAATAAGTTTTAAAACATGAACAATCTTGCAAGCAATCGAAAACAAACTTTTAATAACATAACATAGAAACATAACTGCACCTGTTTTAAACCCTGAATTATAGTGACAAAACTTTATTTCTTGACCTTCAAGAATCAATTTGTCTTCTGGGTTCTTGTCAGGTATTGAATCATCTGATTTCTTAGGTGAGCTGCGCTTCTTCTGATATGATATGGCTGTATCAGAGGAAGAGCTGGTCTTCAGTGGAGATTTCTTTCGAATTGCAATGGTCTTTTGCACCTCATCACCATCCATAGCACCCTCTTCTTCAAACTCAAAACTGATTTTCTTGAAAGTACTACGAATCTGGTGTATTGGACTGTCATTGGCATTAGTTGAAGTTGAACCATCTTGTTCCAGACGGGAGTTAGATAAAATGCTGTCAAATGATCTTGTTTGTGTGACACCACTCTGAGTTGGAAAATCCTCTTCTCCGCTGGAGAATCCAGATAGTTTGGTTTTGTGCCTTGTTGGGGTGCTCGATGCAACAGACCTTCTGCTCTTTTTAGTTTGTTTTGCAGGCTGGTTTGCACTTTCACCTCCTTTTAAAATTCCAAGCTTCTTGAGAAGAACTGGTCTTGTCGAAGCCGTAATGGGTCCTGGATTCACTCCATGTGCTTTCAGCTGAGCACGAAGCTCGGCATCACTTAATGAGCTGTCGTCGTCTGCCATTTTGGCAAGGACTTCATGTAAGAATATCCTAAGGTCCTGAAATATATTATCGGTCGAACCATATATGGTACTACCATGTATATGTATGGTATAGTATAGTATAGTAGTATAGTACCTGTATATTACTATAGTATACCGATACATCCTAGTTATCCTAGCTGTCCTGGCGGTCCTAGTTATCCTAACTGTCCTAGTTATCCTAGCTGTCCTAACTGTCCTAGCTGTCCTAACTGTCCTAGCAGTCCTAGCTATCCTAACTGTCCTAGCTGTCCTAACTGTCCTAGCTGTCTTAGCTGTCCTAACTGTCCTAGTTATCCTAGCTGTCCTAGCTGTCCTAGCGGTCCTAGTTATCCTAGCTGTCCATCCTAGCTGTCCTAGTTATCCTAGCTGTCCCAACTGTCCTAATTATCCTAGATGTCCCAGTTGTTGTGCATGACTTTATACAGGGTGGGCCAAAAAAAATAACACCCGAAACAAACTATTTTTTACGAAAGCAATAGTATGAGCACCTCATCACCATCCATACCATCCTCTTCTTCAAACTCAAAACTTGGAAAATCCTCTTCTCCGCTGGAGAATCCAGATAGTTTGGTTTTGTGCCTTGTTGGGGTGCTTGATGCAACAGACCTTCTGCTCTTTTTAGTTTGTTTTGCAGGCTGGTTTGCACTTTCACCTCTTTTTAAAATTCCAAGCTTCTTGAGAAGAACTGGTCTTGTCGAAGCCGTGATGGGTCCTGGATTCACTCCATGTGTTTTCAGCTGAGCACGAAGCTCGGCATCACTTAATGAGCTGTCGTCGTCTTCCATTTTGGCAAGGACTTCATGTAAGAATATCCTAAGGTCCTGAAATATATTATCGGTCGAACCATATATGGTACTACCATGTATATGTATGGTATAGTATAGTATAGTAGTATAGTACCTGTATATTACTATAGTATACCGATACGTCCTAGTTATCCTAGCTGTCCTAGTTATCCTAGCTGTCCTAGTTATCCTAGCTGTCCTAGTTATCCTAGCTGTCCTAGTTTATCCTAGCTGTCCTAGTTATCCTAGCTGTCCTAGTTATCCTAGCTGTCCTAGTTATCCTAGCTGTCCTAACTGTCCTAGCTGTCCTAGCGGTCCTAGTTATCCTAGCTGTCCATCCTAGCTGTCCTAGTTATCCTAGATGTCCCAGTTGAGTTGTTGTGCATGACTTTATACAGGGTGGGCCAAAAAAATAACACCCGAACCGAAACAAACTATTTTTTACAAAAGCAATAGTATGAGCACCTCATCACCATCCATACCATCCTCTTTTTCAAACTCAAAACTTGGAAAATCCTCTTCTCCGCTGGAGAATCCAGATAGTTTGGTTTTGTGCCTTGTTGGCGTGCTCGATGCAACAGACCTTCTGCTCTTTTTAGTTTGTTTCGCAGGCTGGTTTGCACTTTCACCTCTTTTTAAAATTCCAAGCTTCTTGAGAAGAACTGGTCTTGTTGAAGCCGTAATGGGTCCTGGATTCACTCCATGTGTTTTCAGCTGAGCACGAAGCTCGGCATCACTTAATGAGCTGTCGTCGTCCGCCATTTTTCAAGTGCAAGCGAAGCGATGCGGCCACATCCCTTTGGTCCAGGGTTGCCAGATGTCAGTTAGCCCGCTAAGCCAAATGGGTCATAAAATAAAGCCAAATTAAGCCAAATTTGAAAATGAGGTTGAAAAACAATAGAATCTGAAAACGAGGCTGTGATGATGTCATCAAAACACAAGAGAATAAAAGAAATATCACATGATTGTTCAGAATTCAAAGAATGCGCACAGTTTCACCCATAAATCGAGCCTTCCGTGTGCAATTTTTCTGCATTGAACAACCTGAACATCCTTTCCAGTACTGAAAATCCTTACAACAGCGGCCTTGAACATTCAAATTAGCTTAATTAAGCCAACTTTCTGGAAAAAGCCAAATTAAGCCAAATTTCAGCTCTAAGCCAAATCAATTTTTCTAAGCCAAGCACTTTTCAAAAAAGCCAAATTTCTGGAATTTGGCTTAGAAAAAGCCAATATGGCAACCCTGCTTTGGTCAGTGGAGGCCAGAGTTAGGTTCGCGGGAGGCCAAATTCTTTCCCCTTGTAGCCAAATTTTCAAAGACAAAAGTCATTGTTTTAGAACAAAGGATTCAGTGTCTTAGATCAAAAGAGTCATTGTTTAAAAAAACAGAAGACAAATTACACATACAATGACCCGCCATGAGATAGTTACGTCATGGACAAATGTCAGCGGTTGTAGCGGGCTTTCCTTTGATCTCAAGGGATGAAACTTGTGAATTCCATGAATTTGTGACTGAAACTATTATTTATGACAGAATTTCTCTATTAGGCCAGATTTACTGTGGAGGCCAAACCAATTTTTCGGTAGCCAAACAAGTTCCAATTAGGCCAGATTTTTCAAATTTGGCCTCCAAATAGGCCAAATGGCAACCCTGGATGCGCGCGCGATTTTCTTCTCGCCACATTCCCGAGACAAGGACTTCATGTATGTAAACATCTTTTAAAGTCATCTCTACTAGTGTGTAGTAACAAAATAATATGAGTCATCACATACGGCAGCACACATAGTTTTATATAGTAAAATAATATTTTTACAGTGATATTTCGACCCGTATTTGTCGAAATATCACTGTAAAAATTTTGTGTAAATATCACTGTTATTTATTTTGATTTTATTAGTTTGATAACGACCTCGACAAATACGGGTCGAAATATCACTGTAAAAATATTATTTTACTATATAAAACTATGTGTGCTGCCGTATGTGATGACTCATATTATTATGTATGTAAACAATATGTCCCGAAATATAATTTTTGAGCCAACTGTCATTCAGACATATTTGAGCGCTCCACTCCAAGTGTCAGCCATCTAGAGCAATTAGCTAAAACACGAGGCTTGCTAATTGCCTGCCAGTGGCGTCGCCACGGGGTGGACTGGGGTGGACATGTCCACCCCAGTTTTCTCAGAGGTCGATTTTCTAATTTGTTGAAAGCCGTTGAAAACATTTTGGGGGGTGATGCTCATTCACTCAGAACATTGGGGCGTGCAGCTTTCCTCTTTGATGCCAATTGCTACGAAAAATGCTGCTTGACAAAACTGCTTTTCCAAAATTTTCCAAATAGTTCAAAAATGCTAAAAAGGGCGTTTCCCACATTTTCCGAGAGTCTGCAGGGCCCTTCGTTTTTGTCCACCCCAGTTTTTTCGGGCTGGCGACGCCCCTGTTGCCTGCAGCAAGTGAATTACATTATACATAATCTATCAATAATGAATATACAGGATCAAAAACCAGATATTTCAAATTCACAAAAATATAGCGTATTATTATAGTAACTAGGAAGGCTGGCGCGCTTGGCCACCTCACTATGGTTGGCCTTCGATGGAGTGGAACAGCGATCTTCAACAAAAGTAGGGTGGGCTTACGCTATAAGCGCTATATATTATACGCTCTCTGGTCCTTTGATCCAAGTTTCGACAACCCTTCATTACTCATTTTCTGACAATTATCATCCTTCTGGGACAAATATATGAAAAGTTAGGTGTCACGGACGTCCGCTACTTCATGAATATCAATTAATCTATTAAGCTTCAAAATCCAAATTTTGAATTAAATGAAAAATTGATTCATAAGTAGGGTAACCAACAAAATTTTGAGACAAAACCAAGCCCTCTAAAGAAATTGGTTCAAAAATTAGTTTTCTCAACTGCCCGGGACAAGTCAAATACGTCATCTCTCTATATGGAACTCTGTAGTCAAAAATTCAATAACTCAATCTGCATGCAATATGGCAAGTAATCAAAACTAAATAGGGCCTTCTGGCCACTTTGAGAACATTTTCAGCTTTCTAGGAAATATACTTTGAAAGTTGGATGTCACGGATGTCTGCAACAAATCATTTACTCTATGTAAACCCACGTATCCATGCAGATGCAAAATCCAAATTTGGACATAGATCGAAAATTGACTCACAAGCTGTCTAAACCCACTAATTAGCACCTTCTGATAACTTTGAGACAATTTTCAGCTTTCTAGGACAAATATTTCAAAAGTTGGTTGTCACGGATGTCTGCAACAAGTCATTTATTCCATGTAAACCCACGTATCCATGCAGCTGCAAAATCCAAATTTGGAAATAGATCGAAAATTGACTCACAAACTGTCTAAACCCACCAATTAGCACCTTCTGATTACTTTAAGACAATTTTCAGCTTTCTAGGACAAATATTTCAAAAGTTGGTTGTCACGGATGTCTGTAACAAGCCATTTACTCTATGTAAACCCACGTATCCATGCAGCTGCAAAATCCAAATTTGGAAGTAGATCGAAAATTGACTCACAAACTGTCTAAACCCACCAATTAGCACCTTCTGATCACTTTGAGACAATTTTCAGCTTTCTAGGACAATTATTTCAAAAGTTGGTTGTCACGGATGTGTGCAACAAGTCATTTACTCTATGTAAACCCACGTATCCATGCAGCTGCAAAGTCCAAATTTGGAAATAGATCAAAAATTGGTGATACCAAAAATTTTCAGCTTTCTAGTTTTGTCATAATTTTTTACTGCATCAATGATTAAACTACAAAATTGATTAAACTTCCCTGAAAAACTGTTCTCACGGGCTTTCATGTTTTACCAGTGACTCGAAATATCATGACAGAACATTTCTACTAAAGGCAACCGAGCGAGTGGCGCCGACGATCTCTACATCATTCGTTCGTTTGTTCGTTACTCGGTGCATATTGAATGCGCAGGAGGCTCGCAACACCTCACTGCAATAGGTGGGATTTCGTGCTCACCCGTAAGGTGTGAGAGAGTTAAAAAATTTTCTCACATGTCCCGAAAAAAACAGACCCCCCTCCCCCTATGTTGTTATATTGTCCATCAAATATAACAACATTGATTTGGGGGGAGGGGGATGGCTCTTTACTTTTCAAGGAAATTTTCAGTGTCTCAAGACCTTTTGTCAATGATTGTGGTTCTTACAGCAGCCTCGTTCTCAATTACACCAATAATGGAGCGATGATGCAATATACAGGGGAACCACTATTTCCAATAAAGTACCTTGGAACTTGAATGAAAATGAAACGAAAAGCAGTTTTCTCTTTTACTCTCATTCAACGACATTTTGTACTATTGCTTTGCAAATAAAAAACGTATTCAAGAACATAGCTCGTTCTTCTGGCAAATAAGCCAATTAATAGAGCACTAATTTCTACTACCATGGTTATTAGAGCGACGTAGCAACAATCTATACATGAAACCGATATTTTAAATTTAAAACTTAGCAAAAACAGCAACAACTGAAAACAACCAATGTAATGCTATGTTTCTGCGCACTTTTTTCCCTGGAAATGCGACCAACAATTCCCCCCAAACAATGTTGTCTTCCTGTCTACAAATCTTTTCTTATCACTGGACCAAATGAACATCGGTGGAGACAACATTGTTTTGGGGGGGAGGGGGATGAAGTACGCATGTAAAACATGCAAAATCCTATAGATGTACAAGGGGTGTCCAATGACTTTTGTCCCCTATTGTAGATACCCAAGCGGTGCAAAAAAACTAAAAACCTCCGCCGGGTCAACAGCACTAAAAAGCACTGATTGATAATTTTAATTTATTCAAAACATATCAAATACTCTGGATACGTTTGGTTATCATGATAAATCACAAAAATTGTTGGACTCATCGATGAATCCGTGGTGGAGTCGAACATTTCGGTTGAGCCAGTGTGTTTCTTCGGCGGTGTCTTCATTTCCGAGGAACCTGTAGTGTATTCGCCAACAAGAACTCGTGCAGCATACACGTATCTATGGCTCGTGGTAGATGATGTTGAAGTTAACCAATTTGCAATACCCCGGAAACCAGTAGCCACTACTCTTTCCACCTCGGGTTGTGCATATCTCAACGCATAACTTGAATTCAGAGCAAAATACGACCCCTTTCCGTAAGCTGTAGCTAAAAAGAATAAAAATCATATAATTACATGGTGCAGCTACGAAATGGTTAACGTTGATGTTCGACCAAATGAAAGACAATTACTGTCTACAACCTTGGTCATGGCTCTGACCATTACATGTTGTGCAGTGGTAGCAGAGACCAACTGAACTGGCCAATGAATGCTCAACTCGGATTTGCAATGAATTAGTGATGGACAACAATGCTATGCTTGTTGCAACTTACCATTCTTACCAGCGAAACTTCTGTTGAAGCCATGATGATTAATCTCGTCGCAGGTATCTTTCGTAGTTCCGTGAAATAACTGCATTTCATTGCTGCCACTACCACCACGCTTGTCCATGGACTTCTTCTTCAGCATAAACGCATGATACAATTGAGGATTCTGTATGCGATGCACGGATACAATTTTGCTGACTCCTCCTCGGCAACTGTCTCTAAATCTCTTTACGACACTTCTATGCTCGCGAGTGTCCTCCGATACAGCCACGAGCTTGTGTGATTCACCACTGGTCATTGGAGTCCAAGTATGGGGAAGTTGATCTGTTAGCGAATCTACACCAAATACAGATCAATGTCTTAGATTAAAAGCAAGCCAGCAACACAAGAAAATAGAATGAAGCATTCATTGAAGCTTCATTCTGTTTCTGAAGCTTATCATCCATTGAACTTATGGAGACAACAGTCTCTAGCAAAGATTAGAATGCAATGTTTTGAAATAAATCAATTGTTATAAAAATGTTTGGGGATTCATTGGGAGAACAAGAGCTTGTGGGCCTCTTGATTTATGTCTAAAAGTAACCACCGCGAGATACAGCAAGGAGTTTGGCAATTCTCAGCAGAATCACGGCCTTGTCTCGCGAAAGTGTACGGAGTGAAAACATTATTAATTATATTCAATAACATTGATCAGAAAATAATCAACTCACCACTTGTGGTTCTCTTGGAAACCTTCTCAAACTCCTCCGTGCAAAACTTTTGAACCTTAATAATGTCCTTGGGATCACCATTAAGCTTGATCGTACCTGGTTTCGAGAGACAATAGCATGTTATATGCGTCAGTTTCAAGCATGAAGCATGTAATGAATGCATTGCTCAGTATGGACTCAAATGTGAATACCCTTACCTTTATCATCCACATTAGTATCTACATTACAATCTGAGGCAAACTTTCGGATCTTCATTAATAACAATTGGTTTTTGACTATAGGAATAGATGGCTGTATTGTCGTCTCACTGATATAGTCACTGACAAATGTCTTTATTCTTTCTATTGCAGTGGTAATATTGGCTTTACTAAAGCTATATACCAATAGCTGCAAATTATCGTATTGCTTATCTCCAATCGTCGATCTTCTACGAGTGCTGCTGGCGGAATCTGATGACAGCATGAGTGACTGGCCAGGGTCTTCTGGTTTGAACACCTTTTTAAATGCTGTTATTGTGGTCACATCTTGAGAAAAAGCCACAACATTGACTTGTTTCACTGTCGTTTGAAAAGCAGGCGTGGTCTTGAAGTCTGTGATAGCGCCGTTAATCATTTGTGCAACAGTAAAAGGATCAAAGCCACATCGACCAGTGCCAATAGCTGGTAAACTTATCGACTGGTATCCCATTGCTGATGCCTCAATTAACACGTTTGTTACAATAACTTTGACATTCTAGAAAGAAAATCATCGTTTTGATGGCGTTAGAAGGGCTCCATAGACAACGACAGCAAGTACAAAACAAAACAAAATAAAATCCCAATAACCAAACGGTCGAATAATACTAAATACTAAATTTGAGAATTGCCGAGTCAACAAGTGCTAAGTCTTCGTAGATTCGAGTGAGTGGGGAATGATGAGTAGCTAACTTTCTGTATAATATTCTCGGGTACAGTTCTTGTTATCGTGCTTTTAGCTGCTGTGAGTAGCGAAGTGTGATAAAGTAAAGTAAGAAGAAATACATACCGAGAGATTATTTCCAACGTGAACGTGAAAGATCACTTTGCAATTCAACTGATATCCAGGTGTCTCAATAATTTTACCACGGGCTAGGGCTCGATTGAGTCTCGACGACAAACCGACTTTTCGATTGCATTCTTGTTGTAGCTGTGGCCCAGCTGCTTTGCTGAGCGCTTTTGAGCTTGCATTACTGTTCAAGTCCAAGTTTGATGCCGTACTATTCACAATGACATCGGACTGAAAACAAAATGCCATACATCAAATACATAATTGATAAAATGCCATAAAATAGACTAGATGCTTAATTGATATGTAACATATTCAATGAGATATTACGCTGCTTCATTGCGTACCCTAGCGTAAGGATATACCCTGGAATGGTTACACACATCTGTTATTAGCTTTGTGTGCTTAACCAAGAAATAACAATGAAGTTTACTAACCCTTTCATCCTCAAGGTTTCCAATAACCAATTGAACCTTTATATCATTCAAACTACCGTCCACATGCTTCAAAGCTGGTTGTGTCTTCACAATAGGATGTGTAACTTTCTTCTTCACCGCTTCGAAAATCATCACTGAAAACTCTTTTTCGACACCAGCCTTGAAACTTTTGGCAATGTCTTTAGCAAAGAGCTTTACAACCCCAGGTTGTTGGAGCAAAAGATCCTCAACTTCAATGTCTCTGATAGTTTTTGAAAGTCTACACTTTGCTTCATTCACACCAACCTTCTCACCGTGTATTGTTATAATTTCATCTGCTTCAGAAATGATTATCTTGACAAGGCTTCTCTTCCAATTATTTTCTATACTCTCCACAACACTGCCCCCAAACCTGACGAGGAAAGCAACCATGTCTGCACCAGGGGTGAGTGTTTCCAGCACCAATGGCTTGATGGAATTACATGAACGTCCCACTCTTCCCTCCTCAAGTTCACGTTCTACCAACAGTTTATACAAATGGACAGAATATTCATCATTCAGATGTTGCTGCAGGATATGAGAAGCTAACTGTACATCACTTTCATTTATGTATTTCAGGAAAAGTCCATTGCTGGGAACTTTATCCAGAACATATACATAAACTTCATTAAAAATCAGCAGCTTAGCAATAAGCTTTTTGCCACTCTCCAAATACATCAACTTTTGAATATTTGCACCAACACTGATAAATTGCTTTTTCAAGCATTGTTCCAAACACATAAGACAATACTTTGCATCTTCACATGATTCGGTTTCTCCAATAATTGCAGCCATACTTGTGCCATTGTCATGTGAAATTTGGACATTGAAGCCTCTTTCAACCTTTTCAATCAACCCCTTGTGATGGAACAACAAAAATAAACTTTCGGCCATGGGATGCTCAGAGCTAGAAGCACAACATGACGTGGCTGAGGATTCTTTTTTCAAATTTGTTGATGTCTGTTGTTGTTCTTTTCTTTCTTCAAGCAAACATTTTGATGCATCCTGCTCTGACTCCTCCATTAAAAATTGTGCTTGACTAATGAACATATTGTGAACATCCACTGTAAGAACAGTAGACATGATCATTAACAATACGGAATAGTTTTCTTGATGCTATACCAATGCATCTGGTTCCCAGGACAAATATGGCATACAATTGAACAGATAAGTGCACAATAAGTTTTAAAACATGAACAATCTTGCAAGCAATCAAAAACAAACTTTTAATAACATAACATAGAAACATAACTGCACCTGTTTTAAACCCTGAATTATAGTGACAAAACTTTATTTCTTGACCTTCAAGAATCAATTTCTTTGAAGTAGCTTTGACACAGTCTAGTAAAAGTAAAACATACAAAACATTAAGTGTCAGGGCATAAGCTTAAATAGATAGTTTTACATGGAAATTTTTCATTTCCTTACCATGTGTACTTGCTAATTCCACAATAGCACATTTTTTAGTTCCATTTATGACTTTCAAGCTTGTGGAAATTGCATTTACATCATTTTCTTTGAACAAGGCCAGAATTTGCTCTTCAGTTGCAATAATTGGAATATTGGTTATCATGACCCTCTTACAAAATTTGACAGCTTTGAGTTTTATATTCTCGTTATTTGGTGGACATTGGTCAGAGTTGTCTTTCAATCTTTTTTCCAACTCTGCTATATCTAGAGAAATCCATTCTTTGATTATTTGAAAAACATCAAATTCACAATAATCTGAAATTATCATTGATTCAAACATATTTTCCTCAACCCCTTTACATGATTATTGTAATTACAATTGTGTATTCAGTGAGTTTCATGGAATATTCACTGATAATATCCTTTTATTAGCACTAATATGACTTAATTGAGGCCATCTTTTACCAAGGGTGAAATTGTCTAGACACCCCAGTCTGGTTTCTTGCCCCCTCCCCTCTCAACGGTCTGTCAAGATCTGTATACTTACCAATAGGATATTTCATTCCAACTAAGACAGCTTTGTTATCATGTTGAGGAATCTGAAATCTTAACTCCACCTTCAGAACAGCTAAACAAAAACTTTTTGTGCAGGAAATATCCCAATCAGGAGGAAGGCCTTCTAAAATCAAATTCTTTTTATTGACATCAGATTTTCCTTTAGCAGATGAAGGTTTCCTGTTGGTAGTTCTTTTCTCTTCAGATGGTTTTTCTTTTCTCTTTACAGCACCATCCTGCTTTTTTACTTGCAATGTGCTTGGGGTGCAATGCCGGTCGGGACATTGCTTGTCGAAACATTTCTTATCAAGCCAATTGATACACAAGACTTGACTTTTTAAAGCATCTTCGCAATGACGAAATTTGCATCCCTTAAAATATAAATTGAATTAACTAATAGCATGAACATAAAAAACAAGCCTTTTGTGAGGTGAAACCTAAAACTATTTAACATCACATGGAGAAGATCATCTAAACGACAGTGCATCTCGACCAATTCAGTCTGAATTGGCCGAGATGGAGATGGACTGGACTGGTCATGTGGCCATTTTTCATCTTTAACTTTTCTCTCACCTTCGTTTGTTTTTTACATTTTCCATTCTGTATGTAGTCTCTGCAGTCATTAAAAAAGTTATATGGTTGCTTTCCTCTCTTGGGAAGACTCATGTTTAGTGCCTCAATTCATCGAAATTGAAGTTTACCGTGAAAGAAATAAACGTAATTATTAAACAACTAAAAAATCAAAATTCTTGGAATTTAAACAAGAGTCGGAGAACCCAGAGAACTGGTTCATACAGCAGCCTCGTTCTCAATTACACCAATAATAGAGCGATGATGCAATATACAGGGGAACCACTATTTCCAATAAAGTACCTTGGAACTTGAATGAAAATGAAACGAAAAGCAGTTTTCTCTTTTACTATCATTCAACGACATTTTGTACTATTGTTTTGCAAATAAAAAACGTATTCAAGAACATAGCTCGTTCTTCTGGCAAATAAGCCAATTAATAGAGTACTAATTTCTACTACCGTAGCGACATAACAACAGTCTATACATGAAACCGATATTTTAAATTTGAAACTTAGCAAAAGCAGCTACAGCTGAAAACAACCATAAAGATTAATACAGCAAATAAAAAATATTTTTATAGTTGATACTCTTGAGTCTCATTTGTTGATGGAGTTACAAGCAATGAAGACTATTAATTATAAAAAAACTCAATTTATACTCAATTTGGAAAGCAATTTATACACTTACTTTGACACTTCGACTTGATATGTATACATAACATTCAAATGAATTTAAACATATCATTAAAATGTCAAAATCTATATAAAAAAGGAATTAATCAAGCCGTGTTTTCTATTATACAGATAAATGACATGATACTTCAATTAATCTAATTATATTATAATTACATTCCATATTTACATGAATTTGTTGAGACTAGCACTCGGAATCTGGTCCTTCTCGTCTCTTCAGATCAATGACTTCTTGTAACACTCTTTTCTGGTCTTCATATTTCTTGCGTATCTGCGTCAAAGAAATACAGTTCATTATAGGAACGCAAGCTAGCAAGAAGCAAAAACACGGAAAATAAAAGAAAAAGCGGCCAAAAATTCTTGTTCTTCAAACTCTTTCCCCTTCAAATGACGTCAAATCTAAATTCGACAAATATTCAATGATAGAAGAATGCCAAAATTACCTGAGACATCATCTCCTCTTCTTCACGATTGAGAAAAGTTAAAAAGTTTTGCAGTTCAGGCATTTCAAATGCTTCCCACTGAAACAGAAGTAGAATTAAGCCATTGATATATCATAAGCTTACAGTTTTTGAGATCAGCAATGAACATTAACAGCATCTTATAAGCACAAGACCAAGAAAGGGAGGGGCTGTTTAAACGCAAAATTGGAGGTTGCAGATTCGAGCCCCGCCCCTACACATTAATTTGATTACATTGATTGTGTACTGTGTAAATATATCACTCATGTCAAACATTCGATAATTTTGCATTATCAGTCTTGTACTCTAATTCTTTGGTATACTTTGAGTCAACAATTATCTTTCAAATTTGCATAGCAAAATTCCAAAACATAACACAATGCATTGTTGCACTACACAACTTTATATGCTTGTTTAATTTCAGCTTACCAGAATTTCACCTCTTTCGTTCTCTTGCAGCGAAAATGACTTGGCCTCGTGCTCGCTTTCCCAAAGGAGGCTGAGGACGAGTGGGTGCTCCTCCGCGTCCATCTTGCGTAGGCGGACTGCAAAGGAAACAATAGCTTTTCTATCCTTGCATATTACGAGACACAATTAAAAACAATGACACCTTAATCTAGCTCTTAATGAGGCAACGAGCAACCGTAACAACCCGTCGCCATGGACACAAAGAAGGCCGTCTCTATTAAACCGATCAGCTATTGTTCGTTAATCATTGCTTTTACAAGCCAATCCCATTCATAAGTCGGTTTCCAAGTGATGTATTCCAATAGTGCGATCTCGTAATTTCCGATCTGGACCCATCTCCCACCTTTACTGACAACAAAAACCGTATTGGTGTGGTTTCCCTTCCTCTACAGAAATGAATGACAATTAATAAAACTTACTACGATCATTTTCTTCTGTGCGCTCGTACAGAGCAAACTTTTGAGGGTTATCTGTCACGCCATATTTGTCCAGTAGAGCTTCAATGACCTAAAAACAAACAAATCTACGTGAAGCGCATTGTCTGGTCGTGGTAAGAACTCTCAACACGTCAGAGCATCGGTTTGTCTTCTGATGTCATCAGAGTTTGAATCTGAAGCAATTCGATATGATTAAAAATGACGAGGATAGTTTACTGCATTCATACGGTTGAGATCGAACGGGCATTTGTTGATGATTCGTAGATATCGTTGTACCGTGTGCTGTGGGGCTTGTCTGATGCAGCCAATGAGGGGGGGGGGGGGACAATCTAACGATTCCATAAGGTGTTGTGAATGTTGGTGAATATTAACATGCATGGAAATTTACCCTTACCTATCAACAATAATCTATTCCTTGCTTACCTCGTATGCTGTTGTGGTGCTTGTTATGTGGAGTGGTTTTTTCGTATTTTTTGGCATGTAAAAGCTCATTCTCCTCCTCGAGCGCTGGACAAAACAGACACGGGTTAGCTTTGTAATTATCACCCAATATCATTTCTTGATAGAGTAGGGAATGAAATAGAGAGCATGTTGTCAAGAGAAGAGGACAAAGATGGGAGAGACAATAAAAAGAGAAATAGAAAGAGTAGAAGCAATATTAATGACAAAAAAGCTTAACATGTTAAAAGAGCAGTCAGATTAGGATGGTATAATTTAGTGGGAAAAACTAGTTATCTGCAACAGTGATAAATGCAGACATTACTTTGCTGCAAACAAAAATTCACAGAAGCAAACCTTAAATTTTCTGGATGATAAATCATTCTGGGGGTGTGCCTCCTCAGCTGATGGAGTTAAGGGTGTTGGCAGCGTTGAAGTAGTTGGGCTGGTCAGTGCATCTTTCAAGTTGTCCTGCTCCATACCGGCTGTGACAGACTGGTGTCGTTT
Organism: Sanderia malayensis; assembly: GCA_013076295.1. NCBI lineage: Eukaryota > Metazoa > Cnidaria > Scyphozoa > Semaeostomeae > Pelagiidae > Sanderia > Sanderia malayensis. The sequence continues at coordinate 5,428,435 of RQOL01000616.1, read as the reverse complement.
TGAAACTCTCTTTGAGTTGCTGCGACGAAGAGCCCGTTTCATTGACAGATCCGATGTATCTGCATGCACGTTCACGGGCCTGTTCAGGTTCATCAAAACGCGAACAAATCCATGGAACACACCATCGTCTTGCTGCAACAAAGATGAGCACTTCATTTCATATATTGCATTTATACTTAGTCATTTCAGTAAAGGTTATAGCATAAAAACACAATCGTTGTGACAGAATCTAATTAAAATAGGCTCATAATGTTAAGAAACAGACCAGACTCATTATTAATGAAGATGACGCATTGTATTTGTCTATCAATCTTCGCAGTTCCATCACAGATGAAATGCTTTTAGGAAGACTAACTGCTGGAATTTCTTCTTCTTCTATTGAACCTTTGCTTGTTGCCTCACTCTGTTGTGAAAAATAAAAACAATTATAGTTGAGAAAGCATTTACCTACTCTTCTCAAAATACTTGTGATTGAATTACTGACTGACTGAGGTGCATACTGGTCAACATTGCAAGCTATGGGCTTCTGTGTTAAACATAGAGGGGTAGCGGATACCTTTCACTTTGCTGATACACTTCAAAAGTATTAAAGATTGCTTGATGCGCTTTCCCTTACCAATATATGAAGCGTCTCTTTGGTAAGATCCTCCAATGATCTTTCCTTCATTGGTGCCTTTGGGCATTCTAGATTAATGTCTAGATGGCATCTGTAATGACATGTGTATCTGCAATCTACAACAAAAACCAATTGTTGTATTATTAACTATTTTTAAACTGTTAGTTATTTGTTAAAACATCAGAAATTTAAATACTTCAATTTTGAATGTCAGTATGAAAAGAATCCCACAGCATTAACTATGGCACATTCATTGAAAGATGAAAGAGGCCACCCTGAGCTAATATGGTTGAAAAATTATCAATGAACAGGACGAAACCAAAAAAAGCTTTTATTGTCAGTTTTCAGGGAAGAAACTCACAAAATAGGAAGAGGATATCTTGTACTTCAGTAACAGGAAAATAATAGAAGAATATTCATTCGCTAAGAATAGATTTGAGGAACAACTGATAATTTAGATAATACTTGTGTGAAATTAAAAAATTTTCACGTACATTTACAGCGAACAGCTGATCTGTAAATGCCCCAAATGAAATCTTCGCACACATCACACCAAGTTGGTCTGGCATGTATCTGTAATAAATGGCGCTTGTAAACAAATTCATCGTAATTAGAATAATTTTGATCATTCTGCGATTTAAGGGGATTCGGACTGATAGTCCTTTCCTCGAATTCTTCGTTATTTTTCATCGTCGCGCGAAGATAAGCACTCTGTTTCTGAAGGCGTTCCACGATAGGCCCACTTTCCGATCTTGGCATGTTTGCAACCTTTGGCTTATGAGTTTTCGAAGTTTTTCCGAATAGCCATTCTCTAAGTCCTGCTTTCTTCTCTGGTTTCTTAGCAGAATACATATCCGTCCTTTTTAGCTGTTGCCTTTTTGTGTTTAAATCATACGTTGGACCTTCAGTTACTGATTTCGGTCTTGGTCTAGGCCTGTTGCCCAACTTTGATAATGATGATGATGGGTCACTACTGTTATCAATCAAGCCAATATGTCTTGAAAATCCTTGTTCGTCTGGGACACTATTTTTCCTTATTGTTCTTAGTTCAATTGGATTATTGTTCATCACGACATTCCATTTGTCCTGAACTCCAACAACGTGTAAAAATTCCAGTAAATAAAAATCTTTTCTTCACTTTTTCCCGTTCATCATCTCATCTTACACTTTGTCGTATGACAGTTAACTGATACTGATTGTGCTCTGATGGTGGTATGGCCACATACTCCACTCAAACACAAACATAAGACCGAGAAGTGACCAAGGCCGACACGACAGCTTTGGGTAAGTCCTTAATGTATGGAAATCATGAGTCCCGAAACATTCTTTTGGCATCCACTCTCATACATGTGGAATCCCTATGTATTTATCCTTGTGTCCCGAAGCATCACTGAGGCTTTCATGCAGGCACCTACCCATTACATATAGAGCATATTCCTCAAGGGTATACTCTATGTAAACGGTGTGTATATTTTGGATAGCTCTAAACAGCTGTGTATAACCAAGTGTTTAACTGAACAAAGTGTAAACATGTATAGGAATACTCTCCAATATACACTTGTGACTTGTGCTTTGCACACTTAAACACATTGAAAAATTCTTTTATTTAAATTTTGATATAAAAAATTATTAAATTTAAGGTAATGAACAGATACAAAATATACTAACATTTCTTGGCAGACAGAAATAAAATAATAAATGGATAGGTGAAGGTAAGTAAAATTTTAATAAATCTTGGTTATAATTTACAGGCTAAAATACATAAACCCCAGATGAACAAAGAACCAAAGCAATGCAGATGAAAAGGGAACCTCGTGTTGCCAACTTCTATAGACTAGAACTTACAACCTATATATAACTGTGACTGGAGAGCCCAACGGTAGGGCGTCGGCGTAGCAGACCGAAGGTCGTGGGTTCGAGTCACCCAGTCACCGGCCCGGTCAATATGTTGTGATGGCAGCACAGAGCGTTCGAAAACACTCAAAACGACGTTTTCTGAGGGTTTAAAGCAGGTCGATATCCGGTGCTTTTAGAACGAGTGTATCTTTTGAACCAGTTGTCCTAGAAAGCTGCAAATTGTTGCAACGTGATGAGCATGGTCGAAATAGTATGGTTCGATTATTTGCAACTTAGATTTCATTGCAAAGTATCACCAGCGTGTACAGCATGTTGGACGGCTGGTGGTGAGAGGCCAGCTTTCGGGCAAACCAATCGAGAATATGGACAGAAAATGAATATCCATAAACAAAACAATTAATTACAAAATTACAAAAATTAATAAAATTGGCATAATTCTTGCGTACATTGTGTACATTTAGAAATATGAATTGTTTTACACGATTCATTATAGTTCGTTTGTCAAGTTCAGCATTTCCCCTTCATGGAAAAGGGCACCTTTGCTGATTCTTTTCGACAAATAGCAAACCAACTGGTTATTAAAGACTTCTTTATTGCCCTTGCCTTTATCAATCACATCCCTGGGCACTCTGCATTTGATTTTGGTCGTTCGCAAATTCTCGCAGCCATCACCAAAATTCCCAAAACAATCTCGAGGGACTTCCCCGTCTTCTCCGAAAGGTATATCAACATCTTTGACCATTTCAATCTTAATCTTCAACTCTCCACCCGATTCTTCCACTTCTCCTTTGCTTGACAAATGGTTCACGGTGTTTTCATGATGACAGTCAGCAGTAGTCTTTTTTATCTCCTTGGCGCAGATCTCACTCTTGGTAATAACTGCGTCTTCTAAGCCCACTTTCACCATCTCCACTTCTATTGGCTCAAGAGTCAAGAGTACATCTCTGCAAGATCCTGTATTTGATATTAATTCTTCACACAGAGCTGCACTTGTTCTCCTCGTAATATCATCAGCATACAATAAAGACATAGCATGATTATCCGTTGGAGTATTACGTTCGTTAATACGATTGCCGCGCGTGTTATCCACAACAGCATCATGTTCATCCATGAAATTATTGTCGTCTCCGGGTTTATGGCAGTTAATACAGTTGCTTTCCCGTTGTTGTGATTCTTCACAACAATTTTCGCCAGCGCCATCGCACATTGCCACAGTTATTCCGTTGTAACACCATTTGTCAGTGAAATGTCTGCAAGAGCAGTCGATATTGTTGCAAGGCGATGATAATGATGATGATGATGATGGATGTTGCAGTTCTTTCAATTTGCTCTGCTGAAAATCTACGGCATTTCCAATCGCAAATCTTTCGAAATTGTCACTGAACGGCACATCTCGGCACAAATCATCAATAATATCGTCTTCTAACCGTATGAAGTCGTATATAATTTCCTCCATTCGCTGCATGACCAAGCCCAACAACAACACACTGTACTTTATACCTATATGAACAAAATCGTTTCACAAATGCACATTCGAACTGAGCTGCTGTGTAAGCGCAGCAGTACTATACCATGTCTATTTCGTATCAAATCGGATTACTTCAACTCCAATCTCTGACTTACACTGATTTTCTGTGCTGTCGGCAGCAGTAAGCTGTGTTTGCGTGGAAATAATGCTAAAATAAATAAACAAGCTTCGTTCGGTCGTCGTGTTATCAGATTGTGTTTGTGCTAATAATAATATGCAAAAGTGAAGTGATGGATTCGTAAAGCTCTTTCTTTCATATCTGATTATGCGGTTCAGCGCGTAGTTCACAAGTTCCCAACTAGAAAAAGCCGTCGCCTTTCTTCTTGGGCCGCAGATAAGATTCCACAACAAGGAGTAAAAAGTCGTCCGCCAAACCGATACGAGATAGTTTCTTGTTTTCAACCACCACCACAGGTTGTGATAAACAGCACAGAGAAGCCACACAACTACCCATCGATTGCCTCCGGAAGAAAAGCCCTCTTTCACGTTCACCCCCCTTTCATCGCATATCAATCATGAAAATGTTTTCATTCAAACAGTGCGCCGTTTGTCTCCTTCTTTGCCGACATATTCGCGAATGCACGTGAAATAAAAACATCAGCACAGCAATACATGGAACATATCTTTTTGTGTACATTCTTACGCAGTGTTGTTTTAGCGAGTCAGTAAATAAAAACAGAAAATATTCACCCTGCTTTCGACAACAAATTCTTTACAATAATTCAAGCTTTTTCTGTGTTTATGAAGAGCTGACAGTCGGGTCGGGTGACAGCTGACATAAGATTGACAGTAAAAAAATTAAAACAATTAAGATTTCATTGTGACCACCTGGTGATTGACATCGACCTTGGAATTTATCATTAATGGATTTTATCATTAATTTTAAGTTTTACTCAATCAAACCAAAATATTCCATGAAGTACATGAGTTCTATATTTTTATGTGTTCACAATTTTAAACCAGTTTTCAGTGTTTCGAGTACAGGAGTTTTTCAACCTTCCTATTATAGGCAGTTTGTTATAAAAAGGAAAATAGGTGTTAGTCGTCCCCTTTAACTTATTTTATGATTTTATGTGCATAATATAGAATGTTAATATTGCTGCAGAGAATTATTCTTTACATTATTTTAACAGCACTTTCTGTTGAATTTAAATTGTGCAGTGTTAATTCTAAGTTTTATAGGCAAAGAAAAAAAACGTTGTCACAACTTCCCTTTCGAAAACAAGTTGGGCGTATTGTGTGTAAAACTTTCCTCATTCATGACTGATGTGTGTGGCAAGAGGTTGGTAACTAGCAGCATCTGGTACTGTATTTTGTGTTTGTGGTGGCCTAAGTATTTCTTTACCCTGTTGTTGGAGAGTGTGAAAGCCGCAAACATCAAAGCTCTAACAGGTGGGCAGAAAAATCACTATTGTTGCAAAGGTAAACGGAGTATTGTCAATACATGCTTGTGCACCAAATGAAGGAAAGTAATGTACGAACATGGTGGATTTGTCTATGAGGGCATGATACTGCTGAGCTAGGCCCATTTGTGTGTGCCCGCCCACTCACAAACCATAAAGCGGGATGCAATATTGCTGTTTTCAAAACAATACCAATCAAATTGAAAAATGTTTAATTACGCATGAAGGCTTGTTAACTGGAGAAAAATGGATGACGAAAAGCGACTGTGGACCGTTGTTCCGAAGACAACTTGTTTAAGACACAGCCATGAACTTTCTTCGGAATATAAAAGGATTCTTCAGTTTCAGCAGAAGAGAACGAATGCTATCAAAACTACGAAGTATACATGGCTAACTTTCCTACCGAAGAACTTATTCGAGCAATTTCACAGATTCGCAAACATATATTTTCTATCGATAATTATACTGAATTGGGTTCCTGCTGTCAATGCGTTTGGCAAAGAAATTGCCATGTTCCCACTTTTATTTATACTGTCAGTGACAGCATTAAAAGACTTCTTTGAAGATCGGAGGAGGTATAAATCCGACCAAGAAATCAATAATAAAAATTGCAAAGTTTATTCAAGGTATAGTATATTATGACAAAGTATAGTTTCAGTAAATCCAAAGATTCAAACGTGTTCTTAACATTTTAACTCATTTCAGCTGTACTCTCACCACAAGACCTCATCTCTGTAATAATGAGTACTTTTGTTTTACTTTGAAAGCCATATACATTAAAATCAAGTCATTTGTGGCTGACCACCTGAATACTGTTGTCACAACTATTAATATTTCTCTTGAAAAGCGAAATGATCCAGCAATATTTAATTTTTACAGCAGCTCAAAATCTTATATCAATGAAAAATGGGAAAATATAACTGTTGGTGACATAATAAAGTTATCGTCCGATGATAATGTACCTGCAGATATCTTGCTACTGAACTCAAGTGAGGATAGTGGCATTTGCTACGTTTCTACAGCAAGTTTGGATGGTGAAACAAATTTGAAACAGAAACAGTCTGTCAATTGCAGCTCTTATGAATCGGTTATTATCTTTACCTTATTTATCTTACTTACTTTATTTTTGTATTTTGTTCAATGTAATGCTTTGCTGCACAATATAGCACTCTATTTACAGACAAAAGTTTGAGTAGACAAACAAACATTTGTTACAGACAAAAGTGTGAGTAGACAAAAGTTCTTGGGACATTTGTAATAATGCAAAAGAGGCTATCAACCTGTAAACTTCGTTTTTTATGGGTTTATTGAAGCCCTTTATTTCCTCTAAATCAATCTCCAAGTTGTTCTCTCAATCAGACTCTTGTGATCACCATAGAAATGGAATTTTGCCAATATTTTAAGTGCCTGTCTCTTGAGACAACATTGCTTGGGGAATTAGAGGGATGCATGCACAATTTTCAAAAGTTGCCAAATATCCCAGGACCTTTGCTCGCTATTGTAGAATGTTTAACAATCACACTTTCCCATCAGCAGTTATAAGTTTTCATTCATTATTTGATATATTGTTTAATTTCACTAAACAATTTACCAAACAATGCATTACTGAATAAGGATGCTTTGTAGCATAGTTTCCATTTTCACTTGTGCATCATTGAACAATTGCCTGTCTTTTTTAGCCACATGAGTTTGATCCATCAGAGGTCAGCCTTGCAGTGACTTGTGAATTGCCAAACAACCAGATTCACAGTTACCATGGATATGTGTAAGCATTACTTTGTTTGATTTTCTGTGAATAAAGGCATAGCACCTCTAATTTATCTGCTAAACCTCTTGCATTATGGACACACGTTGAACCAATTCTCCTACTTTATGTCAGGGCCTTTTTTGACATTAAAACACAAAGTCAGGGCCAATGGGTTCCTTTTCATCATTTGCCCCTCCCCCCACTAAAAATTTGTTTAAAAAGGCTCTGCTTTATGTAGAATGTGGAGATATCAATGGTAATTACAAGTCAATAGAAAAGAAATTATTTAGATAGATAAACAAACAACAAGCACTGGGCACGTTAATTAATCTGTTTTAATTAAAATTAATTAAGTTCTAATAAGGTCTATCTTCTCCGGGCACGCAAATTAATAGAATTTATTTGAATTATTTAAATTCTGATAGCTCCATCGATTCCCCGATCACACGGCCCATGCATCCCTTGTACCCCAATCCCCATTCCAAGCTGGTAAGTGATATCCTTTATTGGAGCTTTAATGCAGTGATGTTGCATTTAATTGTGATGCTCGTTGACAAAACAATGTCTTTCACGAGATGTGTTGTGTTTTCCATCTTCCAGTGAGTCCAATAACGGAAAGAAAACTCACATCAACCACAATAATCTTCTATTGAGAGGATGTGTAATACGAAACACGGATTCAATTGAAGGACTAGTTGTTTATGCAGGTAAATTTCTCACCGCTGTCAGATTGACATTTCTAAAGTCGCTGCTATTTGTTTGCTTAAGAGGGTAGTATCCCTTCATTAGAAAGCCCTTTGGCATCAATAATACTCTGTGTGTTTTCAAGGACACGACACAAAGGCTATGCTGAACAACAGTGGGCCGAGATACAAGCGAAGCAAGCTGGAAAAGGACATCAACAAGGATGTTCTAGCTTGCGTGTTTCTACTCATGATTCTCTGCAGTGCGGGTGGGATAGGTAAGTAGTTATGACGTATTACTAGTGCGTCGTCTGTACTTGTTAATATATCCAAGTTGCGTGTGTAACTATATTGATGTAATGAAATAATATAACGTATAAAAATCAATTAATTTGAAGATTAGTACAACGTTTCGGAATTTACCCGTTATCAAGTAAAGAAAGAACGAAATTTACTTGATAACGGGTAAAGCCCAAAACCCTGTACTAATCTTCCAAGTTTATTGATTTTTATACTTTATATTATGTCTGTACTTGTTGTTGATGAAAGTCGTTGCTTTTCTGCATGGCGCTCCGCACCTGTATAGCAATTATGACAATGAATGAACAAAGTAATTGGCAGCTCGAGTTGAATATAATTGAGTGACGCATTGTGTACCTATTAGCGTTCATTATTAGACTGTACTAACAGGTTATGATTGTATGCATGAAATGAGCATATTTGGTGGAGAATAGTTGCTTGTTTTTGATTCTTTACACCGTTCTGATTTCAGGCTGCGGTTTGTGGACGAAGTATAGTCCGAACTTTGTCCGAGAACTGTCGTTGACCGAACGTGCCCCAGCAATGGAAGGTTTCGTACGATTCTGGACATTCATCATCATTTTACAGGTGAATCAATCAACGACCATAATCCTCACACGCACCCCTGGGTTTTTAGATTTTGCAGTCAATATCAATACGAACCGGGGGGTTATAGTATGAGAAGAATTAATTTAACAGATCTTTGACCGTGCAATATGCAATATGCAATACCAACATTGACACTTGCAGGATGTATCGTCATTAACCCTCCTGAAATAATTGCATTTTCTGTAGCTTTTATCTGGGTGGCATGATGTATTCAGGGATTAATGTCATTTCGTTCACAATTGTCAACTTCATGACAATGCATTTCTTTGCATTTCACCAATACTCGATATTTGAACCCTGACTAAGCGTCTCGTTCGTTTGTTTTTAGGTGATCATCCCAGTCTCATTGTATGTTTCTGTTGAGCTGGTCAAACTGGGACAAGTCTATTTCATAAACCAAGACTCGGAGATGTATCACGAACGAGCTGCCAATCACTCCGTGTGCAGAGCCACGACGATCAACGAAGACCTCGGCCAGATTCAATACGTCTTCTCGGATAAAACAGGAACATTGACAGAGAATAAGATGATATTAAAGCGCTTCTCAGTTCGCGGAGTCCAGTGTCTCATTCCCGAAGGTAAGGCCTCTTGTTTTCTTCATTGATGCAATTTACTTCCAGCAAGCACCCTGTGCTATAATTGTCATCACACGTTTTGTAGCAGAGCCTCTGTAGCAAATAATCTATTCAACTAGAATTAGCGAAGCGCTATTGTATACCGTGTGCGTATAACGTGTCGGGTAATCGCATTGTTTTTTACGTTTGCGCTGCACACTGGGCATGTTTGAGTTTTTTCTTGGCGACACTATGCAGTTTTAGAATTCTAGAGCGTGGTATTGGAAATTTAAAAGTTTAATTGCCCAAGATTTAGGCGTACATAATAGAGTGTGAAATACCCCGGACTCTGAAATATAACTTTTACCAGCCTTGTAGGTGTCTGATATTTGATGACTGTAATGTACACAGTCTTGTATTTACAACCAAATTTTCATTAAAATGCATCGGGATGAAGACCTGTCTACTACAGCACATGCCCCGTCCAGGCAAGCTAATGCTACGGCGTATTTTTATACCTCCCACTCTCTGCTTTACGTAGATCCTTGCATGGATAATCTGGTGAGAGAATGCAGACAACTTGAGTTCAACATCCTGACCGACAACAAATTTCATTTGAAGAAGAGTTGGTTCGATTTCTTTGTCGCCATAGCAATCTGCAATACTGTTGTTGTTGTTGATGCGACTAAAAGCAAAGACAGTGTCCGTTCTCATGACAACGATGCTTACGTGGACGGTGTGGTTGGAGTCAATGGTGGCTGCAGTTACGCCAGTCCCACAGAACCGATTGTTGTGTACAGAAATAAAAGGTCGCTGGATGAGGCGAAATCTACGACTGTCGTACCCAAATGTGGCACTGTTACAGCGAATGGAACGGATCTTATTAACGGAGTAAGTGGATCACATAAAGGATCGGAAGGATCTATTAAAGGATCGGGAGGATCCGTAAGAGGATCGCATAGGAAATCTGAAAGATCTGTTAAAGGATCAGAGGGATCGGTAAGAGGATCAGGAGGATCGGTAAGAGGATCACATAGAGGATCAGAAGGATTGGTTAGGGAGGCAGGTGTATTAGAAGGAGAAGAAACTAGCGCACATAATTTCAGAACTGTTGAAAGGACATCAAAGCTTGGAAAACTGAAAGAACCTCCGAAGTACGAAGCAGAATCGCCAGACGAGGAGGCTCTTGTAAAGGCAGCTTTTCAATTTGGTTACAAACTGAAATCGAGGCTATCTGATGCGGTCACGCTGCAGCTACCGGATTATTCAACTATCGGCTTTGAAGTACTTCATGTGTTGCCGTTTGATTCGGCAAGAAAGAGGATGTCAATCGTAGTGAAAGATCAGTACGGAGAGATTATTGTTTACTGCAAAGGTGCCGATTCCGCCATCATGAATCGCTTGGCAGTTCGTGAAGGTAAGTCGTTGAACTGATTTCCATATTTCTATTTGAACATCGGCATACGTAAGTGTTCCTGCTATCAGGCATCAGCGTTTTGTAACCAGGAATATGGATGTTATGCATGGATATATTAATTAGATTAATTAGAATATGGGCACTTTTATATGCGTGTTCTTCTTTATGACGTTAAGCAACTTTTCTTAATTCAGGCCCGGAGATTGAGAAGATTGAGACTCAGATTCAGGAGTATGCACGAGAAGGATTGAGAACTCTCTGTGTTGCAAAGCGAGTAAGCTGAATTTCAATTTGATTTTTTTAACATTATGCTGCAATGCTTGGAGTATCCTTTTACCAAAGGGAATGCGGATGTCTAAAGGGTTTGTGACGTGGTATTTTTGCTTTCGTTGTAGAAACTTAGTGAAGAAACGTACGCCTCTTGGTCTGAGCACTTCAAGGAGGCAGAGATCGCGTTTGAAAATCGAGAGGAGAGAATAGCAGAAAGTGCAGAAGAAATTGAGAATGACTTTGAGCTACTTGGAGCCACTGGTAGGAATCTTAGTAAAGATTAGTTATTTGTTATTTTGTAACTCAATAGCTAATATAGACTGGGTCGCTACAAGAGCTTTACGCATATGTTATTGAGTCTATTTTTATGTGCTGGTTTTGTTGTCTGTAGGTGTAGAAGATAAGCTGCAGGACGGAGTGTCTGATACGATAGCAAGCTTACGCGAAGCTGGCATCAAAGTATGGGTACTAACAGGAGATAAACAGGTATTTATTTTCATAGCTAACTTTTCATAATGCATTGCATGTTGCATGCTCAATTTTTCACTTCTAGTTGCATTGTTGTTTATATACTTTTCTCGTTCTCACGGTTCTTATTTTGTGTTTTGATTCAGGAAACTGCCATTAACATAGCATTTTCTTGTAAACTGTTGGACGAAAACATGGAAATAATTGTCATGAATGCAACAACAAAGGTTAGTTTCAAGTCTGTCGGACTTGTTTTGACATCTACCAACCAGCGTTTGTATATCACACGCAGACAATGTATGTTACAAGTAGTGCATTCAATACCTTCATGACATCCACTCTCTATTTCACAGGAGGAATGCAATGAGCAACTGGACACCGCATTGCACCAACGCCTGGCAGAATTGTTACCGTTGTGCACATTTTCACCCATGCACGAGAACAGACCGCGATCCATGGCATTGGTCATAAATGGTCCAACACTTGCATTGGCATTGAAGAAACCTCTGCGACAGAAATTCATCGACCTTGCGTATTGCTGTAGCTCTGTCGTGTGCTGCCGTGCTGCTCCGATTCAAAAGGTATTTGTGCATATTTATATTACCTCGAAGTACCATCTAGTTTTACTACTAAGGTACAATAGTCGCCAACAGTTCCGTGGCACTTTCGACCTTGCAAATTTCGCGCGTATTCTCCCCCCCCCCCCCCCATGAATGTTGTCTTCAGAGACAGTCTTATATTGTCGACCAAATTCAAGTTGGCTGGTGATTACAAGCGTCTTGTTGACAGAACAACATTGGGGAGACTGTGGGGGGGTTCAAGTTGAATGAATCCAACGGAGAAAGAGTTTTGTTAAGGACTTTTGGCCACTATTGTAGCATGCCAGCAAACTAATCAGACACTGGTTTGCATTTGCTATGCTTCTGTTTGCGGATACATAAAGTATGTCTGATCACGAGTGCCCTTTTAAATTTCGTCTATTTTTTTATCGCCACCAAGGCAAGTGTTGTCAAGCTAGTGCGTGAGAGCTTCAATGCCATGTGTTTGGCAATCGGTGATGGTGCCAACGATGTTAGCATGCTGCAAATGGCTGATGTAGGTGTCGGTATCGTCGGCAATGAGGGCATGCAGGCTGTCATGGCAAGTGACTTTGTACTCGGCCGATTTCGCTTTCTCAAAAGGCTTTTACTGCTGCATGGGAATTGGTGTTACGACCGGCTGGCCAGAATGATCGTCTACTTCTTTTATAAAAATGCTGTAAGTCATATCCAGTATATTATGTGTATGAACTGTCTATATACCCGACCTATATATCCACATTACATTTACGTAGTGTATTTCGATGTGTTTGCTTTGAGCAATTCTTTCATTGTTCAATTGTGCAATTGTCAAAATCTTTGCTAGCCTTATCTACAGAATAGCTTAAGCTTACATATAATAACCTACATACCCACATCACAGTTACATTTACGTTACAGTAAGCTTTTATGTAATGGAATCGATTAATCTAGATCTGTATCGATTAATCTGGTTTACTTTTCAGATGTTCGTTCTGCTATTGTTTTGGTATCAGATTTTCAACGGATTCTCTGGATCCAATGCAATCGATGATTACTCTTTAGTTCTGTTCAATCTGATTTTCACTTCTGCACCTCCAATCGTGACTGGTATTCTCGACCAATTTACGTCATCAAATCAACTGCTTTCCAAGCCTCATTTATACAAACGTGGCCAGGATAGCAAGGTAGGCTGTCGCACAAGCATTAGTATTTGTTCTATAGTTGTCATGGTAATATGCAGTCTTTCTAAATATTCTATCCGTTTTCAGGCGTATACGAGAAAGATTTTCTGGATTAATATGTTGGATTCTCTCTATCAAAGTGCAAGCGTGTTTGTTGTTCCGTATTTTGTACGTGTATCTTTATGGCAATTTTCTTTATGGCAACTTTTATCACTACACATGGCTTTCTTTAGACAAGCTTTGTCTAGCTTATTTTCGTAACACATGGAATCTGGGTCCATAGTTGATTTTGTTGGTTGATCAAATGAGAATTGTCATGATCAATGAGTTTCTTTTTATTAGGTCTACGTTGATACTCCGAATGGGATGACTGCAATGGGAATTTTATTTCATCAAATTGCCGTCATAACTGTTTCTTTACATCTTGGCATTGAAGTACCTAACTGGGTAAGTGGATTATATGATAAAATGGCAGGGTCCCGCAATTAAGGAGCATGCTTCTTTTCAGGCTGACCCCTATCGTTTGTTTGCAAAGATTTATTGTTTTTCCCGCTGTTCTTCTGAAAATATCTGAAAGTCTAAAAGTTTCTTGTAATTGTTTTTATATGCGGGTCTCGCTGTATATGATTTTATTGTACTATCAAGCTACCTGCCCCGATTCCCTTGCTATTATATGCAGGTTTTCTGATCATTACCTTCATATAGTGCAGTGCAGTTGAATATTGAAATATTTCTTCATTAATTGATGATGAATGTCGAAGAATGATGAAGAATATCGAAAGTTCATGATCTTACCATGCCTATCTGTTTGTATATTCACGTTGGTGTATTCAAGCATTGTTTAATTGATTTTCTTATGTTTTCCAGACTTTCATTCATCATTTCTTCATCTGGGGAAGTGTTTTGCTGTCATACATCTGGTTCTTTGGACTATGTGCAATCGTTGATGTTTACCGCACCTATTGGGTGATATACAATAGCGCATCTGCGTCGGAATTCTGGTTGCTTACGCTGCTTGTCCCAACCATAGCTCTCGCTCCAAGGTATCAACACGTTTGTTAATACTATAAAGCCCCCCTGTAAAGTGCATAATCAATCAGGGCTGCGCAGTACTGTGTGTATGTGTGGAGGGGGGGTCTTAAGATTTTTTGTATCATAGTTGTAGTCCAACATGCCGTATTGCTTTGCAATTTTTCTCCTGCTCTCTGCGCCGCATATGCTCTTGTGCTGCCATTACCATAACGTGGGAATGTGATACACGCTTGATGGATAATTTCAGTATCACACTTGGCTGTGTCATGTAACCATTGATTAAATTACCCCTTATTTTTTCAACAGGTATCTATTCAGATGTTGCCAGACGTCTCTCTTTCCAACCGAAGCAAATTTGTCGAGAATGGAGGATTTGGATGCCAGCACATCCAGTCAGCATTCATTGCGAAGGTTTGGTAGTGATACCTTTCATAGTGAATTTCGTACTACATCCGTTTTTGAACACGTTGCATGAATGCTCCTTTATCAGTCCCAACGTCTGCGCAACTTAATCTTCACACAAACGTTTACCTCCTACCTCTGCGTCTGCGTTAATGGAGACCCACGACAAGACTAGACTTTGCAGTTTCGGCCTGCGCACTGAACTTTATGCATAGATTCTATGCTAATACTAACATCTACAACATAAGCACTTTTCGTTTCTTTTGCCAGAAGCACGTCATTTTAGATTTTACCTACCTTTCGTCGCATGATAATTAGAAGATCCAGGAGATCCAAATTACATTATTTTCCGAAATTAATTTTTTTGCCATTATAATTTTTATGCTTGTGTTTTCCTTTGTACAATTGATAAAACCAAGTTGACCAGATTGCTCTGACGTCAAGCCTTGTGTTAAAAGATTGATATTTTTGCTACACTTGCCAAACAAACAATACAATGAAATATATATTTCTTATATTTTGACATTAATATATATAGTAGAAATAGAAAGCTCTGCTTAAACAGACGAGGCTGTTTCGGGAAAATAACTTTGCTGCAGTATTTATTTTCTGGTTTATAAATGAGGATTATGAGTTTATTAATGGGCTGATTTTTAGATTACATTGAAATTGAATTAATTAATATTAGCTATCAATAAATATAAAAAATTGTTTTGCCCATCGAATAGTATTTAAATCCGTATCTGCACAATTTAAATGCCAAGATAATCAATTAGATGTTAGAATTTCAACATTATAGATACATGCATTTACATGCGTTTTATATTTGCGTATTCCTGTCTTATGAAGGCTTGTACAATTTTTACAGCACAGCATGCTATGGTAGTCTGCAATGCTCTCAATTGACAACAGTATAATGCATTGGAGTCAAGCATGTACCAAGAAGTTTGATCTTCCACAATACTACAATAGCGTTGCTTTGTTTGCTCTGCGACAGTTTGTGGGTTACGATATATTTTATTATATTTTTTTCAATTACTTACGTGTTTAATAGCTAAGTATCCACTTTGAATACTATTTATCTTATAGTTCAAGAACTTTGAACGATACTTGCTATCATCCTACCACAAGATAAAGTTGCCGTAAAATTCCTTCTTGCAGGTAAATAAATAATTTATTATTATTTATTTATTTTATTACTGAATCTTATTACAGTGAAGCGTCTATGTGTAACGGACACCATTGGAGCCAATGTTTTTGTTTGTTGTGAGGGGTGTCTGTTTTATGGGGGTTTAATCCTTTTTTTATACCGTGCTAAAAACGTTTGGCATTCTTCAAGACCAAAGTTGTAATCAACAAAATAACTAGAAGCAACTAGAAACATGTTCTGTCATATTGGAAGTCGAAGAAAGAGAACACTTCTTTCAGGCAATAAAGTTTAGCTACCACCATTTTCGTTCAGTTTTGATCATGTTGTTTGAGATTAAACAGCTACCGTCCACTCTAAAGAGGTTTTCTTTATGAAAGAGTTTTTTCTGGGAGATGAAACTTTTATAGAAAAATAACCATAAGTGAAAGTTTGGGTAGCACGAATTTGTTCGTTGTAAAGAAGTGTCCGTTAATGCAGGCTTCACTGTACTATTATTACCATCATCGTTACTTCTTATCATCATTATTGCTGATGTAGGCAGTAATTAAGCAATATTTGTATTAGCACAGCACAGAATGTGTGCCGTGAGAACATATTCCAAACGCTTTTCGTTTGCTTTGTCATTAGACTATCATCAAAAACGACCTTATTTACTTTGTGTATATTTGGGTAGTAAATAATCGTTCGTAAGCAAAAATGTTTATTTTTATAAACAAAACAATGGTGTAGATTATAGCAGTTTGCTTTTCAAGTTGTTCAATAATCCTTCTGCTAATTGCCGTGTAAAGCTTGTTTTTACATCACGGAACTGTTTAAATATAGCAAGGTACCTTTTATTTTCAGAGCTCAGTTGCTGCTACCAAGATATAATAATGTGTTTGGAGACTCTGGTTTAAAAAGTAATGTACTTTATCGAATTTGCTGAAGTAAAAAGAATATGTTTTCACCCTGTGGTGTTTTATGCTTAACAATTGCGAGCCTGCTTTTCCACTTATCGATTCTTATTCTAAACTTGTTTCTTAATTTATCTATTCTTCAGCTTTGACAATATGCTCGTGTTGATTTCAAAGGCTTTTACAACCTGCAATTTGCTGTGTTTTTTAAGACATATCGCTTCATTTGTTCCAAATAACTAATTTATTTTTCTTTTACAGGTGGCTGCACAAAGCACGCACGTATTTGATCTGTCAACGTTAGCAGTAGCTCATTACATCTCGTGTAAACGTCTTGGAAAGAAGCAAGAACACTTGGGCAAAGGGTAAGTCATTATAGTCAACTAGCTACTTAGTTTTCAAACATCACGTACTTAACAATCTATTGAAAGGGTGTTGTGATTAAGAGAATATGGGTCTATCTGTAGCTAACTATGGAGACTACCTACCAACTTAAAAACTAACCTAAAGCACAAAGTAGCTATCAAGCATAATTTTCTTATGCAATTATTCATGTCTTGTTCATAGCTTAATGTTAAGTCAACTTGCTAAATATATATAGTCCAGTCCAAAACTGCAAAAAGCTCGTTATCACATAAAAAAGTCCACAAGCACATATATAGCTAAAGCATTTATAGATGAAACTCAAAATGCCTGCAGGTATTAGAAGTAACAGGTTAAAAACTAAAAGTGTAATTTGAGTACTAGAAGCAATCTTAATAACTTTTTATTCATATTTAACAACAAGTTAATCAATGTTACTGATATAGCATTTTTATCGTAATTAGAAATCTCTACATATAAGAAAAAGTAGACAATTCTTTGAAAATGTGCACTACCATAAAGAAACGTATTAAACTGTTATTGTTTTATAGTGAAGAGATGTAAATACAATCTATAGGTTGCTTTTGCTTTTTTGTTTTTACCAAATAATCAAAGGTCTTTTTTCCGCCGCTACAGGTGGCTATCTTGTTCCACACAAATATAAGCTAAGATAACAAGGCGTCAACTATCATACTGCAAACCCTAATCATCACATTATTATTTGTAGTTATGTGATTTTTCATTTCAGTTTCAGCTAAGCTCTTTCTCTTTTGTCTGGTGGCAATTTTCATCCAAGCTACAAGGCAGAAAACTCAAGGTGCGTTGTATATTTTCATCGTTCCATTTTACAACAGGTCCATTTAGCTGTGACATGTAATCGAGTTTCAACCTGCTTTATCAAATAGGTGATGTGATGTATGCGTGTAAATGTGTATATCCTTACTGGCTATGCTTGTGTCGTATTTTGCACAGTTGTTCTTGGTTTTAGCTATGTAAACATGACAGTGTGTACACAGTTTCCACTTTGCTTTGAAGCACAATCCATTTCCTTGTTCCGGGTGTAATTTTTTGCGCGTCTCGATCAAACAATGCAAATCCGAGCTGTCCCCCGACACATCAACATTTGATTTTTGCCTTTCATCAAATGGTTATATTTGCTGTACACTCTGCTGTCACTCTCATCTGTCATCGTTTATAGCATATCACAATACTAGATGAAGCCCCTGTCACTGTATCCCATCGCCACATTTCACTAACAAAGACAGCATCCGTTAGCAGGGCCTTTCACATCACAGCATGTTGCATGCATTGACACAGGAACCTTTCTCTTTCAAGGGTCCATCCAGTTCTGCAAGCATCTGAAAAGTTGAAAAGTTGAGGTATTTGAAATTATTTTCATTACTTTACGTTGTTCCATGGCATTGCGTTTTATTTTGCAGAAATGCCATTTGTTTGTTGTATGCGAACGGTGCACTAGTGCGTTCGATTTCCTGCTTCGCTATAAAATGATTCGATTCAAACCGACATTTTGTATTCATTCTCACAAGGCAATATGAACACCATCTTTCATTGGTCATAAATAGGCCAAATTACAGTGGCAGAAACTTGTATTGGTCAATGCAGAAGTCGATGCAATTATACCTAAATGATTTTGATTGTTATTAAAAACCAAAATCACTAAATTAACAAATCATTTGACCTATCATGGTGTCCTTCCTCCAAGTAGTAGCAAGGAAACGATTATTCAAGGATATGGTTCCCTTACTCTTTCCTTGCTATTGTTCATGGTAAACATTGGTCAACGCATTTTATGCTTAACTACTCTTGGAATCTTTTGTTTATTTTAATGGCAGCTTATTTCATTTTAATCATATCAGGAAATTGAACTTTACTCTGCATTCGCTTTTTGATATTCCATGTTGCTTGCTTGATAGACTCGAACTGTGTGAAGGACTCGAACCAATATTTTGTATATAATAGTTGAATATTGATCGAGAAATATTCTATATATCGCCAGCATCCTAATTTTCGGGATTGTATGAAACATTTACCTGCTACTTATAGCTGTGCTACAGTTACACGCTCAAAAGCTTCGGGTATAGGCGTATCACGTACACCACAACACGTTTTGCTTTCCTTGATTTGCCTGATTTCAATATCCGGACGTTGTTCAATTAAATCTTGTGAATTCTAACTGCTGAGCGATAGCTGCAGTTTAGGAAAGACTCAAGCTTTGATGTATAATTTACTTTTGCTCTCCTGAGGTGTGCTGTGTAGATAAATGTTTTTAGAACCAGTTTGGTGGTAGTTTCCTATCTGGAGTGCGATAATTTCCTTATTTGGTAGTGCACAACATCCACGCTTGGGTACTTTTAATAACGAAATAAGGGTGGTCACATAAGAGTGTGCGAAAGGAAATCTCTTCTTGCTCTTGTTGTAGTGTTGTTCTGCAGCTTTGTGTGTGACTGTTTGACGGGACAATTTGTGTGGCTGTCGTATTCAGATATATTTGCTCATTATAGACAAGTTTGAAAAGGTATATGCGCATGATTTTCAACGTTAGATGTGCATATGCTTATTGTGTTCACACGAAGAGCAGAAGCGTAGCTGTGAAGCAGGCTCAATAGGTACCACTGTGAAGCCACTAGCACAAACAGGCGGTCGCCAAACGACAGCGCAGCACGATGAGTGAATTAAGGCGTGATTAGATTGTTTTCGCTTTTGGGCTGGATCGATCTGTCGTGCGTTTCAGTGTTGAGAGGGACTGTCGCTTTCGAAGCTAGCGTACAGCAGATATATATTTTATCGTAGTCAACTTGTAAGCACTAAGTTTTGTGTTGGACATTTTTTAGATTGTTTGTTGACAAAGACTTGAGACAGCAGTTGCAACTATGCCGAAAACTGCCGTTGATCCAGCTTTTGAGAATGTCGGATTGGGACCTGGAATAGAGGTGTGGAGAATCGAGGTGAGTAACTATACGTTCATTAATCCTCAAAGAAAACAGTTGAGCGAAAAAGAACAAGAATAGTTGAGTAAAAATGGCATATAGTAGCTAATGTCGTTTCGATTCAATCAATCTCACGATTGTAAGATTAATCACCGTTACTTGCAAGCTGCATACTTTGCTGCTTATTTTGACAATTTATGTGTCCTGTATTCATTAGTTGGGCGCTCAATACTTTCTAAAAGCCATACGTAATTCTGCGACATGTTTCCGCTCGAAATAGTGTAGCTGTGTTAGCTCTAAGAGAGGCTATCTCGACTGCCCGTTATCTCTATTTATCCCGACATTTGCTTTCTCGGAAAAATTTCAATTTTCCTTGAGGATTTGAGATAACGAATGTCAACTGTACTATTTTGTTTTGCCATATTTTTAAAACTCGGTGAGCTTGATATATTAGCCTTTTATCAAAATAATCTTGGTTTATGTATAATTTTGTTATTAATACACTCCATGCAGATAATACTGTTGCAATATTTTGCATCTTTTCCGGAAAAGTACTTGAGAATAACAACAGATAGTGCTTTACAAAAGTCATTCAAATGACAAATGCGGCCATCTTATCATCCCCCGGGATTGAAGCATAATCCTTCCATGCTTGCTGCTCGCACTGCGACCCGAGCATAAGTATTCCAGTTTTTTGGCAGATGCGTGCGCAGCAGTTACTCACTCCTGCTCTTGGATAGTGTAGTAATAGACTCACTGCATTGCGTTCCTGTTATACGTTCGTTGGATAACTCCGTTCGTTGTGCTTGCACTCAATCGAGACTCGTGCAACAGGTCTAGTGTAGTAACACGACACTTGGTTGTATGTGAGAGCCGGTTAGAGCGAAAAAGAAGAATCTAATTTACTCAGTTTGTTCCGCGCGAACCTTCACTCTCTAGCTCTCTCTTGGGCCTGAGAACTTAGAAGAGGAAGGAAAGATGCGACAGACTTAGCTAACAGGGAAAACTCCCAGTCCTCTTAGCATTATATCGTACATTCTAGCTGGCACCGTTACTATTGATTTATTAATGTAGTTAATATAATTTTATTCATTTGAACACGCCTTTATTTGTTTTCGTAGAATTTGAAAGTCGTGCTACAAGACCCAAAGACACTGGGTAAATTCTATTCTGGTGACTCGTACATCGTTCTTGTGGTGAGTGAGTTTGGTTAACTCTATCTCTATCAGTATCCTGTGCTGTTTTATACTCTATGCTCCATGTACTGTATTGACTGTGACTGAGTATGCACTATGCTCTGTACTATGTACTGCTCTATGTACTGAAAACCGTATAATTGTACTGTATAAGGTTTTTTGTTGTTTTGCTTGTCGAGTAAGCATTTGTGAAGCAGCTATAAAGTAAACGGAACAAGCGATTGTTTGCGACGTTAAGTAGCGAATGACGACTCACAACTTGGGTCGCAGAGCTTTCAAGTACATGAAATGGATGTTATATCATTTATTGAAGAAGGCAATTCTGATTCTTGCATTACATCTCTTGATTTTTTGTTTCAGACACGAAAGGTAAAAGGTAAGTTCGAGTGGGACATCCATTTCTGGCTTGGCGAAAAGACGACTCAGGTGAATACAGTTGTTTTCTTATGATACCCCCGTCGTTTTTGTAAACAGTATTTGGAATTTATTACGAATAACTTATTTGGACGGATGTAAGAAGGAGTGACATCTGACAGAGCTGTTAAATTACATGCAATCAAAACAAATGCCAACGCTATCGTATCCTGTTTCATACTACTCACTAATTGGTTCGTTAATGAATGAACCGGGATAGACCATATTGAAACAAGACAAGAAGACAGTTTTATCAATCAAGATAATGATAATTTTATCATCAGTTTGGATAATTTGATAGTTGCTAATTGAACTGGTATACTTGTAACTAATACATTATAAACATTCGAGCTGACATTTTTCTTGACATGACTTTCTTCGTTAATGGCACTTTTAATTTTCTGACTGCCTTATGGAAACGTGATATATATACGCAGTCAATGAATGCTAAAGCCTCTGCGTTGGCGCATTAGTGAAGACGCTGACCAATGCATTGTTCTTATTGTTTTGTTAGGATGAAGCTGGTATTGCTGCATATAAGACTGTTGAGTTGGATGATGCTCTTGGTGGCTACCCAGTGCAGTATCGAGAGACGCAGAATCACGAGTCGAGAAAGTTTTTGTCCAACTTTCCCAGTGGAATCCAGTATGTGTTTATTTGCCATATAAACTGTTTATAATTCAATGTTCTGTCAAAAGAGAGACCTTTAACTATAGACTAAGAGCTGCTTCTTTATTTCTTGGCATTGTTGGGTTACTTTGGCATTTTCTAGGTTCGAAACTAGATTGAAACAATAGTTTGATTCACGTTCAGCTAATTAAAATGAAAATTCCACTAAGTTTGTCTCTTGTGCATCTTTTTAGAGGAATGTTTGCTCGTCAAATACACCAAATCCGAAATATTATACAGAATGTTACCTGAAAGCGTTTATTTTATCCGTTGGAATATAATATTTGTTCTTTTGGACTTCAGATACCTGGCAGGAGGAATCGATTCTGGCTTCAAAAAAGTCGACAGAGATGCCTACGTAAAGCGTTTATTGCATGTAAAGGGGAAGAGAAATGTTCGAGTGCAGCAGGTATGTGGTATTTCACATGGTTCCTTGAAGGTACGTTGCATGTGCATCACTGGCCAAATTTAACTGTCTGTATTAATTTGTCTTGAAGGTGGAACTGAGTTACACATCCTTGAATCATGGCGATGTGTTTGTGTTGGATGATGGAAAGAAGATTTATTGCTGGAATGGTAAAGATAGCAGCAAGAAGGAGAGGATCAAGGTAGGTTTTTTTGATAGATTAAAATTCAATGCCAAGTGATGTAGCTCGCTATTGCAAGTTTATATGTTGGTTTTTGTTATTGTATGATGACAGTCAGCACTTGTTTCGGCTGGGTCCAGCTCTAGGGGTTGGCTTATTTACTTTCGGGGGTTCCAGAGACGTTTTCGTATCAGAGATGGAGAGCTTGATAATGAGGCTGGCTGTATAAACTTCTGAAAGATGTTTTCGTAAAATAATAGCAAAACGTGAAGCTTTAATCGTTTGTTCGTTCACAATTTCAAACGCAAGGCGGGGGCTTAATGTAAAGTTTCTTTTTGAAAGGGGGTTTTAAAGAACTTTTATGGTTATTCAAATAGATGAATTGGTGTCTTTTTCAAGTACATAGTGCAAAAGTTTTAGTGGTGAGAGGGAAGAAAAATATTATTATTTAGGATAACTAAACCACAGACAATTTTTGTTACAACTAATTGTTCCACTGTTCTTCAAGGGAACTGAAGTTGCAAGACGAATAAGAGATGAAGAACGAGGTGGAAAGGCGAATATCGTAGTCATAGGTAGATATACATAAAATTGCAGTCCTAATTCAAGACCTGAATACAACATGTACACATTTTTATGCGAGTCTTCAATTTGCTCTCAACTTGTAACTAATACATTCGTCCATGACTCTCAATGATTGCACAATGAGATGCTCAGGATTACATTTAATGTATGCTGTGCAGGTATGGATGTAAGTGTATGTATGTTATGTCATGGGCTTACAAGAGCTGCTAATAACAATAGTATATTTGGATTTTTTCGATTTTTTTTCAATAGATTCTGGGAGAGACCCGGATACGAGGTTTTTTGATGCACTTGGCTCAAAAGGCCAAATCAAATCTGCAGAAGAGGCTGGCGATGATTCAGAATTCGAAAAGAGCAGCAAAGTCCAGGTCAAACTTTACAGGTACCTATTTCCAACACAGCTATTTGCAGCTACAAGATTTGACTTTGTATCGCAAGAGGTAGTGAAGCAACACATTAGTGTAATGAATTTCATTTTTATTCAGAGTGACAGATGCCAGTGGTAAGTTGGAAATCAAAGAATCTGGCAAATTTCCTTTCAAGAAATCTGACCTCGATGCAGACGTGCGTACGATCTCTTATCATAGTCACTTTACAATCAACCATAATTGTTAATATAGTGAGCGATACTTTTTGTGTAGTTTTTAGGACCAGCCCCACCGCGATACTACATATATCTGTTGGAAATACAAGCAAAGCTGAGTTTTGTTTCGTTGTTTAATATTCATTTGTTATTTTGGTAGGATTGTTTCATCGTGGATGCTGGACCAAGTGGTGTGTTTGCTTGGATTGGAAAACACTGTACCGTGCAAGAGAAGAAAGAAGCTATGACAAATGCTGTTGTATGTAATTCTATGTTTATGTTTATGTTCTGAGTTCCACTTACAACTTAAGGTAACTAAGGTTTTTCATTTGTAAGGTGTTGTAATTTATTTTTGTTTAGGAATTCATAAAGCAGAAGGGATACCCAAACTGGACACAAGTGACACGTGTTGTGGAAGGGGCAGAAACACCGATATT
The DNA here is from genome assembly GCA_013076295.1 of Sanderia malayensis. Classification (NCBI taxonomy): domain Eukaryota; kingdom Metazoa; phylum Cnidaria; class Scyphozoa; order Semaeostomeae; family Pelagiidae; genus Sanderia; species Sanderia malayensis. The sequence continues at coordinate 5,403,983 of RQOL01000616.1, read as the reverse complement.
CAAGCAGTTTTTCAATAATTGGACCGAACCTGAAAGCCAGCAAGGAATGGGAAAAGCCAAAACTGGAAATATTGGCAAGTCAACGCTTTCTGGCATTTGATTTGGCAAACGTTTATCTTCAATTGAGATTGTTTAACGATCAGTTTCGTATCATTCTTTCAGCTCATGTCGCTCAAAAGAACTTTGATGCATCTTCGCTTCACGAGAGAGCCAAGAAAGCTAAGAACCAATTGCCTGACGATGGAACTGGCTCTTTGAAAGTGAGTTGCCATTACCTGCAACTTAATTAACATATGCAGCATGGATTAAAGTTGTCGAGTAGAGTAGTCATTCGTCCTCATGTTCAGTGCTGTCAGTCGAGCAAGTTTTTCATAGCGTCAGAGTTGACTTAAAAGAATTTTCGTTTTTGATCTCGTGTATTAATGTGTATAATTTTTCATTTTTCCTCTTAAGATATGGAGAATTGAGAAGTTCAAGAAAGTAGAAGTGCCAAAGGAGCAGTTTGGAACATTCCACGAAGGGGATTGTTACGTTCTCTTGTACACATATAAACCGAAAAGCAGAGAACAACATATCATCTATTTCTGGCAGGTAAAATAATACCATATTACATCCTCTGCTTAGTTTACTGATTGACTCCCTGCTCTCTCTTTTCTTTTAAAATTTTTTTGCTTTAATTGGTTATAGCTTAATATTCGTTGTCTTAATCTAAAATATAAAAAGTAATTCCGAATTAGGCCAATCGGCTTGTACGAAAGTCTCTTAAGTTTAAATAGAATGTAATTAAAATATCACTCCAGCTCTTTGGCTCTTTAAAATTTATTCTGTGTTTTTTCTTTAGCTATACCTCGCGTCCAACTGATATAAACTGATGTGTAATATAAGCTGTATCATCTAATGCATCTCTATTTTCCTTTCTCTCAAGGGCTCAAAAAGCACAGCAGACGAGAAGGGATCATCGGCAATGTTTGCCCAACAACTGGACGAAGAGCTCGGTGGTGGCCCAGTTCAAGTAAGCAAGATATTCGTGATATCCATATTTTCTTAATTATCTCTATAGATTCTCACTGTCTACACTGGCATCACAGTGCTCAATGTACAGGAGTACAGAGCAATAGTAAATATAGTTTGTCTGATGATTGCGAAAGCATGAAACTACGAATAACAGAGAACTAGTCTACTTTCTTGCTTCTATTCTATTTGCTTAATTACATACTTATCCTAGTTGTTTTATCGTCATCACTTGATATTTTCACATAGGTAAGAGTTGTCCAGAACAAAGAGCCGGAGCACTTTTTGCGCGTCTTCAATGGCAAGATGATTATTCTCAAGGTATTTGATCTTCAATGCAATGTTCTTGGCATTACGAGGACTGACTGCTCTCTTAATGCTTGCTCAGAAAGTATAGAAATGTTTCTATCACGGGCGACGAATTTGATTTTCCCAGGGGGTGGGGCTCAAACGAAAATAAATAAATGCTACGCCTTCTCCAAACTCTGTGCATGGATCCATCTTATTGAAGATGAAAAAAATGAAAACTAGCCAACGAACAGAGCAGACAATAGATAGATACTAAAAGTGTTGAAATTTATTTAATGGAAATGATATACTTACTAAATACAATAACAAATTTAAAGTATTTTGGCGTTGATAATCCCCCTACATGATTTCCCGAAGGTGGCTTGAGCCCCAGACGCTTATGATTTTAATTGGTTGATAATGCAACAGCTTGTATTATTAGCTATTTCTTTTGTAGTCAAAAATAATGCCACTATATTATAGCGTTATTGTGTTCAATACTTTCTAGTTATATAAATTTTTTGCTTGTTGTCTGAAGGGTGGTATGGATAGTGGCTTCAAGTCTCGTCGAAGAGGTTCTTCAAGCAAGGCAAAAGAAGATGTCCACCTATTTCAAATCAAAGGAACATCAGAAATCAACACAAGAGCTGTTGAGGTATGGTTGTCGTCCTCAGGGGCCTAGGACTACAACCCTTTATTTCGTTCTGAAATAAAATATTTCAGAACGAGAGCTTGCCCTTTTTCATCTTTTAAGGCCTTGTAATAACTACCAGTTTTCTGTCAGTTTAATCTTACAAACCCAAGGAACACAACCTTATTAAACTATGATTACTCGTGATGGCTTTTCATAGCAGTGTCATGATTATAAGGTTTCTAAGATCAAGGACGTCGGAATAATTTTGATTTTGGGGGGCTGCGAGCTACGCCACCGAGAGAAACTTTAAAGACCACCCCCTTCCGATCCTTAGAAACGCCCCAGCTATACAATTTTTTTGATTGATGAACAGATAATGATATATTGATGTCCATTCAGAAAATGTATAAATGGGGGTTAAAAGAAACATTTGCAAATTATTGAGTTGGCTGAACCCCCCCCCCCTCCTTGCCAGCCTCGACAAAGCCTGGTGAGATGAATTTTCTTTTCTTTTTCAAAGGTTACTGCACGTGCTGCCTCTTTGAATTCAAACGATGTATTCCTACTCAAGTCTCCAAAGAAGGCGTTCGTATGGGAAGGATTGGTAAGCCACTAGAAGGAATCTGTATTTACTGCAGCAACTGCATTACACTATTCAAGATGTTCTTTCTATGGGCAAATCTGTTCCCCTCGTTTTCTCACTCCTCAACCAATTCTCTCTTCCGCACTGAAAAGGGTTAATCATATCAATCCATCAACAAACAGTTTTATGTTCTCCATCCAGGGTGCAAGTGAGGATGAGAGAAAGTTCACTGCATTTGTCGCTGATAATGTGGCTCCTGGCGGGTGAGTTTCTTGTGCAATTGTTGCATATTAATTTTGTTGTCATCTTTGTAAAAATATTAATAGCAGATATTCAAGTGGTATATGTTTAATAATGATGCATTTTGGTCCTTTTAATGTCATGCTTTGACGATCACGTTTTTCTTGTTGTACCCCAGTAACCTCGTCACCGTACGTGAAGGCAAGGAAACTCGTGAATTCTGGGATCTCCTTGGAGGAAAGGAAACTTATGCAACAACAGAGAGAATGGCGGTAAGAAGAGATACGTGTCGTGTTTACATAGAGCATCTTATCATTTCCTTATTGTGTCAAGATTGTAGAAAGATAATATCAGAATAGAGTTGTAATCTTCTAATTTTCAAAACGTACTATGTTTATTTATCTTACTGTTCTTTTGAATTATTTATAAATTTAACTACCAGTTAACGTGCCAGCCTCTCTTTGAGTTTTCTAGAATTCGAAACTATTCGTCCACTCTAGTTAGCTTGTGTTTAAGAATTCATTTTTTCTAATTTTCTTTTATTCAGGCAGAGCAAACTGTTTATCCACCAAGATTATTCCAATGCTCAAATGCATCTGGTCGATTTATGGTTGAGGAAGTTCTTGACTTTGACCAAGAGGTAATCAACTCTGTGGTTTATGAAAACAGAAGATATAAACATTCTTGCCTTTTATATTCAAATGTAAACTTTAAAACATATGACTCGTACTTTTTCGTTTAATGGTTGCATAGAACCTATCCTATATGATGCCATGATGCCACCACAGCTGTTGCATATGTTTTTGTTTTTGTTGCATGTTCACTATCATTGTTTATTATCCCTGTATTATGTACTGTGTTGTATTTATTCACTTTATGCTTTGATTTTCTTCCGTAGGATTTGTGTGAAGATGATGTTATGCTTCTTGATACATACGATGATGTGAGCTTTCGACGTTTTTGAAAGGCTCTTTTGAGAATTTAACGAATTTGATGCTAAATACTAATGCTATGTTTCCTGCTTTTTCTTTGAAACTCTTGAAGGTGTTCGTGTGGATAGGCAAGGGAGCAAACTTTATTGAGAAGAAGGAAGCATTGAGTGCAGCAATGGTAAGTTAAAGACAATTGTATTTCACTGAAGTATGGATTAAACTCCCTTGCTGTTGGTGTAAATCCATTTTTGAGCTTCTTTGGTGCTGTTTTGTTTTATTGAGCTGTGCTTTTTCATTGCAAGTCCCCTTTTCTATTGTTAATTTATGACAATTTGTTGTGTACTTTGTATTTTAACAATCTTTGATCGGTACAGAACTTCAAAATAGCTTTGAAAATCGGAGACATAGCGAGACATAATAACTACTAAAGCTTTTCGTTTGACACTCATCGGAGTAGTACGTCAGAAAGAGAACGAAAATGAAAACCTAACGAATAATTATACTTTATATTTTACTGCAGAATTACATCAAGTCTGACACCACTGGAAGAACTGTTGAAACGACCAACATACTTCAGGTAAAGCAAGGATACGAGCCACTTAATTTTACTGGAAACTTCCTGGCTTGGGATCCAGAAAAATGGAGTGTAAGTAGTTGTAAAATGCTTGAATTTTTCCTGAATTGAGAGTATACCATGCTAAATTACAAGCAAAAAATCTTTGCTGGATCTTCCTGTTTTTGTGGAAGGATTTGATCTTCTAATAATTCTATCTGGTTTTTTCTGCCAAGCTAATGGAATATAACAGCTGAATGCATTTTGTCGTAAATATAAGACGAGTATTTTATTTCATTTTCAGTCTGGTAAGACTTATGAAGAAATCAAGGCAGAGCTTGGCGAAGATGATTCGGTAGTTACAACTGTCGAAGAGGTGAGCTTTTTCTTTCTGTACTGTAATACAAGGCAGGCAGAGGCGTAAGTAATTACAGTTAAACAGCCTGATCGATATGAAGAGACGGGGGAAAGTCGAAAAATATTTGCTTAGTAGAGAAAGTAATAATAACTTTGAATACTGATTTGATTTTAATCAGGTCGTGTTTTTGTTTAACTTGATTTGATCTCCTTTCTTTATTTCTTTTATTTAGGAGTTGCAGAAGTACAGTAAAACATATAGCTATAAGGAATTGACAGCTAGATTTCTTCCGGATGGCGTGGATGCTTGCACGAAAGAGGTTTGAGCCTCCTTTTGAATATTGTATTTGGAGAATTAAACTGACATATCAGGAGAATTGCAAAATGTAATATTATTTTCCATCATTATTACTCTAATTGATCGCATATTTATTTATTCGCAGAAATATCTGAGCGAAGCCGACTTCCAAGAAATATTCAGAATAACGAGAGCTCAATTTGATTCATTGCCAAAATGGAAGCAGGATCTCATGAAAAAGAAAGCAAATTTGTATTAGAATGACAACGAGTAATTTACTGTGAGTAACATTAATACACCACTTACCCACATTCAGTAGCGGCACTCTAGCATTGTAAACAAGTTAGCGACGAAGAAACAAGGAATTAGACAACTATTTTCTTTTTTGCTATTTAATTATATATATACTACATGGAATGATTTCATGATTATTCTATTGTTATTGATGCAATAAGAATTAATCATATTATGTAATAGAAGTAGAAAGTACTTCAGCTTTCATACATTTTTTGTATTTTCTAGAATTTAATTTCAAACTACCTAGATTTATTGAAAACTTTTTACAAGTTTATAATATCTCTCTTTCTATCTGCCCTTCTCTGCATTTAATGTCTCACTCAAATCTACCTCACTTTGAGTTATTCCTGTGTGGAGCTATATCATGGACTTCCTCTTCATTGTACTGGAATGTCTGTATCTGGCTTTACAGCACCACAACTTGGATATGTTCTTTTCATCGTGGCGGGGGCTGGGTCGTTTCTCGTGACGTCATTTTACCTTAGGCGTCGCTTGTGTTTGACGCTGGTGAAACACCTTTGTGCGCACAAAAAAAAACAGCGCAAGAATCCATATGGATAATTATACGATTCCGCAATTAATATTATACTGGTCTATTTTAGGTTTGTTGCTTTTTGTTTGAACACAGGCATGTCTGAGGATATTTTTAATTTCCGCTGTGTGCTGTTTGCTTGCAATCATGCAACCAAGACCGAGTTTGTTTTTTTGGCAGAAAAAATTGATAAAAAAAAGAATTACTGCTCCAAACGTCAAACAACGTTTCTCATTCATATTGTTGAGGTTTATGGTTAGTTACACTAAATCCTCGACTAATCTTTCACCCTCACAATCATTTGCAAGGATATTAAGGCCACAAATATTGAGATGAGATATATTGAAACTGTGTAATGAATGTGTTTCAAATATAGCAGCAAGCTTAGACTAATAGATTTATTGATTGACTGCTGCTTTTATTAATATGAAGGCTCTCAAGTTTAATACTGAATAAAAGTCTAGTTAAATTGTTGTTTTTGCAATTAAGTCCCCGGGGGCTTATGTTCGAGAATTTACGACATTCTTTTCTCTTTTCGTAAAATGTGTTTGGCTTAATATTTGGTTGGATAGTTTAAGCTTGATAAAGTGTTATTGCAATCTTCATTCACGTGTAAAGCGTAAAGGGACCCAAATGAATCCCTTGGGGGACTGAAACCTGTAAAACAGGCTTTTTAAGTTTGGCGTATCGAGGCGAATCAAGGTCAAGCTCAGCCCAAACGACATGTTATTCTAACATTTCATTAATGAATCGCTTTGTTTTTTATTTGAATCTGTTCATCGTTGTATATAATTAGAAACCCGTGTATTTTCGACCTTGGTTTCTGTGTTCGTTTGGCGACTCTCTCTGCCAGGCCCAGCTTGCATGGTGGATGATAATTGCTGGATATATATCATATCAATCGAAATATCAGTTGTTCCACTGCATGGCCTGGAGCTACGATATCCCACACCATGCCAAAGACATATTCACTGCACCACAAAGAAAAGGTAAACAAGCAAGACCAGAAAAAGAAATCAGCAGCAACCTACTCATCACGTCCATTTTCAATCTCACTCATGGATATGACCACCGACCCCCAACACACCTTCTTTGTGTTGTACGGCTCTTCCATGGATGAAAATGGGGTGAGTAGTGAGTTTGTTGTTATTATTTACCAATGTATACGACATTTTTTTCAGCCCGTCTGCAAATTTTCTATGTTAGTGGACATAGATTTAAGGGCCTGTTTACATGGTCGTTCCGCGACGTTATTCTACGTGTTTATATGACTGCCGGGACGATATGAAACGTGGCGCTCATTTAACAACTATTTGGCGCTCTTTTGGAAAAATGAAAAATAGTTACGCGAAATCAGATCTCAATGGCTCCTCGCAACGTGTTTGTATTGTGTCTTCAAGTTATCGAAATGATTGGTTTTGTTTTTCACGTGAAGACACGCGCAATAACGTCAATGTCATCCCAGCAAATCTGGATATCTCGGCTGTTTCTGTTTACATTGACAAAAATCATTCCCGAATTATGTATGTAAATAGGCCCTTACAAAGACCATTAAGAGCCTCGCTGGGCTTTTGGAAGCCCTATATCGCTTTTGACCGCTTAAAACTGTGCCTTTTGCAAGAAGTAAGCATGGTCTCTTTGTAATAAAGACAATTCTTTGCTGGAAATGATTTTGTTTACTTCGTAACATTTTTTTCGGCAATTTCTGACCACCAAAATACGGTAGGTACTTTTTGTATCAACGAAATTTAATGTGCCTCGACAACCCGCTATTTTGATAACATTTTGCCAGATGTTTGATTTATGCTCTCGCAAAGTTTTAAAACCAACGGCTTTGATTTTTTCTTTGAGTTGAGTACAGATAGAGTCCTTAGGTGTCCCTCGAGGATAGGCATGTGCATGTTTTCTGTCAACCTCCATCTCGCTCGGAGGTTGACAGAAGAAACGAAATGTTTTGATAACTTTGATCTTCAACGTTGACAAACTTTCATTTCCAACGTAGATTCAACGTAGAAACAAAGTGGACTTCCAACGCTTTCTCGACGTCGTTGTTGCCTTATTTGCCCAGTGGGGCATAATATCACGGTTTCGCCAATGGGTCTCACATTTCCATATCAGGACATATGAGGTCATGAATACAGCGAAAAATGCAACCAATGAGAAATATGTCATTGAAGCTGAATCCGCGGGGGCACAGAAAGGCGAGAGGGCACGACCCATTAAAAAGAGGCGTATGCCATGTAAACAGTTTACTTGCTGTAGCATGGCAATAATTATATGAAAACAATTCCCTAGCGTTTTGAATTTTAATGGGTCACATTAAATGGTCACTATTATTCATCCCACCCCACTTGAGATTACGTCATGTTACTACTACGAAACTGGATTTTAATCGAGCTGTTGTTGTTTACACTCGGAGTTGCGTTGCGATCAATATCCGCTTTTGGCATTCCTGGACTGGAATTTGTATCATTACCAATACCAATGTCGCTCAGCGGAGGTGGACTGGACGTTCTTTTCAAACCCAATCACTCACCCTGTAATCAATATGCTGTTTGACGAGCCATCCAGTATCCAGTTCAATAACTTACGGAATAAACAGTTTCAACTATAAATACATACAAGGGAGTTTTTGTTGTGGCACCGCTGAGGTCCATTAATAGCCACCAAGGCAAAAAAAGGAAAGGAATTTGTGTTGATGTTTTGTGAGAGCGGGTAAAGGACCGGCTATTTGGCACCAGTCCTTTATCTGAACACATCCTTTTAGAGATTAACACAAATACTGGTGTTAATTGATAAACAATGTTTTTAATGCGACCATTAATTTAAGTGAAACAGCTATTACTGATATCCACCCGTAACCTTTGTAAAAACCCTGTCGACAATGGAGCGAAGAATAAAGATATTTTCTCTTCCATTCAACTCATGCAGTTCTAGACAATTATTCGCCCCGCTGTTGTATTACAACATGCATTGTCTTGAGCTGAAATTCGAATATCGTTCATTGATGCTTGAAGTAACAAGAAGAAAGAATTTTTTGTTTGAGTGTGATAAATAAAGTTGAATTGAAGCTATTCTTGGTTGTTGCACGATTATGATATGATCGAAGGAAATAACTGATTCTCAATTAAAAATTTAAGAATTCTGCAGAATTATTATGGAGCATGGTAAATTTCAGAAATCGCCGTTATCGAGGACAAAGTCTAAGAGTGAACCGAATTTGTGGCAAAGATATATTCTCCATGCAGCACACAGAGTAAATTGCGTTAATTTTTTCTCCAGTTATGCTTGATTGGCAGTGAAATCGATAAAAAGTAGCTCCAATATGTTGCTGGATTTATAAGCTTAGTGATGCGGTACATGTAATATTAATTCCATCCGAAACCAGCTGCACATTAAGCATTACACTGTATGGCTGACTATGTAATAACACGAAAAGACGAACAGCGTGGTTAACCAACTGTTAAACCATCGCAGTGATGGAGAGGATATCTTAAGACACGCGCCAGTGCAACGAATTGTTGTTAACTTTTCTTTTTGCTACGGAATAGGGATATTTTTACTTCCTATTAAGTGTTGATATTATTGCTTTCTTTTCTTCTAGAATTCCTTTAGAACGCCGAGTGCAAGCGAAGCTGAAAGCGAATCCAGTAAAGAAATACCCAGCGTAAGTTAGAATATCCAGGTGACGCATAAAACATCTGGACCAAGGCCGAAAGCTGTGGCCGAAATCGCTTCCTAGTTTTTGTGCCGCGGTCTCTCCGTGGCCCAATATCATTCCAATTAAGGATAAGCGCTTGTGTTCGGTCAACGAAATTCGTGCATGAAAAGAAACAATTAAAATAGAGTAGGATTTGGCTGTGAGTATTTGTTTCTGAACAATAGCAAGTGGTAGGCGGCAGTAAATCAGTATATATGCGTGTGTGTATGAGTGCAAACACATTTATAAATGTGAAATCAACATAACTCGGTGACCTAGCGTAACTACAGTTTATTCACAGTGGCTGGCGCTAGATAAGATACGGACATTTCTTACACAGTGGCCTATTTCATATTTGACTTGTAAAATACAGTATAGCTTATAGTTGAATTTCAATGAATATTCAAGTGATGATAAGAAAGGTAGGAGGGAATACGATCTGATTTCTGTGATTATTATAACATCGTTGTAACACTAGCTATCCAATGAATCTAATATTTTTATTCGAGGCCTGTTGTTGTTCACATCTTATGAGCACGTGTTATAGAGTTCTACGAATGCTTCTAGATATCTAAACGATAATGTAGTCTTTAAACACCGCGTCTTATGTTGTTGTTTGTATCACCACGTGATGCAATACGTATTTTGTCAATGCAACCAAACTCTAAACATGGTGTGCTTTACTTGTAGCCTGGAACTTTCAAGCGCTCTATTACTTTCTTGAAGAAAGAGGAAAGTGTTGAGAAATATCCAATGAAGGTAACATTAACCAAAGCCACGTAATTGAAGTAGATAATAGCAGTTTTCGATTGATGTTAAGCTAGCTTATTAAACTATACAGATGGTTTGGTCAGAAAGTTCCCGTTTGTCTTAACCTATTTGTTTTATTACGGAATAGAGAGCTGTCTCCGAAGAGACGCCGAAACATTCCAAAGGAATTGAAGAACTGCCCGTTATCAGCATCCACGTATGTTTAGAGCTTTTACTGAAATTGAATCGTTTTAAATTGCTGTTGGTTGCTATCATACTCCTGCTTGGGCCTTTTATATTTTGTGTCTTTTATAACGAATGTTCTTCTCGTCACAACATTCCTGGAATTGTTACATAGTTATATCATTAACGTATGTAAATCCACCGTATTTCCCTCTTATTGACATCGTCGCCTCGAATTCGCGTGGAAAATACAACATTTGTTTTGAAGCAAATGACCAGGCCGACCGCAAATGAAGTGTAAAAGGAATAAGACATTTTTTAAGCGACCTTTGACAAATATTTGCTTGTATTTTATTTCTCGTCTTCTTATTTTAGGACTTAGACTCTAACGGAACTGAAGAAATGAATCAAGACGTTTTTCTGGTAAGTTATAGCATCAAGAGTATGATTTAGCATGGCAAATGAAATGCGGTTAGAAGCCTATAGCTTGCCTTACAGAGCCTCCTAAAAACATCGATCGGCCAAAGATAAAAATAATTAATCGAGCTGAAAAGCAATAAGAAATCTAAAAATAGGCTAGAGTTCTTTTGTATTTTCGAAAGGAACCGTACATGCAATAAGATAAAGGACATCAGAAATCGACTGAGTTAAATCGTTGTGGTTGATGGTTTTTGATAATATAATATAAAGAAAAACCAGAAAATTATTTTGGTGCAGTTCTTATGACTATTTTCTCGTGTGTGCGACTGTTTTCAGACAACCTGCGAACCTCGGTCAAATTTACATTGATATACTATTTTCTGTGGTATAAATATAGGGTAAGTCTTCCTTTGTTGGAAATGGCTACCCACATTTTATTGGAGAATTGGATGTAATATAAGTGGCTAGTTGAATTGTAACCTCAAGCCAACCAGCCCAGTCGCGCATATTCATCAAGACACATAAAAAGAAGACAAACAGTCATGTCACAAAGATAAAAGTTATGAGCTCTGCCTATAATCCCGTGTTTGATCTCGAGATCTTTTCAAAGTAAATGTTATTTTTTGTAACCCTATCATTTCTGTCAGCGCTCTTTTCTTCGCTCTTTTCTTCGCAATTATCTCGTTGCGATGATGAGACAAAAAGCAGAAAGCTTTGACGCATTCGCGTCGCCTGACATTACCCCAAACGAACATTATGGTGTTTATTATTTAGGCCGCAGACGTCTTCGGGGAATTGACAGATTACTACGCTTTTTCTTCTTTCTAAGTTCACCAAGGTCTTTACAATGCGTCACCGTTCCATTTGAAATACCAACAAGGGTCAGACAACAATGTTACCCGTCGACCAGTTCTGTTTTTGTCACAATGATTTGTTCAGCACATACTACATTAGTCATTTTGTTCTGCTGACCTAAGGTTGCAGAGAGTCGAGAACAAGCATACAGTGTTCTTGTCAAAGAAGGAAGTTGTATTTTTGCAACAGTGTATCAGTTTCGTATATGTCACTAAATGGTTTTCAAGCGAGCACTCTTATTCAAGAAGGTAATTTCTAGTTTCGTTAATGATTTTAATAGCTACGTCGTACGTAGCGTTTGTTGATATACGTATAGTTCGTGTGGAAAAACGGAACATTAAAGTGTGCAGTGGACACTGTTCACATAACATCGAATTTGTTTGTATTGAATTTTTGATCATTTTTGGACTATCTATTCGTAAAAAGTATCCAGGTAGATGCCATAAAAGCTGTTTACATTTCCATGACAATTACGTTTTGAAAGTATATAGGTCTCACGATATGCGAATCCCAAAACGGGCAAAACAAACTTGCTCATTCGATGAAGTTTGTCTCTTTGAGACAAGCTTTACGCTCTAAAACGAGAACGTTGAGAGGTTAAGCAAGATTCTTAGCAAGCAAGCTTTGCACGGGTTTTACACAGGCCATAAATTTCGCAACGCTGTTTTATTGCATATAATATGCCACAGCATATAGGAACTTTATATTATTCCAAAAAGAAACATCTTTGTTGCTGTCATATTTTAATAAAATAATTTACTTTTGATTGCCAAATAACTAAATCTTGGCAATAGATGATGACGTTTACAAAAATAACAATTGTCTTATCTTGCGTTTACATAATGGAAAAATCGGGACATTTCTTTCCTAATCTTGCCGAGTATAAAGTCAGAATTGCTTGAACAAATCTTCAACTTAAATTTCGTCCAGTCTGTACGACTATTTCCAGGCAGTCCATGTTTTAATCCTCAACAGACTTAGTGAAATAAAAAAGAAAAGTCTTTGTTACTTTAGGCGTATTAATCAAGTCTCTCTTGGTATTCAACATTTTATGTCAATTAATTTAACAACAATCCTCATAACCCTGGGGGGATCTTGTTTTGGTCCCAAATGACATGGGTTCTTATGAGTTGTTCAACCTTTACTTTACGCCATTGCGCTGTTGAGTAGAACAATTGTCATTGTCGTAGTGTCTTTATTCAATTCGGAGATTATTTTTCTCGACACAAATCTTTCCTGGGTGGAATTCATTACAAAATGAATTTCTATGACCAGCCATAGAGTGATTGAAATCTGGCATGTGTCAAATTCTCTTCACACGTGTGCCTCAGCTGTTAGAGTGACCGTTTTCTACAGTGTCGTAGCTATTTCTACATCAAACTGAAGACGCAATTTGCGGGATGTCCTTCTGATATTAGCTTTGACCATTGTCGTATTCTTTTTCATTGTATTGCCTATTTAGTCCAACACTGTTAACTTAAACGCCGAGCTTCCTCAAATGAATATCCTCTCTTTGAGTGAGCGCCCCCCAAATAAAGCCACATGAAGTTTAATGGGTGCCCCAGACACTCTTTGGAAGACATACAATACTTTTGGGATTGACCTCACTCACAGCAACTTACATTGCAATTGTTGAATATATTTCTCTTTCTAGTTTTGTTTTCGATTTCAGACTTTTTAATGGGCCATTATCTGCCAGTATTCACTAAAATCTGCGGTTGTGTAGCAATTATAGTGGCCATTAGTGCAATTACGTAGTATTTAATTACCATTATTGCATTTTTTCAGGGAGAAAGCGAAGAAGACGCTGAAATGAGGTAATGCAAAAGCGTATTGTACGGTGGCCCACTAGTGTCAAGGCAAAACTTTCTTTCTCAAGGCAAAACTTTCTTTCTCAAGGCAAAACTTTCTTTCTCAAGGCAAAACTTTCTTTCTCAAGACAAAACTTTCTTTCTCAAGGCAAAACTTTCTTTTTCAAGACAAAACTTTCTTTTTCAAGACAAAACTTTCTGTTATCAAGGTGTTTACATGAAGTACTCCACTAGGGTTCCAAAAGTATTGCAACACCTGATGAAAAATGGCGTCTAGAAGTGGCCCTAGGCCTGGGCAAGAAAATTTACATAACGATGTGACTGCCAAACGGGTTTCAATAGCGAATTTCTTTAGCAGAGCAGAAATATACTCAAAATTTCATACATTTTCAAATGAAAACATAATTTAAACTATATCATTTTGTTTTAACATAATATTAAAAGAAAACTGCGAAGAGGTCCCTTGAAAAATGTTCACAAAAATTTATCGAAGTTGAGTAATTAAAACGCCAATAATTGTAATTTCTTTCACTCAAAGCCACGCAAATCTTCTCTAGTTTAAATTATGAAATGGTATAGTTTAAATTATGTTTTCATTTGAAAATGTATGAAATTTTAAGTATATTTCTGCTCTGCTAAAGAAATTCGCTATTGAAACCCGTTTGGCAGTCACATCGTTATGTAAATTTTCTTGCCCAGGCCTAGGGCCACTTCTAGACGCCATTTTTCATCAGGTGTTGCAATACTTTTGGAACCCTAGTGGAGTACTTCATGTAAACACCTTGATAACAGAAAGTTTTGTCTTGAAAAAGAAAGTTTTGTCTTGAAAAAGAAAGTTTTGCCTTGAGAAAGAAAGTTTTGTCTTGAGAAAGAAAGTTTTGTCTTGACACTTGTGGGCCACCGTAGTATTGTCTACAGTCAACTAATACGGCTCCTCCAACTGTCTCTAATTATACGTTATACCTCTAAACATCTAATCTTTACTATTATGCTATTATGCCCTCAGCTATGCCTCTGGGTTTGCCAGTCTCAAACCTGTGACTTTGTCTCTAGCTACTGCTTCAAATATGCTTGGATCTCTGAAGTCGTTATGTCCCCAACCTCTGTCTCTGATTTTGTGTCTGTTTGCGTCTGACTGTGCCAGCAGTTCCAATAACTCCCATACATTATTTGCAATACGATTAAATAACAATGACAATTTTAATCTTGAGTCTGCATCAATTTTTCCAGGCGGGAAGCATTTCAGTGCATGAGATCGAGCAGGGGAACGCGTTCAGAGCCCTTACCGAAGCCAGACTCGAACGTACGCACGGATCTGCAAGCGCTATATCTCGAAGCGACAGGGCACAACCGACTGAGCGGTTAGTTTCGCTTGCCAATTTCAATCGACTTTCATTTCATTTCAATTTTTATTTGCCGAAATTAAACCCTTAAATCGTTTTTCTTCGATCCCCTAATGTTTTGAATTTTATGTAGAGTCCGAATCACAAGAAAAGAAGACACCTTGGAATTTTCTGCGCAGTAAATTCGTAAGTTTCATGTTTCACAAGATCTTTTTGGCATATTGGACGGAGGATAGTTCGTAAAGGACTTGCTGCTCAACTCAACCCCCTTGGCAAGATATATTACATGTTTCATAAGCCAATATCAATATCGCACACTGTGTCACCTGCAATGCATGCCATGCTATTTGTTACTGTAGATGATTAAGCTAAAGTTTTTTTTGTTTATTGTTTCATGTTTTTTTTTTTTTTTATCATTTAGGGTGGAAAGAAAATGAGTCTGCTTGATGGCCTGCGTGAGTTGTTAGAGCAGCTCGGAGACTGTCGCCAGGATTTTGCAGAGCACGACTTGGCCAGTTATAGGGTACGTCACTCTCTTCAATTTAATGAAATAACTCTCTCGTTCGCTTACACCAAACATACTTGTATAGCTATCCATTTCATAAGCTATCTTATGAATTGGATAGCCATCCATACTTGTATAAGCTATCATTCTTACGTTTACCTTTTCCTACAGGAACTACATTGGACAGACGTGTTTAAGTCGAAATTTGGCGACTCTTCTCTTAAATCGATCTCTGAGAAAGAATGCAAACGTTTCGAAGCTCTTTGGGAGTTATTTTATGCTGAAGTTGTCTATATAATAGATCACCTAACCGTTTTAAAAGAGGTACGGGTATTTCATGTATATCTGCTGTCTCGCTTGTAAGTTCTCATATATTTAGCTACGAGGATGTATATATGTATATATATATGTGAAAAATATTAGGGTATAAAAGATTAGAAGCCTGTAGTTTTGGATTAATGATATGTTTGATTTGATTGCGTTGTTAGGTATTCAAAATACCCGCGGAGATTTCTAAGAAACTTGGTTTTCTGGAACAAGTTAGTCCACTGATAGTTTTTGGCAATCTAGAGAGATTGATTCAGGTAAGTGACTATCATTATCTCCACTAACACAGTCCTGTTGTACCTTCTTTCTTCTTAAGTCACTGGATGTATTTTAGTAGTTTATATGCGCATGACTGATCACACACTTATCTTATTGCTGTCAGGTTTCAACTCGATTTGCAAACAGTTTACTGAACATGTTCAAAGTAGATTCGTTGGCACAGTTTGGCAATTCTCAAGCCATTGTCCAAGCATTTCAACAGGTATGCACGACTTTTCAATTAAATTGCTAACTAAGTATAACTGCCCAAGATTTGTCTTAATGAAAGATTTCTTGGTAGTTTATAATGAGCCAGTAAATTACTAGTAGTCGATTCTATTCTATTCTATTCTATCCAATCAGAATAGAATAGAATAGAATAGAAAACAATAGAATGGAATGGAATGGAATACTCGTATACTCTACATGGCATGACGAAAATGCCTTGTTTTTCAGTTCAACATGTCACTTCATCCTGAATACCATCAATATTGCATCAATTATTCTGCAGCAAGAAGGCATCTGATGGCTCTTAGCAACGACATTGAATTCAAAGAATTTAACAAGGTATTTTCCTCTTATTGCTTTTTCCGTAAAGGCTGACAGAAAAAAGACGACATAATTTTCTCAATCAGCTAAACTTTTTTCACGAAGTGCTGTGTGAAGATCTAACAAAACTTATAATTTGCTTATCATCACGAAAATCGCGTTTCTTTTCGCTTTTTTGTTTCGAGTCAAAGGAAGTGATACTGTATAGCTATTGTCCTGTGGGGGCTTTCTCGAATTAAGATATTATTCTGCACATATGCTTCCCTCGAATAAGACCCCATGGGGGCTTATTCGAAGGGGGGGCTTATTTGCAAAAATGATTTTTTAGGTGGGGGCTTAATCGAGGGGGGGGGGCTTATTTGAACGTGGGGGCTTATTCGAGGATTTAAGGTAATCTCAAACTGATTGGAAAGGTAACTGAGCCTGCAGACACTCCTTTCAATCTTTCCACAATGGAGTGGGTGTTTTATATTTCATGTATTGGCTCTCTTTCTTTTGTTGTGATAATTATCTATATTTATTCGTACTTTTCGTTCATCAATGGATTATTACGACAAGACAACGAGTCTGAATATTTTTTACAGTGGAGTGAAGCTGATAAAAGATGCAAGCGATTGCATCTAAATGACCTACTCGTTGCTCCAGTGCAGCATCTGACAAAATATCCATTGTTACTTAAGGTTTGTAGTCATACCCTTTTAGTACAATATATCCAAGTTGCGTGTGTAACTATTATTGATACAATAAAATAATTTCGCGAATAAAAATCAGTTACGTGAAAGATTGTTACAACGTTTCGGGCTTGAACCCGTTATCAAGTGATTTCTACACACTCTTACTGTTGATACAATACATCGTCATCCTTATAGCTAGCATATATAGCATATATAAAGCATATAACCTACTTAGATTATAGTGTTCATAATAGAACACCCCACCTTGCAAATCATTCCAACCAAAACTGTGTGAAATTTCCAGGTCATCAAAAACAACACATCGAAGTCAAGTTGTGAATTTGATCCGTTGAATCACGTGATTACAGCCGTTCAGAAATCAATACGTACGTTGCAATAACTATTCAATGCTTCTTTCAATTTTTCAATTATTTTAATTTTCAATGAATAAAGCTACAAGGCACCTGCTAAGTTATTAATGAATTTTCTACACGATAATAATATCATTTCATATATTTTTTGTAGGAGAGATCGAAGGTGAATTGCATGTCTTATCAAACCTGGAAAGGATTCAAGATATTGGTTTCAATATTATTTGGCCATCTCTTATTGATTCAGACAACAAAGCATTTATCCCAGAGGTAGGAATCATTCACTCTTCAACTCTTCAAATCATATTACATTGCTATGGATTAAGGTTCGCTCTTTCCTTCAATGATTTTCCTAATTAATTCAATTTTAATATTATTTTTAAATATTATTTTTTTAATGAATTCATATTCTAAATTACTTTGTATAGTAATGTATTAATCATATCGGTGTTAATCTTTTATTTTTGTTATTAGTTCTTGAGGACTGAGCTTGGCAGTAACTGTGATCTTTTTGCAAATCCATGGAGAATCTTAATCAAAGAGGGGTACATCACATTGACTGGTATGCAAAGGCGATTTGACTCAATTCATATAAAATCTCTCACGTCAGATTACCCATTCAAATTTCTGTCTTGTCTTATAATGCTGAATATTTCTTACATATGTAATCTTTCATTAGCGTTGCATACAGAGAATCCTTTATCGTAGAGCACAGTAAGAGTGAAATATATTTGATTCTATTTGATGATTTGATCCTGATGACAAAGCATCGAAGATCCTCCTCAACACATGGAAAATCGTTCAAGGTTTGTGTAAAATATTCCACCAAATATCTCTCTTGCAAAATAAGCTTTTATGTGCTGTACGTACAACTTTTTATTCACGAAAACACTCGCTTGACACGTTCTAAATGGACATAATATTAATCTTCTAAAGCTTGAATGTGTGGGCTTTGTTCATACCATACCATTTAATCAATTCAACCGACTATTGAATATGGAGGTGGACTGTGTCTACCAAACAGTTGATTCAGATCATCGGTTGTAACCCAACCCCAACACGTTTGGTCAGTTGCGTAGGTACAGCGGGGGCAGTAATACTTGTGGCACATTGTGAGAAAATGTGACAAGTCGTATAGGAAATCCTTTTCTTCAGGACAGCTGCAACATTTCACCTATAACCTTGATGCAAAAATTACGGTGACTGAAATGTTTCACGCGGCTAGGTTTGTTTTATTTATTAATGCATCATTACATTGTTATGCATAGAGGAGAAATACACATCTTGGAGAGTCACCTGCGACTCCGGACGTCAACTACTCGAGACGGATCAAAGGACAGCAATCTTTGAAAGACGATCAACCTCCTCAGAGTTACACTGTATTCAAACAGGTTAGCAAGCAATAAAGAGGCTTATATGTCTCATTACCGTTCACTTTACCTTGAAATGTTACTACAGACAGGCTGTTTACCGAGAAGGCATTGAGTGAAACGAGAAGAGATCTTGCAAGCATTACTTTTTCTATTTGCTTGCTGGCTGCTTTATTGTTTAAGTAAAGTCATTGCTGTTAATTATCAATCACGATTATCCTTCAGCCATTGCCACTGGATAGAGTGAAGTTATACGACTGTGAAGATCATCTTAATTCAGGTAATTTTACATTTCATTAGTTAAGATATAAATCTATTAGTTAATAGTATGTAACTTAGAGTGACTAGTTTGTATTTGTACCTAAACAAATCAATTGTTGGTCCACATCATTTACAATATTTCGATGCTTATTTTTCAAGGTTCTGCATACAAACATTCATTTGTTCTTATACACCAGAACAGATTCGGTCAAAACCTTGCAATTTATACATTGCAAGCATCTGGCACCAAAGAAAAGGTATTTGCATTATATTAGCCGATATCACTTTTTGCCCTTCTCTCGTTTATTTCTATATATTTCATTTTGTTTATGCCATTTCCAGAACATCTGGGTGCAACGGATTCGTAAAGCTCAAAAGGACTACATCAGCTTGAATCCTCGACAAGACTTCTGCTCAATATCAGAGAACAATAATGGCCTAACAACATCGTCTTATTCAATTAAAAGCTCGATAGAAAGTATCAACTCCCAGCGTTCTCAAAGATCACCAACCTTAACTCGAACTACAACTTTCCATGTGTAGCAGAGAAATTCAACATATTCTAATGCCCCTATTTTTACGCATGCGTTTAATTGAAATGTTTTATGTAAAGAAACAACTGTATGTTGCTGTATAGAATTATGATTGTACATTTGTGTATAACTGGTGATAATGGTCATCAGAGATGTAAATGTTCTGTTGATTTGTATGATTAATTCCATAATATTTTAACAATTTTGTACAACACTCGAATAAAATTTCTACTTTGAGTTTTAACAATTTCAACAAGAATATATGTTTCATGGAATATTCTGCGAAAGGAAAGATTTCGTCTTCTGAATAGCTATTCTGTAGTAGAGAACAAAGTGCGAAACTTTGAAAAGAATTTTGAACAAGGCTGAGTTTATTTCTCAGCGGAGGAAGTATGTGCTCGAACTCACATGTACACTTTCACGCACGCTTGCATTCATGCCGAAGAAAGAGGAAAACAATAGAATTCACTTGAATTTTGTATTGATGAAAAGGGGATTGGAGAATGGAGGCCTCAGAGAAATCAACTACCACCGGAGAAGCGTGCAAAAAAGAAGAGATTCCATGTAAGTTTTGAAAACTTTGAAGTATTTGTTAAATAGAACAAACACAAGAAACCGGTTTAGCAAGTTTTCAAGCACTTATAGAGCTCTTCGGTTCTCGCAAGCGGATTTAGGCCTTGTCCACTGTTCCGTCACGCTTTAATATATCTGTGTGCTAAGGTTTTAAACTTGCAAAATCTTTTGCGTATTTTAAACTTCCATGACTGTTATTGCCCATTTTTCACAGCTGAGGATTTTGAGGAAGAGATGGAGCAGCTCCGATTTGAGCCGAAGAATATCAAAAGAAGAAATTCTCTAACAAAGACCATGGAATGTCTGCTTTGCAGCAAAACGTTCCAAGCAACGGAGAATGGGCAGAAAAATCCGATATTGTCTCATCTACTGAAAGATCACAAAGTAGTCATATCTGATGTTCAGTTTATTGCAGATTTTCCATGGTAAGAAGAGTATTCATGAATGTAAAATTTTAAAGTGAAGGGGTGCAAAACATTCTATTCAACTTTATCGCAAAATCACTTCTGTTACAGCCTTCACTTCTGTGGTCCCATGCATAAATGCAGAAAGCAATTGTATATAGCCTTTATGGCATCTATAGCATGCAATGTAACTTGGCTTGGTAGAAATATACACATGATAGATATTTCATTCAATCAAATAAATTTTTTCTGTTCAAGCTACATCAGTTATTGGAAGAAAAGACTTTCAGAAGAAGAATTCACCAATATTTTTGCTGTGATTAAAACCAATACTGGTAAATCAGACAAAGGTACATATCTGATCATGAATTTTTATTTTTCATTTTAGTTTTCATTTAATCATAATTTATTCACAAACCCCTATCAACTAATATATAATAAAGTTAATATTTGGAATAACAATAATAAAGATTAACATGCTATAATGCATTTGCAAATAACAACGTGAAATGAAAAATGATCATAAACTTTCCTTCAAAGGCATTTGATTTTTAGCATTGCTTCATTCGTATTTTACACGAAACAATATTTATTCTTTTATTCAGCACCATCTGAAGACTACTTTCTGCTGAGCGAGTTTCTTCCAGAAGACAGAGTTCTCCGCGAAAGACTCAAAGAAGAGAGGATTGTGAGTGGATATTTCTGTTCAGATTCAAGTGATCTTACATTATTTAACAGTCATTTTCCTGTTACTGTCAAGGGATCATGGTAGTAAAACGATCATGGGAGCAAAACCCAGTTTGAGATCTCTTTTCTATCTAAGCAAACCTACCAATGCCAATTTTGGTTGCAAAGAAGCAATGTTGAAAGTGATTCAATCAATATGGTTTCATTGTATATTGCTTATCCAACTTATAAGTGTTTGCTGTCATAGTTGTTTTTCCTTCACAGGCGGGTATCTTAAAGGAGCAAGAATCAGAGCGTTCAAACCCATCATTCAATAGGAAATGCTTATTTTGCAAACAGCAGTTTAAAGTGCACAGGTATATGTGACTTTTTCTGTTCATTGAAATTTATTTTGTCTTGCACTTTGCTATGTGGAGTTTATTGCTGTTTCCACGTCTTTTGAGTTTAGAAAATATTTAATTTATTTTCTTACTTTTGTTCTTTTCAGGCATCTTTTATTTGAACATATGATAAAGGAACATGGTTTCAATATTGGAAACCCAGATAACATAGGTATGTTTCTAAAACAAGTTCTGATTTGTTGAGAATATGTGTAAATTAAGTGCATTTTTTGTTGAGTTGTCGAAATAGAATGCATTAATAATGGTGTATTTTTTATAGTTCATGTAAATGACATGCTAGATTCATTGGCGAAAAAGCTTGATAGGTATGAAATCCAATGTTAAACTTCTATGAGAGTATGTTTTCATGTGATTTCAATGGATCAAAAGTTCAGTCTTTTTAAATCAATTGATAAATTGTATTTATATCATGTGTTACTGAGAATTGCCGGTTTAGATTAACAAATTAATAGTTGTATTCCGTTTTGTCATTTAGCTTGTGTTGTATTTTTTGTGGCAAAGAATTCAAAGACTGGGGCACATTGAGAGAGCACATGAGAAAGAAAAACCACAAGAGAATTGATCCAAAAGATAAATCTTATGATAAATATTACTTGATTAACTATTTGGTGAGTGGAAATTTCTTTACTTGAACAATTTTACACTAAACAACATGCGTAAAAGAGCTTTTGGCAGAAACCCCATTAGTATAGATTTTATGCAATCAAACAACTTTATTCAATGGCCAAACAATATTAAGCTAGCTCCAAATTTAACGTGAACTCAAATACATTTGAGCTCGTTTGTATACTTCTGCAACTCTACAATTAGCATTAATAGTTACGTAAATTATAATGAATAATAGGAAGGGCGAGGTTAATTTGATAAGAACTGAGTGATATAAATTGGTGCAGTGGTACATGACTAGTCTACGTAATTAGGCGTTTCTATGGTGGAGAAAATCTCGTATTTGCTCCTAGTAGACACAAGGGAGGGGTATCTGGGTTAAACGAACGTAATACAACATTTCACTGCACGGACATGAATGAAATTACAATTTGAAGAACGCGAATGAGGTGGCTGCATGTTGCTATCTTTGAGCATTGTATGATTGTTCTTTATTCAATTTTTGCAGGAGCCTGGAAAAGATTGGGAGGTGCTACAGGCAGAAGAAGAGGAAGAAGTTGAAAAGGCTGAAGAGTGAGTTATTTATTTACAAAAATTACTTTTCTTTAAACTGACTGCAATTATTGGGCTGGCCAAGCAGTCGAATGCCGAGATATACTAAAGTGAAGCTAACGCTGATCTATTAGTAATAGAAAGCTCCTCAGAGTTCTATTCATGTGTCCGTCAGCAATCTTATCATTATTTAGATGTTGATTGTAGTTATAATTATTTACAGTTAATTAAAAAACAATTTGTAAATTAAAAGAGAATATTGTGCGTTTCATTGAGCGAGAATAGAGCTAGACCTTGAATTTAAGCCATAAAATACAGACAGTTAATATCCGCTATCAATAACTTCGTTTGCTTATCTCTCTTGTTGATTTTATTGTAGGGAATGGAGTGGATGGGATGATCATCTTTACAGCTCATTCATGTGCCTCTTCTGTGAATTATCATATCAAAATGTGGATAATATCTTGATACATATGAGAGTACGGCATCTTTCCATACATCGTTTCACACAACGTCTTGTCTTAAACTGTATTTGCCTGTCTTTATATATTGACTTGAGTTATCGTGATGTTGTTTATTATTCTAGGAAGAGCATGATTTTGATATCAAGACCGTGAAGGATAAGCTTGGTAGGTATCACGAATATCATAACGCTGAATAATACTTCATGTAACGTCTGGATGTCTATCTATCTGCCATTACTGTACTTACTGTACATTGACCTTAACAAAAAGGTATTACGTACAGAGATATTAATATGCTTATCGACTATTCTTACCTGTCAATACAACCACAACGTTTTGATTTAGTGCATAAGTACATTTAAAAATAGAAGCACATTTTTAACCGCTGATTGTTTTGATAGGTTTGATTTAAAACTTTTTAGGTCTTGACTTTTACATGCAAGTGAAGGTAGTGAATTACATTCGCAGACAGGTTTGTGTTGCTCTGTTTCTTTGTTAGCTTTATGGACCCTAGTTGGGTTTGACAATACAAAGTTGGATTGCTTCCAGCTTCGTATCCAAGGGACGCTCAGTATCATTGTTATCTGGCTGCTTGTTACACGTGCCTCGTCTACTACCACCAAGCCCAGCCAGAGGTAATCATAGCCCAGTATCGGTGCTCTAAGCGGTTGTATTCTGATTGTTTCCATTGCAGATTCAAGAGCTGAAGTGTCCTCGTTGTAAAGATAAGCAAACATCAAAAGCTGCTCTTGATGAGCACATGAATGACAAACGTCACTGCTGTCTTCCAGATGATAAAGCATTCTGGGATCAGCCAGAGTAAGTTCCAATTTGATGCAATCTCATTTTGTCCTGGTCCTACTTATTATCATACATGATTAATACAAATTAGCACAACGTAAGCATATTAATATTTGTTAGCAATATGTTTGGATGCCAAGCTTTTAAGAGTTCTAACATTTGAGAATTCTCAGGTGAACTCTTATTTTCTTCAAAGAAATATAACTTCTAGTTGTAATGCTCGAAAGCAGATACCATATCTGTAATATGTATAGCTTTGCTATCGTCAAAACTTAGCTGAGCTCATTATTACTGCCTTTTTATGAATTCTCATGTATTGCTTGCCATTTCTCCATGCAGATATTTCTTTCCAACGATTGAAAACGATGGCCTACTTTGCTTTCTTGATGATGAAGACAACGATGCTAATGATGATAATGGAGAACAGGGTGATATGAATGAGAATGCAAAATGCACAGATAAGGTCATTCCTGGTGACGTGCCTTGTGTTAATAGGTGATGCGCGTT
Source organism: Sanderia malayensis (assembly GCA_013076295.1). NCBI lineage: Eukaryota > Metazoa > Cnidaria > Scyphozoa > Semaeostomeae > Pelagiidae > Sanderia > Sanderia malayensis. The sequence goes on along the minus strand of RQOL01000616.1, from coordinate 5,379,353 downwards.
TCTTGTGTCATAGATATCTCGTTTGTGTATGTCACATTGTTTGACTTTTATAAAACTAAAAACAGGGTTATACATTGCATTGGGTCCTTTATTTTGAACTTTTATTGCGGGGTATCGGAAGAAATTACAGATGTTTGAGGCGTCAATTGTCTCAGATTTATTGAAGGAGTGTCTAAATGCTAGATTCTCGAATATGCTGCTTGTTGTTAAGAAGAATATGCATAGCTTCATGATGCAGATTTTACAACTAATAATTGTCATGATTTTATTTATCTTATCTTTCAATGCTTTCTGAGCTGTAAATGCGAAATGGCAGTAATAGATATATGCCTTCGCTGTTGATTTTGAAAATTGAGAATTTTATTGTTGAGTATGATTTGCTTTCAATTATCAATTTTGTTGCATTTACTGGGAATTGCTGAAGTTGGATTATTGTTAATAAGACATTGATAAATATGTTAATGCAATGATGATAGTCTATTTATCTTCGGATTGAATTTGTCTAGTTGATTTAGATTAGCAAAAGTAAATTGCACTCCCTTGCTGGTGAAGTAGTACCGGAAGAATTAAAAGGCAACAGTTTTCAAGCATGAGGTTTATCTGTGTAGAAAAAAGATTTGTTATTTATTTCGTATGATCTACACTTATAACACCAGGTAAGAAAGAAATGCAAGTTACAATGCAAGTCAATGTTTGGTCTAGTTACTGCGGTAACAAAGACCGCAGTAACTAAACCAAAATTTTTTTCGAAATTTTGCTCAAAGGACTGTTATCGACCCTGGGGCAGTTAGTTAGATCTTTTTTGGAAAAGACCATGATATCGTAACGTGTGCAGAAATTGTCAGGTTCGTGGAAAAGTCGACGCACGCGCAACCTTTGATCATCCTATTTTGTCGGGAGGGAAATGTTCATTGTTATTAAGAAAGCATCTTTCTTCGTGTATAGGCGAAAAATATCCATGTCCTATTGAACTGGAAACATTTTAAAGATAGCTGAGTGAGTATTTCTTTTTATTTCATTCATATATTTGTTTTTATTTTCATTGTTTCGCGTAAATTTGTTTTGAAACTTAACATACGGGATATTTCGATTCTGATTGATGCGTAGATTCTCCCAAACTGATAAACACGCTTTCCTTTTCTGCGCATTAGTAGTCGGCCATCTTGAAAATAAAGCCATCATCGTAGATGTTGGTATAGTTAAAATAATAATAGTTTTACGAAGAAGGCATTACAAAAAGAGTTGATTTGGTGAATAAGATTTGAGTTTAACAAGTTGATGTACCGGATGTCTTACAACTGTTATGTCCTCACCTGAATCAGACTTCATTTATAGCTCAGGTAGGGGCTCGTACAGGCCGGGAGATAACGGAGTTCGGACGAAGAAAAGAAGATTCGAGAAAGACATGACATACGGTGTAGATGCTTACCCAGCTCATGGAGGCTACAACAGATCTTATAGGCATCAAAATGAAAGCCCAAAAGAGCAAATAATCATCTCAAATTTGCCCTTGCATTCCGGTGACTCTGCAGTGAAGGATGGCCTGTTTCATGAATTCAAGAGGTTTGGTCATGTTTCTATTTACCTGCGTGGTCGTGGTGAAAGCAGAATTGCTATAATTACTTACAGAAATCCCGATGATACGATAAAAGTAAAGCATCACTTTGATCGAAGAGGAAAGCTTATTTTATTCGATCGACAGGTGCATATTGATTTCGAGAGTAAGTTTGTTGAAAGAGAACGAAGTTTCAGTCCGGAATCCTACAGTTCTTTGTCTCCGCGCCGAAGCTACAATAACAAAAGTGCTGCCGCAGAGAGAAATTACAACAGAATGAAAGAAGACTTCGATAGAGCTGAAGTGAGATACGAAGATGCAACTAGCTACAGAGGCGGTGCGGTTCGTGGTGAATTTAGCAATAGAGATCGTCCTCCAAAACGATACTCGTATGAAAACTATCGTGATAGTCCAGGTCTGCAAGCTGAAGATGATCCAAAGGCCAGTCGCACTCTGTTTGTTGGTAATCTTGAACCATCAGTATCTGTACACGAGTTGAGAAGGATATTTGAGCCATATGGCCATGTGGAAGATATCGAAGTAAAAAGACCAACTCACCCACAGGGCAGCACATATGCTTTTGTGAAATTTCTTGACATCGATGTATCTGCAAGAGCCAAAATTTGTCTTGATGGTCAGTTTATTGGAAGAAACCCCTGTAAAATTGGATACGGTAGAAGTATGGTGTCAACCCGCTTGTGGGTTGGGGGCCTCGGTGCTTGGACATCTATTGAGGAGCTGACAAGAGAGTTTGATAGATTTGGGGCGATAAAATTCATTGATTTTATCAAGGGAAACAACTATGCCTACGTGCTGTACGATAGTCTTGACGCTGCATGCGTTGCAGCCAGAGAAATGCACGGCTATCCACTTGGGGGCCACGACAGAAGACTGAAAATTGATTTTGCTAGTCCGGAAAAGACAAGAACTAGCAATCAGTATGACCAGTTTAATGATTTTGATAGACCCGATAATAACTACAATGAGAGAAACGTGCCTGGCAGAGGAAGAGGAAAATATCAATGGGAACAGAGTAAAGGTGGAAGAAAGTTTAATGATGACAAACCGTTTCATCAGAGAGGAGAAAGAAAGTGGTTTAATTCACAAAGTGAACCGCACGTTGATCGTAATGTGAGACCAAATCATCGGTATAATAATAGACGAGGTAGAGAGCAGAGCATTTCTGAAGATGAAAGGATTGGAAGGAAAAGAACTAGAAGCATTACGCCTACAATTAAAGAACCAGCTCATGCACATTCTTCTAAACGGCATGAAGGTCGTAGAGGTAATAGAAGACATACATCTGAGAGTCGTAGAGAAGACGGTAATGCACCTACAGTTGGCAAGGAGGAGAGGTATGAAAGACTGTCTGCATCGCCATCCAGATCTGCAAAACGAAACTCAAGCTCTTCTGTTGATAGGGAGTGTAAAACATCACAACCTGAGCCGCTTGTTTATGATATATCTCAGAATTCTCCAGTGGACAAACCAGATAGTGAAAAACCGGAGAAAATTACCAAGCAAGAGAATGGATCTGAAGCTGTCAGTAAATTGGAGAGTATAGTGGATGTTGCAAAGAGGTTTGCTGTTGCATGGAGAGGAGCGTTTGCATTGAAGACCAGTGCCTTTCCACTGCGTTTGCATCTTGTTGGAGGTAATCCAGAACTTGCTGATGCATTGCTGCGTGCGGTTGGACAAGGAAAAGTGTTGAGCATTAGTCAGCGTCTTCGTTTAGATCAGCCGAAGCTTGAGGAGGTTTCTCGCCGTGTTATCACAGCCGGGGCAAGTGGGCACTGTATACTGCTAGCATTACCGATCGTGCAAACAGGCTGGGAAGATTTGGATTTGGACAAGAATTTCCAGCTAAGGAATTTGCGTAGTCTTGTGGTGTATTTGAAGCAGAAGCAGGCAGCAGGTGTTATACCACTGTTGAACAGTGATGCAAGTACTGGAGGGCAAAAGGATGAAGGAGGAATTTTGCATGCTTTTCCGCCATGCGATTATTCTCATCAGCATCTCTTGAAAGTTGCTCCAAATCTTGGACCGGAACCATCCAAAGAGGACCACCTTGTCATGATTCTTGTGCGTGGTGCAGCTTGAAAAGTCAGTGCAGCGATGAACTTTGCAGTTTAAAGATTTAATTTTTGTTGATAATAATATCAAAGCTTTACCTTGGCAATCCTTGAGAAGCACACAGAGCTCAATTCAGTCTAGCAATGAACTAACTACACATGATATCTTCTAATCATTAAACAGGGCTGCCGGATATATCAGTATGTCTGTTTATAGCAAATGTCTTTGGCAATTTTATTGTATTTGGAATCTCCTACTGTAATCTCAGAATGGACTTCAAGTTTTATTTACAAGAAATGGACTTTTTCTCTCAAGATTATGTGATTTTTGATTTTTGCAGTTATCTTATGATTTTGCTCTCTTATTTGGAGAAGTAAAGGAAAATTCCATTTTTGTTGTGTCCAAACTGTCCAGGCGAAAGCTGCTGTGATTGAAGTGAAGGTTCACTTGTGTTGCTTTTCGTGAAAGAATTAGATTTGCGTTCATCTCCAGGAGATACAACAGTGGCAGGGATATGCCAATTGTGTCATGTTAAGAAATGGTGTCATCTGCATTAATATTACCCTGAAGTGTGCATTAAATATAATCAAGGAATGCATGTGATGCTAAAGAATAATGTTTCTCGATGCAGTGACAGTTATGTCAAGTGGCTGTTATGTCAAGATCCTTATGTCAATTGAAATCTTCATGAGAAATATGTAAGCAAGAGCATCCCGATTTTGAGATATAATGAAGATCAATTATGGCATTCCTTAAGAGGTGTGCACACTCGGCACAATAATAATGTTTGAGTATATTTGAGCAAATGTGAAGTATGCTATTTAGTATTGCATGGTAAATCCCGATAAGGATACATATTGGCATCAAACGAATTGCATTTGGAAATACAGTGTATTAAAAGAATGCATCAGTGGTATGCATTTAATCATCTGCAACTATCCATTACATGAAGTATTGCCAAAGCAAAGATGATACGGTGATTCAAATATGCAGTTTTCAATCTAGATTGTGGAGAAGTATATGTGGTTTGTGGCGTGGCAGTAAAAGAAACAATTGGTAAGTGCTTCAATGTACAGTAAAAACCCGCATATAAGAACTGATGGATTAAGAACCTTCAGGGTGATTCTGCAGCTAAAAACAATAGAAGAAACAATAGCTTATTGTCTTGGAACAATAGCCTGGATGGAAAATTTACAGGTTCTTATATGCGGGTTTTTACTGTATTCTTTTGTGTTGCTCATGTAAAAAGTATTTATTATCTAATCTATCGGCAGTTGAAGCGTGGAAGCGCCAAATGGTGATAACTTATCACAAGCTCTCGTCAAATGCATTCCTATTTAATCGCTTTCAAAGATTACACTGAAAGTTGTTGCTTTATTGATAACCTATCGAGTTACATATCTTTTTCTCTTCTAACCATGCATACGTACATTGGATAATTGAAATACATCGGCTCGTATGATGGCGTGATAAAAATATTGTCACCCTAGATTTGCAACGGAGGAGCCCCGCAATAACCTACCATTATTTCGATTAAGATGAGGTTTGTGAGTCATTCTTCAATGCTTTATCTTATTTACAACAGCCAAGGTTCTTTATATCACTAACACAAGGCATAGTTTTGAAGATTTATAATAAGCGAGGTTCTCTATGTAATCAACATAAGGCATTTTGTTCTCCCAGAGTTTTTAACAATTATCTACCAGGTTTAATGTGAATGAGGAAACTTTCAAAGTATGTCGTTAATGCGCAAGCCGGGGGGGGGGAGTTACCGGGGGCACGTGCTATTTTGCAGTTGAATTCAACGGACCATTAAAGTGCCCCTGAGAAAGGCCGTGCCCCAAAGCCACAAATACTTTCTACGCCCTTGCTTATGCTTTGCAATTAATTACTCTTCCATAATGTAGAAGGGCTATGGAAACAACTCTTCATTGCTTGTGAAGAAGTAATTTAAGTGTCGTGCAATGATATTTCCCCCTGTCTGCTGCTTTATAACACACTGTTTATCAATGGGCAGCTCTTGTACGCACATTGCATTGTCTGTGCTGCCCTGCAGTTTCAGTCCTGTGCTCCTTCATTGCGTCCTCCTCGTCGACTTTACTCACCACATGACCTGCTGCTTGGGTAACTCTGCTAAATGATGTACTTAACTCCATAATACAGCACTGATAACGACTCGATGTGACTTGATCTTTCAATGATAACATTAAGTCCTCTACTTGGCAAGTATTGGCCGCAATTTGGCCTTTTCAAATCATGATTCATATCTACAGGTCGGGTCATTAAACCGCAACATATGGATAATATTATACTGACACTGTTTACTTTTGTGTTTCAGCCTTGTGCGTTGATGAACTGCGTGAGAACTGCTGCACACTGAACGTCTTATTCGTTTCAACGTGATTTCGAGCTAATGGCGAGGAAAACATTGCAAGCTCTTTGGATGTTGGTAGTTGTTGCTTGCAGTCTACATTCCAGATACTGCATTGAAGGTAGTAGTCTTTCATTCACTTTCGTCTCTTAGAGTATTGTTCAAATCAAATAACTGGGGACCGAAACGTTCACCAGCAAAAGTATATATTCGACCAGAGAGAGTAGACAATGCTTCAGTAGAAAGGTTGGCCTTCTCTCCACATATCATGGTTTATCAACAGTGTTGTTGTCCTAATGATTGTAGTCTATCAATAAGTAATAGCAGGGCCTCGTTAAAGAAGCGAAGTATCTCAAAAGAAAGTATTTATTTGTTGAATGGCTGACTACTGTGTAAACACATTGCATCAATGTCCAGGCCAGCGGTGAAAGAGAATGTAATGATGTCACTTTTGCTACAGCAAACTAAGTATATTGAGAGAAAGAGAGATTAGTAATAATGTTTTGAGAATTGCGTGTGCATTTTAATTCGATTTGAACATCACTACTGAGACATTTGGTCAGTGTTACTGAGGCATAGAAGAGACATCTTCTAATTTGTGGTATTTAGGAAATTTATTTTCACTTTGTGCAGTTATTCAATCTGATTGTAGCCTAATGTTTTAACAACTTTATAACGCCCTCGTGGCTTATAGACCAGCCATATGAACAATTGGTCTTTTGATAATAAAACTGAATAGCCTATTCATGTCTCAATTTGTGTCTCAATTTGATATATAATGTTACGACCTATTTTGTGGGATTGAACTATTTTCGGTGCAACATTTGAAATATTCCTATAATTCACATAAGCAATGGACACAAATATTTATCCAGTCTGATTTCTGATCTCGTGACACTACGAAGTAATATGAAAGATTACTTTGTCATGCAGCTTTTAATGGTGTTTTGGAAAACTTTAGACTGAAGATAAATGGTTTATATTGACTAACTTGAATGTTAATAGTATTATGTTCAGATTATGTTGGATGATCTGCCATTAGTCCTGTATTGGCTGGATAATAGCGCAGGTTAGCCAGTTGGTCAAAAACAAGTCAATATACCATTGTGACATTTTAAAAGCATCGAACATCTGATGATGTTGACTGTGAAATTGTAGGAATACTAAAATACATTATTGGATTGTTGTTGGAAACAGTTGTCTCCTTATCCCAGTATGTGGATTCTAATATTGTAGTGCTCCATTTTGGATAATCCACATTTAAATTGTTCCGTAAATTAGCTTAAACATTTAAATATGCACCGCGTGTTATCGTCTCTCTTTAAAACTATTTGCTTTATTTATTTTCTACTTTTATTCATTAAGAGAAAGCTGGCTTCTGCTGGACAAAATGGATGAACAGATACAAGGCCAACGAAGGCACAGATCTGGAGATATACACACGACATTCAATCCTAGAATACAACATATGTCGCAGACCGTATGCTATCGACTATGCCAGAACGGACGGTAAACCAGTGAGAGAGAAAGTCGAATGCACGTTCTTTGGCTGCACGTGCAGAGATGTAAACCAAGCCCCCGGCGTCTACTGTGCCGATTATAAAGTCAGGTTTCTTTGCCCGTGCAAGAGGACTCTTGGGGATCATGAACATCACAGTAAGATATTCATTATTTTGTTTTTTAAGCTTAGTGTTTTGGTTTTTGCTTGAACATGTTTCAACACGCTGTAACATGCTCAGGTACATTCGTCAAAGACACAGGAGCGTACTAAAACGTGGTGGGACACCACAAAGAAGACCACAACATGTGACGTGTTTTAATCTAAAGGGGTTGTTTGTATCTATGAAAAGGGAATTCTTCGCGTTTTTGCAAAAAATTGGGGCCACATGCGGCCCTCTGTTTCCTACGCTTACGATATTTATAATATATTATACTGCTTCGTGTTGTAAAGTTACTGTCTGGATATGACGTGTGCTGAATGAGTTTTTTGTGTTTCACTGCATTTCATATTAATTAGCCGTTCTCCGTACGCTCTGGTGTATTATGTTGGCAATTCAGGTATAATTTATAGTTTGTCACCACTGAATTGCCTTCATATTGGCAAAATGGTTGTTAAGACACTTTTGGTTACAATGATTGATTTTTATAACTTCTAGATTATAAATGAATTCGATAGCATCGTGCTTAATTATGTTGCATTTTTTACTTCTCAGGCGATGACATTTTCTTGTGCGATGCTCTGACATCAAAGACTATCAGTTGCCCTGCCAACAAGATCATTCGAATATCATCGGCTTACTATGGAAACGTGTGGTTCAGTCGTTGTGGCCTCGGTTCCATGATATCATCATGTCGTCAGGAATCATCACTTACATTGCAAAGAGTTTCAATGCTTTGCGATAGAAAAAGAACCTGTCAAGTAACTCAGAAACCTGACGACATTGAAGACCGTCTGTGTAAGAATACAAAGAAAGTTCTGCATGTGGAATATTCGTGCGAAAGTAAGTGGAATGTCTTGTTAGTTTTGCTCTTGTGTCTTAGATAATATTATCCAACACAATATTGTTTAATATGGTACAATAATTTCACTGATACACATATTTTCTCAGCATTATTGCTGACCTATAGTTTAATAAAATTTCGTAACTTTATATTTGAAAACTTTGGAGGTTGTTTATTTTAGTGTAAATACATTAATTCTATTTTTGACGGACTTTTATTGCTGACCACGAGAACAACACGAGAAAGCTTTTGAATAATATTGCTAACAGCGCAATCTCGTCCAAGCTAGTTTGCTGTTGAACATTAGGTTGAAAAGTAGTTTGTTATTAACTTCGCATTAACTATTATCAATAATTATCTACCTGACTGTTTATCAATAATTGCAGCTCTATTTTCTCTTCTCCAGCGATTGCCCGTGCCCCAGGAAATTACAGCGGTGCAGCTGGTGAAGTCTACGTCGACCCGACTTGCAAATACAAATGTACATTCTTGATGAGCAATAGAGCCATATGTCTCCCTGTCTGTCCCATATACTATGGGTTTGCTTGTGCCCCTGGCAGTGTCATCCGTTGGTCCATGAAGAGAGATAAATATGCGCAACACTGTCTTTGTCGGCAGCCAGCATGTGTCCAACCAGGTTTGTTGACATTATTCTACGTACTCCCTGTATTTCTCAGCATCGAAATAGAATGAATCGTGAATGGAACCCACTTTGTTATATCTGGAGCTTATTATCCAGAGGCTAAATTTTATTATGAAACAGTTCAAGATGGGATTGTAATAAGTTCGTCATACCACGAATTAAGTTGTATCGGGCGCTGATGACATTAAAATACTATTGTATTTTGAGGCAAGTTAGCTGTCTTTATTCGTTCATTGAGCGAATTCAATCTGTTCATCCTTTGGTTTTTAAACGCTCTTTGGAGGTAATGAAAATAGTAATGGCTTGCTGTTATCGTGAAGGCTCTATTAGGCCCCGGGGTGAGGGGCCATGCTTAATTTTAGAGGTTCCAGAAAGGGGGCTTATCAGAGATAGATGCTTAATAGAAAGGGGGCTTAATTAGAAACTTTGTTTGGAAAGGGGACTTATTAGAGAGGGGGCTTATTAGAGACAGAGGTTAATAGATCATTTATGGTATATCTTATTTTAGTCGATATTACGTTATTTGTTTCATTTGCAGCCCAAACCTGCAAAGTAAACAACAAGATCTACCAGGTAGGTGCGACGTATCGACTTGGCTGTGAAGAAGAATGCAAATGCGAAAGTACCAACAACGTGCTCTGTGTTCCACTTTGCTCAAAAGTCACTGAATGCCCTGTTGGCTATTTTGGCAAGGAGGTTTACAGGGAGACAAAATATCCCAGCTGTAAGTGTCAAGATCTGGAATGTTACAAGGAAACTGCACAAAAATAAAACCAGTTCGGGTGAAAAGGCTTGTCATTTAGTTATCTAGTATTTAGGAAGTCCCATGAAAGTACACCCTTGAACAGCCTAGGTATTTGACTTTTGTATTATAGTTCAACTTATATTATAACTATCAAACTATTGTGTTACCTACAATGTACGAAGCATGTATAAATGTACCATAGAATTTACCCAAGGCAATCACTTATATTTGTGCCCCAGTTATTATTTCAGCTTAATTGAACAGTGTTGTATAAGAATACATTTTTATAGAAAATGAGCAATGATATGCGTGTTCTAATATTTGAATGCCTAGCTTTTTTAGTATTATAAGACTCGTTTTATGACCTGCTAGGTATGTAGGTAAAAAACTGGCTTTTGCGGATAAATTATTACTGAATGCTTAGCTCCTTCATGATATGTTCTCCTTTATTGTTTTCCAGTTGAGAAAGATTAGTTTCAATGAATAGTTTTTTGGAGACACTCTTCTTTACGTCATGTACCCCTGTGCCTTTTTTTGGAAGATCAGAGAGACTCATGGGATGGATATGACAGCTCCAAGCGGCCTGGAACCTGATGCGTGTCATTTCTCTTCTTTGCGAGGAGAAGATGGTGGGGAAGCAAAGGTGAAGACATTGATTGAAAAACTTGCAAAAATCGAAGCAATCACAAAGCAGAAATCAGAAAAAGTCAGGGGTAAGTAGAAGCTATGCTTTAACATTATACTTGACAGGCTATTTGCAGAAAATTGTTGATGAAATTCTATTCTACCTTGCCTGAATTCTTTGTCTTTTTGTACAGTCCTATTATGGCGGCCAGAATTCGAGGCTCTGAAAAATATAAAGCAACAGTGAATCAAATGCGGAGGTATGCACAACTTTTGCTAATCTATTACTTGATTTATAACTGCCAAAATGCTTTCCCTTGCATGTATTTTATGGCTTATTGAGACGCCATATCTCCAAGTTTGATAGTTAGTTGTGGACTACAACAATTTATTAAAAAAAAATTTTATATCAAATTGAGGGCTCGAACCCGTACCGTTACTTGCTTGGTAATATTTGTCCGGCGATTTATCAACAAGGCTGTGTGACTCAATCACTATTTTCTATTTAAAGCCGTGAGATCTTGTTCTTGTTGACAACTTCTTTTTTTCAATCGTGATATACGAAAGAATCAGAACACATCAGGTCTTGGGTTCGAGTCTCATCAGCTCCTAAATAGTATCGATTTGCGAATAAAATACTTTTATTTTTTTTAGGCAATCATCCAAAAAGGCGGGAAATGGTGAGTACCGTAAGTCATCAATTAAACCCTCGGGGGCTTATTTCACAAAACAAATTTTTGGCTGGGGGCTTATTTTGTGTAGGGAAAAATTGTTAGTAAGATATGCTGTTTTTGTGGCGATGTCTATGTCAAAGCATGTTAAAACATAAAGAAAGTTTGTCAAAAATAGAATTAATGTATTTACACTAAAATAACAAACGACCTCCAAAGTTTTCAAATATAAAGTTACGAAATTTTATCAAAAGTTATCCAAAAGTCTTCCTAAACTATGATTTACATTTCGTCCAGCTATTCAATTTCTGCTAACATCTAATAATTCACTATGGGGGCTTATTTTGCATAAAATTGCATAAAGGTTGGGGCTTATTCGAGGAGGGTGGCTTATTCGAGGATGGGGCCTTAATCGAGGATTTACGGTATATCAATTATCTTTATGTAGCTACTCAAGTTTGCGTAACATACAACTGTTGACCTTGTGTGACGAAGGCTTTAAGTTACATTAATTCCTAATCTTTTAATTTCAATATTAAATTTTTTCATTATCCTATAGACTTGAGTTCCCATTAAAGAAAGTGCCAGAAATGTGAGCACATTAATCATCATTACATTTAGGTATTGATTTAGGTTTAAGTAGAATGAAAGTTTAAAGTACTGTTGACTTTAACTCGTAATGGCTGAATTCATTTGGACGGACCAGAAGATGACAGTTTACTGATTGCTATATTCGCCCACCACCACCCCAAATTTCACTGATGATTATATACTTAACAAGCGGAGTCCGAAGGCGTTGAGTTCGAACCCCATCAACTCTCATTCCTTTATTCTAATATTAATTTCTTGTTACTGTTATTTTTTAGACATTTGTTTCATCAAACAGTGCAAGAAATGTGAGTACATGAAATATCTTTCCAGTGTTTACATGGAAGTAAGGTTTAAATACATAAATAAATGATGCAACTGTGGATTTGAACTCTTGATGACCGAAGATCTTTGACCCAGGAGAAGATGCTTTACTGACTGCTCTAATCGCCCACCACCACCCCAAATTGCAATGATGATTATATACTTAACAAGTGAAGTTCAAAGACCTTGAGTTCGAATCCCATCAACTCTCATTCTTTTATTGCAACATTAATTTTATATGACTGTTATTTTTTAGACACTAGTTTCATCAAACAGTGCGGGAAATGTGAGTACATTAATTATCTTTCCAATATTTATATTTAATTAAGTTTTAAATACATGAATATATGATAAAAATGTGGATTTGAACTCTTGATGACCGAAGATCTTTGACCCAGGAGAAGATGCTTTACTAACTGCTCTAATCGCCCACCACCACCCCAAATTGCAATGATGATTATATACTTAACAAGCGGAGTCCGAGGGCCATGAGTTCGAGCCCCATCAACTCTCATTCTTTTATTGCAACATTAATTTTATATGACTGTTATTTTTTAGACACTAGTTTCATCAAACAGTGCGAGAAATGTGAGTACATTAATTATCTTTCCAATATTTATATTTAATTAAGTTTTAAATACATGAATATATGATAAAAATGTGGATTTGAACTCTTGATGACCGAAGATCTTTGACCCAGGAGAAGATGCTTTACTAACTGCTCTAATCGCCCACCACCACCCCAAATTGCAATGATGATTATATACTTAACAAGCGGAGTCCGAGGGCCATGAGTTCGAACCCCATCAACTCTCGTTCTTTTATTGCAACATTAATTTTTTGTTACTGTTATTTTTAGACACTAGTTTTATCAAACAGTGCGAGAAATGTGAGTACATTAATTATCTTTCCAATATTTATATTGATTTAAGTTTTAAATACATAAATAGATAATACAACTGAAACTAATTTCCATCTAAAAACTGCGAGAAATGTGAGTACATTGATTATCCTTTCAAACTTTATAATAATTTAAGTTTTAAATAGAAAAATAGATGATACAACTGTGAACTTGAACTCTTGATGACTGAAGATCTTTGACCCAGAAGACCATGCTTTACTGACTGCTCTATTCACCCACCACCACCCCAAATTGCAATGATGATTATATACTTAACAAGCGGAGTCGGAAGGCGTTGAGTTCGAACCCCATCAACTCTCATTCCTTTATTCTAATATTAATTTCCTGTTACTGTTATTTTTTAGACATTTGTTTCATCAAACAGTGCAAGAAATGTGAGTACATGAAATATCTTTCCAGTGTTTACATGGAAGTAAGGTTTAAATACATAAATAAATGATGCAACTGTGGATTTGAACTCTTGATGATCGAAGACCTTTGACCCAGGAGAAGATGCTTTACTGATTGCTCTATTCGCCCACCACCACCCCAAATTGCGTTGATGGTTATATACCTAACAACATGAGTGCGAAGGCCTTGGGTTCGAGCCCCATCATTTCAAATTTTTATTTATGATCGATTTTTACTCTCCTTTGATTCTTTCATTCTATTGGGATCAAAGAATGTGGTTGCTACTGTGTAGCAAACGATGCCTCAGCTATCGATATCTCAAAAGTCAGTCGTGACGATTGAAATAAAGACACAGCTAAAACCTTGATTAGTTCGTATCTTTTTATCCTGAATCAACTTCACAAGTTATATTTTTATATTTTTATTTTTTCAAAGAAATGCAGTCAAAGAACCATGAACACAATGACTTATATTATTATTGTTATTGATATATCATTCATTATTTTTATTTCTTGTAGCAAGCATGGAGATGATGTCAGACAACGAGCGAAGAATGAAGACGCTATTTGTTGTCTTTCATTTTCTTTTTTATTACATTCATTATAATTACGTTATATTTTTTTACGCTTTTTTACCACGACAACAATTAAAGAGGGAATTACTATTCTCTAGGGAATTAATATTCCCAAGGGAATTAACATTCTCTAGGGAATCAATATTCCCCAGGGAATTAATATTCCCAAGGGAATTAATACTCCCTAGGGAATTAATATTCTCTAGGGAATTAATATTCTCTAGGGAATCAATATTCCCAAGGGAATTAACATTCTCTCGGGAATCAATATTCCCCAGGGAATTAATATTTATATTTATATACAACTAATATGTCTTCTCCCAAGGAGAAGACATATTAGTTGTGTTCTATTATTAGTTAATATAATTTGTAAAGTATTAAGTAACACTTAAACAAATTATGATCTTATGTTATCCAGTAATAAAATATAACAAATACTGTCTTCACCTATCTTCTTTCTTCTCTTCTTCTTTATCCTTCTTCTTCTACAAGAAATAAAAACATTGATTCAGTGTTTGAAAAGAGTATAATAAAGCAATGCCAAGGAATGAAGTGCAGTGATCGTATTAGCAGAAACTTCATCATCATCATTATCATCATCATAATTCATATCTTGCTCATTGTGTTACTAATTCCTTGGATGTTAATTATGTCACAACACAAACAAAATGGGTTCCTAATAAAGAGAGAGGAATAAAAATGATAATTAGATCAGTGCATAATTATATATGTTACCTGCCATTTTGCAGACATTGAGCTCCATTGGGCTTGTCAGTCACCAACAGCCAAGTCTTGTGAAGCTGTTAACTCCCAGAGCATGTTACATTGACGCATCCATATTGGTCTGAAGTGAAATAAATACTATACTTATTACATTCGTATATATAATGAATAATAAAATATTAAAAACATAAAAATGATCTGAACTATCAACTTTTGCAATGGCAACACACTTAAGAAATAGTAGTGAATATTTGAATAAAATAATTAGTGCAATGTTATTTAAACGTTGGCACGAAACGACAATTACATTGACTAAACAAAATGAAATATATAAACAAAAAAGAAACGTAAAGATTAACATGCCTAAATAATAAAACAACAGGGAGAATTATGTAAAATTGATGAATTGTGTAAAATTATATAAAGATACATAGATGTACGTGAAGATACTTACGTAGGGTTTGCAGGCATTGAGTTAATTCGACCTTAACAGCTATGGAAGGCACCACTGCACAGCGGCAATCACATCCTTTAAATAATTAGAAAATAAAAGTCCCTCATAAGTCCCTCAAAAAAATTTAAGAAATGATGGGGCTCGAACTCAAGACCTTCGAACTTTACTTGTTAGGTATATAACCATCAACGCAATTAGTGGTGGTGGTGGGTGAATAGAGCAGTCAGTAAAGCATCTTCTCCTGGGTCAAAGATCTTCGGTCATCAAGAGTTCAAATCCTAAGTTGCATCATCTATTTTTCTATTTAAAACATAAATTAATATAAATTTTGAAACGATGATCAATGTACTCACATTTCTCGCAGTTTTTAGATGGAAATTAGTTTCTAAAAGTCAATAATAATAAATTAATATTGCAATTGAAAAATGAGAGTTGATGGGGCTCGAACTCAAGGCCTTCGGGCTCCACTTGGTAAGTATATAATCATCATTGCAATTTGGGGTGGTGGTGGGCGAATAGAGCAGTCAGTAAAGCATCGTCCTATGGTCTACATAATTTCAGTGATTACGAGTTCGAATCCACAGTTGTATAATATATTTTTATATAAAACTTAAGTTGATATCCATATGCAGAAATAATTAATATACTCACATTTTCGCTCTTTCTTTGGAAATCAAAGTCTAAAAGATAATAATAATATTACAATTAATATTACAATTCAAAAAATAGGAAATGATGGGATTTGAACTCAAGGCATTGTATTGGATGGTTGAGATATAATCATTAACCATCAACACAATTTAGGGTGGTGGTGGGCGAATAGAGCACTCAGTAAAGCATGGTCCTCTGGTTCACATGACTTCAGTGATTAAGAGTTCAAATCCACAATTGTATCATGAATTTATTTATTTAAAACTTAAATCAATATAAATATTGGAAGGATAATTAATGTACTCACATTTCGCGCACATTTTTGATGGAAATTGATGCCTAATTGACAAATAATAATAAGCTAATATATAAATGTAAAGAATAGGAAATGATGGGGTTTAAACTTGAGGCTTCGAATTCGTTTGCGTTAAGTATATAATCATCAATGCAATTTGGGGTTGTGGTGGGCGAACAGAGCATTCAATAAAGCCAGCCATCATGGGCTCAAATTATTAAAATCAATTTATGTGTAACCTAAGTAGATATGCACTTGTTAAGATATTTAATATGCTCAGGTTTTCTTTGATAGAACTACTAAGTGTCTAAACAAGGAAACAATTTTTTTTGCAAACTAATCAAAGAGGAGCTGACGAGACTCGAACCCAAGACCCAATGTATTCTAATTCCTTTCTACGTCATAATTGAAGAAATG
Source organism: Sanderia malayensis (assembly GCA_013076295.1). Taxonomy (NCBI): domain Eukaryota; kingdom Metazoa; phylum Cnidaria; class Scyphozoa; order Semaeostomeae; family Pelagiidae; genus Sanderia; species Sanderia malayensis. Next base: position 5,362,831 of record RQOL01000616.1, on the reverse strand, counting down.
AAGTTGTCAACAAGTCTTCAGGGTCTTAAGTACAAAATTGATATTGAGATTGGATAGCCTTGTTGGTAAATCGCCAGATGAATGTTGCTAGGCCAGTAGCGGTACGGGTTCGAACCCTGACGGTCTTACAATTGTCAAAATTTATTATTAATTTATTAGGGGTTGTAGTAAATAGCTAATTTTCAAACTTCAAAGTAGGGCATCTCGATAAATGATAAAGTACTCGCTGAAAAAGCATTTTAGCAGTTATGAATCAAATGATATATTAACCTAACTTAATGCATACCTTCGCATTTGATTTACTGTTGTTTAAGACTTCAAGACCTTGAATGTTGCTGCCATTTCCTGAAGGCCTGCATAAAGAAGACAATGATGTAAGATAAACTTGAATACAGCTTCAAATACAAGGAGGTAGCAGTCAGACCTTTCAATGAATAAATTTTATGCAAACAAACTGTAATAGCAGCATTACTTAGTTGGGGTAGAATGCAAACTCTACTTTGTGAAGGCTTTGATTTTCGCAAATTTTCAAATCAATGCTTTTGCCTAAGCTTCCCCACCATACTCTTTTACAAGGAGGAGAATTGCTCCACACTTGTTTCCAGACTGCCTGAAGTTGAGCATCTCTGCACTCTCCTCTCATAAGTGCCTGGGCACTTATAAAATATGTTGCAAATTTAAATGTTTTCTCTCAAGATTCCTTCATCTAACTAATTTTGATCTTTAACTGTTTTATTGACATTGCGAAAAAGTTATATTGCCCTGGGCAGTTAATAGGGGGCACTCTTATTTCGTAATTTGTGACTTTAGTATGGGCACTTATTGGAGGGAGGCAGTTAATGGAAGGTGGGTGCTAATTGGAGGAAATATGGTACATATGTAAAGGTAATTCATATACTCACATTTCCAACACTTGGTTAATGGAAACAAAAGTCTAAAAGAGAAAAAAAATATTTAATAATAAAATTAAAGGAAAAAGAATAAGGGGTGTTATAACTCAAAGCCTGAAACAGTAGTAAAATCTGGCTTAAAATATAAAACCAATAAATGCACCAGTATTTAGCATGAAATAGCAGAAAATTATGGCACGAAACAACAATAAATTCTAATGCAAAATATCAAACAATTAACTGGACCAGTAATTAGTGTGAAATGGCAGAAAATTGTGGGCAGAAATATCAACAAACTAAAAGCAATAAAGTGTCAGATATTTTGGTACAATATAGCAGTAAGCAATGGTTGGAAATAGAGACATTCTAAAGACATAAATAGCTCCATAATTTGGCATGAAACAACAATAAATCCTGATGCAATAACAATATATTCTGATGCAAAATATCTAACAAATAAAGACATGAAACGAAATGGCATGAAGACTTTGCATGAGTAGCTTAATACTATGATAAGAAATACACGTTTTTATAAGAACACTTGGCTCCAGTTTCAGCCTGACGTTTCTTATTTTTCCGTATGTTTTCAACCTAAGGTGTTTCTTATTCTGTTTCTTATGTTTGTACACAGATGGCAGCATAGATTACATAAAAAAAACTGATATCGATAATGTTGAACTAATTCTATTGCAATTAAGTTTGTTTAATGGCTGTTTAGCGCTTTCTATTGTTCTTTTCTTACAGTAGTTTGTTATTTTCGATTGCTGCTGATATTTTATTTCTTGAGTTTTTTTGAATCTCAGCCTGCCTTGTTTCTTATTTTGTTCTTATTTTTTGGCCTGGTGTTTCTTATGAAGGTTGTTCTTATAAAAAAACGTGCAGCAATGAATATTTAGGTCTTAGAGCAGCAGTATACTTTACCAAAAATAGGAGAATAATTTTGGCAATAAATAGTAAAAACTTTTGGCTTAAAATCCAAAAGACCTCAAAAGCGTGATGTGGAAAAATTTGGATCCTAAATTAATGACATCAACATGTTTTTATGATCTTAAAGTAATTTAAAACCAGATAAATTAAAACAGAAAAAATACACTCACAATCCTTCGAGTCTCTTGGGATCAAATGAGGTCACAAATATGAATTTCGGCTTGAAATAATAGCCAACTTTGACAAACTAAAACACATAAAAAAGACAAAAATTGATCATCTGAGCGAGAGAGTTGCTGTTAAAACAAGAAGAAATTTGCGCAACAAGAAGTTTTACAATGAAAATGTGTTACCTTTTCTGCGCCACAAACTAACAATTGTATCTAATTACATCAGCTGAAGAAAAAAGAAAACAAAATTTTAAACGACTATATTTCTTATAGGTTTTATAAGGGCTAAAATGGCCTGAAAGGCTTTTTGGCACACAAAGATAATGTATCGGCCTAGGCAACAATGTAGCCGAACAAACATATTTCTAGCCATTTTATAATTCTAAATACAACAAAAATGCAGTTTCAGCTAGCTAATACCTTAATTTACCAGTAAATAAAGTATTAGAGAACTAAAACTATTGCATATCTTGCCATTTCTCTTCAACATCTTCAGGATTGAAGCGACACGTCCACTCCAGGGAAATTTCATGTCGAAAAGAAAGACAAGACAAAAATCCCTCGCAAAGCATTACTGTAATTTGCATTTCCCGCTAAATTACATTTCCTGTTGTTGTTGTTGTTGCATTGCAAATTTACATCACTCAGTTGCCAGTTGCACTTTGGCATGTATTTTTATAATGGCAAGAAGGAAAGGAGCACGAAATAATTTTCTTCTTCAATTTAATTTAAATAGATTAATTTTAAAGATTTATGAGATTTAAATACTTAATAATATTAAACATAAATACATGATTTGGTTAAATAATCATCTAAAAGTCTTGACATGAACAAAGTTAGCTAAAAATTCTATGAATACGTCTTTGCAAATTATTTCCTCTTGGTAAGGAAAATGAAAAGCATTGTTGTAGAATTCTTTGAAGATATTTTCAATGATGCCATCTTGGCATCATTAAAGTAGCTAATGATGTAATGAAAGCATGCAAAACCTTTGGTAAACAGCCAGTTTTTAAACATCTAAGCTTCCAGTAAAAGAACTAATAACAAGTTGCTGCAACATTTACAATTATGTTAATTAATTATGCAAACATTGCGTGATTTTCTTTATCTTCGTTTCACAATAAACAAACTAACAAGGCCACGAGAATATGAAACACCAACATGCAAATTAAGACAACAACAATCAAAGATTAACCTAAGGCCAAGGCTTTTGTCGTCTTGCATTTTCAGATTGTACCTTGATCTAGCTCAAATCGTAATGCTCTATCAATCAACTACTTTATTTATGTTTAGCTGCGTCTTTATGAAGCACGGGCTTGGGCTTAAACTTCACTTTGATAAGGAATAACTTGATACTATGAATGATAGCTAAGACTATTCGATGTGGTGAATGCAATCACGAACAATAAGAGCCATTAGTGTTGTCGTGAGAAAAGAATCACGATAACTTGCCAATTAGAATTCTGCTGTATGTTCTCAAATTAAACGTTTTGCCAAAAGTTGCATAAATCGATATTCGAGTCAACCTCCCTTGAGTGTGAGAAGAAATCTTCAATATGACGAAACAAATTGCTTCTTAAAGAAACCTATATCTAAAGACATAACTGGCACTACATTTTTTAACCAATTTATTTATTTCCCTATCGCTTAAATATCAGCTAATTTGAAACAAGAAGTAATAAAGTACATATGTATACATACCGTAAAGGACTTAACAACAATTACGTCTATTATTGACACATTGAAATATTGAATATCTGCACTAGCTACAACTATCTCTTGATCTCTCCCTCTCCATCTACTAACACGGTGATAATACCATCATATTCAATCATGTCCTCCACCCGAAACTGTTTACACTGGGATTCGCCGACAGCACCATGGATGGCCTAGTTGCGTGTGGATAAGAATCGATTGAACCTTCTACTGGGAACGGATACGATATGCCATTACTGTAGCTTCGCTGCTCATACGGCGAATAGGGAGAGAAGTATGCATTTTGATACTGCGAGTGTGGATAGGGTAAGTGACTGAGTCTTGGTGCGGTTGGAGATGGGTGTTTTGAAAACGTATCTTCGTATGTTGATAGTGAGGGACTTTTCTTTACGGCTGGTGTTGCTGATATGGGCTTTGTGTCTTCGGTTTCTGATCGTGAATCATCTTCCTTGTCACCCTGTTTACGATTGTCACGCTTGGCCTTTCGCCATTTCGCTCTTCGATTCTGAAACCAGACCTGTTTTGAAGCAAAATTCAAACATTCAGTCAAAGTTTTTTAAAAAAGGAAAAATTATTGTACTTCCTGGCACTATTACTACCACTAGCAATCCATTATCCACTTCAAAAAGGCATTGAAGAAACACTTTGTGGACCCACAATGAAATAACTTAACTTTTGTTATTTCATTGTGCTCAGATCCTTATTATTATATGACATTTAGTAACTTCATTTTAATTTTAACACTTCAATTTGATTTGATTTTTACACAGGGGTTTTCTGACAGCACCTATAAGCCTGTTGCATTAACCTGTTAAAGTAATGCATTACTACCGCCATTGCTAAAACTGCTACCTCTACTTCAGTAATGAAGCAGATTTTTGTCGAATCCAAGCTCGTAACGTAACGATATCATGCATGAGGCATACTAATGACAAGGCGACAAACTACTTTAGCGTGGACAAATTCACTAATTACAGGCAGACATCTCCTTATTTCTTAAACCAACATATGCTCAGACATGCTACAAGCCACACCACAAACAAATACCTTACGACGCAGATGGCGTCATCAATAAACAATCCTGTGACGAAATGCATACATTACGGATCCCAGTTGCATACATTACAGCAACTGACCGGCGTTTTTGTAAGCTTGCTGGCGAATCGTGGAAGTGTTGTTCCTGCCCAGGAGAACATTAAGAACGAGGATTTACTTGTTACCGCAAAAGCGAGGCATTTAAGCACACCACAATCACGCAAAACTAATACTGTGAACACTGCACGACAGAAACATAATTATCTAATTGGCCTAATAAATCAAACAATCAATCAAGCAGTTGTTAATTCCAGTTTTATTCTTTGCATGGTCTGGATAAGAAACTAGCTTACAACTGAAGCGAATGCAGATGTGTCATACACCTTGCACGGTGAATGATTCTGGCGCATGTCAATGGCGTAATGTACCTTTAAGCACACAACCAAGGGTTCCTTTATATTTAGGCCTTAAACGGCACAAATATTCAAATTTAGTTAAGTATAGGAGCCCCACGACCCAGCCGCCCAAATATTCAAATTTGGTTAAGTATAGGAACCCCACGACTTTCACTTAGAGACCCACACTGCCCCTTACGCCAATGGCGCATGTGCAAATTATTGAACGGCTTGCATCACGCTACATGCATTCATTCATGCTTAAATGCACGATTTGGGAATAAATTTGCAGCAAGCCTTGTCAGGACTACTCTCCTGAGGCTTGCAGCATAAGAAATAAACAAATAACTCCGCCTTCTTGCGCATAGTTTGAAGAAGTTATACGACTTTTCGCTTTGGTCTGGTCCAAGGTCGACCAATAACTTTCAGTGACTGTATGAAACGAAATATCTTATGGACATCGATGTTGCTTGTCAAATATGTTGTTGCACAAGAAATAAGATGTCGAGAAAAACATAACTAGCATGATTTCAACCTAATTTTACCAAGATAACATAAGAAAACATTATTTCATCTTGGTACTATACTTATGCCAAAATTCTATTCCATTGAGTTCCACTTACCCCTACTCTAATAGCTATTAACTACCACCTTTATAAAGAAACACATTAATGTAGACAAGCAATAGCGAGCGGTAGTAACCAATGCAGAAAATGAATTGATAGATTTGTTAAAACCAATTAGCAAGCATAGTTTACTAACTCATGCAACAACACTGTTATATGCAGCTCCATGTAGCTTTACAACTATTGCTACGACTGAAGGACATCGCACTTGTGCATACTAATAACTTTCAACAAAACAAGCAGATTATGCGTGACTACAAAGTCTGCTTGCTTTTTAGTGAAGAGAAAAAGGTCCTATTGTCAAATCATGACACGTGAACAAACTGAAAGACTTGTTAATGTTAGTTATGTTGTCGCATTAAATAACATTCGAGACCATGAAATCAACTAAGACCTTAAAAAGATTATCGAACACATTTGAAAACGTTGTTTACAATTTTCTACTTTGAAACATCGAATATTAATGGAGTACTCTGGAGGAGACGGTTCAAAAGTTTGCTCAATTCAAATCAGTAATCCTCTTAGAGCAAGCTTATTGCATGATCACTACATCCTCTTTATTTTCTTTCCATTTCTTTTTTGTATGCTTAAGTTAACTGTCTTAGCATTAGCAAGGATGGTAGGCCAGTTTTTCAACAGGGTAATCAACTGGCTGGTCTCGTCTCGTAACATAGGCTACGAGTTGTATAGCTACTGCTACATAACACATGCACACACGATGACCCAGCAATATATGATCACAGATTCGAATTTGTATGGCTGGGTCTTGTTTTGTAAACAAAGACATTCAGCCATTGTGTAACAACTTATGCTTTTTGTTACCTGCTCAACAGGGAACACAATACGTTGGAAGCAATAGAAATGAATTTCAGCCACTTCTGCATTCGACATTTTTGGCTACGTATGACCTGAGGCTACACGGTAATGCAGAGTATCACGTAGCTCTTCATATGATTATTATCAAGCAGAGGTCCCATATACATTAAGAATCTTGAAGCCAAACAACGGTAGACTGTTATACACGTTATATTTCCTTGTGGCATATAAGATCTTTGAACTGAATTTTGTGTTTGCCGAAACGACATCGAGCTGCATCGAGCTAATAAATTTTAAGCACACCCCTTTAAAGGTGAACTTCACTTGCTACAGAACAACAATGTTTTTCTACTCATCTATCAATAATTATCTTCTCATATCTGCTGTGCTTACTTAATTTGATTTCAATATAAATGCATGTAGATGTATGCAAGGTATCGTCGTATCTTTCTCTACGATATACTTACGTTTCCAAGATTTGCGACTGAAGTTTTTTACTATAATAACTAAATTTCGCAACTGCGACTGAAATGGACCGACACCCCACATGTAGGACATCTCTATGACCATTTCTACTTTCAATATCACCAAGTGTGGTATAGTGTCTGCTTCATATTACGATATTATGCTAAATGCACCAGTGAAACGAAGTCGGGGTAAAAATATTTTCTAAACATTATACACAAAAACTTTCGCACACTCACCTGAACCCTTGCCTCTGTCAGGCTGATTCTCCCAGCGAGCTCTTCTCGCATGAACACATCAGGGTAGTGTGTTTGATCGAAAAGACCTTCGAGCTCTTCGAGTTGCTGTCTCGTGAACGTCGTTCGATTTCTTCGATGTCCTCGCCTTGCATGTGGTGGGTATGTGTAGGCCAGTGAACTGTGATCGCTTGCTGAGCCTGTGTGAAGCAGAGAATAGTTCGCTGTAAATGCTGGGTGATACGTCATCGCCATCATATCGATGTTACAGTGTTTATCTCCGTGTGCATATATGTCAGTACAATCAGAAACAAACGTCCTTTTATATGGTCTTATTTATGATAATGTTATATGTGATTCGCGTCTGATTGCTGCCACGCAACAATGTCCTATATCCGAGCCTTGTGTCCGCCACCCTCTATATGATAAATGAATGCAAATTTTGCAACACGACCGCTTCTGTAACAATGCGAATAATAGCACCGTATGCTCGTAATCAGGCGAATTCGAGCGATTCACTAGCCCAGATGACGCGTCCCCAACTGTGCTAAGCTTAAAATAACCCAGCTACTTTCAATATGTACCGTCTTTGTACTCTATGTAGAAAAGAATGATAGTCTTTACTAAACAATGCCAACTATATGCAAAATAGAAAGAAGAAGATAGTCTTTCTAAACTGCAATCATAAAAAATAATAATGTAGATATTTGTGTGTGGGGGGGGGATTTCGTGCGTTGTTGATTTGCCGACTGGCTTCTAGATTTGTGCACACCTGTGGCTTTAGAGATCTTCATTGTTATGGTGGATGGCTGAAGACATGTTGCGGACTAGTTTCTACGTATGCTCATGAGGACAGAATAATGGTTGCAGCAAAAATCCGCGCGCAATGATCCTATTTTTCCAGATTTTGGGCAAAACAAGTTCTTATAATATGGAATACTTATTGACAGCTTGGGCTAAGTTGGTTCTTAATTAGTCTCTCTATTTTTCTAACAATAATGTCTACTAAAAAGTAGACGTTGTTTTTGATTATCAGAAAATGGCTCGGACGTTGGGCGTGAGCCAGAAGCCTCTTTTCGATGACTGCTTCTCAACTAACTAGCTAATTATCCGGCTAAAACATTGACCAAGTGAGCTTTCACAGTTTGCCAGTCACCACACCCCTTTAAAACATTGGCGCAGATGCTCACGCTAATAATTTCTAACAAATTCAACAACATGAGCATTCAACTTCTCAAGAAACTCAAATTCAGTACATATTGCAATGTTGTCTGGAAACGGCAGCTGGTATCACACGCATCCGATCACAACCATATCCAGCCATAATCAAAGTACACAGTCAGCACCCGTGCACATGGACTAATTGCGCCTTTTCCTACAGTAATTAGCATTGAAGGTTTTGAAGGATGCTGGTCAGCCAAATTTCCACACACAGCGCATTGACCGAAAAGACCAACAAAGTGCGCGCAATTAGATGGATGTAGATATGGGTCACAGAGCGATGCAAGCCAATTAGGCTATTCAGAAGATCCGGCTAGCCAGCCTAGTTGTCCCCGTCTTTGTTCGACGTAATACAGCCAGGTCAAATTAGTTAGACAAACCTCACAGGACATAATCAAGATAATAGGCAACAATTGACAATATGCCTTTCCAGAAATGGCTAACTTCCATTTTCAATGGCGCTACCTATACAATTATCACCATTATCTCCTATCTAACACCCAGTTGTTTACACTGTTTGCAAACTCAAGAAACGTCTTGTAAAGGGCGAAGATAACACGTATTTATATAGAATCCAGAAAAGCTGTCGCTGGTCTGTTCTGCTGTGGACGTTTTCAAGCAATTGGACTCTCGCCTTCAGTAGCAATACTCCCATAAATGCTCATGTGATCCTTGTGGTTTTCACATTCTTCTAAATGCACATCCAGGCTAATATTTCCCGCACAAAAAGGGGTTTACCGGGATTTCTTGATAAGACAATGGGAGTTCTAACAAAGGTATACAAGACCAGGTATTCGATAGGTATGTGAGATTTCTAACCACCGATACATGGCAATGCGAGCGACTCGTCTTCCAAACGAGGATGGCCTCGCTAAAACTATAGCAATGGTGCATACGTTCAATACCTGGAAGGCATCCATGCAATCGTGCTGCATTAATGTGCAGCATTGCATGACGTAATAAACGAGGCAATTGCTAAGCTACAACTATAGCTATAGCTTTATCGAGGTATTATATATCGATAAGAATTTTCAAATGATAAGCCTTTTTGAGCTACGTAGCTATAGAGGCATCATATTCAATTCGCATCAGCAGCAGTATTGTGTGTGAGGGTTTGAAGCGTGCTGTGTAGTGAATGGGAAGAATGATGCAACGGTCTTTGTGTGCAACCTTTGGAGATTCAGTTTGAAAGAGTCCCACAGAGATGAGACAAAACTGAAATCCTTCAGCGCCAGCATGCTAAGCCCATGCTAAACTAACAAAGCGCTTGTTCATGTACTGTCTAACGATGCAAACTTTAAAGACGACCGTAATCCGTTTTAGAAACCAATTTCCTATCAGTCAATAACAGCCATCGATTGGCCCTCTAATAGCATAGTGCAGAGGTTAGGAGAAATTTCCTGAATAATCGCAAACTGGCTTAGCGAGTGCGTGTGTTGTGTTGTGTGGTGTATATGTGTGACTTGGCCTTGAAAGCAGATTGTACGGAGCTTTGAAATTTAACTTAATCAAGATATTAAGCGTCTGAGAAGATAAGGGCGCAGGCAGGGCTTCGTAATAATCATAATAGTAAATACAACAAGGGGCTGGTCGAAAGCAGAAAGAGGGGAGGAAGGAGCTTGCGGAATTGATTGGATTTCCAACAGCTACGTGTAACAGAGAGCAGATTATCATATAAGAACATTTAGGCATTAATTTGCTCTTAAACCCAATGTGTAAAATAACAAATAAAAAGCTCAACAAACAAGTCCATGGGGGAGATGTGAAAACATGAATCCCGCCTCCCGCCCTCCCTCGTAGGAAGAATGCCATTGGATGCTGCAGACATTAGCAGCTATCGATATCAACCACGAGTGCGGGAAAACTCGCATCTGAGCCTGCAATATTTGCATCCAGCTTATTGTTCATAAACAATAGACTATTGTTTTTCTATTGTTTTGAGCAAAGATGTCACTCTGGAAGTTCTCAACCCACTGTTTCTCATATTTCGGCTTTTACTGTTCTATACGTATGACGATGGCCCATCTAGACGCAAGGCGACTGGGCGTCTCCACCCATCTAAGGCTAGAAGTGATTAGCAGTGACTGGTCGTGCATCAAGAATATGACATCACGTTTGACCTTCTTTTATGGGTGCTGATGCATACATCTCCTTGAACAAGTAGAGACATTTGAATAAGTCCAAACTTGAATCAAAATAAGTGTCTTTGTTTGCCTGAACTTGTAAAATTAATTTTTTGTGGAACAATTACATTAATCAGATATTTAATTTAACACTCGTGATAAGAAGACCGGAATAAGTTCAGCAGTGTGCAATGCAAAGGGTAGATTGACAAATTAAATGAGTTGTCCAATTTTCGGGAGCTGGGTTCTTCCACTATGTTACACGTCCTTTTATCTCGTGAAAGGAATGAAGATGATAACGCTGATAGAATTAGCACGTTTTGCACTCGAACAATGTTCGTGATAAACAGACAATGTTGTCCTGTTGTTGAACTGGAGAAAGAGAATAAAACAAGAATGCGAATTACGATAATGAATTAAGGTTATTCTCATATCACTTGATTAACTTACTTATTTCAATTCGCTTAAACATTCTGTTATGTTTTGACTGAGGCGGCCTGGGCAAAAAGATCTGAAAATGATAATGCGGTTCGTCTCTCCCTTTTGCGCAAATTCTTTCGAATAGATCATAGGAAGTACTTTGCATTCATCCTTTGTGCTGTATCTCTTTGAGATTGGAAATGAGTTACTGTGGCAAGATAACAGCAATTCAACTCAACTCAACCCTGGCCATGCTATTCCTTTAGTCAGAGACTGTTCCTCTCGAGCCCGAGACACTGTCCCTTTAACCTAGCGGTGTTTAAATATTTTCCTCACACACCAGGCACAAAGAAAAGCCTTGAAAAGCAAAAACATAAGGTAACTAGTAAATAAAACTAACTAATACGCACTCAAGGGTAATCGCCCCAGCAATAATACAGGTGGCAACAAAGCCCCGCACTTACTGCAGTGCCTCACTATACAAAACTCTCAACCAACCTGTACTTCTTAATCCAGACTATCTCAGTGCTAATTGCTTTCCAATAGCTTAATATTATTAAATCGCAGCCATATTTTGCTCGCGACCAAATCGATAAGTTAAAAGCATTAAGGAGCTTTCCAGCAATCATCTCCACGCAAACAATTCAATACAGGATTATGCAATTTGACATATCTTAAAGTTAAAGAAGCTGGTTACACACACACCACACCATTTATCTTAATGCTACAACTGCTGCACCGTTTTCCTTATAATCCTCTATGTATTAACATCCAGTTCAAGTATCAGCGTTGTAAATAGCTTATGTACCATTTGTGGCTCTTGACATTCAGCCACCGTCTCCTCATAAGTAGTGACGCCAACAAGAAAAAGCAAGCACCACTTGAATGTAAAAAGACTTATAATATTATTTGTTTTGTTTCATTATAGTTTTTCACCAGTATTAAACTCCACATTTTTTCTTAGACTTTTCGTCTCCCACAAAAAATATTCCTGCAGGCGCCAATGTTTCTGAAGAAGGTGGGTGGCTATAATGTAATTTGCAGAAAATTCTCTTCTCAATGTAATGTATCTGACCCAAGAATATGATTGAAGATAACATTACTACATAATGTCTATGCTTCACCTACAAAAAGAAGACAACAGAACATCCAAGGCAAACTTGGAAAACATACTACCTAATGCTATGCTGAGCTGAAACAACATGCCTTGGCAAGAAGCTCATACAACATTTGCTCCCGGCATGATTAACTATACAACTCCTCTACACATGATAGGAAGCATGGAAAAACTCTGAAGAAATTCTAGGCTGACAAACAGTGACACACTCAGAGCCACCAAAAGATAGCATGCGGTCACAGGTAAATAAATATTGCATGATCTGACGATCAGGATTGACTAAGATATTACAAGACATTGTAGTAATTCAGGGTCGCTTGACAAAAATCTAATTTGGTGGATGTAATGAAATAAAAGAGACGATATGAGAACGATAAGAAACAAGCTAGCTTTATACGACACTCTCTCAAGGTTAATACAATTAAGAGAAATAGTGAAAAACCCAATTAAAGAACGTTTAGTTCCGTTACATACGAGGACATGGAAACAATAATGCAGGCAAGTTTCTTTGATCTTCTGCAGATGTGCAAAATGATTATTAAAACCTTATAATCAAGGCTTGGCTGATTGATAATTCCGTTAAATGCATTATAGTTAGTCATGAATGAAATATAGCATCATCATTTATAGAATGGTGAATCATGAGATTAATAGGAATTTTTAAGATAAAGTGGTTTGCGTGAAGGCTGTTCTACATAGCTTACATGCAAGCTAAACATGGTGTCAAGTGCCTTTTTGTACGGATTTTTCAAAGCCGCGGTATTAACAAACACAATGTTAGGCCTAAGACAATCCCAAAAGAGCCTCTGACAGTTGGCGTTTTTCAAGCAAATGCTAGAAGGGCCAAATATGGTTTAAGGATTCAATAATCCTTACCTATATAAAAATTAATATCAACGAGCCCAAATGACCTTAAAGGCCCCGGGCTTCTCCATAGCGCCACTGGCCACAACATGTTCAACTGCAAGTATGAAAGTGATGATTATCACCATCATTATTATTATATGTAATAATATGTGCTTAATCAGTTTATTGCAAAAGGATAATGTTTGATTACATCCTACAGGGATAAGCAACCAAGCAGACCACAACAGCCCTCCTACAGTTTCCATTTACTCAGAATATATTCCAATTTCTGAGCATCTTTAAATGATTCTCTGATTCTCAGGATATCTCATTGACCGGACAATGCAGAACAGATTTCTTTGCATATTTTGTTCATGTAAATTCCACTCACCTTACCTACATCAGAGTCCCAGAACGCTCTTAAGCAACTGAATAGAAAGCCTAATTGGTATTGTCTTTTTTCAGTATCCCATTAGGAGTATTATAGAGTAGTTAGCAACTTGGCAAGGCTACTAGCAGCTAACAGTGGGCTGTGAAAAGCCTGTGGGAAAAATACTCCAGCTAGGGCCTGATTATATGAGAGTTTTCAGCCCGTTTGTAACTTTACCCGGGCTGAGATTTTGAGCGATTATATGGTGGCTCGCGCCCGCTGTGTTTAGTTTGAAAATCCTGTGGTGTTGAATTAGAATCGCAATCATTTGCACTCACCGCCATGTTTTCTTTTGTTCTCTCGTAATTTCAGCCCGGCTAAATATTTCGATTTGCGATTACATGAAAATTTTCAGCCCGTTTGGCCGAGATGAAAATCCCAGCCCGTTTGATAAAAGCGGGCTGAGATTTCAGCTCGGCAAACCGGGCTGAAACTTTATCATGTAATCGCAACCTTGCTTTCACAACGCTTTAACCGTAACACCGAGCTGAAATCTCAGCCCGGCTAAAGTTACAAACGGGCTGAAAACTCTCATATAATCAGGCCCCTAGACTGTCGAAAAACGAATGTGGCTCAATGCACCACTAACCAATCAGTCATATAACTACACAGTTCACCGACTCAACATCTTTACCAATATGACATATAACAACAATGTCTGTGTGCGCTTCTGAAGGGTATAGAGACATGACAACACGGATGATAATAAACTAATGACACTACTTTCTCCTGAGAATAGGGAAGCAACGTGTCTGCATTGCCCTTCTAAAGGGAGATCCAAAACAATAAGATAAGATAAGCCATTTTCTTGGAGACGAAGTGCATAAAGGGTGAATTAGCAACTCCAAAAAACACAATAATTCAACTTTACCTGCCTTTTCCTTTCTAAAGTTCTAAACTCAACTCCTTTTTTTTTATTACACTGTCGTGCTAGGGACAGTGTAATTAAGAGGAAGGGAAGCTTACACAGTGATGAACTGAGCGCATCGAATATTCCATCTAAACTAATGCCGCACATTTCGGCCTACATCCCCAATGTAAAAATTTGTGCAAAGATTGCATACAATGTGCGAGACAGTTTGGCTGTAACTGCCCCACTCGAGAGTCGTGAAAATGCGTACTCGCTGTAATACAGCAAAGCTATGTTAGTCTAAAGCTATTCTAAAATACAAATATAAGTCAAACAATATCTGAACAACACCAAGAAAATAAATCTGTTGGGCATAGTTGACTTAGAGAGTAGTTATCACTGCCCGCGTCTATGTCAAGTTGACGGCATTATGTCTTTTATTGACAAGAGAAGCTATATGCACTGGTTTATAATGAAGTTTATCCAATAGAGTTGTTTTAATAACATGGAGATTCATCGCTCAGTTCTCCTCCTTACTCTAACTGTGTTAATGTTTCGCATGTTATAATTCTGTTATGTTTCAATGGCTGCTCTCTAGGCCTGTTTTATTTTGTTCGGATTAATCAGCTTTACTTGCGCGGCCCTCTCTTTCACAAGCAACTGTGAGATACCTCAAATAACAGGGCATTGAACAATTGCCTATCTAAGCAGCGCTATGGTGTATATTGATATGATCATTATAAAAAGCCCAAATGATAAACTATATGTGATGATCTATCGTGTGCCCAAGTGATAAACTATACATAAACTAAACTAACTATACATGAATGACTCTGTATGTTTACACTGGCTTCAAGATGCAAAACATAAGACAGCTTGATAATCTGTATAGTTCTGGATTCATCAGACGAGCTGAGCATGACGGAAAGCGCTTCCAAACACTCCAAAGCTCTATATCTACATTTCAAGAAACTAGAGGGCAACTTATGGCATTATAGGTTATGTAAATCATAGAACTCTGATGTGAAGTCATAACAAGTTATGCTTTGTACCAAGTCCAATGGCCATCGCAAGCCTCAAATAATTACACATTTTTTTTTTTATAAGAAACCGGTTTATAAGAAACCTAGATCTAGACACCCAAAAATTTAAGAAACTTTTAGAACTACAAGGAAATATTTAAGAAACATTAGAAATTTCGGAAACACGTTTTTCCTTTACGGGTTGAACAAATGTCAACTACAGTAAGTGTGTTTTATGTGCAAAGCATAACATTGTCGGCTCCACATGACGATTTTTCACATTGACGATTTTTCTTTGTTATAATACTAATATTTTGCTACATCCACGTTTTTTTCTTCGTTTTCACTGCAAATTTTTTCATTAAATTAAGAAACTTTTAAGAAACTTTTAGAACTAAATTGTGGCTAAAAATTAAGAAACTTTTACTACTAGGCCTTGCGCCAGGTTTCTTATAAAAAAAAAACGTGTACTTACAAAACAAGCACAAACTACCTTTCAAAGTTCCCCTGTTTTGTGCTTACCCTAAACCTTCGAATAAAAAGCCCCAAGGAGGTTATTCACATTAGCTAATTCGAAGATAGGGGTTTATTCGAAAATATTCAGCATACCTACACCTATGCAAAAACACGAGTGATGAAACATTGAAACATTGACGGGAAGAAGTTTCATGCGAGTCTCTATGACTGTAGTATTTATCTACAGAATATTATCATAAGAAACACCTTATTGACATATAAGATCAAGGACATTTCACAAACGCAACTCAAGACGATATTTCGTGACATTTTAGTGTAGATTGAAAGCAAATACGTCTTGACCAAACACAAAGAAAAAGCTAAATATGTAGGAAAACAAACTTGATTGATTTTCGATTGCAATGAGACATATTAGCCTAATGGTTGTTGGAAGAAATGACAGCATGATTTATTCGGGGAACTGAGCGCAGTTGAATGAAAATTGGGCCATAATGTACCGTTTTGTATTTTCAGTAGAAAACAACAGCACGTCACATCATTTGCAGGCCTTTGTGCCAGCATTCTGCACAACATCGTCTAGAGAATGCACGTTGAATAAGCGGCAGGCATCTCTAATCCCTGCACACCAGGACACCCAGGCATTGAAAAAGATAAACATGAAGCTACTATATTAGGTTTTGTTGTAGGATATTAAGATACGAAAATCCATTAGCAATGACAACGAGGGAACGATCTACATAAGCTTGATAGCTTTGCCATTATCGGCATACTCTTCTCTTCAATCTTACAAATTGTGAGGCGCAATCTATGCCCAACTTTATCTACTCAAAACTAAATGTACACACTAGCGAAATGGTTGACAAATCTCCATTAAAATCCGAACTGTAGCTGTAACATTACTGCAATTTCCTGCAGATATATCTACATGTAATACTTCAGCCACTGTTATACAACTATAAACAAAGCTAGACACATGTAACAATTTTTCTACCAAGCCTTCAAAACTCAAGATATCTATCACTACCTGTTCCTTACCTGTGCTACCTTCAACTTCACACAACTACACCTTCCTTAGCTCGTAACCTGACCATAGCTCATCAAAACCGTAGATGCTTTGGCTCTGTTTTGGCTTTACGTATCTCACAAAAGCAACAAAAGTACATCATATCGTACATGTAAACATTGCTGTTGAGTTACAATGAAACTATAGTATAATACTCTGGTCTAGCTATCTAGATCTTCACCCAAAACCAAATTGGGTATATTGTAAACACACTATATGTTAGTGGGCATATATGGCCTGTCGCCTGTGTATGGTAGTGAAGTTGTAGCTTCGTGATACACATTAATATGATCTCTTACTGGAAAAGCAGATGAGAACCCAATGACTATGAACACTTATTCGACCAAGGCTCCATAGTCGTTAAATTTGCCTTATGTGTTGGACTATTTTTTGGCGGTATATTTATAGGTGGAAAACAACCTTAATATCAAGTGCCACCATGTAACTAAGTGGTTAAAATAGTTTCAAACACATATGATTCATGCACGTACTTCTTCTAAACACAACTGTGTGTAAGTGAAGTAGGATATCATCAAAGTATGGCTGGAAGAACACCAGCCTTTTCTTAATAAATAAAACTATGGACCCCATCTTTAACAACCTCTAAAGCAACCAAAATACCCAGTGGAACTTTGTAACAGATTCAAATGATACAGTGCCCCATAGGTTTGACTATCATTAGCTTTGTAACATCTTTCCACACCAAACTGTCATCAATTGAAAAGCAGGCACTAATAAGCAACTTCAAAGACGACACACAAAATGGCCTCTTGATGGAAAATGTTATCATTAATACACTGCAACACGCTTGTACAAAGTTATAACCAAGCACAAATGCGAAGTAGAAGCGCACATTGTAACAACCATTACAGAGTTACTATGTGAAACCGATCACGATTGACCTTAGTAAGGCCTTCTATTAAAACCAATGTGAAGCTAACAGTTAATGAGTGGACATTAGTGCACATTAAACACCGTAGCAACCATTAATTAAGAGCCAATTTGAAGCATGCGAGAGAAAATCATGCCCCGGCATGCTAATATTAATGCAAGTGTGTCAGCATTGAACAGTGCTAGTCACTTACCTGGGTAGTGTAGCGATTGGGTGTACCAGAAGGAGCTGTGTGCATCGTGACGTGAGTGTGACATTGCTGATAGTAAGCCCTGAATACTGTGGAATGAGTTCGTACAGTCGTGGTTCTGCATACCTTATTGTGCGCTAATTGACGTAATCTGCCAATACTTGGTTCATTTTATAGAAAGCTATAGAGAGCCCGGATTTTCAATGATGGTTTCGCTATCCAGCGCTGATTCTATGTTATTTTGTATTTCTTTTAATCGCCATGAACCGATTTGATTCACAAGAACAATGGCCTCAGACACAAGTGTGTCCAGCTCTTTCGCCCTGCCAATTATTAGCTAATAAGATAGACGAGGCCGAAAGGATAGAGAAGCGAAGATCAGAATGTGTTGTGGAGAGTAATCGAATTATTTAAACTTCCTGAGGAGTTGGTGAATTGAATGGGGAAATTTCATGCTTCTGCAGTTGTATTCAGTGCCAAGGTTAACCTTTAAGAGCAACTGAACGCAGAGTAGACAGTTTTTCACTTGGCGTAATCCGACTTTTATTATTAGCTCGCTGGGCTAAAGACTTGCTAACAAACGTCTCTTAGCACTATCTTGGTTCGCATCTATTAATCGAGGCGTTTTCTACAGCAAACACCAATCAACATCTCTCAATCTAGTCACTTAGTCGGGCCAGTCAATGCACATATACACATATAACAACCATATAGACACGTGTAAGAAATCATAACGTTGTACATATAGCCTTATGCTCCATTGTTTCTGACAAGTGTATGATGTATAGAGTTGGAGAAGCTGACAGCCCAGTGAATATCGATCAGCAGAGCTCAAAAATCATCAAATAATTGCTTCGGCTAATGACTTAAGCCCAGATCCAATAAACACAAGCACATGTAAAACGGTAACCAACCATAACTTGCCCAAGGTAATTGCTGTATTTTCCACTTAGCACACACTAGTTAATTATAAACTTTATTATTAGCGCGTCAAAGTCAAACAGCTTTGTATTAATACTAATCTAATTCAGAAGATCCACTATTGCTGCTCGTTGTTGTTGCATAATAAACTTGACATGTTATAGAAATCGAAAACAAATTCAACACTCGCTCTACACAATACAAAGGAAATTCTGCGCGCGAAAGGTGCAAAAAGACTAGGTCATGTAACTTCTGCTCCTGTCTGCATTGAACTCTCTTACTTTAACATACTGCAATGTAACTGTACTGCAACTGCAACTCTTACTGCAACTGCAACTGCAACTCTTACTGTAACTGTAATTGTAACTGTAACTGTAACTCTTTCTGTAACTGTAATTATAACTGTACTTGTAACTCTTACTGTAACTGTAACTGTAACTGTAACTGTAACTGTACCTGTAATTGTAACTCTTACTGTAACTGTAATTGTAACTGTAACTGTAACTCTAACCGTAGCTGTAATGTACTGTGACTTTACTGTTACCCTAGCCCTAACTGAACTGAACTGTACTGAAATGTACTTGACTGTACTGCACAATTGTATGCTGCATTCTCTGCTGCATGAAATCAAGACCCAACCATCTATGGTGACGGTTTTTACAGAGTCACCCCACAAGGCATGTGCTAATAAACAGCTAATTATACTGCTTACACCTTTGTGCAATGGATATTAATTCATAATGGATATTTAATTGCAAACCCTATACCAGAACCTTGAATTATCCATTCTTGTTCCAACGTATTGCCACATTGGACGGCAGAAGGAATAATTCCTTAATAAAACATGCTACGCTTTAAGTATTACGCACTTGTTGTCACTGAAAATTGCACTGTCTCTTATGTCACTGCGTAATCTCATGGCAATCAGTTGGAAGACTTAAAAATATCAAAAATTATACCCATTCATTATACGCGATATGGCTATAAAGTCGTAAAAAGAGAGAATTTTGAAATGACTTAAAGATAGTGACAAGGTATGACGTCACATTTGACCCTCTGTTTGAAAAACAACTGTCTAACGACTCCGCGCAAATTTGTAATACAGACAATTTTCTAAAGCGGACGTTGCTATGAAGCATGTTAAAAGTGTATAACTTGAAAATAAGCCGGACACAATATATAGTGCTCGGAGTATCAGTCTGCAGTCCTGGACAAATTGATGACGTGTTTATTGATGTCTGTACCTTTGGGTTTTCAAACCGAAATTGTCTCGAAGCATTAAGCGTTAAGCATTAAGCGAAGTAGATGATAGACAGTGAGGAGATGCATAAAACATGCAATACTTTCAAATTGACTTCATCAAATAATCACGATAGAAATGCGCGAACAAAGGGCCTTAATTTCTGATGCTAATGTTTGTCTCTCTGCATCTGTACTGGCTTTTCAATGAACCTGCGTCTGAAACATGTCGAGGAGGACGATTGTAGAGACTTTACGCTAATCCTTCGCTGTGTATTCAAAATACTCTCAGTTTCTTGGGTCGCGAGAAGAATACCCGGCCACAGGGTGCACCGAGTTGATTTGTATTAAGACAATGGGGATTAGGAGAGATTTTGATTGTTTAATAGCTTATGGCGACACACGGATAAAACTCATGAAAAAACACGTGTAGATGCTTTGCATTCCATGTTCCTTGAACGCGTGAATCTTTGGCTGCAAACAGCACCCAGCAGCAGGGCCCCTTACAGGGGGCCAATATCGCCCCAAGCATTGCTCACTTGCCAATGTCTTCTGACCAATAGCTATTGTCTCCACCGATTACAGTATGGGATGCCTCAGATCACAAAGATCTCTTTCTAAAAAGAGGTTGGCAAGTACATGCATTAGCTGTAAGCGGCTTTATCGGTTTTTGCATTTTGCTGCAGAGGTAGTACTCACGCACGCAATGCATTTTAAGCTGGATGCATAAGTACAACAAGAGCCCGGTAGAGCAAAGCCCCGAAGTACAACTTAACTTCGAGGCCTTGCCATACCTCAAATTGTCACAAATTTGTCAACAATGACCGACTTTAGCGACTGTGTCCTGCAACACGACCTTTCATCTCTATCCCGATTCCATTTTCAGAAAAAGGCCACACAGTAGGAGCGATTGAGGATCTACCCCTTTCGTCAACCAAGCAAACGAAAATTGAAACACTTTCGCAATGAATATGGTGTCTTTTATTGATATACACGTCTTCGCATTTCTATTACCACATACGAACCTTACAAGTCTAGCTCATAAACTATTCAGAAAACAGTGGGCGACTGGCATTAATCTCCTTTAGGCTCGTTTGGTCAAAACGTCGCGCACTCTCCCCACTAATTGGGCTTACTTTCAGCATTTTTCCTAATTAGAAACTAGGCAATAAAAATGTCCCCATGAGATTATGGAACTATAGACCCATTCATCAACCTGTCCACAGAACACTACCCTCTGTAGCCCGTAACATTAATGTACAGCACTACCTTACTACTTCTAACTAGCTCATGTAAATAGTTGAACAATCCAGTGACTAAATTGACATAATAAAGCAAGTATGCTGGCTATGTAATGAGTGGAGATTTCATGTTAAAATTTATGATGCCAGAAGGCTCTGGTTGTACATTTGCTGTCAATTTTTTATTTAATACAGTTGCATAATTATTGCTCAAAAATGCCAAAAACGTTTGCATGAATATTAACTGGAAGAGGGCTTGCAAAGATGCAAGCCCTCTTCCAGTTAATAGCGCCTCGTAGCTTTTTTGTCAGTAGCTCTTAAACATTGAACGTGAAGCTCTAAAGCGACCATTTTGCAGCTCTCAGGTTAGTAGCTATGATAAACAAACAAGGTCTCAAAGAAATCTAATTTCCTACTATGATTCAAACACTGACAATGTATTGAAATTAATAAAGCTTGATATTCCTAATATGCAATAGTTTTTAAAGCGCTCAGCCTTAATTCTGATCTGCTTAGAACTGATAGACTCTACGGAACACCAGATTTCATAACAAACAATGAAGTAACCAAATCCTATGAGCCACACATTAGTAGAAATGCCATATTAATAAGTAGCAAAAACTAGCAGTAAGTGAAGCCTGAGATTCTGAAATGCAAATTAAAATTCTATTCAAAAACTATAACATAACCAGTCAAATAATTGGATGTACTTCGTGTTACTTTAGGTCACATTTCCGTAGAAAAATCAGTTATATATGCTATAACTTCTTCAAGCAAAAAAATTTAGTAGCATCGAGGATGAAAATAAAGTCCACCGTTTCATTCTGTAATTATGCATATTATGTTAAGATTAATGATGCTCTAGCATCGACATACATTAGCATGATTCAAATCGTGCTGTCCGCATGTATTATGACGACATTACAACGGAATACTACTGTCAAAGGGGGCAAGGTCAATTAGAAGGGCTTATCAACGTTCCTCTTCAAATGCTTACGAACCACACCTCGATTTACTCCAAAAGATGCAGTGTCCGGTAAAACAAGATAAACATGATCCATTGAGCTCCCAGTATAGAATTTACCCTCAGACATACGAATCGCCGAATTCTATAAGGAAAGGTCTATTATTCAAAGACTCATAGTATAAGTATGTCACTATAGTTCCTCCCTATAGCTGGCTCCATCTCGAAAGGGACAGTGATAATTTGTTACATAAATAATCGCCAAAGTTTCTCAAACATTATCTCCCATATTGAATGGCACTAACTCCTTGCAACAATGCAGCAACAAAGCAAACTATTCCTTTTGCTGTACACATTGACTTAGGAAAAACATCGAGTGTTTCTAGCCGGAACTCCGTGTCTCTAAATGGATTTCTACCCAAGCCACCCAAAACGAGGCCGCTATCTATTGTGGTCAGTGAACTTATCCATCGCCATGGAAAACATGCAGCTACAATGTGCCGACTCGGAAACTCGACAAAAACAAAATGTTTCTGCAAGTTGTTGATGATCTTTTCTGCTAAATTTGCCATTACTGTTGTTGTGATAAATTGCTGCTGACCTAACTAACTAACAACATCGCTCTTTGTGAACGAGCTTTTATCAAACGTCGGCTTTATCAAACGTCTACTTATCAATTTATAGGCACATTCAAGTCATGTCATTGTCGCCCCATTCTCATGACTCATTAACAAGTGCATAACACACAATCGTAGTTGAATATATCCTCAAAAAATTGGACATGGCCATTAAACACACAAGACTTTGACGAGTTACCATCAAAATTGCTGATATAAAGTGCTCACATGGGAACTCTCAATTATACTTCACTAATTTATACAAAGCTCTTAAGTATTGCGCTTTGTTAAAATGATCCAGGGGTGAAAGACTTCTTGGAGGCAATACTAGATACATATGCTAAAATAGAATTTTTATTTATTCACATTCTCATCCAGTTCTATAGTACCGATGCACGCCCTCGTACATACTAACAGTGCATTGCATAATGACACAATCAAAGATTGCTTGATGACGTTGAAATTTGTGTCAAACTTCTTATGAAATCACTCACCTCTTTATCATTACGAGGCTGGAGAACAGACTTTCTAACAAGCACCTTTCATTCAGTGGGTTCGCTGCCTTCATATGCACATATGCCATATTCAACACCATCTGAAATTTGATTTAAAGTTTATTAACATGCAGAATTTAATCATAGCAAAGTTTGTGAAATTAAATTTACCATCGGACATAGGTATTGTCTGATTATTTCCTTTGTTACTGATCTGCATGCAGATAAAGTTGAGCAATTAAAAGTGAATCTAAATCAAGGGTTAATCGAGTTTCTCGAAACTCAAAATAGCAGGCTCGAGAGCAGCTCAGAGCTGGGCGTTTGTATGAAACGTTTTGTTCATGATCCATAACTTGCAATAAGAGACCAAGCGCGTGCGGTGTTGCCAATAATTAACCGAAGCATTTAATAAAATCTAAATTGATAAATAAATTGCAGCATTAGCAACCTATATAACAAACAACGTAGAGATAAGAAAATGAAGTAAAGCGTTTTAAAGACTGTCATTTCTTTGAAGGTAATCACTAGAAAAATGGATGAAAGAGAAGTTTTTCCGTGGTACGCGGCAAAATGCACCGCACACTACAGCAAGAGACTTGCCAAAGATTATTCACAAAAACCAGCGCTCTGCATAGCCGATAGATACCAATAGAGAGAGAGAGAGAGAGAGATACCAATCTTCACATAGAGTGATGACAAAGCCACATACAGCTATATCATTATCATTGTAACATATCGAAAACAAATTTAATAATTTAAGCAACATGCCATTCAGGCGATACTCGTATTTTCATAACAAGCAAACTAGGTTGTATTGTAAGAATAACTTTATCAAGATGCTCCACAACAGATAAGGATTTGCTAATAAATTCTTACGCTTTGTTGTATTGAGTTTCGGTAAGCTTTGGCACAAGACAAAAACGGCTGAAAATCTTTATAGTTGGGAAAATTTGATTAAAATCCGCTCTTTCCTGCTTCAGTTTAGCGCAGCTGAGATATCTGTGTTTTTCATTATCTACCAAAACAAATCCCCAAGATCAGATGATACAGTTATCATGTGATCTTATAAAAAACAAAGTTATTCCAATGCAAAGCTGTCTAGAGTTAATAAATAGAATTTGTAATAATTTCGATTTATCCCACGGTTATTTTTTCTGCCTTTAACACCTGAAGAAGGAAGAAATCTTCTTTATCCGTCAGATTTTCATTCCAGCGTCCATCCTAAGCCTTGCTTCAAAAACGACGACGGTAACTTTATAGTGTGACGTTTATGCATCAAAGGACACGCCCTTAAGTTAGACACTTGGCCACAGCAGATATTACAGAACAACACAAACAGAACAAGCTGTGAAGCAGATTCAAGACAATTCTTCTTTTTTTAGTCAAACAACCCGCAAACACAGCCTCTCTGTAAAACCTGTTCGACTCGGACAGTTGACCAGTTAAGAAGGCATTGAAGCACAATAACACGTTTTCAACTATTTCGGGCTACACCACGACACGAAAACACTGCTCTAATTTGAAGTAAGCAAATTAACTGAACATATACTTGTTAATTTATTAAGTAACAATAGAATTCTGTGATAAAACCACGTGCCAGGCTACTACATTCAGATGATCGCTTTAAGAACATGATTTTTAAGCGGTTAAGCCGAATAAATTTACAATTGAATTTGCATTTTCGACAGTTGTCTGCTTCCTTCTATGTAAAACACTGATCTGTAAATTGTATTAACTCCCTCTTACTACGCTTGTTCAGCTAGGGCAAATAATAAACCAAACTTATATACAATTACAATACTAATTATTCACTTTGCCCTCACATGTCTGGATTTGCTGCCTTTGAACAATGCAAAACGAATGGAAATCTAATGATGGTATTACGCTCGTAACGTTGTTAACAGTTCACGTCAGACTCGAAGAAAATACTTAGCATTCTGATGTGTGCTTATCAGCTACTTTCTATTATGATTTCTCAGTCTTCATCCACGCAACGTGTAAACCAACCCTGACATTACACGCCTTAGTGCAAGCTTGTTATCTTCAGTCCAAATAAGAGCAGCTTAACTCACTAAATGAGCACATGTTCCATGATAAACCCTGAAAGACGTTCACTTAACTCTTCAGACAATATACTGTACTGAAACTGCAGATTTAGCCTTCAATAATCAGTAATCAGTACCTATAAATGACAGCTACCAATGCAAACAAGTACTATATTAATCAATATCTCAAAGGTTTGTTTATTTAATGAAACCTATGAGCCAATCAGGGCACTCAGTCAACTTTTTGAGAGACCTTGTGGTGTGACAAATTGTTACTGAACCCAAATATCTCATGTTGCAATTGCAAAAGAACTAGATAGACTCATCCACCAGTGAGCAAGCGATAAAGAGCACATAATTTCTTTTATTAATTAAATAAAATTATATTCTACAAGCATCAACAAGCACCAGCTAAATTTAGGATAATTTAATGCAGCTATTTAGACATTTATTTTCTATAAATTAAATTAATGCAGCAACTCCCATAATAGACCTACAAATTACAATCAAATTAGAATCAATTACTAAAAGATGAAGAAGCAGGTTTTGCAGTAAGCTGTTTTTGTAACTCAAGTTCTTTTTGCTTCTGCTGTGCTTTATGCAGTTCTTCTTTTTGTTTTCCAATTTGCAGCTTCATAGATTTCTTCTTCATTTTTGACACCTTGTCAGATACCTGGTGAATATCTTTCTTGATATTCAAAAGTTTTGAATGATAAAATCTCAAGTCTTGCATAAACTGCGAGACATCTTCCGTTAGCTTGTACTCGTCTAAATTCATCATTTCTTGTTGAATCGATTCTCTTAAAACACTTTGGTTGTGAACTAATTCATCAACTCTTCCTTTTGCTTTATTGACGTCAGCCAGATAATTTGATTTGATACCAGATGCAAGCAACTCAACCGCAGCTTTGTAATTGTCAGGTAAATTTTCTGTATTGCTTTCTTTGTCTTCAATATTTGCAGGGGGAATAGCAGAGGAAGCTAACATTGCTCCTTCTTCAGGTTTATTATCATCATCAGAATCAACAGCAGAGCCGCCTAGGCCAATTTTGGGGGTTGTCGAAGAAGCCATAACTGAAGTGCTTTCAAAATGAGATGTCAGAATTGAACTCGATTAAGAGGTGACACTCTTTATTGTCAATCTTAAAATAAAAATCTTACGCTCAATGCGCGTTGACTTTTAAATCATCCTCAAGGTGAAAAACGAATTACTGTCAGAAATCCGACATTTTTTTCTGAAAACAATCAAATCAAACAGGGTGACAAGGGATTATGTGTTGAGCTCGAGAGTCGGGCTGAGAACTGAGGTTCACACACAAAATCTGCCCACCACCACCGAAAATAGGTTTTAAAAAAATAAACCAAGTCGAGTTACAATTTATTGGATACATGTTTCAGCTAAACCTCTCATATTCATCAATACTTGTTCTGGGTGATTTTAATGCTTCGATGTAAAGATAATTTGGGGAGGGATGTCCAGTTTTTGAAAAGAAGAAAAACCCGCGGAAACCTGAATACGAGGTTGTGGGTTGCTGACGCAATACCCACTTTCGTATTCTTTCTTTTTAAAATAATTGAAATATTATTTTAACAGAAAAATCTATCTTTCATAAAAATGATGCAAAACCAAGTTGACATAGATCAATTAATAAAGGAGGTAAAGAACTGGGATATTCATACGGAAAAACTGGTCCAAGAAAATGAAGAGTTACGAAAACAAATCCTTTTTCTTGAGAAAAGATGCGAGCTCAATAACAATGGTGAAGCTCAATCGAAAGACGAAGCCGACCAACTTCGTAAGATAACAGCGATAATGCAAGAAACTATTGAAAAACAATGCAATATTGAAGAGGAGAACCATAATAACAAAAAGGCTATTAAGAAGCTGAAGGAAAACGAAACCTATCTACAGAATCTAGCTCAAATGAAGGAGGAAGAAATGAAAGAAAAGATGGAAGTATTAAAGGAATTAAACACAAAGGAAATCATGAAAATTAAAAAGCAATTTGAAGAAAAAATCGACAAAATCAAAAAGGATTATCAATCTGCAGCAGAAGAAAGAAGCAAATTAATCGAAGACTCGAGAAAGCAAGTTGCAGATGTTGAAAGAGAAAAGCAACGAGAGATAATGATGCTACGCCTTGAATATGATGAGAAAATACAAAGATTGCAAAAACAATCTGTTAGTTCCTCGCAAGCAAACAATGGTTCATCGTCTTCATTGAAGAACGAAATTTTACGGAAAAAATTACAACACGTTCAAATGGAAGCAGGCAAAGAAATAGCTGCATTGAAAAATAGAATAGCTGAGCTTGAAAGGGGTCCAATCAAGCAGCAAATTCAAAAGAAAAGAAAATTATCATTTCAATGAATTTTGTCTAGTTAATGAAATCAAATAGTTGGAATTAGAAAAGTTTATTCAAATTAAACATTCGTTTTATTTGATTATTTCTTATTGAAGACAATAAAAAATAAAAAACTCTCTGGATTTTTAGTTTTCTAGCCACGCTTCGACTTGGTTCTGACTTTAAATTTCATTTACAAAAATGCACGCATCCACACTGCTGACCCAATTTTTTTGACGTGAAGTTATTATGTTTAAAATATATTCTTCATACTTCAATTTACTACTACCCATCCTCATCTTTAAAAATGAACTGACTGTATGAAAATTTGCCTCACGACTTGCAAAGAAGCATAACTAACAAAAGCTAAGAGAATTTCCCTTGCGTTATCTGCAGAGTACAAGAAAAAAGCAAAGCACGGGATTTGGCGTGGTAAATCACATTGGGTTGATAAAAAGTAAGTTACAGGCGAATGTCATGCAATAAAACCCACTTAAAATGGTATTAATTTGTGCTATAAAGTAAACTTGTACTTACATTGAAATATCAGCTGTGTTGCTGTTTGCAGAAGGCAGAAAATAATTCTTTTTGTTAAAGTATTCAGATCCATTTTCGTCCATGGTGCACATGAGTTGGCCAGCTTGCTTGGCTGTTCCAAATTTTTTTGCCAAGAGGTAACGAACGAGGCTGAGCTCTATGCAAGACGAGGTTAGCAAGATGGCGGATGATGAGCAAGGAACTATTTCTAATCTCTCTTTGCTAAGTAAAGCTGATCTCGACTGCGCAGAAAGGGTATGATTTTAAGAGCTATTGCATCTTATTTTGTGATTGAGCTTTTATATTATGTGTAATTATCATCTTTATCAAGTTCCATCTCAGTCAGCTACAGGATATACAAAATTAAAGAAGAAGAACTGGTTTGAAACTTCCTTTTTCTTCTCAACAGTTTCTCCATCAACTGATCGACTCGATTTCGAAACAGAGGGGACCTCAGTTTAAAGACTTTAGCAATAATTGGAATATTAGAGAGTGGATATGTTTGAATGATAGCTGGCTCGCACAAATCAGAAAATGGGTCGGAAACAACACATCCAAAGATGAGGTAGGTAGATAACTTTGTGTTGTTATGACATAAAGTCAACAGATAAGTCAATGTTACCTGTAAAAATTAGCCTGTCGATAGCATTTCTTTGAAAATTCATAATTTGTTTCAGATAAAACATGACCTTTTGCAAGGTGGCATTTCGGAAGAGTTAGTAACCAAAATATTAGTTTGTATAACATTACGGAAAAATGATATCAAGCATAGTTTGATCCAGCAAACGTCATCCATAGCAAGAGCGTCTTTGAAGAATTTTGACTGGAAAGTTAAGGTAATAAATCAATCTATATAGTTGATAGACAGATGAGCTTCTTTTCACAATACCTAACACTGTTAATAATATAATCATTTCTTCAATGCAGCTTGTAATGAGCAGCGATAAATTGGCCAACATAAGGGAGCCGCTAGTTGATCTCAGATTTGAACTACAAGCTGAAGATCAAACTGGATCTTTCTCAGTAGAACTTGATAAAGAAGAACTCAAGTTAGTCATCGATAAGCTAGAAGCTGCAAACAAGGTAGGTTTTCTAATAAAAGTAAAAAGAGAGGATTCATTGCTGAATTGGAAAACAAGGTACAATAGGCGACAAAAGTCCTGTGGGATACTTATAAATTTTGAGTATTTTGCATATGTCCTTGATCTCCCCCTCCCCAAAAAATGTTTCCACTAAAGACAGCTTTATACACAACATTTCAACCGTGCAGGGGTGTAATTGAAAGAACAATATTGTTTTAGGGGTTTCCCCTAAATCAAACCCTCATAAAGGTTTATGGGTTCATAGTCTTTTTGCATATTTTGGACATTTGTTCACTACTGTAGATATGTAGAAATAAATTAAATTAATAAAGGAGATCTTTTTTTACAGGCTGTCCTGCAGTTAAGATCCTGAATTCGATTCTATTAGACGATGGGTTGGATATGGTGGCAAGGCATTTCATGATTAATTGCATACATAGTTTTAAGCTGGTGACATTATAAGTAACACTGATGCACTTTTTAATCCTGTATGCAAAATCTAGATCACATTAAGTTATAATTCATTCAAGATTTTCAATTTTCTTTGCATGATTGCTGATAATTAAAATTGAATTCATTTTCCTGTTAGTTTAATGGAGTTAATTAATCATTTTGCCAGCAGGTTGTTGGAAGGAAAGACTATTTTACAAAAATGCAAATCAAAGAATGCTAAACATTTGTAATTGTGAACAAAGTATAATTATCAAGCTATTACCATTGGTATTTTTGTAAATGAAATATTAAAGAGTATTCTTACATATTATATATGCTGATGCTTTATACTTCACTTTCTGTGGCTGGCAACCAATGTGTTATTTGTTTTTAAATACAACGCCGTACAACAACGTTTCAAGTAAATTGCGCATCTTTGAATTTGCCTTCCACATAACGCCCAAAACTAGCAAAATACTTTATGCATACATGTTTCTTTTGGAAGAAGCCGGTTTATAAAAAACCTATTACCATACAGCCCCAAGTTTAAGAAACCTTGAGAACTACAAGAAATAATTAAGAACTTTGAAAATTTCTGTGCCAGCTCTCACATTTCAGTATTGACCTCTTCAGCTTTAAATGTATCAACTATTACCCGGTTCAACGTACAGCTAGACCATTACCCAGGGGCGGCGCGAGAAAAATTTCTTGGGGGTATATGATTGGTTGCCGAGTACAAGTACACCCAAAATCATTAATTTCTTAATTTATGCTGACCACTACAAAGTTTTCCGAGTAGCAATACAAAATACCAATTTTGCCAAGTAAAATGCTGATTTCTTTGGGTCGTATCGCAACACCCATACCCCCGTAAAGCCACTGGCGTAGCTGCGATTTGGCGGCGAAGGAGCGAAACCCGGACAAATTCCGACAAACGTAAAATTTGCGTTGTAAATTTTCCGACAAATTTTCCGACAAGCAGCTGGAAACGTTTGGTGGGGGGCAGCTGCCCCCTGCCCCCCTATAGCTACGCCACTGCGTAAAGCCGTTCCTGCCATTACTGTATCGTTTTTGAGAATTACTAAAGTGAAGAATATATAAATTAACAAAAATTAACGGCGTGGACATGATGCTGCTTTATTTGTTACTTATATTGGCGACTTTAGTTTGTGATAGGTAATGCCAATAGTTTGCCATCCAGTTTTTTTATCGTTTCAGGGAAGCTTAACTTTCTTTCATCAAGCTTTTAAGAAACCTTCAGAACTAGAATGTGGCCAAAAATTAAGAAATTTATTACAAGTTCTAATTTCTCATAAAAAGTAGATATTGATTCAGCTACCGTATAAAAGCTGTATTAAGCCCCCTCCTCTGTATTAAGCCTTTCTATTTAATAAGCCCTCTCTATAAACGGGATATTGAATTAAGTTCACCTTCTAATGAACCCTCCATTGCTTTTGAAGTTGTATAAAATTCATGAAAACTATTTTGCAATTTAAACATTTTCTTGAATTTTGTTTAAGAATTTTATTAAGCCTCCCCTCTTTAATAAGCGCCCTTTGGAATATCAATTAAATAAACCCTCTCCCCAAGACTTTAATTTATGGCAAGACTTCATTTAATAAACCCCTCCCCAAGACTTAATTTAAGGCATGTGAAAATAACCCGACCCGGTTGAGTTAACAGCTAAAACTGCGATGCCTTGGCAACACACGTGTTTTGCGATGATCAAGCATTTTTATTGTCCCCCCCCGTCCAACAACCATGTGGCTGCATCACAATTGTTTTATCACAGTCATTGTCATAAGCCTAAGGATCTCGATTCTGCTTCCGTTTGTTGACACGTCCATAAAAGTGGAGGAATTTTTATGATCAAACTGCATCTAAACAATTTGTATTAATGTAAAAGCACACGAGAATACGTGTAGGAAAATGGAGTTTCGAAAAGATCTGTTTCGCGAAGAAAAGCTGGCAAATTTGGTACGAAAGTATCCTTGCTTGTACGACAAAAATGATAAACATTACAGAGATGTGGCCGTCAGGCAAAGAGCATGGTCTGAAGTTGCAATAGAAATGGACTTTGCCACAGGTATTAAAATGCCAGGAAAAGGCATTCCTATTAATTCTCTGCTTCCGAACATTTTTGTAAGATTTCGAAGAACAATTTCGACCTGTTAGGATGGCCTGTATTAGCGAAGAAGCATAACGGGAATATTCTTTTGCAATCCTAAAATTGAATATAAGCAACTTATGCAGGTGGCCTAGTAATGTTATGGTCACCACCACGACGCACGACGGCTTGATCTTTTATCCTTATCTTGTTGACATTGAAAACAACAAGTATTTCATCCAATAGAAACATCGAGATTAACAGACTTGCGCACTGTTGTGAAAGTGCATCTATTTTCCAGCAGCGTGCGTTGTGTATTATGTTTTCATGGGGGTATTTCATGTTATTAACAGGGAATACACGTGTTGTGGAAAGCAGGGGAGGAAAGATTGAGCCAAAGCAAAGGTCTTTTGATGAGTGGGGGGAGGGGGACGTTAGAAAATGCTTAATTAACCCGTGAACAAAACCAAATAAATTTGTGTTCCTTTACAGATGAAGAAGCGGAAATCCATTGGGTCAATTTACGTACCAGATTCACACGCCAAAGGAAAGCTGCGAAATTCTTCGAGAGCAGTCAAGAGAAAGCGTTAAATGACGGAGTTATGACCAACCCCACAACACCGAATTTAGACGTTTACCATTTGTTGTCATGGCTGGACGAATTTGTGCTGTCGAGAAAACGGCTCTCGAACACGGACAAACTGACAGCGAAAACAGAACAGAATGCAATAGACGCGGAAGGTAACAACACTGCACCGGCAGTGCAGATTATATGCAGCAACAGTGATAGTTATAACGACAACAGAAGGCAATATCCTAACAAAACTGATTTACGACCAGACGAGAGTGCCACGCAAGTGGTTATAAGCTCTCATTTAATAGGTACCAAGAACACCCCGACCACAATTGCAGCGGGAGTCGCAGATCAGCTTGGCTATGGTGAGTACCATGGCGGAGCAGAGAAGCTCGCACACTCGCCATCGCATCTGGAAATGAAAGGTTTGCGAGAAAATACGCCGACGCCTCGTTTCAAAGCCACGACAGTGCATCAACACACGGGACCGAGGACAAAGGCTGCTTTGACGACTGCAGCATCTCATTTGAGGCACAAAGATGAAGATGATCTATTTGGCGACCTGCTGGCATCGCAGTTGAAGAACCTGTCCGATCACAACAGACTACAGGCGAAACATCAAATCAACAACATTATGTTTCAAATACAGATGCAACAACTGAACGCGTCGCAATATAACTCACAACCAGCCCCGGGGGAGGTAGCGAATGGCGTAAGTCGCGCAGCTCATCACAACAATTCCGAGGAAGACAGCTGTGAAAACTGTTCGTACACGCGTGAGATCCAATACCAAAGCTCAAACGCTTGCTACAATTCTGCTGTTGCTGCTCCCGCAACGACGCACTACGTTCGAGTACTGGATGACGTCCAAGCTCAAGACTACCTTCAGGCGAAGGACAGTCACTCTTCTTCGCCGCATTCTAATAATAACAGCCCACCACCACCAGCACGTGCAGTTGAATATAGACAACAACAACAACAGCAGGCGTATGCTTTTAAAAGGAAACGAGACAGTTGAAAGCAGCATACGGGGTTTCAACGAACTTTTTGTAGGGGAATTTGTACAATTGGTCAAAGTAGAATATGTCGCATGGGTAAGAGAGAAATACATAGACAGATAAGTTGATTCATTCATAGAATAATAATAAAAAGTAACAATCAGTGGTGATTTCTTAAAATGTTAATAAGTGGGCGGGGGGGGGGTTCAAAAGCAAAATGATTAGAGTAGGTGTGGTTTCTTGTGACAACGTCCATATTTTCATTATGACAACCCGTGCCACGAACCAAACAATCTTGGCAGTAATTAGAGAAGCTTGACTAATCATGAAAAATGGAAGGATGTAAGCATAAAAGAACAAAAAATGTGATAAAACATTCGCAAACAAAGCCCCCCCAAGAAATGACAAAACAATGTCATTTATTACGGGGGGCTGCGCCCTCCTAGGTTTAAGATTTCGCCTTCATGAACTGACTGCGCCCTCCTACTTTAAAAAGGGAGTCTCGGCCCCCTTAGAAGTCACCACTGAGGTCGCATCTATCTTGATTTGACAAAGCGAAACGCAGGGATATATATTAACCACCCAAAATATATTATCCATTACATCATCTTTCCAATATACGCGATAAGAAGTCAATTTGAAGGGATAATAACCCATACAAAATAATTGCAGCATTGTACTTCCTTCCCTGATTCAAATTCGTGTATTCATAAATATAATACTCTGAAAAGCTACACATATCTGACACAACAGGGTAATTAAACTTGTGTAACGTGGCCACCAGGAGGTATGGCTTCTATTAACGATGCCAATTATAGAATTTACAACAAACAACACTAGGTTATAACTAATGGGACATAATTATGAATGTAATTACGGTGAAATATTCAAATATGGAGATGATTTATCGCTAATTGTTTTAGCTATTCGAACGTCCATCAGCATCGCATTTCACTGTTTTCTGTATTGTCCCGGCCTATGACAAGCCAACAGTTTTAGCATTGTTGATTCGAATAGTCTTGAGTGCGCACCATTAACCCGTATGAGAGATAATTAACCAGCTAATTACGAAATAAAAAAGTCCTATTGGATAAACAGCCAATGCCTTTCTATTATGCGGTTGACTTTCGCCGAGAAATGCCACAGAAGCTAGAAGGAGAAGGGAGAGAAATGATAGCATACCAAGAGCAAGCATTTTCACGCTTAAACATGGACAATGGAACGGTGGATCAGATGTTGGACCTCAATCCACAGGAAGACAGGAGTGTGGAATATGCACACCTGATACATAGAAAATGTTGCATAGAAAATGGGGATGGTGGAGTTTAGGAAACGATTGCATAAGAACCAGAAGAGAGCCATTCTATAGTCTCTTTCATACAAGATCAAATGTTTATGTTGACAACAATGCAATACTCTATTGTGCAGAGCACAGTAGACAACATTGCAATACAATACTCCAAGCAGTTTCTTTGACTTTTCACGATTCCACAAAATGAAAAACTAGTCTGTAAAAGGACCTTAAGCACTCTTTCTCTCGAGTTGGGCATTAAGAGTCGAACACATCCAAATAAATTGACACAGCCATATGTTTTACGAAGGCTGCAAGCATAACATTAAGCATAGTACAGTGAAAACCTGAATATAACAGGCATGTATGGAATCAACCATTTTGTCCATTGTGAAGAGGTGTCCACTGTATAGAGGTTGCTTTTGCAAAAAGATGACCAGTTTAAAAAAATTTGGGAGAAACATATTTGCCTGTTGCTTAGAGGTGTCCCTTGTCTGCAAATGTCAATTGTATAGAGGCACCACTGTGTAACTTCAAGAGAAAAGTAAAAAGAACGGAAGATAAACTTACCAAAAGTAGACCAGCCAAACATAACTAGGACAATGAGACATCTTATTGCAAATAGCACTGTCGTCTGATGAGATAGGAGGATTATTTTACAAATCACTAATGCCAATGTTAATGGTAATATGCAGTAACCAAGAACGCAAACACTTTGGAAGAAGGAGCTGGAAAACAAACAGAGATTGAATGAATTACATCTAGAAATAGTTTAAACAACAACCTTAAAACTAAAACTACGTGATGATTAGTATCCATGTCACGTAGAGTTGCTAAATACGTTACTCTTTATATAACTTGAACATGCAAAAGTAAAATAAGCTACAATAGCGGGCAAAAGTCCTAGAAAGCATATGCTTTTGCAAACTTTGCAAGCATCCTTTGCCTCTCCCCCTCCAAAATGCTCAATGAGCACAAAAGTCTGATTAAGAGAACAAAATTGAAGTGAGGGGGTGAAGGGTTGAATAGGTCCCACAAAAAAAGAAGTCTGTGGGTTGATATCTTTTTCATATTTTTACAAAAGTGTCCAAAGAACTTTTGTTCATTATTGTAGCTGATTCAATGTCTGGCACTTACATGGTTCCTCCAAGGAGCTTTGAATTTAGAGTTACAACTGATGCTCCAATCCAAATAATAACAAAAACCTCAGCAAATTCAGGACCACCATCTCCTTCAGCTATATGTGATCCCTGCAGTAAACTATAAAAATGATCCCTTTTTTAATTATAAGGGTTATATGACAGCAGAACATAGTGTGTACACCAGCCCTTATTGTACACAATAAGATATACACAAATAATTACTTACACAGCTAATAAGATACAAAGAAGTAATGGTCCCCATAGATCCCCTGCAAAATAAAGGAAGTGTATATGTCAATTAAATAAATAATGATATTTGACACAAGCAATATGCATAGCTGGCAAAACTTAGTTGGATGACTTGCATTCACAGCCATACTAACATACTTCTATTGTTTTGCTAATTGATCTATTGTTTTCTGCAATTGCTTGCAACTATGTATCACCCATATCAAGTACATTTTTCAATTCGGTGAAGAAGACTCAGAAGGGACAATAGAATTTGTGCATGATTCTTACAGTCTTGGAGTAAGGTCTTGCTTTGTTTTGGGATCAAAACATGGAAAAATTTTCTGCCAACAGCTTTCAAATCTCTTTTCTAAAAACATAATTGAGATCACTGATCATTTTCCTCCATTAAATCGTCAACCAGAGGCCCCCAAAAAAAGAAATGAGAAGAAAATGAATCTTTTAGAAACACGTCCCCTTCTTTGGCATGTCAAAGAAGATTTATACTAAATTAAGTCATTTCTAAAAAAACCCAAAGCTAAACACAACATATGATAAAGAATTTGCACATCAATTGAATCTTATTGGTATAAAGGGAATGGCCTAAAAATATAGAGTGAGTCAATACGAAACACAAGTAGGAAAGGTACGTTCATATGACACTTACGAGGGTTTGTGACACTGGTTCATCAAGAGTATTTAGTTCATCTTCCTCATCTGAAGCTCCGGGAATATGTATATCACCTTCTATATAAGAAGGGTCGTTTTCTGACGAGTGAAACTCGGGTAAATTTCCTGGTTCAGCAGCAAAAGCTGCATTAGCTTCAGCCATGTTGATCTTCTTCTTTTTCTCCGAAGCTGACCTCTTTTTCATGCAATGATGATATGAACGTGGCAGGCAAATGCTCCTCCGCAACAACAGTGTTAAAAAATTTCTTTGCAAATCTTACGAAACTATTAAATTAGAAACTTTGCTATGTTTCCATAAATTCGTTACTTTAAACCAAAATACAACGTTCAATAAATAAAGCATTTAACATTATTCAACGACAACGATATTATACTTAACTTCCATTAAATTTATGGCTATTTAGAAATTACTACAACTATAAAAGAGCATTAAGAAATCAACTTAATTAATGTCAATTCTTGGAACATTGCAAATTAGATTGGGGTGCTACAAGGCGTCGAATTGAAATAAAAATGAATAGAAAATAAGCTTGGATAGACAAAATGAAAAGCCCCCTAACCTATTATAAATGCAACACTAAATTGATTTTGTATTCATGCAATTGCTTCTGGGACATACATCAGGAATTGGAACATGCAGGCACACAAAGTCTGGATATCTATAAACATCTACAAAAAACATTCATGTTTCATAAGTAATATTAAGTTTTCATCATTTGAGGACTTGCAGTTCTTTGCAGGCTGGCGGATTTCTTCACTTCCGAGGATTTCGTCTGTTTTTCGACGAGACTTTTTCGAACAGATCTGCTCGCAAAAGAGCCTCGTGTGGGTGTTGCACTCTTTGGCCTAGTAGCACCAGAAAGAGGCCTGCTCATTTCTGCACTTTGATTCAGACGAGTGTATGAAGCAGATGGGGCAGATACTTTGCGTTTAGGAGTACTCTTCGCTGAGGAAGACACAGGACCAGTATTGCGAGCACTGTGTCGAGTCGTCTTCTCGTTACACGTATGGCCTGCATCACTACCCAATGATGCACCATCCAGACTGTCAAAACTGGAGCATAAGCTGATCTGTTCACTTCTATTCTGTTCGCAACAGCTGCCTCCATTCAGCGCGTCTCGATGATGATGCGAGTGGTCTTCTGCTTGCACTGGAGATGGCGTCATATGACCGCAAGAGCTGAATACCTTTCTGGTTTCAAACGCATAAGAATGGCGACGTTCGTCCACTGGCTTCATTCCAAGTTTCTTCAAATTTTCCAAGCCATCTTGAAGAAAGTCTTTCACTATGGAAAGATCAATGGAAACATGTGGTCAGAAACAGTAGCTTCTTCACGGTAGCGAAAGTTATCATCATAATACTCCTAAATATTTCTTTCCATCCTTAGCTCTCTAATGCAGTGACGTTGTTAGCCTTCTTAAAGTCTACAGAAAGTTTCTAACTTTCGTGACACAAATTCTGCAGCAAATATATAACTCCTTGAACCTATATCCAACAAAGACCTAACGACCAAAAACTTTCCAAAACGTTCCAACTTCAA
Source organism: Sanderia malayensis (assembly GCA_013076295.1). Taxonomy (NCBI): domain Eukaryota; kingdom Metazoa; phylum Cnidaria; class Scyphozoa; order Semaeostomeae; family Pelagiidae; genus Sanderia; species Sanderia malayensis. The sequence goes on along the minus strand of RQOL01000616.1, from coordinate 5,324,417 downwards.
GACATCAAGCTCTCTGTCAAATTGCCTTGCAATATTTTTGCTCTCCAAAATGTCTCCCGTCTGTTTTGAACTCCTCTCGTAATATCCCGATAGAAATCCCTAGCTTACATATGTACGAAAAAAAAGAAAGCAAAAAAGTCACGTACCACGACATGGATCATACTTCAATAGGAAATTCAACAGAAATTCCCACCCACCACCAACTCTTACAACAACACTAGAGCCGTGGATCCTAACCAAACGAACAATCTTGGAATCACCGAATAAGTACTTTCCTTCACCAATTCGAACAATTTCAAATGGTTTAGTGCAAGCACATTTACGAGCCTCTTTTCTCAGCTAAAATAAAAACAAGAAAACGTTTTTATTGGTAATAAATGGAAAAAGATACAGGACTATCAAAAAATGAACACTTATCGGAGACACGGTGCTAAAATAACAAGTTAATGATGATATATCACAGTTTTCGTACCTGGCTGTGTATTTTACTGGCTTCTGTTTTCTGACTTTCTTCGTCGTGTTTCTAAAGCAACATGACAAAAGCATTGCAAATAAAATACAATAAAAAGATTATGATGCAAGATAACTGCTGAGAAACATGGCAGAGTGCCTAGCAGTAGCTATAGAAGTTACGGATATCTACCTTGGCAATCTTTAGACCTTTTAAGCACCTTTCTAGCTTCGTACATATAGTGTCCCATCTTGAGATAACTTCATCTAGCTCTATCCTCAAAGCCTCAAAGGGCAAAACAGCAGTATCCAACGCTGTCTCCCCATACGTCAAATAAGCTTCGTAATAAGGTCTGATCTCCAACAGTTCTTTCAAAAGATCCTGAAATAGATACCGTTACAATCAATGCATCTGAACCATTCATTAATTGTAACAATAAAAAAATAAAAAAAATAAAACAATTTCTCTTTAAAGCTTAATCTTTTTACAGCTGTGTCTCGAATGAGAAATCTTCTCACGGTTCAAGAAACTTAATTTCAAACATCAAAAAACAGCAAACAAAGATCTTTCTAATCACACCTCAATATCATCACCATATTCGAGCATTGTAAGATCGTCGTCGTGTTTATCAATAAATGGCGCCGATTTGGACTGAGATTCGTCCAGCCATGACTTTATCCTTTCTGAATGTTCATTGTGATGGCACAGCAGAGGGACTAACAGTTGAAACCTTTCCCTTTGCTCAGCAATCCTCAAGCGAAGCTTCACCATTCTACATCTGACGTCACTGATCAAGTTTTTCTTTTCCGATCTCTGGTCACAAGGCGGTATCATTTGACAAAACGCTTGAAATATTTCCGATGCGGTACACATCTTGCTGGCACGGCTCTCGATCTCATTGTAAAGATCCTTGAAATAACAAGAGCAGAGCAATCTCAAGAATAGTTTGGAGCCTCTCCGGGATTTAGCAATTAACTAGGACCAAAAAAGGAACGCCAGCCTTTGGGAGATCGTGTTAAAAAGACTTTTTCAAGCAAAAAAACTCTTTAAGTAAACATAAAACCATTATACCTCGAGTTGTTTTCTCTTCTCAATCACAGCCTGCAGATCGAAAGTTCTAAAGTTGATGACATCATCGTCCAAACTCTTCTCTGATTCGGCAAGCCAATTGGTTACGTCATCGATTGATGATAATGCAGGAGCAATGATCGATGTCGCATTACTCTGTAGTCCGTCCTGAAAAAGATGAAACAATTTGATTCAAATATTCAAATTGCTACGTTTCAAAAGCCTAAGCTCAACATGGATAGTTAAATCTGACTGTGGTGAAAACTTACTTCACTGCTGCAACCGTAATTATTATAACAATTACTGTCAAGACTTTGCTCATGTTCACGACATGTTTTACATGATAAAAATTTCTGCTTTTTGTTGGCAAATCGAACCGCTTTTTTACTCATTATGAACCAAGATTCGGAGTGAAGAAATGTGAATTTAAATTTCTTACACGTTCCTCGTAGTAGGAAAGAATCTATTAACTGCTGATTATGAAAACAAAAGTCACAGCAAAACAATGAGATATATTGATCGAAAAGGAACGTAAACAGCGATTGTTTTCAATTTCAGATTGCATCTTTTTAAACCGATAAGTTTTAATAAAATAGGACATTGTTTAACATGGTCAATAGCAAGTTTAGGAATCGAGTATAAAACAATAATTGGGACTGTCTCCCCAGCCATGGGAAAAATATACCGAACCGACTCAGGTTTATGACAATTTATAAGAATAATGAAAATGATGTTCTTATAGTTTCTGGAGATTGATAACAACGTGCCCTGGACCTAATCAGTGCAAGCAAATTCCATTAGCAACAAGATCCTTATGATGGGACAATTGGATTGGGTGCGGCTTACACCAAGTATCTTGACAAAGCGGAATTATAATTAACAAGAGATTTCCTAATAATTTTTCTTTTCATTGCCAAATCAACTATCACATGAGAATAAATAAATGTAAGCTTTCCTTTGGTTCGAATGAAGCTGTTAATACAAACGATTTCTATTCAACTGACACTAGTCTGGAAACGTTTATTATATGCTTAATAAACAACTGGAAATTTCAAACGGAAGAAAGTTTTTGTTTTTTAATCGTTTGTCTGCCTATGTTGATTATTAATTCATAATGTAAGCTCTCTGAATTTGTAAAATGTCGCGTCGTATTAATATTTCATCAAAGCAAGCTTCTTCGCCGCAAATTTTCGATTAAGATTAAGTAGGAAATTAAACTGGAAAGTCACTGTTGCCTGTGGAGACAGATGATCAGCTTAGAATCAATTATTGAACACCTGTGCGTATCTTAATGGTGATTGCACAACAGTGGCTTCTGATACAAGAGGCGTGGCAAGAGGGAGCCAGAGAGACACCCCTCCCCGCTTTTCAGCAGTTTTAACTTTTTCATTGCACTCACTCAAGTGCTCATTTGTCGTTTGACTGCCAGCTTCAGGTAAACGCACCCTGTCTTCATAAATTTTGGTCACGTCCATGGTAGATATCTTTCACAGACTTATGTGGAAGATTGGGGGAATATAGTCTATTGCCACATAGCGGGAAAGAGGGGTGTTATCAAGAACCTGCCTTGGCTGCAGTGTCCCCCTCCCCAAATTGGGGGTTGACTTATAGAAATTACCTTTATAAATCTGTTAATTACGTTAATCTATATTAATTATATAATACAGGAATTTAAACATTAAAATATGAGTACGTGCTTTTGGAGGTTTTTTGCATCCTAGCGCACGTGGATTTGTTTGCACAGCAACGCTTTTGTTCTTGGAAAGACCCCCATGTCTTTGGTCAAAATAAAGTGTTCAGACTCTTTTAAATTTCATTTAAAATCATATAAATTTTAAATAATAGTCCAAAAAATGAATGCTTTTGAATTGAGTGAGGAAAATGCCAGCATTTTGATGAAAAATTATCAGAATTGCTCTAATATTGCAAAACATGCGAGCCTAAACATTACAGGCCTGGCCAGGCCATACAAAGACCATGGCATATCAAAAGGTCAACTCACAGTTTACAAAGTCAAATTCCTCCCTGAAGCTATTTCTTCTGGGTTTAAAAACAAGTTTAAATGTTTGTCTAATGCCAACAAATAATAATCACGGTATAAAATACCAAACTACATACCTTCAAGCTTTTTTCTGGCGTCCAAATAAAATTCATTTTCTCAGAGTCCTTCCTCCCTGCTGTTTCCTGTAGACAAAGTTTTACCACTATTTTTAACAGGCCCAATATATTAAAAAACTAATCTTGAGTTCAGTTGTGTAACCACAAAAAGGTAAATAACATCTTTCAAGCCTATGTTGTTATCTGTATTTATCGTCCTGTAATGTGTTTCTTCTTGTGGGAAAGAAAAATTATTGTTGTCAACGTGTCGAACGAAGTTCAGAAACAGAACAGGAACAGCGCCGAGAAGAATAGAAATGATGTCATTATGAAAATAAAAAAGTGGGTGTTGGCCTTCACCGTGACGTAAAGAATGGACCATTAGCTCTTCATTAGTCATCATTATCACCTTTGAATCACCTTTGAATTTAAAATGACATACGAATTTCATTATGCCACACCAAAACAAATGGTTCTAACATATTTCAAGCCCAAAATTTACTTAATGATCGGAAGTATTTCCAGCAAAATTACACATTAGCACTTCACTAAAAAGCACCTGGTTGGAGCTAGAATGCGAGAAGAGCCCTGACTGAACACCAAACTTTTTATCAGAACTCTGAAATGTAATCAGTGAGTAAAACCTGTGTCATCTGATAATGCACCAATTTAACAGAACAAACAGCATAACAGTACAATAAGCAATTATAGATTTTATCGTTTGCTGGACCACAGTTGCCATAAATTGCCCGAGGTAAAAGCTCGAGACATATTCCTGTGAGCTAAAACAGGCCTTTTTGTATCGAATTTTTATGTAAATGAAATATCAACTATCAACTTACCGAGTACAGATGACTTTTCACGAGACAGAGGGGCGGTGATGACAAATCGCATTTTTGGAATCTGATACAGGCAAAGTAAAAATAACACGGTGACTAATGATCTACGTGGATATTATTTTTAATTTTAACAAGTTCGTTGTTCTACTTCGTGATTCGACATCTTCTTCTTCAGACTGGTGCTCAGCGATACCTGTTCTTGATATCGTTATTCAATGTGTCGAATACGTAAGTAAACAAGATTAAACAAGGTAGCCACGAATTTCTTCCATAGCGCGGTGGAGATAACGTTGCGAGGGAGCGTCAAAAAACCTTTTGTGCGGGCGGCAGTGTTGTGTTATAAGATAAAAACTCGCATATTAGAACCTGCAAATTTCCCACCCAGCCTATTGTTCAAACACAATAGACTATTGTTTCCTTCATTGTTTTCCGCAGAAAAATCATTGGTTCTTTCTTAACTCATTGGTTGGCTCTCAGAGGAACAATTGTTTATCCATCAAAAGGATATGCTTCATGTTTAGGATATGAGCAAGGATATGCAAAAAAGTAGGGGGTACATGCCCTACTTTGTTACAAACAATTGGTAAACACATCAAGATTTGACCAATCGAAAAATCACAAATGCATCCAACCAATAATATTAATAATTTTAAAAATAATTAACAAACAATAATTTCAGCAATAAATATTAAAAAACAGATCTTAAGTAGTATACAATTGATCAATAAAATGAGCCATACCAACGCCAACTTTTCCCTTCAAATTAACCCTACTCCTTTCTTTATTATGCACATTGGCACAGTGCACATGGTAAACATATAATACAAAACAGGGGTTAATTACAGAGTATCGTAGTTTCCTGCTGAAGTAGTCTATGAGAAGATTTTCAACCCCAAACTGGTCATTTTTATGTCGAAGACCAACCAGATCTTTCTTCTTTGGTACTTGTATCAACACAAAAGCAAATGCATCATGACTGCCAGAGTATTCAGTTTGTCTTGAGCAAGTATCAGGCATTGAACAATACCTCTCTTTCTTGCCATGTCTCGTCAAAGCATACATTATCTTCTCCTTTCTTACTCTATCAAAATCCAATCTCTCCCACCCTCTGCCCAAATACACGTCTTGATTGAGCAAGACCACAAGACGATGTCGCAAGTATTGGCCAATGTACAGCATTGCATCCTCATAAGTAGGGTCACCTTTTACCTTGTGAAAGACCAGCTTACAAGTAAATCGCAGTTTCTGCTTCAAGATGTATTCCACTACGTCGTCATTATTAAATAGAATATGCATAGCAGCAACTATTGGGTTGTTCAAATTCTTCTGAAGAACATCCAAAAGTTCACGATCTCTTTGCTCAAAAACCTCTTTCTCGTTGATATTATCTGGGTCTTCTATGAAGCCCCATACTGGACCCTTTGGTTGTACCTTTGCATGGCGTTTTGCAATGAACATTGGGAACATATTGCTGACCAAATGAAGCTTATCTTTTGACTGCACCATACAAGGAATGCAGTCCAAATCAGTTGCTAGGGAATATTGTGGGCTTTTTTTGCATTCTCGCCAGTATGGCTCACCAGTCCCCTCCTCAATTCCTTCAATTATCTTGTCTATTTCATCTCGTTTTGTTCGGAAGTTCAGTCGTAGAAGCATAAGAGTGCTCAATCCAAAGATGAAAATGAATAGCACTCTGACAGAGTTATTTATTGGCATGTTTTAAAACAATTACAGCATTCCAGTTAACTTAGTGTTTCTAGTTATCAGCTGATGTTGACTGCAGTTATCACTTCAAATCCCTAATTAATCATTTAATCCACAAAGCGATTAAATGCTCAAATATTTAGGCCAGGCCACTGGCGTGGTGGGCGTATCCAATAGACGCAAGATATATCTCATAAGAATCTAGATATATCTACCAAAATATATCTCAAGCAAAAATATAAATAATAATGCATTGAACTAACCTTCAATACGGGTATGATGACGTATTTTTAACGCATTACTATCAAGTACATCGCAACATAAAAGCATGAAAATGTCCAATTAAAAAAACAAAGAAGTGGGCCTGCTCTGTTGTTGAGTTGAAAGAGCAATAAAATTGAATTGAATGAATTTCTTTCAGCAATTCAGCATCAGTTGAACTGAATTGAAGTCTTTCCTTTGTAAAAAATTCCCCGATTCCATTTAGTCCATAAAATACTTACCACAGAGCATCATCAAAAACCGAAATAGCTTGATAACCAACATGAAGAAAACTTAATTATGGAAAACAAATGTTTCCTGTATGCTAAAAATGAAAAGAAATTGATGTGAAAGAGACTAAATAAGGTGGGACATTGAAGATTGGAATTGTAAGCATGGTGGCAGTGGCGTAGCTAAAGGGGGGCAGGGGGGCGGCCGCCCCCACGAAACGTTTCCAACTGCTTGTCGGAAAATTTGTCCGAAAATTGACAACAAGAAAAATGTCGTAAAAAAATATTATTTTGCAAATTTTGAACCTCAAGAAGAATATCAATTCAATTTTTGAAGTTGTTTTTGATAAAGCTTCACACACATCCATTCATTTCATAAACAACGACATCAAATTGTTTTCCGGTTTTATCTCACTTTAATTTAACAGAAATTCGACAGCTGATTATAAATTGCAAAGAATAATGGTCAGTCAAAGTAAAGTTAAACGACGAAAATCGAATGCTTTGTTTCGATAGTGACTACAGAAGGAACCACGATGAAAAATACCATGGTGAAATTATTGCTACCGACCGAAGCATTCAATCTGAATTTGTAGGGACTCCGGAAAGTCCATTTGCTATCGCTAAAAAGGAAAATGGTTGCATATTCTTGCCCTAAAGAAAAGTTACATTGGGACAGTTTATAGAGATATAGTCCTTTACGGCTAAATATTCTCCATCAATAATTATTTAGCTCTTATACCAGTGTTGATTTGTCAGCTTTATTACAACTTTTAAGCTTTGCTCTCATTTTATCATATCGGTTTGTAAAATGCATAACAGAGCATGAACAAGCAATGCTCCTTTTTTGACACGACATATAAACGGGGCAACGACCAAACTTCAAAAGTGTTTGTCAAAACATTCGTCAACATCTCTAAATTTCGTCGGAATATTGTCGGAATTTGTCCGGGTTTCGCCCCTTCACCGCCAAATCGTAGCTACGCCACTGCATGGTGGTAAATTAAAAACAATTATCAAAGAAAATATAGAAATTATACCAGAGGGCTTTGCGGTTTCAAAGTGGAGTCAGCAAGTCTAGCAGGCTACTGGGGAGGCGCAATATAATGATTATCACAAAATCTCAATGCAAAGACAGCAGACGCAGACGATAATTGAGCATGGCATGGATTTGTAACGGCTTTGAAAGAATGGCAAGATCGTTGGAATGAAAAAGACTACTTGCAAACTCTAATCCAATCACGATCTCTTTTCAAGCTGAAAATCTCTTTACGCAAAAACCCTGCTATATGAATCATTTATTTGACGTTCACATACAAACACTAAAGACTGGCTGTGCTGTGCATATAACATAAACAGGCATTGAGATATCAGCAGATATTGGGGAGACTGAAGGACACAGAGCTAACAGTGTGAAGTTGTATTGCATTGTTTGGTTGGGATTGGATGCATGTTGACGCGCGATATTGAGGTGGTGAAGTTGTTACACGTCCAGAAAACTAATTTGTTGACGTGTTCCCGTGAAATTGTTTAATTGCGGTGAAAGAGCGTGGTCTTCTGTGTTTCCGTTGGACTGCCAACAGTTGCTGAATCAAGACATTTGATACAAGTTCGCCTCGCCACCACCACAAAAGAATTTCTTGTAGTATCAACAAAATTCAATTCACATTCAGTCTGGTTGATTTTATTAACCTCGAGAGGCGGGTGAGAACAACATCGTCCATTTTACTTTCAGAAATACATGACAACAATATCATCATTATTATTTGTTTGAAGCAAAGGAGAGGGAGGTGGTCTGCTGTTTTCTTTAAAGTTTCATCACAATACCAAGTCAGGTTGCGTGCTCAGACGACAATAAAGACTATTTTCAAGGAATAAAAGGATATTTAGCAAAATGATGATTGCAAATGAAATTAGTGGTTGGCGGATGGTTATTTTGCTCATCGCAATCGTTCACGGTGCAACAGGTAAGTTCCACCCTGAATCAACAGTAAGACGAAATAATATAAACATGTGCTGTAAAAGGGAGGCAACAACAAACAACACATGGTTCAGATATACCTGTATGTTGTGTTTATTCCTGCATAACTCCTATTTTTTAGCTTTCCGTTTACTGGCGGGGTAGAAATGAAATGCAAGCTATTGTACTTTCGATTTAATATTTATTCACCAGTTTTTTCTTTGGCGATACAAATGTCAATGAAATCTATCGGTTGACGCCGTGCCACGAGTTGGCTCTCTTGATTAGATTTGGTTAATTAGGGGCGAAATCAGATTCCGATCTCATATCCTTGGATTTCTTTACGATGGTAATTATTATTATGCTCCTAATACGAATGAGGCCAATTAGATGAAGCAATTGGAATCTTTTCCTGTTTTGATTTGCAAAAATCCGACGCAGATGTGAAGTGATATTATTATAGAGGCGGTAGTTGGTCTCCGATATCAATCAGTTATCTTTGTTAATATACACGAGGTTTCTTTCAATATTTTAAGGCTCAGGAAGGCAGGACAAAATATAAACAAAATCTACTTGACAATATCTAAGCCTGGGTTGGAAAGAGGTGCAACGTGGAAATGTGCAACGTGCCTGAACTGTGTTTGAACCAAGTTTCATGGATGCGCCAAAGGAAAGGATATGCCAAGTACACTTCATTTTATAGTTGCTTGTTCTAGGTTTTCATATTTGCTGGCGTTAGGAAGGAATAGCCTATTGATCTAACCTCCATTTTTTGCTATTCTGCGACGGCTCAATGTCGGCGCAAAAATATCATGCATTCGTTATGGACTAACAAATAGTCTCGAAAGTTCACAGTTCACAGGCAATAAAGATGCGATATTTCGAAACAGTCCTGCCTGTGTAAATAGCACATAATATTCCACGTTTTTAGTTGCATACCGAAATTATGCCCCACGCAACACAAAACTCACGCAGGCGAATCTTTTGCAAACAACACAAATTCACACCTTTCTCGTCTGCCCTTCAGACACGAAGACAATTATTGGGATTCGCGTCGTTTCGAAATGTTTGGAACTGATCAAATATGACCCAGCGCAAATCCCTATTAGTAATTCAATACCCTTTTACATCCCTTGGAAACTTGAATTATATTCTTCAGTGAGTGTTTTCGGTAAAAAACATTCAAATTGAAGTTTTCTTAACATGTTAATTAAATGTAACCTGCTTTCTAAATACGATGTAATTAGCAAGGTAAATAAAATGGCCGTCATTTAACCCGCTGCAGAACTACTACAGAGAAACACAATAGAAATGTCTGAGGTTATAAACTGTAAATAATTGTAATCGGACCTTTGTTAATTGCTTTAACAGTCGTCCATGAAGCGTAAGGACTGTGAAGCTAAATGCTCCAAATCTTCATCATTAGAACGTATCTGTTATAATTAGCCGGATTATATAGGTCATCACATATTTCGTTCATTGTTCTTTGCAGATAAAGGGCCAGCCCCCGCCCCTTTCTCTTGGCGAGAAAACAATTCAACATTTGTTTACATCTGCAAATGATGGCAAAAATTGTCTGTCGTTATCGTCACATGGATAAACCCTTGTGGACATTTTGTGAATACTCCGATAAAAACAAAAACAGTCTGAGCCAATTATGCAATGCCAAGCTTAATTATTGCTCGTCAACACCTCAAGCTAATCCACAACACCCCTTTTTAGCACTTTTTCTATGACTTCTGAGTCAGGTATACTTGCCTCCGCAATGGCTAAACTTGCGTGCTTCGCAGCAGCTCTTGCTTGCTGGCTGGCTGACACAACAGTTTGGTACATATCTGTCACGGCGATCCGTGGGGATAATTCTTAAGCTGACGATATCCCTTTCAAAGTTAATGAGATGTCGGAAAGCTAAGCTGTGGCCGCAAAATGATTTGTGAACAAAAGTTTCATGAACGACTAATACTTGATACGAGAAAGGGTTATTTATCTGGTGACGAAATTCATTCTCCCACGTCAGAAAACAAATGGAAATATAGATATACATCGAATTTCTGGTTCAGCTATTCTGTTTACCTCCACATACATAATATTATATGCATATATAGTTTATAGGTGATTGTAGGATTGTCAGGCATATTTTTGCTCTGTCCTTGTTTCGTACTGCACGTCACAACATCTATTTGTGTGCATATTGAAATACAGTCAACTCTGTCTAATTTGAACACCCCTGGTAGTCCATGGGGCAGACCGAAAATCATGTTCAAATTGGTGAATAAGGTTACTATACATCATCGGAAAGCAAATTTTGCGCTGATTACGAATATGAATGTTAATAGGTCGAGAAGTGTCATCTTCACACCTAAAATTGCTGATGTCAGCAAAAAGGTGTACAATCTTGTTTTAGCTAATGGAAGCCTTTTGCTTAGTAAATACGACATAATTCCATTTATGTTAACGACTTCTTGTATAAAAACAATGCCAATGAGCATATCTGGACAAAATATACATTTTTAAGTTAATAATATGTCCGTCACGTGACTGTGTGACATTTAACGGACAAGTCCGTAAAATTACTAGAATTTGCATAAGATGGGATATAATGGTAAAGTAACTTTCAGATTTGGTCCAGAATGATGATTGGGCCCATTTTTCACGATATCTATGCATTTATGGGGTTACATGAATGTCCTAGATGATGTGATTCCTCTGTTCCTGCTGATGGTAGAGAAGAATTACAATCAAACTTCAACTTCCTGGCAAGTCTCGTTTAATTTTCTAATTCTTCTCTACAATCAGCTACGTCACTTCGTAACCCCATAAGATTTCAAAGCCCAGTGTCACGAATAGCACCAGAAAATTGGCGCATCATGTTGTAAAATGATAAGAACTCAGTGAAAACAAAACAGATATTGATAAAATTGAAACAAGTTACATTGCTAAACTTGAAAAACTGAAGGTGATTCAGATGATGCGGTTAAAATACGATGTCCAAAATTGTTTTTTTCTACAGTTCTGCAATAGAATTGAGCGAATGTCTTTGCATTAGACCAGCCAGCAGTTTCCATTATTTTTGGCAGCGATAAACCGGCTTGTTGGGCAGCTAACGTTAAGGCGGCTCGGCAACTATGAGCGGAAAATTTTCTTGTATCAATGCCAGCAAGTTTGAGAGTTTCCTTTACCCATCTGGCAATGGTGTCTTTAGAAACCGGTTTGTATTGTGATTGAAGACTTTCTTAAATGGGCAGTCTTGGAAATATGTTCCTCAAGTTTCTTAACAATACACAGGCGGTCGTCATCTGGGTATGCTAAAATTTCAAGGGGAGCTTGATGTTTACCTGGTTTGGTAGTTTTAAGTGGTTGTTGTAGGGTAATACGGAGTCTGTCAGGAAGAATTTGAATATATCGAATATTCATAACATGAAGTGTTTGACACCGTTGCCCCGTAAGCAGACACAGATGGGTAGCTGTAGTGTAAGAGAGCTCCTTGAGGGAAATCGATTTCAAGACAGGGAGTTCCTGTAAATAAGATAATAACTGTCCAACATCCCAAATATGAGAATATTTTGGTAGAGATGGCTTAAGGTGGAAAGCACCTTTCATAAGACGACGAACAAGGGGGTGTTCACCTATGGGAGGGTTGCCTCCCGTTGAAATGATAGATGAAAGAGCCGATCTGGCAGTATTAATGGCACTGTAGCCCAGGCTTTCAGTAAATAATGATGTAAGAAATTCAACAACCTGTTCAGCAGAAGGGTTGTATACTTCAAGGTTATGTGCATAACAAAATTGTTCCCATCTACTTAAATAAGATTGATATTGCTTTAAGGTACCAGGACGCCATGAAGAGAGGATAAGATTTTGGGCTGAGGAAGACAGGCTGCTTGATTCTAGACTTTTGCCGATAAGCGACATACAATTAGTTGTAGTTTGGAATGGAGAGGATGCTGTTTGTTTGGGGTGGTTTGGTAAGGTTAGAAGATCCTTCTTTGGTTTAGCACAATGGGCTTTGATTTCTTTTATTTTATTCCTAGTGTGTTCGTTGTTATTACTGTGGAAAGGAGGTCACAAACATAAATCTTTATTTATTGCAAAATTTGTCCAAAAGCCAAAATGCTTTCGTTATTACTTCGTTATTATTTCGTTAGAGTCTAAGACAATGGTCTTCAAGTCCCTGAATGTGCTGGCTCCAAAATACCTTTGTGATCTTTTCACACGAAATTCGCTTTGCACATCATATAGCCTTCGTGATACGGGGACCGATCTGAGGTTACCGATGAAAAGGTCAGCAAATGGCCAGAGATGTTTCTCATATAGAGGTGCCAAACTATGGAATAGCCTGTCAGCCGAGTCAAAGCAGGCAACCTCTCTGTATAGATTCAAGAAAACTATTTAAAAACTATTTTGTTTCTATTAGATGTTTTCCTTAATTTCAAAATATAATTGTAAATAAGGTTTAATATTGTAAATAAGGTTTTATATTTTAATTTAATTAATAGCTTTTTACTTTTTATCTTATATTATAATTAATGTTTTTATCGGAGGGCCGCTTGAAAATCAACTTGTTGAAGGGCAACCCTCCTTAAATGAATTAAAAAAAGAAAAAAATACACAAAATACAGACCAGCTCCAAAGGCCTGGAAACCACTCTAGGACATTCATATAACCCCATAAATGCATAGATATCATGAAAAATGGGCCCAGTCATCATTTTGGACAAAATCTGAAAATTACTTTACCATTATATCCCATCTTATGCAAATTCCAGTGATTTTACGGACTGGTCCGTAAAATATGACACAGTCACGTGATGGACATATTATTGACTTAAAAATGTATATTTTGTCCAGATATACTCATTGGCATTGCTTTTATACAAGAAGTCATTAACATAAATGGAATTATGTCGTATTTACTAAGCAAAAGGCTTCCATTAGCTAAAACAAGATTGTTCACCATTTTGCTGACATCAGCAATTTTAGGTGTGAAGATGACACTTCTCGACCTATTAACATTCATATTCGTAATCAGCGCAAAATTTCCTTTCCGATGATGTATAGTAACCTTATTCACCAATTTGAACATGATTTCTCAAAAATTGGGCTTTGCCCCATGGACTATGGGAAGCGTGAAAAAGTTCGAATTATAGAGGTTTGGTTGTCCCTTCATGGATCACTCGTGATCCATGAAGGAACAGAGAATTTCGTTCGAATTAGATAGAGTTCGAATTACACAAGTTCGAACTATGCAGATTTGACTGCACTTAGTTTTTCTCAAACAGACTGCCGCTACGATCCTCCAATCCTCTGCAGGCTCACATACAAATGTCGACCAACATAATCTGATTTGTCAAAATGGATTAGGTCTTAATTTCTGTGCAATTATGCATTGTGTCTTTAATTTATATGCCATTATATATAAAGATCTAACACGATTTCTCAGCTGACAATGATACAACACAACACAGTGACCAATGCATGCCACGGGTTAATGTAGACAGGCTTCTCCCAATATGGCGAGAGGGTACTCCCCCCGTTATATCGAGGGCACCTTTGAAATTCTAAACTCAGGTGTGGTTTTGTAGCAAACTCCGGTGATTATCAGTAATTGGCTGTTATTCGGCTACATAATAAATTCTGGCAATTTTGGTCACAAACGATAATTCCTCCGACAAGACGTAGTCATAAACACATCATAAAACTTTTTTTTAACACAAAATATCAAACGTAATGAAATAATACATTTTTGCACACATTTGTGTGTGGGATGGTCTTTAAGTATACAAGTATATATGTAGTATGTTGGGTATTTTTAAAAGATTCCCATATCGAGGAAACTAGCCTAAAGACAAATAATTGCATTTATCTGCAATTTCAATCGAGAAGAGCAAACTCTTAAAATCCTTTGAAGTTTTTCTTGCCTTGGTGGCCCAGATTCAGTTCCTATTTTTATCCAGAAACAGTGATAGGCGATTAGCATAGCAGTGGTAGGAGAAGAGAAAGGAACATTGGACTTGTGTGGGAGTATAAATTTGCACAAGGTCGAACATCAGAGATACGTGATAACCTGAATGGAATGTAAACAAATACGATTGCCTAAGGCACGTCCATTAGTATAACTGAACAAAATGCAAATATTTCACGAAGCAAAGTTTGACGATTGGCACCAAAAGTGTCAGACGAAGTAATATTTGGATAAATCAGGCTAGATTCTCAAGCTTATATATATTTGAGTTTGACTATAAAACCAATACAGAATCGTGAAGATCAGGCTTACAAGATATCACAGACGGATCAATTTTAATCGCAAAAAATTACTAAAATCACTAGAATCATGAACATCCGGAGAGGATGATGGGTTTTAAACGAATGGCTTAACATTTATTTAGAACATTGGACTTTGTATTCACATAATCGAGGTTTATCTATTTTTAAATATGGCCATATTGGCCAAGGCTAAGTCATGTCTGGTATGTCTGAGAGACAGTTTGACAGCTCGTTTTGCCAGAATATTGGCAACAAGCAAATATCTTGCACTAAAAATATCAAAACAATGCAAAAAATGCCACCACACACCCTGTCTGGTCCGTGTTTGCGTCTCTGCCTGGAGTTGATGTCTCAATTATGATTCACAGAAATAATGGACCACATATTTCAAGCTCAGAACAATAATCGGGGTATATATAGATTATAGTTCTAAAATGAAACAATGTGGAACAAAATTATGTTCTGTATTGTTATTATTTGGTGAGAAGTGTTCGAAGTGATTAAAGACATTTTGATTTGTTCCCTTTAGGTCAAATGAAATGGTCTTCCTGGTCGAGATATTCTGAATGTTCAGTGACGTGTGGTCAGGGAAGGCAAAGACGCCAAAGAAGTTGCATCAAGACCTCGCCCACATCAACTGGCACATGCGCTGGACCAAAAGAGATGTACGCACCATGTCAAATGCTCACATGTCCCAGTAAGAACCAAAACATTGATTCTATTGTTCCATATCCCAGTGACTTACATTGTCTTACTTGGCACGATGGGCTAGTGTTTCCATTGGTCAAGTGACTATTGTCTTTGTTCGATAAGCTATTGTTTCTATTGTTCTCTATTCGAGAAACTATTGTTTTCGTTCGATGTGCTGTTGTATGCCTTAACTTCACCAGAGTTTCTCTGAATAGAAATTCATACATGGTTTTTATGAGTTGAAGAGCCACAACTAAGGTGTGGTTCTTTAACTCTAGTTAAAAAAGTGTTTGTCTTTATTTTTACAATCATATGAGAGTAATAGTAAAATTCACAAGAGAAATATCATGATAGACAGAACGCAAAAGGATAAAATGTAATAATCCAACGAATAAAAATATCAGGCCTGGTAGTCCAAAGGTTAACGGTCAGCGGTTAACGCTTAGTTTTACTTTTGTCCAATAACATGTATCACTTCAATAGTATAATCGTATATTGTATCATTATTTTTTTTAGAAAAGAAGGTCCTTCGGTGCAACTGCGGCTGCACGATGCAAGCCAAGTACGGTAAAATTGTGTCTCGATTACCGAGTAGAGAAACGAGAAGTTGCGAATGGAAAATACTCGTCAAGAAGGGAGAGAGGATATCTTTGAATGTGACGAAACTCACTCTCAAGGCCGGTTGGGTGAGGATCGCAAGCGGTAACACTGCCCTCTTGACATTGCTAAAACCCGGACCAGAGCCAAAGTACCCGTGGAGATACGAATCTGAAGGGAATGTGATGACACTGGAATTGTTGTCGTATCCTGATTCATCCGGGCTGTCCACTGCGGACACGTTCTTGTCTGCGGAATATATGCAGCTGAACAGTAAGTAATTTTATATGTCGAAACGAACTAGGGTGATACGATGCAATGCAATAAGGATATTGTCGACAATAGGCACTCCACGATTGAATGAGTTGAACTGTGACGTCAAAAGTGCGGACAATCTAGATTATCTAAAAAGCTCTGAGTAGCAATATTTGATTTAAATTTCTTACAGAGAAGAAAATCGTGAAGAAAGAAGCACCTCGAAAAAATGCAGACACTGGAAATAACCCAAGTCAACAGACTAACAACAACAAAAACATTGATACTTCGCACAATTCTAACAACTTGAAGTCGCCAAATGTCACAGCAATTATCGGCATTACAGCATGCGTAGTGGTCATCGTTCTTGTCGCCGTATTCCTCGGAGTGCGCAGGCACCGAAAACGAAGCGAATCCGAGGCTGATAAACAACAGAGAAACGAGGCTGCTATGTCACTACACGACGACTACGATGGCGCAAAACCACGCAGCGCCGCGGCGAGTACAACAAACAGCAAAGAAGAAAAGCCACTGATGATGATTGATCACAACAGTGCAGAATGCGACAGGCTCACATCTCCCGCGCATTCGTCAATGATGATGATGCTAAAACCCGGACCAGTGCAACACCAGCAGGCCAGAGGAGATGCATCATCGCAAGATTCGGAGAAACGAATCATGAACAATCCATATCCTCCTCCCACAACAACAACAGCCCATTATCCTCCAGCGACGAACCCCATGGCGATGTCGAGGTACCCACCCGAATATTACATGAAAGCTCCGACGTATGTTCAGCATCATGATCCGAACTTTGTACGCATCATACCCGTGACTTCCACCGGGCAGCAGGGACATAATGTTATGCAGCCCATTGTTATGCACGCACCTCCGAGTAGATCAGACAGTTAGATTGTCTTTGCATAACAAAACAAATAGCTGTTGAATTATGTAATACGTCTTTTGAAGACGAAGATATTCGCTTGATTTTGTCCTCGCATCAAAGGGGAACAAAGATGAATTGAAACAAAGTAGGGGGGTGGGGGTCAGATATATACCCTTTGATAGCATGACAAACTTTGGTCAAGGTAAATAAATGCGTTTTTCATCCGAGGGAGAGATGCAAAATTTCCAAGCATCTTTAACTGTAATGATAAAGCCCCGTTTTAATCAGATATTTGATTCTGAGAATTGTTTTTCAATTATTAGTTCGCAAAATAAAAACCTTTATATTCAAGCAGTTTTTGCGGTTACATTAGTACTTAGTAATAGCAAATGTTGTTGCATATTTTTCGACAAGTATATGTAAACGTGTTGAATTTTAATAATGAATTGTTCATTGGAATACAATCATCATGATTCCTTCGTAGTTCAGTAATCGACTCCGTACTGTATTACGTCATAAGGCATCTGTTTGTGTGCTGGGTCCATTTGCGTTTTCTTTTGCGAACTTCGATGCAAAACCCGTGACATCCGCCATCTTGAACTCTCAAAGAAATTGAAATTAGTTCGAGACAGCGAAAATGCATACCCTAACTATTTTGTACCAAAACGAGGGGAAATGGAAAATAGGGCTCGCATAGGGGGGATGGGGCTATGTTTCCCTGTTCCCTTATAGAAAATGAAATGTTCCCTCGTTGCTGTATGAAGAAATTTCCCCTGTACGATTCTCTAAAATCGTTCGAGAAAGCAAGTACTAGTCTAATGAATACACAATTATGTAACAAAACAGTCATTGCGAAATTAAACAGTGAAATTTAAGGGCCCAGACAGCCAGATTATTCTAACACAATAAGACACACACACGCAGGACATATCGTGATTGCGTATTGAAGCTTGTGGAGCACGATAAAACCATCCGTAGACCATGGGAAGAGAATGAACATTATATATCGAAACGAGTTGGACGTCAGATAAAATCGCATGCATGCATCAAGGGCGATTCATGTGACCACAACTAACAAGATGTGGCGCTCAACCAGTTGCTTATCTGACCATGAATTGAAGGAACGTCTGCTGAAGACATCAGTATAATTGATAGTTTTCATTGAAGAGGAGTGATCATGCTTCTTGAGATAACATGTGGTTTTAATGATGCATAGAAGTGGAATAAAGGCTCAAATCAGTTCGTGAGTGTAGATCGTTTGGGAAGAATTTTCACTTGCTAACCATTAATCTGATTTACTCAGACTGATGAGAATTAACCGCGAATTTGCAGTGTCAGTGGGTGAATGGGTTTTCAATTCGCGTCTACGTGAATTCATTGTATGTGCAAGCCAGACACATGCCCCTCGAGCACAGCCCAAGGTCGAACATGGGTTGATAAAAGCAGAGAAAGCTCTGGGGCATGTAATCAAAATGTGGGCGTTGTCATATCTGGCTGCACAACACTCAATCACAGATATAGGTCTGACAAAAGGACCTGTAGCAGCTAACGACGAACAGAAAGCTGTGGATCATAAGATGAATGTATAGACTTGCACTACACTGCAATGTATTCTATTTTCCGAGTCATGCCTTAAAGATAGAAGTATAGAAACAGTATGTTATGCAGTATGTTTCTTTACTCTTGTTTCCACGAGTTGTGCAGACAATGCGGAGTATAACCTGTGCAGGAGGCAGCCTCGAATCTGATAAACAATGGTCGTGTTTCGTGGCGAGAGAGAGGCTTGGGGCAGTAAAAAATGAACAAATTGACAGAAGCTCCAATGTTCACAGGGTGCACAGAAAGGTAACCCAAAGAATGTCTGGTTTAAAATCTACTTTTTCTGAACGTCTTGTGCAATTTAGAATATAGATACATGTGGTAACTTTACAATGCTAAAATATTTCTGAAATATTTGCGATTACAAAATAAAAAATGTTCATGTGAACTTGCATGAAAATAAAGTTGGCAAAACAAATTGCTTTTTGTTCGTTTGCTAAACCCCACTGAACAAGGTGAAGTCAATAAAAAGCATATAACTGCACTTGAAACAATTCAAATTGGATTCTGCTTATAAGAATAGCTACTGGTTATAAACGTTCTTGGGTTTCACTGAATATTAACCTTCAGAGATTGTGGAATAAACGTGAGAATCGTCTCTTCAATTAAAAACTTGCAGTGACAATAAAAGCCACAACTTAACAGCCACGGATGAAACGCGAAACCACGGCCAATGATTCCGTAACTTCGAAACATCGAAACATCGTAACTTCGAAACATCGAGCAAAGAGCCACTGAGAGTGACGAAAACTTGAGTAAAACTGTTCAAAACGCTGGCTAACGAGCCAGATCTGACCTTGTTCGTCTTTCTGCTTCAAGAGCTTTTCCTCCACTTGTGCAGTTGCGTAGTCTACACGCATTGGCAGCACCAGAATTGCGAAACAATAATCAAACATCCACTTACCAACCAAACATGACAAGAACGAGTGGAAACCAAACAACTGGTGAGAAATGAAGCAGTTATCTATCGTTTTCTCAATCTGGTCTTTCTTTTGATCTTGAAAGAAGAATAACAGAAATTAGAGATAATTAAAGTACGAGTTGTCAAATAAGAAAATAGTGGCTTATATATAACAATATGCAAAAACATACATTCAATTTCACTGGTTCGTCATCAGAAGCCACAATTGCCTCTTTATTCGTTTCTGGCTCTTCAGTGGATGCCACCACGTCAGACCTGGGCAACAAAAGAGTTCACAACAAGTTCCAGTTAGCATATATTATCAGAAAGAAATCAACATAAAATGTTTACGTGAATGTAAAATATCCAGATACTCACAAGACAGATTTGACAATCTTTGGTCTTTTTGCAGGCTTCTCCTCTCTCTCTATTTCGGTTTCTTTTGTGGCAAAATTTCTCTTCCCTGCTGTCATTCTAATGTTGTTCCTGAAAATTGAAACACAATGCCAAACAACCCTTTCACTTATCAAACAGCAAAACAGTCACTTGAAAAAAATCCTCGTTCGTAAACACCTTTGATCTGAAAGTTCTTAATGCAATCCTAATGCAATCTTAATGCAATTCAAAGTAAATCCTTTCCCAAAAAGATATCTCCAAATATGAGGCATTGAAAATGCTATCTTGAATAAACTAGATTTTCTCGGAGACATCTTTCAGCCTCAAAGAACAATTCTGTCATGCCTATGAGAATGCATGAAAGCTTACCTTGACTTTGCAGTTGCATCGGTATCATTCGTTACCACGTGAGAATCATTTGGCGACGATTCGTTGGACAGAGACGCATCCAGCTCGGCACCAATATCTTCAATTTGATCCAACGGACTCTCCTCCACATCCTCTGGGCTTTCCTTCTCATCAACTGCACGATCTGAACGGCCAGTAGACCTTGTTTCACGCGTTCGTGTCGGCCTGACTTCATCTCTAATCTCTTGCAAAGTTGTTTGTCTCTTCGAAGACCTCTCTGCAACTTTGGTCCTGATTGGCGAACGAGTTGAGGATGGCTTATTCGCCTTCTTGGCAGGCTTTGGTGCTTTCTCGTCGGCGCTAGCATCACTGACAATGTCACTTTCTTCTTCGCCAGAAAACTTAGCATCTCTGCAGCGAAAACAGCACACGATTAAAATCAATCGGTACACGTATTTAACTGGGTAATAAAAAGCACAATCCATGCGAAGGGCCGGGGTCGACAGGTAGACTCACTACATTGCGTCCCTGTGCCTCGGTCAACACTTTAACTGAGCCATCAAAAACAACTGAGGCACAGGGATACAATGTGGCGAGTCAAGCCGTCAGGTTGAAGAAACAAGCAACAATATAGCCATGCAAGGTATGCGCTGCAGTATGAATAAAGGTATGTAAACATACTTTTATACTAACCTTGAGGTGTCATATTTGGATGGAGTTTCAGTTTCTAAATCAGCTGTTTTAGTAACCGACTCTTTCGTTCTGACTCTCATCGTTCTATAAAATTCATTAAAGCCATTATTAAACAATGTTGCATCCAAACATAAAGCACCGAATACAATTAAATACGTGCATACCTTTTGTTGGGAGTGACCTTCGATTTCACTGGCGTCTTCACCTTAGTTGACGTCACTCTTACATCAATAGGAATCGGTTTCCTTCCCTTAAATTTAAAAAGTTATTACGTCAGTGCTTTTCAGCCAATGGTATACCTGAAACTGCACCTTGCATCCCATAAAGCAACCCAAAACTCCATGAGATTGTGCAGTGACATTGACATAGCTATCAATCAAGACAAGACAGCTCATTGACATAGCTATCAATCTAGCATGATTAGAATCAATAAAACAAGTTGTCTTGATTGGAAACCTACCCTTGGCGATGCATGGAAACCGATTGGCAAATAGTTCTTCGTGTTTGGTTTCATCTGGAAAGCAGAGTCACATGGGTCTTACATACGAGCAATCTTGGACTATGAGGACTAATCAGGAGTTATGACGTATAAATTCTAAAATTCCCTGCACAATAAAACTTACCTTCTTAGCCGATGGCTGGAATAACTTCTTTGGAAGCACTGGACTTCCTTGAAACTCCTTCAAGAATACTGTGTGCGTCTACAAGAGAAATTTCCAAAGTTAGTATACATTACAAACTCTTTGCAATTGAAAGACTTAATGGCAATCAATTAGATAAGCCTGCATGCATGAAAATAGGAAAAATGTTACCTGAGTTAATAAAATGTTTACCTTATTTGTCAGCAACCATATAACGAGATCACAAACGACGTATAATTTCTAAAACAAACAAAACAAAATGATGATGATTGTGGAATCGACTTATCTTATCGTAAAGTAAGTACGTCAGGGTAGTCGATTCGAATGCTTTCCTTCCATTCGCTACTACCATTTGATAGGGGCTAAAGGGGGACTCCTGTCTCTGGAAATCCCATCATAAAAATCAAACATAAATTTCACATGAAAAAGAAGGCAATAATAATCTCATACCTCATTTTGTGATTCATCCTCAGGACATGCGGCATCACGTAGTTGCTTTATGTTCTCAGTCATTTTTTTCAGAAAACTCGCTTTATCACCTTTCTGGCCAAGAAGTGGCTCCAAGAAGAACCATAAATGCCTGGCAAAAGGACAGAGAAATCGTCAGCATTCCACATGCAATAACAAAGACGCAAAAAGACGACGTGGACCTTGACAGCAGTTGTAAAAAATGGTATTAAACGTGAAAGACCTTTACGGCAGTAGGACTAAACGCCTGGAGCATTTATTTAATTCTGGGAGATTATTAGGGGCGTTTATTGGAGTATTTGCAGTGTAATAAAGAATGCTTACTCTCTAGCTTCGTTGACGGAGTCTGCCTTCTTTTGATCAAACCCAGGATAGTGTGACATCAGATAGATAGCGTACGGCAAAGAATATTCAGGTAACATTGTATACTGTAAAGCTACAAGATAAAAACACAAGGTATATTCCTTGATCCTTCTGCGTTAACCTGTTTAAAGGAGAACTGAAATCAGTTTTGAACTTTTTATATAAAATAAAATGGTTACCGGCTGTCTGAGAATTATGCTTCACGTATTCGCGTCTCTGTGTTGCGTTCTTTGCAATTATCTGACGTGCCTGGAATTCGAATTCAATGCTTATTAAATCTAAGTGATACGGTAATCCTGAAAACGTAGCTACAATAAACCAAAAGTGTCAAAAGAAATTTCCTTCAATGACGTTTCCCCAGAACTAAAAACTATGAAACACTACAGAATGGGGTAAGACACCTTTATAGTTGAGCAAAGATAGCCAATTAATGGAGAAAGTTAAAGCTAATGTTTCATCGCTACTATAGATAGTGCTATGTCTATAACAGATAGAGGGGCATACGTGAGTCATATACGAACATAAACGTCTGTAATATCGACTATTTATTCATGCATGCATCAAGTCTTATCGTACCTGAATTTTCCTTTCCTTCGTTTGGTCGGTGGCAGAAAGCATGAAGAAGGCCAGGTAATCCAATGGCAATTTCAAAGTACCCAGACCACTGTGAATCTTGAAGGCGAACTTCTCCCGAACGTCGTAACAGGAATCCTATACGAAAATCGTAACATCGCAACATAAACATAAATGATGAGAGCTAAAATCCAAAGCCTGACAACAAATACAGTCCGAACTAAGTGTAGCAGACTGTTGCGTGGATATAAATGCATATGTACAGACCTTCATTGTCAAGGCAAGTTGTTGGTATTGCTCTCTGGTGATTACATCAGCGTAGTTCGAGTCCTGGACGAGGTTGATCATACCTTTGGCAGCTGCGAGTCGCAGCC
Source organism: Sanderia malayensis (assembly GCA_013076295.1). Taxonomy (NCBI): domain Eukaryota; kingdom Metazoa; phylum Cnidaria; class Scyphozoa; order Semaeostomeae; family Pelagiidae; genus Sanderia; species Sanderia malayensis. The sequence continues at coordinate 5,300,760 of RQOL01000616.1, read as the reverse complement.
GGGTCTTGTCCTTAGTGCTGCATGGGAAAGAATAGCCTCAATAATCAAATTTGTAATGATAGGTGATCGATTCAAAAGAGGCCACTGCTTACTTTGGTGCTAAATTTCTTACAATACCTCAGCAGATGAACCTTTACATATACACGAACACGTGTTCACATAAAGGTGTATATACAAAATAAGTGAATTGGTGTGCCTGTGGTAGAGTGCGCAATATATGTAAGTAAAGGGCAGTAAAAGCAAGAAAATCCAACAACTACATTCATGAATATATATATAGATGCGTATTGTCTCCACTGACATCACAGTGCTCGATGTACAGAAGTACATTGCAAGTAAGTATAGTCTGTCTGATGAATGCGTAAGCTTGAAACTCGGAGTAACAGAGAACTAAGTCTACTTTCTTGCTTCTACTCTATTCATGAATATAGTTGTCTAATTCTTCTTACTTCAATTGTAATCGTGTACCTAAATGTACATATATACATTATATACACAAAAACCTCAACATATCTTTGCATACTGAATATATTTTGGTATACGAACCTCGTTTTGCCATTGCCATTGAGATCGCCATTATTCTTCAACATTTTATCCAGCATTCGAAAGACGGGCACAGCCGAGTTTCTTTGATTCGACTGAAGACCCAATAGCCACTTCACCAATAGCTTTATTCCTTGAATCTAAAACAATGGAAACCCATTAATGAGATAAAATCATAAGACAATATATTCAGTAAACAGAAATCACCGCATTACAGTGCGGAAAATCTAGCCGGATTCCAGCAGAACAGAATAGGCACAGAAATGGTCTAGTTTTGCAAAAATGAAACATTTATCTTTGCGAAAATTCGAATCAGCAATAGATCATTAACAGCAGCATGGCACAGAAAATACAAAATAAAAAATGAGCGGCAACACTGGCAGCCCCCCTGCTTATTATCAACCACACAGTTAAATTCAACATATAGCATTAATGACGGTGGCTACAGTAAAAACCCGCATATAAGAACCTGTAAATTTTCCTTCCAGCCTATTGTTCTAAGACAATAGGCTATTGTTTTGTCTATTGCTTTGAGCAGAAATATCAACCTGAAGGTTCTTAATCCATTTGTTCTTATGTGCGGGTTTTTACTGTATACAATTGGATTTCCACCAGCAGGGATTGAAATGGCTATAACAATGGTTAAATGATATTTCAATAGCAGCTAAAAAGATAATCAAAAGCACAGTAGCAGATATGTAATAGATAGCAAATATCTCTCTTTTCATTCCATCAGATGAGCAAGCAGTGGAGACAAAACACCCAAAGTAAAGAACAAAACACTGTTTATCATAAGTGCAGATGTGCCACTGTTCGGCGCCTTCAAACGATCACCATATCGGTTGAGAAAGTCTAAGACAACTCCGTTGGTCCATCCAAAACCAAGCTGCACCTTGTACTCGCCCCCACCCCCGATACCCCCCTTGACGGTAGCATCAAACTTCTCTGGCATGTGTCCAGTTTTCTTCCATCCAAAGTAATTGGTATCGATCCAGTTTTTAGCCAGCTGGAAAGCGAGGTCTTTGTGTCCTGATCGCCTCAGTGCCCCCTCCATCATGTCCTGAAGCGGGGGCCAGGCGTTGGGGAAATCCCACTGTTCCCCTGTTCGGCGAAGCGATGTTGGAACACCGGCAGGGTAATTGAGCACACCTTGTTTCCTGATCGATTCAATTGCCACCTTGGCACGTGTGAGATTCGATTCAAAACAATCGGCCCAGATTGGCGAGATATTTGATACATAGAATTCCGATCTGTGTTTGTGGGACTGCATGTCATAGTCCAACCACTGTCCTTTCTCTTCACTCCAGAACGCCCTGTTGATGTTCTTCATGCGTTGCTGGTACGCTTGTTGGTAGATACGACTTTTCGTTGCATTACCAGCCGATGCAGACAGTGAGCTGAGCTCGCGTTCAACTCTACACAATATAGCATTCAAATCAACCGGAACAATATCACGAGTCTTTATCGATTTCATCGTCATGGCGTGCTTTCCCGTATAGGCGAACCATCGCGAGGAGAAATCCCATCCACTCTCAGCTGCTGACGCAATGTGTGCGAACAGTTGCCGCCGTTCGGTCTCGTTCTGATAAACACCAGCCTCGATTGCAGTTTCCACGTCATTCCAATAAGATTCGGGTCTCGGTTGGCCAAGGGGCGTCGAGTAATGATTCAGGTTGACCGGTGATTGAAAACCGTGCTGAGCACCAAGCGTCACTTGCTTCTTCTTCATCCAGAAATCATACTCCCGTTCCAAGAAAGGCAGTGTTTGTGCCAAGAACGCTGTGTCATTCGTTGCCATGTAATACTTCGCTGCCATGAGGGTGAGAAATGGGGGCTGGCTCCTGTTTAAGTAATACACCCTGCCCCCGTTGGGAACGAAGCCGTATTTCTTGACGTACTCGATGAAATTCTGAAGCATGCCCCGCACTGTGTCTTTCATGTCACACAGCAGTAAGCCTTTGACAATCCAATACGTGTCCCAGTAGTAGAATTCGCGAAATCTGCCACCCGGCACGACAAACGGATTCTTCGAGTAGATCAACGAGAATCTGTCGGGCTTTGTTTTCACTTCCGTTCTCATTTTCCTTGTTAGATTTTTCCATCGGTTATTGAGATCCTTCGCCCAATCCTTCAACCTGGCATCGTCGATATTCTGCAAAATTGACGGCCTATCTTGCCAGTCATTCGGCGTGAAATTGTCCAATTCAGTGCCGGCTTTAGTGAAGAACATATCAACAGCTTCCTTGACTTGTTGTTTAGTCGTAGCCTGTTTGAGTTTCGCCTCAAGTTTGGGTATGATCACATTCGGATCGTCCCTCATCGGCATGTCAACAAACGTCTTAGCATCGCCAAAAGCCTTGGACATCTGTACTCGGTGGAGAATGGAGCCGTTGCAATAAACCTTTGCCTGGCATGCTACTGTAAAGTTTTCAGCATTCGCACTGAATGACCCAATGCTAATGTGAAACGCAATAGCAATGCAAAGCATGAACATGAGCATCACTGAATCCATCATTACTGCACTTGGTTCTTTCTTCCTGTGAATGTCTCACGAGTCTGGGATGTTGCTGGGAAAGGAGCTGACAGTCAAGAGGAAGTAGGGAGAAACACCAGAAAGGAAAGGTGATTGGAGCCCCTGTTCCGGGGGAGGGACTTATTTGCAAAATGGTTTACCTTTAATTGAGCTTCATGAGATATTTCATCATCTTCTGCCCATTCATCACTATCTTCGGGAATGGCTGCATCTTCCTTCAATCAAGCAACAACGGAAAAATAATTTGGAGGTCATTCAAAATAACGTATAATTTCTCTTTGTGTTTGCACACCGAACAAAGAAAGACTAAGTTTGAAACATGAGCTCTGAAGAGAGGTTGTACTGTCCCATCTTATCTATCTGTTAGTGTTATACCTTTTATGACCAGGAAAAGGCAAATTCCTCGTTTAAAAAAAATTTGTAAATGAAATAAGACCGACTATATTTGAGGTTGAAAGTTGTTTATCTATCAAAGAGAATTCACTTTATAGTAGATTCAACTCATTTCAATATAACAGGCCAAAGCCAACAAATAAGCCAAAAAAATAATTCCTTATTACCAATATTACTTACCCTGTCTGAAGACATGAGATTTTTGACAACAAATTCAACAACAATCTCTTTGTGTTTGGCTTCGAAAACACGCGGCGCATCGAGGGCAATTTCAGCAAGAGATGCCAATGTGGTAAGCAGCACAGGTGAATCGTATTTCAATGAATCAAACAGTGACTAAAGAAACAATAATATCGAATATCAACCAGAGAAATTACAGGTAGAATATAGAATATTTCGTGTATGATCACACGAGTTCGCATAAATCAGGTTGGCTCACGCTTAACCGGGCTGAAAACACCTCGTTTATTAGACAGGATTTTTCAGCACAATATTAATGTAACAAATCGGTTAATGCCATGATTAACCACGTAGGTAATACCTTATTTTTAAGGTCAATGTACAGTAATTGTGGATAGATAGATAGATAGATAGATAGATAGATAGATAGATAGATAGGTAGATAGGTAGATAGATAGGTAGATAGATAGATAGATAAATATATAGATAGATAGAGAGATAGATAGGGTGTGGCAGGGTCGCTCAACATAATCTTTGACTTACATTCAAAAGACGATCCATAACCACTGAACTGTCTTTGAGAATTTTGAAAAGGCAACGAATGGCAAATTGTCCTTGCTTTCTTGTCCCACGCGTGGCGATTTGACTGAGAACAGGCTGAAAGCATCTGACAAGCAAAACAAACCAGGTTTTGTTCAAGTGAAACAGAAGCACTTGGTATGGTATATATAGCCAAGAATAAAGTTGCATTTAAATCCATTACAATTACCGTAAATCCTCGAATTAGCCCTCTGGGGGCTTAATTATTTTGACATTTTTGGAAGGGGGCTTATTCGAGAGGGCTTATTAAAAATTTGCAGTCCTAAGGTGGGGGCTTATTCCAGGGGGGGGGCAATTCGAGGACTTACGGCACGGTTTATGTGCGCATGTGAATATTGAACTAAATGAGCTCATCCACTCACGAGCAAAGACTTCTGTCGAATATCTCAAGTTCGTCACCAACATGGCACAATATTCTCAGCGATGTTTCAACTAGAAACAAAAGAATATCTCGTAAATACAAACATCAATATATTCAAAAAAGAACTTGCTAGCATTTTCTCAAAGTTGTCGTGTCATAAACTAAAACACTAAAAGAGTTCAAGACAGTTAAGTCAAGGTAAAAAGACCATTCGAAAACAAAACAGAATTAAAACAGAATTATCTGTGTGAATTTGCTGCCTGATTGAAATATAGTGGACATCCGCATGTAAACTTGGCATCCAACTCATTGTTCGTGAACAATAGACTATTGCTTTGTATATTGTTTTATAAGGCCATTGTTTCAGCCTGAATGTTCTTTGTCAATTGGTTCTTATATACATCTTACATGCGGTTTCTTACTGTACACAGGTATTCTTTGCAACTGCTGTTGCACATACCTACGAAGTCATCTTGGTGTTTGATAAGCTGCAGCAATTGTTCATAGCATTCTTTAGTTTTGAAAATCTCGGGCAGCACAGTAGCAAGGCACTGAAATGTAAAAAGGAGACATCGTTAAACCGACATTACAAGCACACAGGAGTATAAAGATTCAAATAGAACTATCGGATCTGGTTTTAAAGTAACCTTCAGCAGAAGAAGTCCTCGTTTTGCTTTTTGACTCAGTTGCACTTCATCTTCAGATTGATCTTCATCATAATCATCATCATCGTCATCCATTCCGTCTATCGATTTCTTGACGTGTTTCAGTAGAATAAGCAGACTCTGCGAATCGACCAACATGTGACAAGTTCTATCCAGCATGGCTTTAACAGTGACTATGACCGGATTCTTCAAGTTCATCTTGACAATCTCAGCCTGTGTAGCATAAAAACCACATTACATTATTCTCAAAATTCACAGACACAAAACTACTATATACACTGGTGCCATTGATACAGAAAGAAAACCAGATTCTTCAAGTTCATCTTGACAATCTCAGCCTGTGTAGCATAAAAACCATATTACACCATTCGCAAAACTCACAGACACTACTGTATACATTAGTGCTATTGATACAGAAAAAAACATACCACTGCTTTTCTGATTGCATCACAACCACTGTTGATATTAGTTGACGTCTCAAGCAGGTCGAATAGTTTAGCATCGCCAAGCATTGCCGTGAACTTCTTTAGATTATCTTGAGCTTTGATGTGCTCTGGTAGATTTTTAGCCAGCTTCAATATCTGATGAAACAACAGTTTCTCCTTGTCGCCACATTCATTGCTGTATACATCCAAGAGTTGTTTCAGCTCGTTGTTAATCATAGATCGATTCCTTAGCAGAATGTCAAAAGCTTTCAACGCTGGGTTGTTCAAAGATGCATACAGTTTATACAGAACTTTCATTTTCTCCTCAGGTTCAAGAGTGACAGGCACCAAGCAGCCATGCACAATTCTCTCCACACAAAGCCTACCAGAACACAATGCTATTATTAAGTACTATGTATGTAACAGCTACTAGTTATTAATAAGATACAATTATACCAAAAAACGACTACTACAAAATGAACTAGGTAAATTAATCAACACAGGCTTGACTGGAAAAAGAATTGAAAAAGGGCTATAATCTAACTGCTAGCATAACTCGATACAAGTTTAAGAACCCACTTGTCTTCGATGAAATTTTGATAATATATCTGTAAGACGTTATCGGGAACCCAGCTGATTTTCTCGACAGAAGAAGCATCAATATTCTGGCTAAAACAGACAAAAGAAACAAATTTAGATCCACGAACGCAGATATACAAGATCATCCCGGCTGTAAAAACCAAAGCTGTTGAGTTTCGTTATCTATCTGGCGCAGATAAATAACGGTCATTGACTATTGACAACAGTCATTGATAACAGTCATTGACTATGTATCTGCATGCTGTATGTTATAACGTTGATTAATATGATAATTACCCCATCTTTATTGCTTTGTACAGTTTGGCTATGCAGGTGAGTGCAGCTTTTCGTACTGGCCACTGAAATAAGAATGACAAGCAAATGAAAATAAGCGTTCTGGTAGCAACAGCCTAGAATTGCCAACAAAAAAGATCTAGTTCAGTAACAATTTGAGCAGTTCAAGAATGCTTGCTCCTACCTTTTTATCTCGCATTCGCTCCTTCACAGCATCCAGAAGCTGCAAAAAAAACGTGTATATAACTATTATTCTATACGTCAGTAAGGTTGACATCATAGCTACGAAAGTCTCAAGGATTGATGTAAATAAACTAATTTCATTGTCTCCTACCACTTGAGGGATGTTCTCCATCTTTTCTGCCGCCGCTTCGCACACTGACACAACAGCTTGCAGTCTGACTTTCTCTTCAATATCATGGCATCTTTGTTTGACGCAATCTGAGGACGGACAGATGAAATTGAAATGATGCGGGGCGCAGAGCAAACATATCCACAGTTATCTCAAGAGAAGGAAAATTGCAACAACAACAACATAAACGCGATAAATAGCCAGGGTAATAAAAGAAAGTAAAAAGCCATACAAAAAGTAATTCGTTTAAAGAACTATTTGAACTATCGATAAATAGAGATTTCATATGTTTGCCTGCCTGTTATATCATCGATAAGGTCTGGTTTCGAAATCAAAAAGTCTTTCGCCAGTAGAACGCATTCAGTTCTAACATCCACGCTCACGTCTACGAATCTGTAAAGGAAAGATCCGTTTTACAGCAAAATGACATAAACACAGTTTAAGTTTAGCATAGACATTATCAATGGTCTCCATCATTGTATTGTATGAAGGTCACAATCAGAAACGAAACGAAACAAAAAGTATTGTATTAAGTAGTGTCGTTTGCGAGTGACAAAAAGAAACAAAAGACTAAAACAATAGACCAGGGTTTCTTCTATTGACTATAGTGTATTCCATAAAAGATTCATCTCATTCTCACCTGCCTAAGAAATTGTTCCAGAGTGTTTTGTTCAAAATCGCCAAATCTGAATCTTCTTCCGAGAACATTATACTCAAGACTCTAACCGCATCAAGTCTCTCTGACTCCTCCACACTCTACAATGGAAGTAGCCTCCGCATTACTCACGATACAAAAAACGTTTACGAATCAATTGATAACGCAAGAGAAATGATTCATCACCTTCAGCTTGAACTCCAGTTGTGGCAATACGGATAACAGAATGGTTTTGTTGATTTTGTTCAACTGGAGGATCAAGTCATATACGTGGTTTTCCAATACACTGCCCGTCTCTTTGTTGAGGACTAAATTGTCATTGAAAAACTGAAAAATAATCACAATTTGCAGCAAAATTTGCCGAATAAAACAAGTAATGATGCAAATAAGAATTAATGCTGACCTTAACTTCGTGGACAGACAAGGATTACATAGATACAACAATGGCATACAATATGAGCTCCATTAAGGAGGCTTATTTAATTTGCAGGTCTCCAGAGCGGGGACTACCACAGAGCCTTTAGAGTAATAAACACAGTGAGATATTATTAAAGTTGACATTAGCAGAGCAGAGTAACTGATGTACACTGTTCTGATCATGACTTGATGCAGTGCAAACTGCACTTGAAGATCAGCTTGAAGAAAAAAATGCAGCTGGTGCAATTGAATTTACTTACAACTTGCAAATAAGGCTCCAATGTTGTGCTACATCTGTCTATCAAGCTTGAAGCTAACTGATATGCTGATGGCTTTGAGCTCTAAAATAGAAAGAGGAACTAATATAAATATTAGCAGGCTCTCTCATACAAAGAATAAAGCCTTGAATGAAAAAGGAATGAAGGAGAAGAAGATCTAATAAAATGAACTGTAAAAAACACCTACCTGTCGAGGCTCAATAATGTTGATAAGCAATTCATCAAGCACTTCAAGAGATAGAGAATCCGTATCTTGGATAATAGAAGCAAGTACATCCAGAATAATTGTCTTCACTTTGATATTATGCTTCTCGCTGTTGATGGGAAAAGAAGAACAAGTTAAAAAACAAGTTACTAATTTACCAAGCAATCTAGACAACTGTGGACAGCAAGAAAAGGCTATCGTGTATTTGCAAGTCCTTTTTCAAGCACAAGTCACCCTTTCAGTTACAGTTCCTCCAATCACTGGTTACTTAAATGACATGAAACACAACTGAGTGTGCAGGCTTACTTTATGAGATTGAAGAAAGTTTTAAAAAGTTTCACAATAATTTCTTGAGCATCTATCTCGCAACAAATGTTGAATGACTTCACCATGCCAAGACTCTAAAAGTTTAAAAAGCATATAAAAATCATCAAGATCACCACGTGTCCGAGAGCTGATGCTTGAGTCTACAATTAGTTTGTGTAAACACAACAATGTTGATGACAATTTTGTATTTCAACTTACTTCAAGGAGATAGTATGCCCGCTTGAAGAGGCTACCCTCTGGATCCTCTAAGTTTTTCAGCTGAGCCACCATAAGATTGAAAATGGACTGCCACAAAGAAAAACAATATTAAATAGACTAACGGATGAAAAAAGAGCTTGCCAAAATGTATTATATCATTTTATACTGAATCCTGATACATCCACTTAAGATTTTTGCAAGATATTTGTACACTTGGACATAAATACTTTGACTATTGTTGGCTTACAACTGTTTGATGTATCAACTATTTTTGTGTCTTTTTATAATAACTTGCTCTACGAATGCTTGAAATTTGATCAACAGCAGCTGATATTCTCATTAATTTTGCATATATTTATTTCAATGTCAATAATAAAAAAATTTAATTCATGATTGGACCCCACTTTTGTTGAAGATCACTGTTCCTCTCAGATTGGAGGCAATAAAAATGGAAAACCAATCCCACTTTTGTTTACGATCGCTGTTCATCTCAGATCGGAGGCAATAACAATGAAAATCCAACCCCACTGTTGTTTAAGATTGCTGTTCCTCTCCATCAAAGGTCAACTATAGGGAGGTGGTGCGGGAAGCGTGCCAGCCTTCCTAGTATGGAAAGAATTTGTGCTAATCTGGAACTAATCTAACCTTCAGCTGATCTGGATTATATGGCGGCTCTGGTGCATATATTCTGAGAATATCAGCATAGCAGCAAGCAACGCATGCTTTCACATCCTTGTCTTTGTGTTTCAGTAGAAAATCTGACGCAAGTCTTGAAGCTACATCGTCATAATTAACAGTATTCTCATCCTGATCAACATTGGCAAGTTCTTCGCAGAGTGTCTGAAAATTCAAACAAGCAGTTGAACATGATTATAATATACACACACACATGTATGATAATATATCTTTCTGTGTCTTTGCCTGCAACTATTTATCATTCATTTATTATGGTTAATATGGACTAAAATAAATAAGATTAAAATATAAAAGACACGCAGAGCAATAAGCAGTTTAGAAATAAAGATATTGAATGGTTTTTGGTCGTTTTAAAACACATTAAACATTATGACTAAATGTCTGTTGTTATATATTTACGTTTACCTTCAACCTCCGCAACAATTCATCTTTGGACAAATTCCCAGCTAATTCTCTAGCTTTATTATGTCTCTTTCGTTTGCTATCTGACATTTTAATCGTAGAAGAACCTTTTGGAATTGAATTAGATTAGTTTATATTCTCAATATATCAAATTGTGTTGATCTGTGGCAGAAACTGTGGTACGAGCGTTCCCACTAAGCAAAACACACATTCGGCCTAAGGCCCTTAGCACAACACAACACACGATCTGGTGGAATATTAGACACAACACAATAGAACGTACCATCAAGTATTTGGTAAAAGGTTTAAAAATGGTTTGTTGAAAGTCACCAAAGATAACGACTTCCCTACTTATTAAGTTAAATTCACTGTAATTTCATGTTACAAAATCAGTTCCACTTTACAACAAACAAAATTTTGTTGGGCAAGGGATGGGAGAGAAGAAATGAGGATGGAATGGAACGGAATTGGGAAGATGGCGGGAAAGGGAAGAACAGTGCGCACGCGCTTCTAGAAGAAGCTACTTATTATCGGTTGGCAAAAGATACCAGTGGCCAAAAGAACCTTAACGAGATGTTGTGCATAAAATAACGAAGTACGAGTAACGAAAATTGAGAAGCGATTAGTGGTGAGCATACCGTAAATCCTCGAATAAGCCCCCACGTTCGAATAAGCGCCCCCCTCGAATAAGCCCCCATGGGGTCTTATTCGAGGGAAGCATAAGTGCAGAATAATATCTTATTTCGAGAAAGCCCCCACAGAACAATAGCTATACAGTATCACTTCCTTTGACTCGGGAAAAAAAGGCAAAAAGAAACGCGATTTTCGTGATGATAAACAAATTATTGTTAGATCTTCACACAGCACTTTGTGAAAAAAGTTTAGCTGATTGAGAAAACTATGTCGTCTTTTTTCTGTAAACCTTGGAGGAAAAACCAAAACTTTGAATTAAGTCCCCCCCCCCCTCGAATAAGCCATCCCCTCGAATAAGCCCCCACCCAAAAATTCATTTTTGCAAATAAGCCCCCAGGGGCTTATTCGAGGATTTACGGTAAGCAGTGGGGTAGCTATTCATACTGCAAAGGACCGTTATGCTTAACAGGTCAGGGTCAGGGCTTGATATGACTGAAGGTGGGTCTTCAAGCGCAGTAGCATATTCAGGTTAGATGCCTCAACCATTCAGTACAGTTTCACATCATATGCGCTCCTCCTCCACTGCACCGGCTGACAACTAATCGTTTCTAAAATGTTGTTATTTCATTCAATTCTCAGAAGTTCAGGTCGCTTTCGCCACCAGTATCCTTTCCCAACCCTGAATTCTGCCAAGGGTAGGGTGGGTGTTGTAAGTCCAAGACTGCGTCCCGTCCCAGTGCCTGGCTCGCAACTCGTGAAACACAAGGGACCTATGAACTTACAATTCAAAACATTGGCAAAAATATTAGAGCCTAGCTCTGATGTAGTGCTTCAAAGTTAAAGCTAGGAAAATCCAGGGAAGGACTCGAAAATGCAATGTTTTGCTTTGTTGCCGCATTTGAACAAGTTGCCATTTTATTTGAAAAAGATTTACATAGTTGCATGTCATGTCGAAGGATTTTCATTTGGAAATAGAGAAACAGGTAAGCTTCATTTTTAGTATCCAATTCAGATCTTTCAGGATTTTACAAATCACCAGCGGTTTTTGATAGACATGTCTTGTCTAGGCCTTTCAGGAGCCGAGCAATTCATTTTGGGGCTGTTTTATGAACAAAAAAATTAGATATTTTCATTTTCATATTCACAGATTAAATCCCAGATTCATTGTCATTTGAAGAATGAAAAGTTATAAATCGAATTAGATTAGTTTCACAATTTTTGTAACTTTTAAAACTAGGGTACTTTCGAATTAAAATAAGGTGACAAGCAAATAAAAAGAAACAAAGAGCAAGTTAACAAATTATAATAAATCTTCAAATTCCAACTTTACCTCAACTCAGCGAGCAAAACCGCCCTGGCATGGGGACGCAATGGAGTGAGTCTCGGTTAGAATTACGTCATGCGGAGGAGAAAGGTGGCGCGAATGCGCAGTAGCGTATTCATTGGTATTGCGCAGGGCGCATTTGACGTATTGTTATCCATATGGCCGGGGCATTGGCCTTAGGGTTAGACTTAGGGCTAGGGTTACATCAGGCGGAGGAGAAAGGTGGTGAGAATGCGCAGTAGCGTAGTTTTCGATACTGCGCAGGAGCGTATACGACGTATTGGTGTCCATATGGCGGGGCATTGGCTTAGGGTTTAGCCTTAGGGTTAGGGTTACATCAGGCGGAGGAGAAAGGTGGTGAGAATGCGCAGTAGCGTAGTTTTCGATACTGCGCAGGAGCGTATACGACGTATCGGTGTCCATATGGCCGGGGCATTGGCCTTAGGGTTAGACTTAGGGCTAGGGTTACATCATGCGGAGGAGAAAGGTGTTGAGAATGCGCAGGAGCGTAGTTTTCGATACTGGGCGGAGCGTAACGTCGTATCGGTGTCCATATGGGGGGCTTGGCCTTAGGTTAGACTTAGGGCTAGGGTTACATCATGCGGAGAGAAATGTGGTGAGAATGCGCAGTAGCGTAGTTTTTGATACTGCGCAAGAGCGTATATGACGTATTGGTGTCCATATGGCCGGGGCATTGGCCTTAGGGTTATACTTAGGGCTAGGGTTACATCAGGCGGAGGCGAAAGGTGGTAGAATGCGCAGTAGCGTATTTATTAATACTGCGCAGGAGCCTATATGACGTATTGGTGTCCATATGGGCGGGTCATTGGCCTTAGGGTTAGCCTTAGGGTTAGGGTTACATCAGGCGGAGGAGAAAGGTGGTGAGAATGCGCAGTAGCGTAGTTTTCGATACTGCGCAGGAGCGTATACGACGTATCGGTGTCCATATGGCCGGGGCATTGGCCTTAGGGTCAGACTTAGGGCTAGGGTTACATCAGGCGGAGGAGAAAAGTGTTGAGAATGCGCAGGAGCGTATTTATTGGTGCTGCGCAGGAGCGTATATGACGTATTGGTGTCCATATGGCTGAATCATTGGCCTTAGGGTTAGCCTTAGGGTTAGAGTTACGTTATGCGGAGGAGAAAGGTGGTGAGAATGCGCAGTAACGTAATTATTGTTACTGCGCAGGAGCGTATATGACGTATGGGTTTCTATAATGGCTGGGGCATTGGCCTTAGGTTCAAGGTATAAATTTCTCCAGAACGAAGACAAATGTATGAATTTTTTGAAATAATGATGGATAAAGACGGAATTGTTTGGAAAGCTCTCAGCACTTGTTTATCAGAACATTTGTCAAAGCAGTAACGTATTATTTTGGTTCAGGAAAGATGTTTTGCTTCGCGTTTTCCATGAATGTGTTATGGCTTTTCGAGGGAACTGCGAATAGGCCGGTGTTTTGCAGCTCAAAACATTCCTCCAATTTTTGATAGAGCTTGCCTTACACTCTCATCCAGGGTTTGGGTTTGTTTTTTTGCGAAACTTTTCATTTTGCGTTGACATAGCAATTTATTTGTTGATAGCAGAACTTGCATGTTTCGAAAATCCTTACTTCTTCAACCATTTCAACTCACGAGTTCTTGTTCTTCATCTTCAAGTCGGAAAATCTGAGAAGTCTTCCTCGCCGTGTACACAATTCAACAATTTATGCAATTAGTTTGCTGCTTAATTTCGACACGTTTACTTTCATTGCTCCACAAACATGTTTTTCCAAGTAAATAAAATCAATTTATAATTTCAACTTGTCCGCTGTATTTGGTTCGTTTTCAATATTCAGTGCCACAGGTGTCCCATAGATTGACACTGAAGCAAGTGGGTATATATTTCATATGAAATTTCCGTCAACCAAACCTGCAAAGCGCACGGGCAACCCTACACTTCATTGTTCTGGACTTTTTGTCATGAAAAATTGAGGGTTAGGGCCAGGGTTACATCATGCGGTGGAGAAAGGTGGTGCGAATGCGTAGTAGCGTATTCATTGGTATTGCGCAGGAGCGCATATGGCGTATTGGTGTCCATATGGCCGGGGCATTGGCCTTAGGGTTAGACTTGGGGCTTGGGTAACATCATGTGGTGGAGAAAGGTGGCGCGAATGCGCAGTAGCGTATTCATTGGTATTGCGCAGGAGCGTATATGAGGTATTGGTGTCCATATGGCCGGGGCATTGGCCTCAGGGTTAGACTTAGGGCTTGGGTAACATCATGTGGTGGAGAAAGGTGGCGCGAATGCGCAGTAGCGTATTCATTGTTATTGCGCAGGGCGCATATGACATATTGTTATCCAAATGGCCGGGGCATTGGCCTTAGGGTTAGACTTAGGGCTAGGGTTACATCATGCGGAGGAGAAAGGTGGTGAGAATGCGCAGTAGCGTAGTCTTCGATACTGCGCAGGAGCGTATATGACGTATTGGTATCCATATGGCCGGGGCATTGGTCTTAGGGTTATACTTAGGGCTAGGGTTACATCCTGCGGAGGAGAAAGGTGGTGAGAATGCGCAGTAGCGCAGTTCTCGATACTGCGCAGGAGCGCATATGACGTATTGGTGTCCATATGGCCGGGGCATTGGCCTTAGGGTCAGACTTAGGGCTAGGGTTACATCAGGCGGAAGAGAAAGGTGGTGAGAATGCGCAGTAGCGTATTTATTGATACTGCGCAGGAGCCTATATGACGTATTGGTGTCCATATGGGCGGGTCAATGGCCTTAGGGCTAGACTTAGGGCTAGGGTTACATCAGGCGGAGGAGAAAGGTGTTGAGAAAGCGCAGGAGCGTATTTATTGTTGCTGTGCAGGAGCGTATATGACGTGTTGGTGTCCATATGGCTGAATCAATGGCCTTAGGGTTAGCCTTAGGGTTAGGGTTACGTTATGCGGAGGAGAAAGGTGGTGAGAATGCGCAGTAACGTAATTATTGTTACTGCGCAGGAGCGTATATGACGTATTGGTATCCATGTGGCTGGGGCATTGGCCTTAGGGTTAGGCTTTGGCTTAGGGTTTGGTCAGGCGGAGGAGAAAGGTGGTGAGAATGCGCAGTAACGTAATTATTGGTACTGCGCAGGAGCCTATATGACGCATTGGTGTCCATATGGGCTGGTCATTGGCCTTAGGGCTAGACTTAGGGCTAGGGTTACATCATGCGCTGGACAAAGGTGGCGCGAATGCGCAGTAGCGTATTTATTGGTATTGCGCAGGAGCGCTTATGACGTATTGGTGTCCATATGGCCGGGGCATTGGCCTTAGGGTTAGAGTTAAGGCTAGGGTTACATCATGCGGTGGAGAAAGGTGGTGCGAAGGCGTAGTAGCGTAATCATTGGTATTGCGCAGGAGCGCATATGACGTATTGGTGTCCATATGGCCGGGGCATTGGCCTTAGGGTTAGACTTAGGGCTAGGGTTACATCATGCGAAGGAGAAAGGGGGTGAGAATGCGCAGTAGCGTAGTCTTCGATACTTCGCAGGAGCGTATATGACGTATTGGTGTCCATATGGGCGGGTCATTGGCCTTAGGGTTAGACTTAGGGCTAGGGTTACATCAGGCGGAGGAGAAAGGTGTTGAGAATGCGCAAGAGCGTATTTATTGGTGCTGCGCAGGAGCGTATATGACGTATTGGTGTCCATATGGCTGAATCATTGGCCTTAGTGTTAGCCTTAGGGTTAGAGTTACGTTATGCGGAGGAAAAAGGTGGTGAGAATGCGCAGTAACGTAATTATTGTTACTGCGCAGGAGCGTATATGACGTATTGGTTCCCATATGGCCGGGGCATTGGCCTTAGGGTTAGACTTAGGGCTAGGGTTACATCATGCGGAGGAGAAAGGTGGTGAGAATGCGCAGTAGCGTAGCTTTCGATACTGCGCAGGAGCGTATATGTCGCATTGGTGTCCATATGGCCGGGGCATTGGCCTTAGGGTTATACTTTGGGCTAGGGTTACATCATGCGGAGGAGAAAGTGGGTGAGAATGCGCAGTAGCGTTTTTATTCGTATTGCGCAGGAGCGCATATGACGTATTGGTGTCCATATGGCCGGGGCATTGGCCTTAGGGTTAGACTTAGGGCTAGGGTTACATTATGCGGTAGAGAAAGATGGTGAGAATGCGCAGCAACGTAATTATTGTTACTGCGCAGGAGCGTATATGACGTATTGGTATCTATAATGGCTGGGGCATTGGCCTTAGGCTCAAGGTATGAATTTCTCCAGAACGAAGACAAATGTATGAATTTTTTGAAATAATAATGGATAAAGACGGAATTGTTTGGAAAGCTCTCAGCATTTGTTTATCAGAACTTTTGTCAAAGCAGTAACGTATTATTTTGGTTCAGGAAAGATGTTTTGCTTGGCGTTTTCCATGAATGTGTTATTGGTTTTAGAGGGAACTGCGAATAGGCCGGTGTTTTGCAGCTCAAAACATTCCTCCAATTTTTGATAGAGCTTGCCTTACACTCTCATCCAGGGTTTGGGTTTGTTTTTTTGCGAAACTTTTCATTTTGCGTTGACATAGCAATTTATTTGTTGATGGCAGAACTTGCATGTTTCGAAAATCCTTACTTCTTCAACCATTTCAACTCACGAGTTCTTGTTCTTCATCTTCAAGTCGGAAAATCTGAGAAGTCCTCCTCGCCGTGTACACAATTCAACAATTTATGCAATTAGTTTGCTGCTTAATTTCGACACGTTTACTTTCATTGCTCCACAAACATGATTTTCCAAGTAAATAAAATCAATTTATAATTTCAACTTGTCCGCTGTATTTGGTTCGTTTTCAATATTCAGTGCCACAGGTGTCCCATAGATTGACACTGAAGCAAGTGGGTATATATTTCATATGAAATTTCCGTCAACCAAACCTGCAAAACGCACGGGCAACCCTGCACTTCATTGTTCTGGACTTTGTGTCATGAAAAATTGAGGGTTAGGGCCAGGGTTACGTCATGCGGAGGAGAAAGGTGGTGAGAATGCGCAGTAACGTAATTATTGATACCGCGCAGGAGGGTATATGACGTATTGGTATCCATGTGGCTGGGGCATTGGCCTTAGGGTTAGGCTTTGGCTTAGGGTTTGGTCAGGCGGAGGAGAAAGGTGGTGAGAATGCGCAGTAACGTAATTATTGGTACTGCGCAGGAGCCTATATGACGCATTGGTGTCCATATGGGCTGGTCATTGGCCTTAGGGCTAGACTTAGGGCTAGGGTTACATCATGCGCTGGACAAAGGTGGCGCGAATGCGCAGTAGCGTATTTATTGGTATTGCGCAGGAGCGCATATGACGTATTGGTGTCCATATGGCCGGGGCATTGGCCTTAGGGTTAGAGTTAAGGCTAGGGTTACATCATGCGGTGGAGAAAGGTGGTGCGAATGCGTAGTAGCGTAATCATTGGTATTGCGCAGGAGCGCATATGACGTATTGGTGTCCATATGGCCGGGGCATTGGCCTTAGGGTTAGACTTAGGGCTAGGGTTACATCATGCGAAGGAGAAAGGGGGTGAGAATGCGCAGTAGCGTAGTCTTCGATACTGCGCAGGAGCGTATATGACGTATTGGTGTCCATATGGGCGGGTCATTGGCCTTAGGGCTAGACTTAGGGCTAGGGTTACATCATGCGCTGGACAAAGGTGGCGCGAATGCGCAGTAGCGTATTTATTGGTATTGCGCAGGAGCGCATATGACGTATTGGTGTCCATATGGCCGGGGCATTGGCCTTAGGGTTAGAGTTAAGGCTAGGGTTACATCATGCGGAGGAGAAAGGTGGTGAGAATGCGCAGTAGCGTAGTTTTCGATACTGCGCAGGAGCGTATATGACGCATTGGTGTCCATATGGCCGGGGCATTGGCCTTAGGGTTATACTTTGGGCTAGGGTTACATCATGCGGAGGAGAAAGTGGGTGAGAATGCGCAGTAGAGTTATAATCGGTACTTCGCAGGAACGTATATGACGTATTGGTATCCATATGGCCCGGGCATTGGTCTTAGGGTTATACTTTGGGCTAGGGTTACATCATGCGGAGGAGAAAGTGGGTGAGAATGCGCAGTAGCGTAGTTTTCGATACTGCGCAGGAGCGTATATGACGTATTGGTGTCCATATGGCAGGGGCATTGGCCTTAGGGTCAGACTTAGGGCTTGGGTTACATCAGACGAAGGAGAAAAGTGGTGAGAATGCGCAGTAGAGTTATAATCGGTACTGCGCAGGAACGTATATGACGTATTGGTATCCATATGGCCCGGGCATTGGTCTTAGGGTTATACTTTTGGCTAGGGTTACATCATGCGGAGGAGAAAGTGGGTGAGAATGCGCAGTAGCGTAGTTTTCGATACTGCGCAGGAGCGTATATGACGTATTGGTGTCCATATGGCAGGGGCATTGGCCTTAGGGCTAGACTTAGGGCTAGGGTTACATCAGGCGGAGGAGAAAAGTGGTGAGAATGCGCAGTAGCGTAGTTATTGTTACTGCGCAGGAGCGTATATGACGTATTGGTGTCCATATGGCCGGGGCATTGGCCTTAGGGTTAGACTTAGGGCTTGGGTTACATCATGCGGAGGAGAAAGGTGGTGAGAATGCGCAGTAACGTAATCATTGTCATTGCGCAGGAGCGTATATGACGTATTGGTATCTATAATGGCTGGGGCATTGGCCTTAGGCTCAAGGTATGAATTTCTCCAGAACGAAGACAAATGTATGAATTTTTTGAAATAATGATGGATAAAAACGGAATTGTTTGGAAAGCTCTCAGCACTTGTTTATCAGACCATTTGTCAAAGCAGTAACGTATTATTTTGGTTCAGGAAAGATGTTTTGCTTGGCGTTTCCCATGAATGTGTTATTGCTTTTAGAGGGAACTGCGAATAGGCCGGTGTTTTGCAGCTCAAAACATTCCTCCAATTTTTGATAGAGCTTGCCTCACACTCTCATCCAGGGTTTGGGTTTGTTTTTTTGCGAAACTTTTCATTTTGCGTTGACATAGCAATTTATTTGTTGATAGCAGAACTTGCATGTTTCGAAAATCCTTACTTCTTCAACCATTTCAACTCACGAGTTCTTGTTCTTCATCTTCAAGTCGGAAAATCTGAGAAGTCCTCCTCGCCGTGTACACAATTCAACAATTTATGCAATTAGTTTGCTGCTTAATTTCGACACGTTTACTTTCATTGCTCCACAAACATGTTTTTCCAAGTAAATAAAATCAATTTATAATTTCAACTTGTCCGCTGTATTTGGTTCGTTTTCAATATTCAGTGCCACAGGTGTCCCATAGATTGACACTGAAGCAAGTGGGCATATATTTCATATGAAATTTCCGTCAACCAAACCTGCAAAGCGCACGGGCAACCCTACACATCATTGTTCTGGACTTTGTGTCATGAAAAATTGAGGGTTAGGGCCAGGGTTTCGTCATGCGGAGGAGAAAGGTCGTGAGAATGCGCAGTAGCGTAGTTTTCGATACTGCGCAGGAGCGTATATGACGCATTGGTGTCCATATGGCCGGGGCATTGGCCTTAGGGTTATACTTAGGGCTAGGGTTACATCATGCGGAGGAGAAAGGTGGTGAGAATTCGCAGTAACGTATTCATTGGTTTTGCGCAGGGCGCATATGACGTATTGGTGTCCATATGGGCGGGTTATTGGTCTTAGGGTCAAAATTAGGGCTTGGGTTACATCATGCGGAGGAGAAAGGTCGTGAGAATGCGCAGTAGCGTAGTGTTCGATACTGCGCAGGAGCGTATATGACGTATTGGTGTCCATATGGCCGGGGCATTGGCCTTAGGGTTATACTTAGGGCTAGGGTTATATCATGCGGAGGAGAAAGGTGGTGAGAATACGCAGTAGCGTATTTATTGGTACTGCGCAGGAGCGTGTATGACGTAATGGTGTCCATATTGGCGGGTCATTGGCCTTGGGTCAGACTTAGGGCTTGGGTTACATCATGCGGTGGAGAAAGGTGGCGCGAATGCGCAGGAGCGTAAACAATGGTATGGCGCAGGAGCGTATAGGACGTATTGGTATCTCTAATGGCTCTGGCATTGGCCTTAGGCTCAGGGTATGAATTTCTGCAGAACGAAGACAAATGTATGAATTTTTCGAAATTGTGATGGATGAGATCGGAAATGTTTAGAAAGCTTTCAGCACTTGTTTATCAGAACATTTGTCAAAGCTGTAACGTATTATATTGGTTCAGGAAAGATATTTTGCTTGGCATTTTCTATGATTGTGTTTTGGCTTTTAGAGGGATCTGCGAATAGGCCTGTATGTTGCAGCTGAAAACATTTG